>CM077346.1:55283515-55932682 GCA_039655645.1 Ammopiptanthus mongolicus | reverse complement strand
ACTCCTGTTGTAGAGCAACCCGATGTGGTCGACAGGGCAGTAATGGACTTACAACACTCCATGGGCATCTCACCCCCTTCTTCTCCTCAAACACTAACCCTATCACTAACCCAAATAGTACTACAAACTTTTCCCTCACCACAAATACCAACTCCACCTCGATATACAATTGAACCTTTCGAACCTTGTGGGGCTCCTTACCCTAAACTATGTTACCCAAAAAGGAAATTCAAACGCATTCCAAGAACCACCTTTGAAAACCAAAAGCTCAATCTGGCTGGTGTTAAAAGAAAGTTCCCTGCCCTGTTTCTTAAATACACCCCCTCTACCTCAAAACATCCCAAAGGTCCAATCCCTCCACCCGAATACCAATACGAAACACCTTCCCCACCTCAACACAATCCCAATTCTCCACTCCCCGAACTAGGTTACTACCCCATTCCATATACCCCCAATGGATGACTACCCAGTCAACTCTACAATGCTCATGGACCCCTTTAGTCCATTTGGAAGAGAAAAAGTTTCCTCCAAAGAAGCTCTATCCTATTCTCATCAAGGATAAAGCTTTCCGGTGGTGCCACTACAACGTAGCTCAGCATGTTATACGTCATAATGAAGGGAAGAAAGGATGTAAGAAAATTGAAGAGAGGAGATCAAGATCCTTTGGCTTCAAAAATTTCATATTTGATCGTGATGTGAGCTTCATTCCTAGCTAACCTCTGACTGGAAAGAATACTTTGATGGAAGAGATTTTCTCCCTTACTATGTGTCGCGACCGTCCCGTCTGGGCGCCATCAGAAAAGATAGGATCAGAGGAGTCGCCACCAACATTTTCAATTTGGGAAAATATTGGAAAATCCAGTAATAGAAGGAAAAATGGTCTAAAAAATTGAGATTGAGTTCGGGAGTCGATTACGAGTAGAGAAGATATTAGCACCCTACATCGTCCATTCTAAAAACGGTACCTCAAGTTAATTGTGTAAATTTTTAATAACTTTAAAATATGTTAATTTTACCCATTTTGAAAATAGAAAATAAATTAAATAAACACAAAAATTAAGAAAAGTTAATTTTAGCTTGACAAAATGTTTAATTCTGCTCCTACGTATCCCTTGGTGCGATAGGGAATTCAAAGCTACGTAGTTCTTATAAAAACGCTTGATTGGTAGGTGGATTTTAGATATTTTTGAAAATGATTAGAAATTATTTGATTTTGTTATTTGCGGAATTCTGAGTTATACAACTCAAGCATCCTAAAAAAAATTATTATTTATTTTTCGAAAGGTTTAAGGAATTTTAAGTTGTACAATTTATGCATCCTAGAAAGTTTTAGGAATTCTAAGTTGTACAACTCATGAATCCTGTGAAATTATTATTATTTATTTTTAGAAAGGTTTAGGGAACTCTGAGTTGGACAACTCATGCATCCTATGAATATATTATTATTTATTTTTAGAAAGGTTTAGGGAATTCTGAGTTGTACAACTCATGCATCCTATTAAATTATTATTATTTATTTATTTTAGAAAGGTTTAAAGAATTCTGAGTTGTACAAGTCATACATCCTATGAAATGTTTATTATATAATTTTGAGGATGTTTTAGGAATTCTGAATAGGACAACTCATGCATCCTATTCAATTATATTGAGAATGAAACAATTTATTATTTATTTAAAAGATTTTTAGAATTTCTGATTTGTCACGATCCATGTATCCTTAAAAATAAGGGTTAACAAAAAGACATTTTTACCTTCAGTAAAAATTCGATTTATAAATATTATTGAATATAAAAAAAATAATTTGTAGAGAAATATTGTACTTTAGAAAATAATCTTATGTGATCAAATAATAGATGTAACAGATTAAATACTCATTTTAATTTACCTATATTTATTATTTTTGGTTAGAACTAATAAACTTGTATTATTTGTATCATCTTTGAATTTTTAATTTAGTTTAGTTTGTTAAAGATAAAACAATAACTACTAACCAAACACATAACCCAAGGATTTGGCCCAACAAAAAAAAACTAAACCTAACTCAACACATTATACAATTTTATCAGCCTAAACTAAAACAAATTTTAAAAACAAAATAAAAAACAAACAAGAAGATAAAAGGTCTCTAAACCTTGAAACGTGAAACAGAGAAGACGCACTCTTGGTGGTGACTGAGGCAGCGGAGGCACGACGGACGGCAGCTCGCGGTGGGGAGCGTGGCAAGGTGCAGCGGCGGCAGATGATGGAGGGGAAGAGGGAGCCGTGCGGTTTAAGTGGATCTGGTCTGTGATGGTGGGGGCAGCAGCGTGCGGGTGGAGGACGGCAGCACGCGGTGGCTTCGGGTGGAGGTACGTTGGTTCTGGTGCTCCACGCGATGGTGTTTCTGGACAGGTCCTGGTGCGGTGTTTCACAGCTGAAGGATGGCGGCTCGTGGCAACGCGGTTCTGACGCGGTGGAACTCCGGTGGAGGTTGGGGGTTCTGATCCTATATGGCTGTAAAGCTGCTGGGGTGTTTTAGTGGGCTTGAGGAAGAGCAAATATGAAAAAAAGGGAGTAGAAAAATTGAAGTAGAAAGAAATGTGTGGCTGGAGAAAATAGGAATCAGCCAAAATTCTAAGATTGTGACTTTAGTTTTAGAAAGAATTAGAAGCCAAAATAATGGTCCTCTTGTGTACGTTGCCCCTCCCTTTTTCCCTAATCTTCCCTTTCTATACTGATCATCATACCTTCTGAATGATTTTTCATATTTGTAACTGACTGAAACCCATTAACCCATAATTTTATCGATTTAATTGGTATAAACTGTCAGTGTAAAGATTTTTTATACAGATAATCAATCAACATTTATCATATAAGTTAAAGTGTTTGATTCTTATTCTAACTACATTAAAATTCATATACATCATAATTTCTGATTAATTTACACTGACAGTGTATAGCAATTAAAATCTAATTTTATTAGCCATTAGAGGTGAATAATTTTCAATCTTAATGCCTCACTTAAAATGATTCTGCTGCTGTTACAACGGTCACAGAGAAGAAAAGATTTAATCGTCTTTTTTATTTTTATTTTATTATTTTTATGATTTTCAATTTTTAATAAAAGGCTAAAATAAATTAAAGTTTCCGGATAAAATGGGTTGTTCACAGCTTTTTCTCTTTACTTGTTTCTTACTAGATAATAGGTATAACCGTAGTTTACATATTATCGCCGTGAGTAACAAGTAAAGACATGAACTCCAATTTTGTCCGGACAAGTAAAAAAGACTTGCTGATTATATACTTGACGAAGATTATAGCAAAGCTTGCGGGTTAAATCGTCTGCAAAGACCTGAAAAAATAGGATAAAGAACTTACGGGTTGGATTACTTATTGAAGGTCGAATACAAAAGGCATGCAGGGTGGATTCCTCGCGACGACAGAGTCAAGTATACGCTTAAGCTTAATAGGAAAGTAAAAGGGCTTGCGGTGTCGGGTATTCGCTGAAGCTTGACAGGAAAGTAAAAAGTTTGCGGAGTCGAGCATCCGCTGAAGCTTGACAGGAAAGATCAAAAGCTTGTGGAGTCGGGTATCCGCTGAAGCTTGACATGAAAGTAAAATAAAGCTTGCAGAGTCGGGTATTCACTGAAGCTTGACAGGAAAGATAAAAAGCTTGCAGAAGCTTGACAAGAAAGATAAAAAGCTTGCGGAGTCGGGTATCCGCTGAAGCTTGACAGGAAAGTAAAAAGCTTGAACGAAAGTAAAAAAACTTGCGGAGTCGAGTATCCACTGAAGCTTGACAGGAATGTGGGTACAGGGACCCATAAAAGCAATGATGATGATGACGATTCTGTAAGTGCATGTGATGCATGATGCGTGATTCATGACATATCTGTATAGCAGATGCTTTTGAAACTTGTTATTTTTAGTGAACCACCATTTGCTTCATTTTTATGCCTCAGAGGCGTTGATCACAACTAGACTCAAGGATGAAGTAGAATAAGCTCATTTGTTTGCTCTGCAATTTGCTTGCTTAGCCAATGCTTTGTATCTTTGGTCTTGATGGGCTTCAGCCATGAGCCCTCTTTGGAGTGATTTTCTCAATGAACAAGGTTACTTGATTGTTCTTCCTTTTCAACAGTGTCCCTTGTCAAGAGACCACCACATTTCCATTACTTTTTGAGATCCTGAGAGGGATTGTTTTTGAGATTCATGATTGAGATGTTCTTAAAAGGAGATGATGAGGTGGAGTTCGCACTTCTTCAGGCGATACTCTTTATGATGATGAGCGTTGGTCTCGCATACGTATGATCTCGGAGTCCGCCTTAATCGACTTCCAAGAATATGACTTGCACCGGTCTTCGATCATGTATTGAGTGCATTTCATGACCTACCCTCATAAACTTAATCTGCCCCAGTTTGTCAACTTTAGGAGACTTTCTTGTCATTCGTTTGTATTTGACCCTAACTTTTGTGTAAGCTGCTCTTTTTGAGTTTTCAACCTACCGGGTCGCTCTAACTTTTGCCTAGGTTGCCTTTTCAGGTTTTCTGCCTAGCGAGCCCTTTTTCTCCTTTTTTCTTTTTTGGTTTTTGTTTTTGTTTTTTTCCTTTTGGAAGTTGAAGATTTTGCTGCCAACCATAGGGTGAGGATCAGTGCTCTTATTTAAATTGCCAAATAAAGATGTCATTTTCCTCCTTGTATTCCGAATTCTTGTAACCAGAGTTATTCATCAAGGAATTCCCATTATATTGTTAAATTGTACTGTTGAACTCATGTTCACCTTACTTGACGCATCATGTAATAAGCATGCATGGATTCAAAAGTGTGACAGGAAAGGACATTACTGAATGAACAACTTTATGATTATTTTGGGAAGTTTGGCAAGTCCAATGATATTTATAAAGGACAGAAACAACGGAAGACTCATAAGAAGTGATATGAAGGTCAAGGGATATTGCCCCAGTTTGGCAAAATTCTCCTTAGTGTAAGGCATTTGGAAATGGAATTAGCCCAACATATGACACGTGAGAACAAAATTTCCCTATAAAGTAGGCCCCTTGAGAATGGAGTTGCCCTAATGTAGGATCTTTGAGAAGGAAATTGCCCCAATGTTGGGTACTTGATAATAAAACTTAAAAATGGAGTTGCTTCGGTGTAGGACATCTGAGAGTCAAATCCTAAGATGAAAACCCCTAACATAAGGCTCTTGAAAGAAAAGTTTTGCCCCAGTGAATGTCATGTCAATCATGTCCTAACTTTTGCTTAGACTGCCCTTGCGGGTTTTCAGTCTAAAGGACTTTCTTTTTTTCAATTTTTTCTTTTTTTTTTTCTTAGGAGCAATTAATTAAAAACTCATAAGAACACAAATCTTTTGTCTCAAAATTAAGTTTAAATAAAAAGTAGCAACCATTCATTGATCCGAATGGACTTTTTGAAGCTTGTACCGTGGCTAAGGTTGAGGGCCATGAAATGAAGGGTATAAGGCTCAAACAAGTGTTTTTGGGTTAAATAGGAGCACGAATCCATGCCTTTTTCTCAAAAAAATATACTTGACCAAATTGCCTCTGTATTTTAAGAGCATTTACTTTTCGCTCATGTTTCCTTCTTTTTCTTCCCTTTTTGGACTTCCCTCTTGATTTACCTTTGTCATGAAC
Source organism: Ammopiptanthus mongolicus (assembly GCA_039655645.1). NCBI lineage: Eukaryota > Viridiplantae > Streptophyta > Magnoliopsida > Fabales > Fabaceae > Ammopiptanthus > Ammopiptanthus mongolicus. The sequence goes on along the minus strand of CM077346.1, from coordinate 55,927,048 downwards.
TTCTTCATCCTCGTTCTTCCTTTTTACTCTTCTTCTTTTTCATTTTTTATACATTCCTTTCATGTTTGCCCCTTTATTCATGGATGATCCTTGTCAAGGTTCATTGAAGCAAATTTTCAAACTCAAAAGGGGTAGCAAGGGATAAATGATCTTTTGTGAAAGATAGAGAAAGATGGCCAATCTTCATTTCAAATCATGATGCTTATATATTTTTATTTTTAAAAAAAATTAGAGACAAAAAAGTTGTGCACACCAAGTGATTATTTATTTCCTCAATTTTTTTGTTTTTTTCTATTTTTTTATTTTTTATCTTCTTTTTTCTTCTTTTTTTCACTTTTCTTTTTTTCTCTTTTGGCAAAAGGCATCTGCACATGTGAGTTTAAGCCATTTTCCAAGAACACGGGTCTTATGAACCAAACAAAGGAAGGAAAAAGGAGAAGATGATAGTTGAGAAGTATGATGTGATGAAGATGTAAGAATAGATGAGACAAGGTAGGTATGCAAATCCAAGACATTAATGCTTCAAGAACGTGAACATATGTCAAGAATCAAATAATTATTATTTCAATACAATCCAACAATCTTCCATGTAAGCCAACTAATAAACCAATGTGGAATCGGCTACTCAAAACTTCCAAAATAGGCAAGAAAACTTCATAGGATTGCCTCTGATTGGTTAACGCCTTGAGTCAAAGGAACCTGAGTGAAACCAGATGGAAGAAGAGGTTGGCAGGATGTTCTTCATATGAGGCTGAAGGATTCCCATCTGCGCTCTTTTCTTTTCTTTTTTTTTTTTTTTTTGCATAATTTGTAACATCTCTAGCATCTTGCTCATCTATTTTTTGATTTGGCCCACTTCGCCCTGATCTATTTGGTTTGCTCTAGCTCATCCATGACTCTAGCTTATGGCAGAACTGATAAGGGTGCCTTGAAAACTGTTTTTTATCTTTATTGAAAAATTTATTATTATGATTATGCATATGCATGACAATTTTATGCTCATAATGCTACAGAAAGATAAAGAGAAAGAATGATAGATATATGCTACCTTTGTGTCCTAAATCATATTATCATATTGGTTTTTACTCTAAAGGTCTAATATGTGGAGTTTTCCCATAGGTGGTTCTTACAATTCTAATTTTGGTATCTAGAGCTAAGGACCCCTTTCAAAATATTGCCTACAACCATAGGTAAACTTTTAGGAGTAGCAATACCCTCGGAAGGAATCAAACTCTAGGTGAGGCCTTCGTGATAACCAAATAGGATGTACATCCAGAAGGCTACCACTACGCAACCTCTTCTCTATCTCAAGTTGCACTCAGACCCGGGTATAGGGCCCCGCTCATAAGTGTGTGAGAGATGTGTAGGTGTAGTATGTGAATGGAGCCTAAAAATTCGAAGTCCAAAACAACTCACTTACACATGGAAAGGAGAGCATGCAAAGGTAAACAAGGAAGTTGTCTACTCTATAGTTACAAGAATACATACAAAAACAAGTTAGAAAAATAAATAATATTTAAAAAGCAAAAAAATGGGTAAAATAAATATAAAAAAGTTATATAAAAAAATTTGTACAACAAACTATTATAGGCCTGACTCTCTAAGGTCCCCAGTGGAGTCGCCAGCTATCGCAACAATCCCGTCCGGGCGCCATCAAATATGATAGGATTAGAGGAGTCGCCACCAATATTTTTAATTTGGGAAAATATTGAAAGACCCAGTAATAGAAGGAAAATATAACATCCCGATTTTTTGTAACTCTAATCGAGTTGGTTAACCTCAATTAGGGCTTTGGATGCTTGTGTGAATTGTTATGTGCTAGTTTAAGGCCTAGTTTGAAGCCTAGGAATAGGCTTGAACAAGGTTGGAGGTGTCTAAGGTGTTCGTTAAACGAGAAACTGTGGAAGTCAGGTGTTTGGAAGGCTCTTCCCAGCAGAGTTGCACGCTCAAGTGTGGGAGGGGTGCACGCCCAAGCGTGCCAACGATCCAGCGTTGTCTTGCTGCACGCTCAAGCATGCTGAGTGCGTTTGCCAGCTAGTGTGCTTTTTGACTCGTGTGCTACACGTGTCAGGCCAGGGTGAAGGTGGAGCAGACAAGGTTCCACGCTCAAGCGTGGAGGAACCCCACGCTCAAGTGTGCTGAATGTCCACGCTAAAGCGTGCACATCGCATCAAGTTGGGTGTTTTCCTTTCTCTCCCTCATTTGCACGAAAATAACTTAGGATTTTCTGGGAGCTCTGCAACTAGAGAGAGGAAGCAGAATTCTTGAGAGAGAAAGCTAGGATTTAAGGGACTTAGGAGCTTCGGATCGAGATTTCGACTATACATTTGTGATCGCGACATAGTCGTCTACGACTTTGATGGATTTGTTTCTCGATTCGCCAAAGGTAAACTCGAATCACTAACACGTGTTCTTCATGTTCTTCGTGGTTCTTCGAGTTTCTATCTTTTCTCTGGATTTTTGAGCTTGTTCTAGGGCTAATGCTATTGCATATGTGTTGTGCTTGTGATTAGGGTTAAGTTCGTGCTAGCAGTTGCTCGAGTGACGAAGATGCAGGCAGCTATTCTTGGGGTGCCATTGAAGGAGGCTGTGAGCTCAAGCTTAGAGGAGCAAGCCGATTATCACGTAGATTTGCGTGTCGACTGTTCAGGTGCGGAGAAAGAGTACTGATGCCATTGGGAAGGCAAAAGCAGTGTAGTTGCATTTATGGGTGTGTAGGGAAGCCCTAACCCTACTAATGGTTGAGCCCCGATAAAGTAACTAAACCATAGGTTTAGCATACTTTGGGCTATCACCGTTAAGTTTGGAAACCCTAGGTTAGCAAACTGTTGATTGAGGATGATATGTTTCATATGATTGTTGTGATGTGGAATTCTGTTGATGTTATCTGTCTAAGTGCGTATATGATACTTGGTATGTGTGATATGCTATTATGTGCTATTGTTGATGTTATTACTATTGCTGTTATGCTATTTATGGTAATCATTGTATGGTGGCGGAATGCCGAAGACTTATGTTTGGTTGTGTGCCGGGTTGTTGCCGGGTTGTTGCCGGGTTGATATCGCGGATGGTGCCGTTGCTGTTATGCTGACTGTTCAAGGCTATGGCCGTGTTGTTTGAGCTGTGACACATGGACGCGTGGCGTCGAGGCTGTGGCCCTGTGGATGCAGTGGCATCGTGTTGTTTCTAATTGAGAGTTTAGGCGTGAGATCCAGTATCAAGCCCGTTGAGGATATTTGTTACATATCATCAGCTGCCAAGTGGCGAGGCTGTATGACAGGTAGTATGGGTTGCCAACGTCATACGAGGTTAGTTGTACCTGAGTGCAGTTACGGAAACTAGATGGGGCAGTCAAGTGAGTGACCTTAGGGATGTTGCCAGTCTCGGGAATAGTTTACAGTGACGGATGAGGTAGCTCCTATCCTATCGTGACGTCCGATCCAGTCCGGTTTGCCCGACTAATCCCAGAGCTTTCCATTGTTCCAGGCTAACGTTCCGAGGCGACCGAGATACCCCGGTTCCGTTGTGGAAAAGGGATGCACTCTTATTGGTCACGGCAAGTGGTTCGGTTTCTTGGACCAACTAACTCCGTTCTTACACAAAACCTATTCCGGTGTGGACTTATTCTTGTGTGGAACCGTTCCGGTGTGGAACGAACTTTGTGAGTTTTCGGCCGACATGCTACATGGGATTAGAATCCTGGTCTAGAGGATTGATCTGAGAGTGAGACTCGTGGAGATGGATGATTGTTGCAAGTGTTGTTTTAGGAGACGTATGTTTGAGTGCAATATCTGTCATATTTGTTGTACCTGCTACTTGCTATATGATACTTCTTTACTGCACTATTACTGTTATTTCAGACTATGTGTATGTTGTATTTCTTATCTCCCCACTGTTTTCCCTGTTTGTTTGTTTTTGGGTTCGCTTGAAGACGACGAGCCAGCTGAGGCACGGGATGGACCCGAGACTTCACCCTTTCATCACGGGGGCACCGCGGATGCCAGTCCTAGGCAATATTGAGATTGTCTACCGCGACAAGAGGGGATGGCAGGTGGACCCCTCACCTTTTTGGTGGTATATACAGGACTCGTCAGCTTGATCTTTCGGAGCGGTACACCATCGTACGTGGACATCATCGGACCCTACTGCATGTATCAGTTTCTTCCCGTTCCCAGAATGTGGCGTCCTCCAAGGTAGAGAGAGCGAGACTACTTGTGAGTGGTACCCCAGTCCTCGGCAGTAGCCAGTAGGAGAGGCTTCGTCTACAGAGGCCAGCGTAGGCGTACCAATCGATATCTGAGGGATGCCTTGAGGCTTAGGATTGTCATGTCGAGTTCCTCTTCTGAGTACGAGCCTTTGCGAGTTTATAGGCATATTCATGGAGAGTGACAGGGTAGTTCAAGGCATCCTCATCGCTGATGGTGAGGGCCTGCCAGTGGGTCTCTAGGGTTGAGTGGTGAGGTTTTTGATGTACTTTTGAGTATGGGTTGGGGAATGTTGGGATGATCCGAGAGTCTTTTCTTTTGTTTTTGGTTGTATTTTTCAGTCTTTATGTTTATGCCCGTACAGTTGTATATGTATGTACAATGCCCTACTGATGGGGCTAAGTTACGCATGTTCTGTATATATTGTTGGTATGTGTTTGCGCTTTACTCTGATGGTTTTCTATGCTAGCCGTTATTGTTTATCTATTTATCGTTGGTTTCCGAAACGCTGTTTGAATACCACGCTATCGCTTTAACACGACTAGGCATAGTTAATAATAGTAGGAGCTTGGGACTAATTGGATTATCCTACATAAGTGGGGTCGTCTTATTTTGGTGGTATCAGAGCAGTTTGGTTCTACAACAGACAGTGGAAGTCTGGACCCGTTATTGCAAGTCTGGAAAGTATATTGGCTTTGATGGTTGATACTCAAGTTGTATCAACTGGATCTGGATTGGGTAGAGTGTCCGATGCGCTAGTTATCGAAGTGTGATAACTGTTTTCATTCATAAGGCATATGATGTGTTTAACTGTTAAGTGCTATTATATGTCTTATGAATTGGAACTGATAGCTCCTTTTACAAGAAGCTAGATAGCTCGTGGAAGAGGAAGAGGTGGAAGGCCGGCTGCGACTGGAGGCAATGATAACAATAACAATGGTGACCACTCAGGGACAGGAAGTGGTGGTGACACCTCTGAAGCAATGCGGGCCATGCGGGATTTGGCGACCGCCATGATGCAGCAAACCCAACAGACTGCCCAGTATATGCAAAGGCAGGAAGAAAGGGAAGCAAGATAGGATCAGCTACACGCAGTAAGAGGAAATGAGATGGTGGACACCGGTCTCAATGCTTTCATGAAAGGAAATTCTCCTCAATTCCACGGAGAATACAACCCTGAAGCGGCAAAGATGTGGTTGCAAGAGATCGAGAAGTTATTCATGGCCACACACTACAGAGAGGACAGGAAAGTTACATACGCTGCTTTCATGTTGGTTGGAGTAGCAGAGGCTTGGTGGAGGACCAAGGCGAAATTGGTAGAGGCCGGAGGAAGGATTTTGACCTAGCAACTATTCCAAGAGTGCTTTCTGGAGAATTACTTCCCGAGGAGCGTCAAACAAGAGAAAGAGAAAGAGTTCCTGAGTCTGAAACAGGAACAACTGTCGGTTGGTGAGTATATGATGAGGTTCGAGGCGCTACTCAAGTTCTCACAGTTCTATCAGATCCACCAAGACGAAGAATGGGTCTGCAGAAGGTTTGAAGATAGGTTGAGGCCCGAGTTGAAGCGAGCAATGTTACCTCTGAGTGTCAGCTCTTTTCCTAAGTTGGTAGAGAAGTGCACGGTGGTGGAAGGGCATGACCGAGCAGGGACTGTCCCACAACAAGTGAGAAGGGGTAGACCTGTTCGGAGCAACCAGAGAGGTAGAAGTGGCAAGTTCCAGCAAAGGGCGAGACCGCATGATCACCCGGCTCAGTTTAATGTCAACCATGGAGGAAGCAGCTCCAGTCAAGGGCAACAGGAGATCAAGACCTGTTTCTGATGCGGGGGACCGCATCTAGTCAAGAACTGTCCAAGGACCTAGCACATCAGTTGCTTCAATTGTAACCAAATGGGTCATTATGCTTCATATTGCAAGCCCGGAGTTAGTAGGAGGGCTCCGTTTCAACAGCAGAGCGGTAGAGCTCAAAGTGGCGAAATAAGATCAGCAGTGGCAAGTCAGCAGAGTAGGCCACAAATGATCGGAAGAGTGTTTTCCGTGAGGGGTTCTGAAGCCTCTCGAAGCCTCGACCTGATTCAAGGTAAATGCTTAGTCTCTGGTAAACTTTTGTCAATTCTGTTTGATTCAGGGGCTACTCATTCTTTCACATCAGTAGAGTTCATGGATCATTTAAGGTTACCTATTTCTTTATTACCCTATGATTTGACTGTCTCAACGCTTACTGGCGATTCTTTGACTACCCTATCTATATGCCTTAAGTGTCCTATCACGATAGAGAACCGTCATTTTCTTATTGTTCTCATCTGTTTGCCTATGCAACAGATAGATGTAATCCTAGGCATGGACTAGCTTTCAGCCAACCATGTAATGTTGGACTGTTCAAACAAAGCCCTCAGTTTTTTCGAGCAATCTGGATTGATGCCTACCGAGGACAATGATCTGACGGTTGGACGATCGGACGAGTATGTGGTGCAGTTCTTTTTGGAAGCAAGAGAGACTCCTAATGTCGGTGCTTTACCTATCGTGCGAGAGTTTCCAGAAGTGTTTCCTGATGATGTTCCCGGACTGCCACCGGAGAGAGAGGTGGTTTGCTATAGATCTTGTATCGGGGGTTGGGCCTGTATCGATAGCGCCATATCGGATGTCACCAGTTGAGCTGAAGGAGCTGAAGAAACAGTTGGACGATATGCTAGGCAAAGAGTTCATCAGACCTAGTGCATCTCCGTGGGGAGCGCCGGTACTGTTTGTGAAGAAGAAGTACGGGAGCTCGAGGCTATTCGTAGACTGTAGTCAGCTGAACAAGGTGACGATAAAGAACAAGTATCCGTTACCACGGATAGATGATTTGATGGATCAGCTGAAAGGAGCGGTTGTGTTTTCTGAGATCGACTTGTGATCTGGATACCATCAGATCCTGGTTAAGAAGGAGAATGTGCCAAAGACTGCTTTTCGGAGTCGGTGTGGTCACTACGTGTACTTAGTTATGCCGTTTGGTGTGACTAATGCTCCAGCTGTGTTCATGGATTATATGAACAGGATATTCCAACTGTTCCTGGACAAGTTTGTTGTCATATTCATCGATGACATCCTTGTATACTCGTCGAGTAGAGAGGAACACCAAGAGCACCTAAGGGCAGTGTTGCAAGTGCTAAAAGATCGGCAGTTGTATGATAAGCTGTCGAAGTGCGCGTTTTGGTTAGAGGAAGTTTAGTATTTAGGCCATGTGATCAGTGAGGATGGAATCGCAGTGGATCCTACGAAAGTTGAGGCCATAGTGAGTTGGGAAAACCCAAACTCTGTAAGCGAGGTGAGAAGCTTTCTTGGTTTAGTGGGGTATTATCCGTTGTTCATAGAGGGATTCTCTAAGATTGCGTTACCTATGACGCAGTTAACGAGAAAGGGAATGATGTTTGAGTGGTCAGAGGCTTATGAGCAAAGTTTCCAGGAGCTGAAGAGAAGACTTAACACATCACTATGTTGGTGCTACCAGATCCTTTAGGACGATTTGATGTATACTATGATGCATCTTATCAAGGCTTGGAATGTGTGCTCATACAAGAAAGGAAAGTGGTGGCGTATGCCTCCAGGCAGTTGAGAGTACATGAGCGGAACTATCCAACGCATGATCTGGAATTGGCTGCGATACTGTTTGCATTAAAGATATGGAGACACTATCTTTATGGTGCTAAATTCATGTGTTTAGCGACCATAAGAGCCTGAAGTATCTATGATCCAAGGTTTACCTCAAGGTTTGAACATGCGACAACAAAGGTTGAACATGCGACAACGAAGGTGGATGGAATTCATAAAGGATTATAAATTCTACCTACAATACCATCCAGGTAAGTTGAATGTAGTAGCGGATGCGCTCAGTAGGAAATCCCTACACGTATCTGCAATGATGATGAAGGAGATAGAGCTGTTAGAGGCATTTAGAGATCTGAATCTGGAAGCATAAATCGTCAAGGATAAGATGAATCTGGGGATGATTAGAGTAACTAGCGATTTCCTGAAACTCCTATGGAAGAAGCAAGCTGAGGATAAGTATCTCGAGGGCGTGAATCAGTAAATAGAAGAAGGTAAGACTTCGGAATTTAGAAGATGTACTGATGGTCTGGTTAGGCATGGTGATTGGGTTTGTGTACCAGCGGATAGAGAAGTTAAGGATATGATCTTGGAGGAAGCACACAAGAGCAAGTTGAGTTTTCATCCGAGAGCTACCAAGATGTACCAGGACCTAAAGAAGCTATTCTGGTGGTCGGGGATGAAGAAAGATGTAGCGAGGTATGTCCTCACCTGCTTGGTGTGTCAGAAAGCGAAGATTGAACACCAGAACCTAGTAGGGTTGTTGCAATCGCTGGATGTCCTAGAATGGAACAGGGATAACATTGCCGTGGACTTTGTTTCTGGGTTGCCGAGAACCCGGAAAAGGTGTGATGCAGTCTAGGTAATCACTGACAAGTTGACGAAGTGTGCTCACTTCTTACCTATCAACCAGAGTTACTCTCTGGGGCTATTGACTCATATTTACATCAAGGAGGTTGTAAGGCTGCATGGGGTACCTTCAAGTATCGTTTCAGATCATGATCCAAGGTTTACCTCAAGGTTTTGGAGGAGCTTACACAGTGCTAAGGGAATTAAGCTAAGTATGAGTTCTGCTTATCATCCTCAAATGGATGATCAGTCTGAACGAACAATCCAATCTTTGGAGGATCTCTTAAGAGCGTACGTGTTGGAGAACACAGGAAGTTGGGACGAGTTCCTTCCATTGATTGAGTTTACTTATAACAACAGTTTCCATTCAAGTATTGGCATGGCGCAGTACGAGGCATTATATGGACGTAAGTGCAGGACTCCGTTGTGTTGGTTTGAGACTAGAGAAAGTCAGCTGTTAGGTCTGAAGCTGGTACAGCAAACAACGAAACAAGTCCGTAAGATACGGGAGAAGATGAAGATCGCCAGGGATAGGCAGAAAAGCTACGCCGACAAGAGGAGGAGACCCTTGGAATTTCAAGAGGGAGACCATGTCTTCATGAGAGCTACCCCAAGAGCTGGAGTGGGCAGGGCAATCAAATCCAGAAAGCTAACACCTAGATTCATAGGACCGTTTCAGATTCTTCGACGAATCGGCCCTGTAGCCTATCAGATAGCTGTACCACCAAACCTGTCAAATCTCCATGATGTCTTTCACGTCTCTCAACTCAAAAAGTACCACCCTGATCCATCAGACGTGCTAGATCCCGAATCAATCCAACTGAAAGAGAACATTGAGTATGAGGTTTCACCAGTTCGAATCGTGGATAGAAGGATCAACGAAATGCGCGGCAAGCACATTCCATTAGTCAGAGTGAAGTGGGACCTGGTAACAGGAGATTCAACGTGGGAGCGTGAAGCTGAGATATGCCAAAGTCATCCTTATCTGTTCTCAGGTATGCGACAGAAATTTCGGGGACGAAATTTTCTGTAAGGGGGCGGTAATGTAATATCCCGATTTTCTGTAACTCTAATCGAGTTGGTTAACCTCAATTAGGGCTTTGGATGATTGTGTGAATTGTTATGTGCTAGTTTAAGACCTAGTTGGAAGCTTAGGAATAGGCTTGAACAAGGTTGGAGGTGTCTAAGGTGTTAAACGAGAAACTGTGAAAGTCAGGTGTTTGGAAGGCTCTTCCAAGTTGAGTTGCACGCTCAAGCATGGGAGGGGTGCATGCCCAAGCGTGCCAACGCTCCAGCGTTGTCATGCTGCACGCTCAAGCGTGCTGAGTGCGTTTGCCAGCTGGTGTGCTTTTTGACGCGTGTGCTCCACGTGTCAGGAGGCTGAAAGAGGAGCGAAAAAGGTTACACGCTCAAGCATGGAGGAACCCCACGCTCAAGCATAGGCATGCTCCAGCGTGTTGAATGTCCACGCTAAAGCGTGCACAGCGCATCAAGTTGGGTGTTTTGCTTTCTCTCCCTCATTTGTACAAAAATAACTTCGGATTTTTTGGGAGCTCTGGTACTAGAGAGAGAGGAAGCAGAATTCTTGAGAGAGAAAGCTTGGATTTGAGGGTCTTCATAGCTTCGGATCAAGATTCCGACTATACAGTTGTGATCGCGATGAAGTCTTTTGCGACTTTGATGGATCCGTTTCTCGATTCGCCAAAGGTAACTCGAATCCTTAACACGTGTTCTTCGTGTTCTTCGTGGTTTTTCGAGTTTCTACCTTTTCTCTTGATCTTTGAGCTTGCCCTAGGGCGAACACTATTGCATATGTGTTGTGCTCGTGATTAGGGCTAAGTTTGTGCTATGAGTTACTCGAGTGACGAAGGTGCACGCAGCTGTTCTTGGGGCTGCCATTGAAGGAGGCTGCGAGCTCAAGCTTAGAGGAACAAGCCGGTGATCGCGTGGATTTGCGTGTCGACTGTTCAGATGGGGAGAAAGAGTACTGCTGCCATTGGGAAGGCAAGAGTAGTGTAGTTACGTTTATGTGTGTGTAGGGAAGCCCTAACCCTACTAGTGGTTGAGCCTCGTCGAAGTACCTAAACCCTAGGTTTAGCATACTTTGGGCTATCACCGTTAAGTTTGGAAACCCTAGGTTAGCAAACTGTTGATTGAGGAGGATATGCTTCGTATGATTGCTGTGATGTGGAATTATGTTGTTGCTATATGTCTAAGTGCCTATTTGCTACTTGGTATATGTGATATGCTGCTATGTGCTATTGTTGATGTTATTATTGTTGCTGTTATGCTATTTGTGGTAATCGTCGTATGGTGGCGGAATGCCATAGAGTTAAGTTTTGTTGTGTGCAGTGTTGTTGTCCGGTTGATACCGCGGATGGTGCTTTTGCTGTTATACTGATTGTTCGAGGCTGTGGCCGTGTTGTTTGAGCTGTGGCTCATGGACGCATGGCGTCGAGGCTGTGGCCGTGTGGATGCAGCGGCATCATGTTGTTTCTGATTGAGAGTTTAGGCGTGAGATCTGGTATCAATCCCGTTGAGGATGTTTGTTGCAAATCATCATTAGCTGCCAGCATCATACGAGGTTAGTTGTAGTTGAGTGCGAGTAAGGAAAGTAGATGGGGCGGTCAAGTGGATGTCCTTGGGGATGTTGCCGGTCTCGGGAATAGTTTACAGTGACGGATGAGGTAGCTCCTACGCTGTCGTGACGCCCGATCCAGTCCGGTTTGCCCGACTAATACCAGAGCTTTCCATTGTTCCAGGCCAACGTTCCGTGTGACACCCGCTATCCGCATACGATAAAATAAAATAAAGCATGCAAGTTAAATAAAACTTTAACATAAAAGGTAGCAAGTACCACATGATCCGAAAACGTTTTAAAAATAAAACAACTGCAGAAAAATGTTAACATAAACAAAACCCGAAACCCGATGTCACATAATCAGAGTTGGCATACATATACCGATAATACATCGGAATAAAACTAAACAACTGAACGTAAAACCTAACTACTACTACTAAGAGAGATCTCCACGGGATCACTCCTCGTCAGCATGCTCACCCTCCTCTGCACATGCAACATCATATGCACAAGAACAACAAAAGGTGGGGGTGAGAAATACGATCATAAATATATGTAAACAGAATGGAATAATCATTAAGATGACATACAACATACATCAATCAACACATGTATAATCATATATATATATATATATATATATATATATATATATCAGATATGCATGTCAATGCGAATGCAACATCACTACTCCGTATGCATGTGGCCAACAACTCTAACTCTAGAAAGACGATTAGGAGTACATGTCCGGTTATCAACGTGGATGATATGCCAGACCATGGGCCATCCCCGAACACTCTCACTAATCCTGATAACGTATAGTGGCTAGTCAGGGTACTCAAGCTTATCTTTTAGGTCAATCCGACAATAGGTAGCTAGCCCATGTCATCTGGAATTTCCCTACCCAATGTACCCGCAAGGCCGGGATAACACCCATCGTGGCCTCCACTATCGCGATTCATCGATTGCTTTCCACCCAACATATCAACGTCAACGTATGATGCATGCTATGCTCAACAACATGCAAACACATGTCCAACCATCCACCATCATACCATTACATGGCTATCAACTTTGACCAACAAGCATCAAAGATGATTTATCAACATCAAACTTGACCAATAAGCATCAAGAATGATTTAACCAACAACATCGGTAACAGTGCGTCATTACCAATAACATCATCGTCTTACTAATTGTTCTCTTTGTTAAGTCTTAACTTAACATTATCTTTATTAAGTATTATTCTTAATCTCATTATCTAAACCTCAACTCATATATCAATAAGATTATAACTTAATCCTAATATTTAAACCTCAAGTCATATATTTACTAAGATTGTAACTTAATCTTAATACCTAGACCACAATTCTCATCTTATTAAGATTATAACTTAATGTTAATATTTAAACCTTAAGTTATATATTTATTAAGATTACAACAAGCCTACATAACACTATCCATCAAGCATAAGGGGTCAAAACTGATCCTGGGGACGTGAGAATCGATTTCCAATCTCTGGAAATCGATTTCAACATGTTCAAATCGATTTCCCCAATCGATTTTGAACAAGGAAAATCGATACTAGGAATCGATTTCTACAAGGCCAAATCGATTTCCACACCTTGAAAATCGATTCATGGTCGAGTCAAATCGATTTCCATGTGCTGGAAATCGATTTCTGAGTGTCAGATCATACAGCAGCGGGTTTCCTCCGCTATCGGACCAGTCTACGTTCTCTAATTAACATATCATTCGAGCCTAAGCTATTTATCACCAATTTGATTAGTCCAACACTCATAAATCATAACCTAAGGGTTCTCAAACTAATCCTTGATCATCAATCTCACATCGCCTATTTATTTTCTCCCCATAACTATGTTCTTATAGTATAGGATTAACAAAACACCATATCATGGCATAAGCAACATGTTCATCATCATCAATTCATCAACAATCATATAAATCATGTACTCATAGTTATAAACATGTTATAACATCAGATTATTCATCAATCAATACTCATATAACCAGAAAACAACATAACAACATTCATAGGCATACGCAGGCATACATAGGGGTCATGGGTTAACCCCTTCATCTTAACCTATCCCAAAACCCACATATTCATGACCAATTTTCTCCCCCCATACCTGGTATGACGATTCCCATCCTAAGGGAAAGAGAACAGAGCCAAGTTCTGCTACGGTTCCTTCTTACGGGTTCAGCACTTGATCACGATCGCAACACTAGAAGGCAGAGTCAATCTTTAAGTTAAGGATTGAAAGGTAAAACAAATCTAGGATTAGAAACTCACCTTGGTTTCTAACTTAGGAGATTAAATCTAGCAGCAGGGATAGACTAGCCAAACAACGGCGTGTTCTTGACTAAGAACACCAAAGCCTTTGGGTTTTCTAGAGCAAGAGATCAATTAGAGCTCTTAGGGATGAGAAGAGGCAAAAAGTGTGTACAATAGGGTGTGGATACTAGGTTTAGGTCATACGCTATGTATATATAACTGTTAGGGACGTTTTAGGACGAATGGGCCGTACACAGCATAGCCCGGTAACCCAAACGCATACACATGCTCTGACACGCATGGGAATCGATTCCACAACCATGGAAATCGATTTTCCATTGGCCAAATCGATTTTCTTATCAAAGAAAATCGATTTTGCCCTTTAAACAATCGATTTCCACTTTCTGGAAATCGATTTCTTCACTTGGAAATCGATTTCCCAAATCGATTTCCCTTTCAGAAAACGTGTTTTTGGCATCGACACCTGAATAAGACTTGTAGATAATCCTCTAAGCTTTCCAACGCATCCTAGATCATCTTGATCGGATGTCTAGAACTCAAGATATGGCCAAAACCGTGAAATAGGTTATTTAGACTCGGATGGATTGATTATTCTAAAGGCTGAACTATTACACCTATGAACTTATGCACCAAAAACAAGCAAAAACAACATATGCAAACATCTATAAGCAAGTATCAACACATATATACATAGAAGTGAAAAAGCAGGGTGTTACAATTCCACCCCCTTATAAAAAATTTCGTCCTCGAAATTTCTACTCACCTTGAGTAAACAGATGCGCGTATGACTCCTTCATCTTGCTCTCCAACTCCCACGTAGCACTTTCTTTTGTAGCTCCACTCCAAATGACCTTGACCAAGGGAATTTCCTTCCCTCTCAGCTGCTTGACCCTTCGATCTTCAACCCGAAGTGGTAACACCTCAAAGGTCAAGTTATCCTTTAGTGGAATAACATCGGGTACTATCACACGGCTTGGATCATGAACATACTTTCGAAGTTGAGACACATGAAACACATTATGAAGGTTTGACAAGAACGGGGGTAAAGCTATTTGGTAAGCGACTTCACCGACTCTTTTTAGAATTTGGTAAGGGCCAATGAATCTAGGAGTAAGTTTCCGCGCTTTCATTACTCTGCCAACCCCAGTTGTTGGAGTAACTCGCAAGAACACATGATCCCCCTCCTGGAATTCGAGAGTTTTTCTTCTCTTATCATGGTAACTCTTTTGCCTACTCTGTGCCACTCTCATCTTATCTTGTATCGTCCTCACTTTCTCTGTAGTCTCTTGTACTACCTCAGGTCCTAACACAACATTCTCTCCAGGCTCATTCCAACACAAGGGTGTCCTACACCTCCTCCCATACAAAGCCTCATAAGGTGCCATACCAATACTGGAATGGAAGCTATTGTTGTAGGTAAACTCTATAAGGGATAAAAACTTATCCCAACTACCCGACTGCTCTAGCACACACACCCTCAATAAGTCTTCTAAGGATTGGATTGTCCTCTCAGACTGACCATCGGTCTGTGGGTGATAAGCTGAACTCAATCTAAGCTTAGTTCCTAAGGCCTCATGCAAACTATTCCAATATCTAGAGGTAAATCTAGGATCTCTATCTGAAACTATGCTAGAGGGTACACCATGCAATCTAACTATTTCTCTGATATACAACCCAGTCAACTTCTCTAATGGATATTCCAAGTTCATAGGAATGAAATGGGCAGATTTGGTTAACCTGTCCACAACAACCCATATGGCATCACAACCAGCCGGAGTCGTAGGGAGTCCAGACACAAAATCCATAAAGATATTATCCCACTTCCACTCAGGGATACTCAAAGGTTGCAACTTACCTGAAGGTTTCCGGTGCTCTATTTTAGCCTTCTGACACACTAGGCAAGCATAAACAAACTTAGCCACATCCTTTTTCATCCTAGGCCACCAAAACATCCGTTTCAGATCCTGATACATCTTTGTGGCTCCTGGGTGAACACTCAAACCACTCCTATGTCCTTCCTCAAGGATCAACTTCCTAAGCTCTAGAATATCAAGTATACAAACTCTATCTTGAAACCTCAAAATTCCATCAGTCCCATCCTTAAAACTGAGATTTCTACCTTGAGCAATCAACTCTCTCTGGTCTAAAAGGTATACATCTATCTTCTGCCCTTCTCTAATCTGATCCATCAAACTGCTAGTGATTTTCAACATTCCTAGCCTAATGCTCTTAGGGGTAAATTCCCAAGCTAAACTCAAATCCCTATACTCCTCTATCAAATCCATCTCTCTAACCATCAAAGCTGAAACATGTAAGGTTTTTCTACTCAAAGCATCAGCCACTACATTGGCCTTACCTGGGTGGTAACTCAACTCAAACTCATAATCCTTAAGAAATTCCATCCACCTACGCTGTCTCATATTCAGCTCCTTTTGGTCAAACAGGTATTTCAAACTCTTATGATCACTAAAGACCTCAAATCTAGCTCCATAGAGGTAATGCCTCCAAATTTTTAAGGCAAACACTACCGCTCCTAACTCCAAGTCATGAGTAGGGTAGTTCTTCTCATGGGTCTTAAGCTGCCTAGAAGCATAAGCTACTACCTGACCATTCTGCATCAACACACCACCTAAACCTTGCTTCGAAGCATCGCAGTACATTACAAAAGGTTCACTAGGATTGGGTAATACTAACACAGGTGCAGATGTCAACCTATTCTTCAACTTCTGAAAACTTTCCTCACACTTAGAGTCCCACACGAAGATCTGACCTTTCTTAGTAAGGCGGGTCATAGGCAAAGCTATCTTAGAGAATCCTTCTATAAAACTCCTATAGTACCCGGCCAAACCCAAGAAACTTCTAACCTCGGTCACTGACTTAGGTGCTTTCCAATGGAGCATGGTTTCTACCATAGCTGGGTCCACGGCTATCCCTCCTTTAGAGATGATGTGTCCTAAGAAACTCACCTCTTCTAACCAAAACTCACACTTGGACAACTTGGCATACAACTGTTTTTCCTTAAGGGTTTCCAAGACTATCCTCAAGTGTTCCTCATGTTCCTCCTTAGTCTTAGAGTATACTAGGATATCATCTGTGAAGATAACTACAAACCTATCCAAGTATGGATGGAAGATCTTGTTCATGTAGTCCATGAACACAGCAGGGGCATTAGTCACACCAAAAGGCATAACTAGATACTCATAATGGCCATAGCACGTTCTGAACGCAGTCTTTGGAATGTCCTCAGACTTGACCCGAATTTGGTGATAGCCTGATCTCAAATCTATTTTAGAAAACACACAAGCTCCTATCAGCTGGTCCATAGGTTTTTCCTTAAGGGTTTCCAAGACTATCCTCAAGTGTTCCTCATGTTCCTCCTTAGTCTTAGAGTATACTAGGATATCATCTATGAAGATAACTACAAACCTATCCAAGTATGGATGGAAGATCTTGTTCATGTAGTCCATGAACACAGCAGGGGCATTAGTCACACCAAAAGGCATAACTAGATACTCATAATGGCCATAGCACGTTCTGAACGCAGTCTTTGGAATGTCCTCAGACTTGACCCGAATTTGGTGATAGCCTGATCTCAAATCTATTTTAGAAAACACACAAGCTCCTATCAGCTGGTCCATAAGGTCATCTATCTTAGGAAGAGGATACCTATTCTTAATAGTCACCTTGTTGAGCTGTCGGTAATCGACACACAACCTCATGCTGCCATCTTTCTTCTTCACCAACAACACTGGCGCTCCCCACGGAGACACACTAGGCCTAACAAACTGCTTCTGGAGCAATTCCTCTAACTGTTTCTTCAACTCAGTTAGCTCTAGAGGGGACATCCTGTATGGTGCTATGGATATAGGTCCTGTACCTGGCACTAAGTCTATGCTAAACTCAACCTCTCTCTCAGGTGGCAAACTATAAATATCCTCGGGAAAAACTTCTGGGAACTCTCTCACAACTGGCACATCCTTAACCTCAGCCTTTATCTCTACTTCCAGGGAAGATAAGATCATGTATACTTGGGCTTCTTCTCTAATAGAAGCCTTGACTTGGTTGGCAGTCAGAAAACTCGGATCCTTAGGATCGACAGCAGTTCCAAAAACAACAGTTTTATCAAAGCAATTTAAAAGGACATGATTGGCAGATAACCAGTCCATACCAAGAATAACATCAAGTTGTTTAAGGGGTAAGCATATAAGATCAACTGTGAAATTTCTATCATCAATGACAATGGAACAACCTTTACAAATATGTGAGGTAATAACAGGCTTATTGGTAGGGGTAGCAACAACTAGATCATATTCAAGTTGAGCAACAGGTAATCTAAGGTACTCAACACAGTCATGTGAGATAAAGGAATGCGACGCACCCAAATCAAACAACACTATTAAAGGAGTCCCTTTGATGAGGCACTTACCTTGAATCAGGTCTTCAGATTCTGAGGCTTCAGCTCCACTGAGAGTGAAGACTCTTCCACTTGTCCTCAGTTGATTGGCTTGAGAACTCTTGCTAACACTCTGTGGCTCCATCTTTGCTCCACTACAATCCTTACTGATATGACTAGGCTTCCCACACTTGAAGCAAATGATGTCTGTCTCCTTGCAGTCACGAGTAAGGTGCTCCTTACCACACTTGCCACACCTGATTGGCCTAGAAGAGGCAAATCCTCCGCCACTGGCTGGTCTTGATGTATACTGCGATTTCTTGCCGGTGAACTTGAATCCACGACCAACTGGTGCCAACTGTTGTTTTCCTTTGTCCTGTTGGGCCGTCCTCTTGTTACCTTGGGGACCAGAACTCTTGAACTAAGAAACTCTGGACTTGTAGTCTTCCTCAAAGATTCTGCACTTGTTCACCAAGGTGGGGAAAACACGGATCTCCTGGTAGCTGATGGCTTGCTTAATCTCTGGACGCAAACCATTCTCGAACTTCACACACTTAGAGCGATCATCATTACAATACTGGTAGAGTGGATAGTAACGTGACAGCTCCTCAATCTTAGCGGCATAATCCCCAGCGGACATGTTTCCCTGAGTCAATGCCAGAAACTCCATCTCCTTCTTGTCGCGTACATCAGTAGGGAAATACTTCCCCAAGAATCTCTCCTTGAAGGCATCCCAAGTAACAACAGTGCCTTCAGCTTCTAAACGTTGGCGGCAATTCTCCCACCAATGTTTAGCTTCCTCTACCAACATGAAGGTAGCAAAGGTAACCTTCTGAGCATCGGTGCATGCCATGGCTCGAAAGATCTTCTCAAGCTCTCGGATCCATGTCTGAGCACCTTCAGGGTCATAAGCTCCCTTGAAGGATGGCGGATTATTCCTCTAGAACTTATCCAAACCCTGAAATTCAGCAGGTCCACCTCCGTTGTGATTCTGATTCTGCCCCATGGCATTAGCTAATGCTTCCAGGGCATCAGCAATCGCACGATCATTTCTACCCGCCATAACTTCCTGCATCATTCAAGCAAACTGCTTAATATCGGAAGTTAAGTAAAGCAAGACTAAACACTTAATACTCTATACCATCATCATAGACAATCATATAAGATTACACAGAAGAGAACACAACAGACACATACCCCGGCCTGTACGACAGACCGGCTCTGATACCACAAAATGTGACACCCGCTACCCGCATACGATAAAATAAAATAAAGCATGCAAGTTAAATAAAACTTTAACATAAAAGGTAGCAAGTACCACATGATCCGAAAACGTTTTAAACATAAAACAACTATGGAAAAATGTTAACATAAACAAAACCCGAAACCCGATGTCACATAATCAGAGTTGATATACTTATAACGATAATACATCGGAATAAAACTAAACAACTGAACGTAAAACCTAACTACTACTACTAAGATAGATCTCCACGGGATCACTCCTCGTCAGCATGCTCACCCTCCTCTGCACATGCAACATCATATGCACAAGAACAACAAAAGATGGGGGTGAGAAATACGATCATAAATATATGTAAACGGAATGGAATAGTAATTAAGATGACATACAACATACATCAATCAACACATGTATAATATATATATATATATATATATATATATACATATATATATATGAGAGAGATGCATGTCAATGCGAATGCAACATCACTACTCCGTATGCATGTGGCCAATAACTCTAACTCTGGAAAGACGATTAGGAGTACATGTCCGATTATCAACGTGGATAATATGCCAGACCATGGGCCATCCCCGAACACTCTCACTAATCCTGATAACGTATAGTGGCTAGTCAGGGTACTCAAGCTTATCCTTTAGGTCACTCCGACAATAGGTAGTTAGCCCATGTCACCTGGAATTTCCCTACCCAATGTACCCGCAAGGCCGGGATAACACCCATCGTGGCCTCCACTATCGCGATTCATCGTTTGCTTTCCACCCAACATATCAACGTCTACGTATGATGCATGCTATACTCAACAACATGCAAACACATGTCCAACCATCCACCATCATACCATTACATGGCTATCAACTTTGACCAACAAGCATAAAAGATGATTTATCAACATCAAACTTGACCAATAAGCATCAAGAATGATTTAACCAACAACATCGATAACAGTGCGTCGTTACCAATAACATCATCGTCTTACTAATTGTTCTTTTTGTTAAGTCTTAACTTAAAATTATCGTTATTAAGTATTATTCTTAATCTCATTATCTAAACCTCAACTCATATATTATTAAGATTATAACTTAATCCTAATATTTAAACCTCAAGTCATATATTTATTAAGATTGTAACTTAATCTTAATACCTAGACCATAATTCTCATCTTATTAAGATTATAACTTAGTCTTAATATTTAAACCTTAAGTCATATATTTATTAAGATTATAACAAGCCTACATAACACTATCCATCAAGCATAAGGGGTCAAAACTGCTCCTAGGGACGTGAGAATCGATTTCCAATTCTCTGGAATCGATTTCTCAAGTCTTCAAATCGATTTCCAATCTCTGGAAATCGATTTCAACATGTTCAAATCGATTTTCCCAATCGATTTTGAACAAGGAAAATGGATTCTAGGAATCGATTTCTACAAGGCCAAATCGATTTCCACACCTTGGAAATCGATTCTTGGTCGAGTCAAATCGATTTCCATGTGCTGGAAATCGATTTCTGAGTGTCAGATCACACAGCAGCGGGTTTCCTCCGCTATCGGACCAGTCTACGTTCTCTAATTAAATATCATTCGAGCCTAAGCTATTTATCACCAATTTGATTAGTCCAACACTCATAAATCATAACCTAAGGGTTCTCAAACTAATCCTTGATCATCAATCTCACATTGCCTATTTATTTTCTCCCCATAACTATGTTCTTATAGTATAGGATTAACAAAACACCATATCATGGCATAAGCAACATGTTCATCATCATCAATTCATCAACAATCATATAAATCATGTACTCATAGTTATAAACATGTTATAACATCAGATTATTCATCAATCAATACTCATATAGCTAGAAAACAACATAACAACATTCATAGGCATACGCAGGCATACATAGGGGTCATGGGTTAACCCCTTCATCTTAACCTATCCCAAAATCCACATATTCATGACCAATTTTCTCCCCCCATACCTGGTATGACGATTCCCAGCCTAAGGGAAAGAGAACAGAGCCAAGTTCTGCTACGGTTCCTTCTTACGGGTTCAGCAATTGATCACGATCGCAACACTAGAAGGCAGAGTCGATCTTTAAGTTAAGGATTGAAAGGTAAAACAAATCTAGGATTAGAAACTCACTTTGGTTTCTAACTTAGGAGATTAACTCTAGCAGCAGGGATAGACTAGCTAAACAATGGCGTGTTCTTGACGAAGAACACCAAAGCAGGATTCGTCCTTTGGGTTTTCTAGAGCAAGAGATCAATTAGAGCTCTTAGGAATGAGAAGAGGCAAAAAGTGTGTACAATAGGGTGTGGATACTAGGTTTAGGTCATACGTTATGTATATATAACTGTTAGGGACGTTTTTGGACGAATGGGCCGTACACAGCATAGCCCGGTAACCCAAACGCGTACACAAGCTCTGACATGCATGGGAATCGATTCCACAACCATGGAAATCGATTTTCCATTGGCCAAATCGATTTTCTTATCAAAGAAAATCGATTTTGCCCTTTAAACAATCGATTTCCACTTTCTGGAAATCGATTTCTTCACCTGGAAATCGATTTCCCAAATCAATTTCTTCACTTGGAAATAGATTTCCCAAATCGATTTCCCTTTCATAAAACGTATTTTTGGCATCGACACCTGAATAAGACTTGTAGATAATCCTCTAAGCTTTCCAATGCATCCTAGATCATCTTGATCGGATGTCTAGAACTCAAGATATGGCCAAAACCGTGAAACAGGTTATTTAGACTCGGATGGATTGATTATTCTAAAGGCTGAACTATTACAACTATGAACTTATGCACCAAAAACAAGCAAAAACAACATATGCAAACATCTATAAGCAAGTATCAACACATATATACATAGAAGTGAAAAAGCAGGGTGTTACATTCCGAGGCGACCGAGATACCCCATTTCCACTGTGGAAGGGGGATGCATTCTTATTGGTCACGGCGAGCGGTTCGGTTTCTTGGACAAACTAACTCCGTTCCGACACAGAATCTGTTCCGGTGTGGAACCGTTCCGGGGTGGAACTAGCTTTGTGAGTTTTCGACCGACATGTTGCATGGGATTAGTATCCCGGTCTTGAGGATTGATCTGACTGTGAGACTCATGGAGATGGATGATTGTTGTAAGTGTTGTCTTGGGAGATGTATGTTTGAGTGCAGTATCTGTCGTACTTACTGTACCTACTACTTGCTATATGATACTTGTTTACTGCATTGTTGGTGTTATTTCCGACTATGCGTATGCTGTATTTCTTATCTCCCTACTGTTTTCCATGTTTGTTCGTTTCTGGGTTTGCTTGAAGGCGACAAGCCAGCTGAGGCACGAGATGGACCCGAGACTTCACCCATTCATCCTTGGGGCACCGCGGATGCCAGTGCTAGGCGATATTGAGATTGTCTACCACGATGAGAGGGGATGGCGGGTGGACCCCTCAGCCTTTTTGGTTGTATATACAGGACCCGTCAGCTTGATCTTTCGGAGCGGTACACCACCGCACGTGGACATCATCGGACCCTACCGCGTGTATCAGTTTCTTCCCTTCCCCAGGATGTGGCGTCCTCCAAGGCAGAGAGAGCGAGACTACTTTTGGGTGGCACCCCAGTCCTCGACAGTATCCAATAGGAAAGGCTTCGTCTACAGAGGCCAGCGTAGGCGTACCGATCGATATCTGAGGGCAGCCTTGAGGCGTAGGATTGTCGTGTCGAGTTTCTCTTCTAAGTACGAGCCTTTGCGGGTTTATAGGAGTACCCACGGAGAGGGACAAGGTAGTTCAAGGCATCCTCATCACTGATGATGAGGGCTTGCTAGTGCGTCTCTAGGGCTGAGTGGTGAGGTTTTTGATGTACTTTTGAGTATGGGTTGGGGAGTGCTGGCATGATCCGAGAGTCTTTCCTTTTGCTTTTGGTTGTATTTTTTCTATCTTTATGTTTCACGTACAGCTGTATATGTATGTACAGTGCTCTAGTGATGGGGCTAAGTTCGGCATGTTCTGTATATATTGTTGTTATGTGTTTGCGCTTTACTTTGATGGTTTTCTATGCTTGCTGTTATTGTTTATCTGTTTATCGTTGGTTTCCGAAACGTTGTTTGAATACCACGCTATCGCTTTAATACGGCTAGGCATAGTTAATAATAGTACGAGCTTGGGACTAATGGGATTATCCTACGTAAGTGGGGTCGTCTCAAAAAACTGGTCTAAAAAATTGAGATTGAGTTCGGGAGTCGATTATGAGTAAGGAAAGTATTAGCATCCTACATCACCCGTTCTAAGAACGGTACCTCAAGTTAATTGTGCAAATTTTTAATAACTTTAAAATATGTTAATTTTACCCATTTTGAAAATAGAAAATAAATTTAATAAACACAAAAATTAAGAAAAGTTAATTTTAGCTTGACAAAATGTTTAATTCTGCTCCTACGTATCCTTTGGTGCGATAGGGAATTCAAATCTATGTAGCTCTCATAAAAACGTTTGATTGGTAGGTGGATTTTAGATTTTTTTTTTTGAAAATAATTGGAAATTATTTGATTTTATTATTTGCGGAATTCTGAGTTGTACAACTCAAGCATTCTAAAAAAAAATTTATTATTTATTTTTGGAAAGGTTTAAGAAATTCTGAGAAGTACAACTCATGCATCCAATGAAATTATTATTATTTATTTTTAGAAAGGTTTAGGGAATTCTGATTTGTACAACTCATGCATCCTTTTAAATTATTATTATTTATTTATTTTAGAAAGGTTTAAGGAATTCTGAGTTTTGCAACTCATGCATCCTATGAAATGTTTATTATCTAACTTTGAGAATGTTTTAGGAATTCTGAGTTGTACAACTCATGCATCCTATTAAATTATATTGAGAATGTAACTATTTATTATTTCTTTAAAAGAATTTTAGGATGTCTTAGTTGTCACGACTCATGCATCCTTAAAAATAAGGGTTAACAAGATGACATTCTTACTCTTGGTAGAAATTCGATTTATAAATGTTATTGAATATAAAAAAAAAGAATATTTGCACAGAAATATTATACTTTAGAAAATAAGCTTATGTGATCAAATAATATGTGTAACAGATTAAATATTCATTTTAATTTACGTATATTTATTATTTTTTGGTTAGAACTAATAAACTTATATTATTTGTATCATCTCTGATTTTTTAATTTAGTTTAGTTTGTTAAAGATAAAACAATAACTACTAACCAAACACTTCTGCGCCCAAGGATTTGGCTCAGCTAAAAAACTAAACCTAACCCAACACATTATACAATTTTATCAGCCTAAACTAAAACAAATTTAAAAACCAAAATAAAAAACAAACAAGAAGAAAAAAGGTCTCTAAACCTTGAAACGCGAAATAGAGAAGAAGCACTCTTGGTGGTGACTGAGGCAGCGGAGGCGCTACGGACGGCTGCTCGCGGTGGGGAGCGTGGCGAGGTGCAGCGGCGGCGGATGACGGAGAGGAAGAGGGAGTCGTGCGGTTTAAGTGGATCTGTCTGTGATGGCGGGGGCAACAGCGTGCGGGTGGAGGACGGCAGAATGCGATGGCTCCGGGTGGAGGTGCGTTGGTTCTGGTGCTCCACGCGACGGTGTTTCTGGACAGGTCTTGGTGCGGTGTTTCACGACTGAAGGATGGCGGCTCGTGGCGACGCGGTTCTGACGAGGTGGAACTCCGGTGGAGGTTGGGGGTTCTGATCCTATGTGGCTGTAAAGCTGCTGGGGTGTTTTAGTGGGCTTGAGGAAAAGCAAATATGAAATAAAAGGAGTAGAAAAATGGAAGTAGAAAGAAATGTGTGGCTGGAGGAAATAGGAATCAGCCAAAATTCTAAGATTAAAAATGGTCCTCTTCTGTACGTTGCCCCCCCTTTTTTCCCCCTAATCTTCCCTTTTTATACTGATCATCATACCTTCTGATTGAAACCCATTAACCCATAATTTTATTAGCTATTAGAGGTGAATAATTGTCATTCTTAATGCCTCTGCCATTCTTAATGCCTCACTTAAAATGATTCTGCTACTGTTACAACGGTTACAGAGAAGAAGAGATTTAATCATCTTTTTTATTTTTATTTTATCATTTTTATGATTTTCAATTTTTAATAAAAGGATAAAATAAATAGAAGTGTCCGGACAAAATGGAGGTGGTCACACTATGCTCTTCGGAAGGAGTGTGATATGTCAAGGGAAGCAAAAATCTATCACAATCTGCCAAAGAGCTTCTGGAGAAGGAAACCAGCTACTAGAGTGGGAGTTGTTCCTCCAAGAGTTTGTCCAAGGATCTAGATGTTGGATCTAAACAAGAATAAGGATGGTAGAAAAAGGCTAGAAACATGGTCGTTAACTTACAATATTAGCTTTGATCCGCTTTTCTAGAAGAAACCTAGAGAAGATACCCACGATATGGCAACCATAATGGCTAAGGCCCCTCGGGAAAGAAATGATTTAGATGCCAAGATCTATGGGAAAAATTTCATTTGGAGATGCTGTAACACCCTGCTTCTCACCTCTATGATTATATATGTTGATTATATATGTGTGTGATGTGTTGTTATGCTTGCGTTAGATGTTTAGGGACGTGTTTTAGGGTATTTAACCTTAGAACAAGCGAAATTAGCATTCCTGGCAGGACAACACACTCGTGCTCTCGTGCAGCACGCCCATGCCAGTTGGTCAGCATGTCCGTGCTCATGGTCAATACGCTCGTGTTCTACGCGGGCACCAGAAATGCATTTTGGGCTTTAGGTTACCCGTTTGTTCCCAACCCTTTTTATACCTCTTTTGCTTGACCTAAAACTCATAGCCGTCATTCCTAGAATTAGAAACAACCATCTTTAACCTTTCTCTTGGGTTCCCATTGAATCCTTGAACGTTCTTCAATCCTTGTTGGGTGTTCTTCATCAAGAACATATCCCTGTGGTGTTTGCTGTTGCATTTGCGGTTAATCTGCTAGTTTAGTGTTACTTCGAGGTAAGGTAACCAACCTGTTCATCCTTTTTCTTTGAATCCTTTGAGTTAGTGTTGAACGGTTTTCTCCCTGTCAAACCAAACTTCGTTGTTCGTGTGCCAGTGTTGTGAACGGCAACTAGTAGATTAGTTCCCCAAGGATCTAATCGAGGTATGTGCATAACCCTTGTGTTAATTCCCTTCCTCTTCTTGCTTGGGAATTAACTTATCCTTTTTGCCTTGGCGTTCGTGGTCAAAGCTCGCTGAACCTGTTGAACCCGTTTCCAGGAGTCAAGCGTGGAATTCATTTTTGTTGGCTCGTAGGCTAGAATCGTCATGCCAGGTTTGGGCTGAAGGGATTAGTATAACATATAGGTTCTAGGGTAGCGTAAGATGAGGGTTAACCCATGACCCTATTGATGTCCTATATGCCGTAACTGTTGTATGGAGTCATTGTGGTGGTTTATACATGATGTGTATTGTTTAAATTAATTTATATGACATTGGCATGACGTTTATGATATTGTTAATGATGTTGTTGATATGCCATGATTGTATGAGTTGGTGTGTTGGAACTGCTGTTAAATCTATGTTAATAAAAGACATAGTGATGTTGGCGCTAAGCCTAAAACTAGGATTAGTCTAATTGATGTGCATAGAAGATAAAGATATTGATAAGGGGTGAGATTATTGGCAATCGATTAGTCAAAAACCTTAGGATTGATTGGAGTGTAAAAAATCTAGAAATGCTGCTAAATTCCCAGAACTGAGACTCTGTAACAACGTTGAGCACGTCCGTGCTCAATATTGGCACGCCCGTGCTCTCCTCCCAGTAAAGCCGGCACGACCGTGCTCTCAGTAGCACGCCTGTGTTGGAAAAACGAGATAAAGTGACGCTGTTTAGCACGCCTGTGCCAGTTGGCCAGCATACCCATGCTCAGGCCGTGCCAATGTGAGAATTAAGAAAATTTTACTGTTTTAAATAAAAAGAGATTTAATACCCTTTTTGGACTAAAAATATGTTATAAGAGATTATAAAATACGACATTGAGGATAGTTAATGAACTAGGACAATGATATGGTAAAGGGTAATAATGCAGACTTAATAAAGAGATTAATTAATGAGAAGATGATGTTTTTGGTAACGACATACTGTTACCGATATTGTTGGTTAAATCATTCTTGATGCTTAATGGTCAAGATTGATGTTGATGAATCACCTTTTATGCTTATTGCTTATGTTAAATGGTGTTGATGGAGGTGGTTGTCATGTTGTTTGTGTGTTAGCATTGCATGCATCATGACATGGTGTTATTAGTTTGGGGGAAGTTACGATGACTGGGGAGTTCGTCCGAGAGTATGGCGAGCTGGTCGTCCGCTGGGATTCATCCGAGAGTTAGGTGAATCAAGCGCATCCGTGGTGGTCCATCCGAGAGTATGGTGGATCGGCTATCCAAGAGGTTCACCCGTGAGTTTGGTGAACTACCGGCGTTGGTGCTTATTGGCCAATGTGGATATGTACTCCTAAATCGTCTTCCTGAGTTAGTTTGGATCCACATTGCATATGGAGTTAGTTTGGATCCACGGTATGCGTTATAACACGTATGTTATATGATGATGTTTTATATGCTGCATGATTATCTTGCTAACTGCTCTATTACTGCCTATGTTTATATGTATAGTTCCTTACTCCCTATCTGTTGTTGTTGTTTTGCATGTACCTTTGGTTATGCAGAGGATGGTGAGCAGCCAGCTGAGGAGTGATCCTGAGGAGATCGCTTACTCATTATATAGTTTAGTTTATGTTAGTTGTCTTTTGGATGTATTATCGGTAGTGGTTACCAGCTCTGACATGTGACATCTGTAACAACCCCCTTGGGCATTACATCTTAAACACATGCGGAATTAAATTTAAAAGAGAATTGCTGGTTGCTTTCGAAAAATAATAATTTACTTTAAGTCAGAAAACTTGGGTGTAAAATATTTCTGCATAATACTTCAGAAACGTGATACACACATCACAATAATAAAATCACATTATATTAGACAACACACATAAACTGGGTTTATTCATAACCCATTTCACCATAACATATAGACTTTCCAGAAATTTTTTTTCATATTGAAGTTCCAAACTATACAGAGGTTTTCAAAACCACATATACCGACTTTCTCAATTTAAACATTGAAAATCCTAAGAGCTGGTTTGATAAAAGAACTCTACGGACAATAAAACCTACTACCTAGTATACATCGTACCAATAAGATTGGGCCTCGTTGTCGACAATCCACACATCTTTACTACTACTACTAAGAGAGATCTCCACAGGATCACTCCTCGTCAGCATGCTCACCCTCCTCTGCACATGCAACATCATATGCACAAGAACAACAAAAGGTGGGGGTGAGAAATACGATCATAAATATATGTAAACAGAATGGAATAATCATTAAGATGATATACAACATACATCAATCAACACATGTATAATCAATATATATATATATATATATATATATATATATATATATATATATATATATATATATATATATCAGATATGCATGTCAATGCGAATGCAACATCACTACTCCGTATGCATGTGGCCAACAACTCTAACTCTGGAAAGACGATTAGGAGTACATGTCCGGTTATCAACGTGGATGATATGCCAGACCATGGGCCATCCCCGAACACTCTCACTAATCCTGATAACGTATAGTGGCTAGTCAGGGTACTCAAGCTTATCCTTTAGGTCAATCCGACAATAGGTAGCTAGCCCATGTCACCTGGAATTTCCCTACCCAATGTACCCGCAAGGCCGGGATAACACCCATCGTGGCCTCCACTATCGCGATTCATCGATTGCTTTCCACCCAACATATCAACGTCAACGTATGATGCATGCTATGCTCAACAACATGCAAACACATGTCCAACCATCCACCATCATACCATTACATGGCTATCAACTTTGACCAACAAGCATCAAAGATGATTTATCAACATCAAACTTGACCAATAAGCATCAAGAATGATTTAACCAACAACATCGGTAACAGTGCGTCATTACCAATAACATCATCGTCTTACTAATTGTTCTCTTTGTTAAGTCTTAACTTAACATTATCTTTATTAAGTATTATTCTTAATCTCATTATCTAAACCTCAACTCATATATCAATAAGATTATAACTTAATCCTAATATTTAAACCTCAAGTCATATATTTACTAAGATTGTAACTTAATCTTAATACCTAGACCACAATTCTCATCTTATTAAGATTATAACTTAATGTTAATATTTAAACCTTAAGTCATATATTTATTAAGATTATAACAAGCCTACATAACACTATCCATCAAGCATAAGGGGTCAAAACTGATCCTGGGGACGTGAGAATCGATTTCCAATCTCTGGAAATCGATTTCAACATGTTCAAATCGATTTCCCCAATCGATTTTGAACAAGGAAAATCGATACTAGGAATCGATTTCTACAAGGCCAAATCGATTTCCACACCTTGAAAATCGATTCATGGTCGAGTCAAATCGATTTCCATGTGCTGGAAATCGATTTCTGAGTGTCAGATCATACAGCAGCGGGTTTCCTCCGCTATCGGACCAGTCTACATTCTCTAATTAACATATCATTCGAGCCTAAGCTATTTATCACCAATTTGATTAGTCCAACACTCATAAATCATAACCTAAGGGTTCTCAAACTAATCCTTGATCATCAATCTCACATCGCCTATTTATTTTCTCCCCATAACTATGTTCTTATAGTATAGGATTAATAAAACACCATATCATGGCATAAGCAACATGTTCATCATCATCAATTCATCAACAATCATATAAATCATGTACTCATAGTTATAAACATGTTATAACATCAGATTATTCATCAATCAATACTCATATAGCTAGAAAACAACATAACAACATTCATAGGCATACGCAGGCATACATAGGGGTCATGGGTTAACCCCTTCATCTTAACTTATCCCAAAACCCACATATTCATGACCAATTTTCTCCCCCCATACCTGGTATGACGATTCCCATCCTAAGGGAAAGAGAACAGAGCCAAGTTCTGCTACGGTTCCTTCTTACGGGTTCAGCACTTGATTACGATCGCAACACTAGAAGGCAGAGTCGATCTTTAAGTTAAGGATTGAAAGGTAAAACAAATCTAGGATTAGAAACTCACCTTGGTTTCTAACTTAGGAGATTAACTCTAGCAGCAGGGATAGACTAGCCAAACAACGGCGTGTTCTTGACTAAGAACACCAAAGCCTTTGGGTTTTCTAGAGCAAGAGATCAATTAGAGCTCTTAGGGATGAGAAGAGGCAAAAAGTGTGTACAATAGGGTGTGGATACTAGGTTTAGGTCATACGCTATGTATATATAACTGTTAGGGACGTTTTAGGACGAATGGGCCATACACAACATAGCCCGATAACCCAAACGCATACACAAGCTCTGACACGCATGGGAATCGATTCCACAACCATGGAAATCGATTTTCCATTGGCCAAATCGATTTTCTTATCAAAGAAAATCGATTTTGCCCTTTAAACAATCGATTTCCACTTTCTGGAAATCGATTTCTTCACTTGGAAATCGATTTCCCAAATCGATTTCCCTTTCAGAAAACGTGTTTTTGGCATCGACACCTGAATAAGACTTGTAGATAATCCTCTAAGCTTTCCAACGCATCCTAGATCATCTTGATCGGATGTCTAGAACTCAAGATATGGCCAAAACCGTGAAATAGGTTATTTAGACTCGGATGGATTGATTATTCTAAAGGCTGAACTATTACACCTATGAACTTATGCACCAAAAACAAGCAAAAACAACATATGCAAACATCTATAAGCAAGTATCAACACATATATACATAGAAGTGAAAAAGCAGGGTGTTACAATTCCACCCCCCTTATAAAAAATTTCGTCCTCGAAATTTCTACTCACCTTGAGTAAACAGATGCGCGTATGACTCCTTCATCTTGCTCTCCAACTCCCACGTAGCACTTTCTTTTGTAGCTCCACTCCAAATGACCTTGACCAAGGGAATTTCCTTCCCTCTTAGCTGCTTGACCCTTCGATCTTCAACCCGAAGTGGTAACACCTCAAAGGTCAAGTTATCCTTTAGTGGAATAACATCGGGTACTATCACACGGCTTGGATCATGAACATACTTTCGAAGTTGAGACACATGAAACACATTATGAAGGTTTGACAAGAACGGGGGTAAAGCTATTTGGTAAGTGACTTCACCGACTCTTTTTAGAATTTGGTAAGGGCCAATGAATCTAGGAGTAAGTTTCCGCGCTTTCATTACTCTGCCAACCCCAGTTGTTGGAGTAACTCGCAAGAACACATGATCCCCCTCCTGGAATTCGAGAGTTTTTCTTCTCTTATCATGGTAACTCTTTTGCCTACTCTGTGCCACTCTCATCTTATCTTGTATCGTCCTCACTTTCTCTGTAGTCTCTTGTACTAGCTCAGGTCCTAACACAACATTCTCTCCAGGCTCATTCCAACACAAGGGTGTCCTACACCTCCTCCCATACAAAGCCTCATAAGGTGCCATACCAATACTGGAATGGAAGCTATTGTTGTAGGTAAACTCTATAAGGGATAAAAACCTATCCCAACTACCCGACTGCTCTAGCACACACACCCTCAATAAGTCTTCTAAGGATTGGATTGTCCTCTCAGACTGACCATCGGTCTGTGGGTGATAAGCTGAACTCAATCTAAGCTTAGTTCCTAAGGCCTCATGCAAACTATTCCAATATCTAGAGGTAAATCTAGGATCTCTATCTGAAACTATGCTAGAGGGTACACCATGCAATCTAACTATTTCTCTGATATACAACCCAGTCAACTTCTCTAATGGATATTCCAAGTTCATACGAATGAAATGGGCAGATTTGGTTAACCTGTCCACAACAACCCATATGGCATCACAACCAGCCGGAGTCCTAGGGAGTCCAGACACAAAATCCATAGAGATATTATCTCACTTCCACTCAGGGATACTCAAAGGTTGCAACTTATCTGAAGGTTTCTGGTGCTCTATTTTAGCCTTCTGACACACTAGGCAAGCATAAACAAACTTAGCCACATCCTTTTTCATCCTAGGCCACCAAAACATCCGTTTCAGATCCTGATACATCTTTGTGGCTCCTGGGTGAACACTCAAACCACTCCTATGTCCTTCCTCAAGGATCAACTTCCTAAGCTCTAGAATATCAGGTATACAAACTCTATCTTGAAACCTCAAAATTCCATCAGTCCTATCCTTAAAACTGAGATTTCTACCTTGAGCAATCAACTCTCTCTGGTCTAAAAGGTATACATCTATCTTCTGCCCTTCTCTAATCTGATCCATCAAACTGCTAGTGATTTTCAACATTCCTAGCCTAATGCTCTTAGGGGTAAATTCCCAAGCTAAACTCAAATCCCTAAACTCCTCTATCAAATCCATCTCTCTAACCATCAAAGCTGAAACATGTAAGGTTTTTCTACTCAAAGCATCAGCCACTACATTGGCCTTACCTGGGTGGTAACTCAACTCAAACTCATAATCCTTAAGAAATTCCATCCACCTACGCTGTCTCATATTCAGCTCCTTTAGGTCAAACAGGTATTTCAAACTCTTATGATCACTAAAGACCTCAAATCTAGCTCTATAGAGGTAATGCCTCCAAATTTTTAAGGCAAACACTACCGCTCCTAACTCCAAGTCATGAGTAGGGTAGTTCTTCTCATGGGTCTTAAGCTGCCTAGAAGCATAAGCTACTACCTGACCATTCTGCATCAACACACCACCTAAACCTTGCTTCGAAGCATCGCAGTACACTACAAAAGGTTCACTAGGATTAGGTAATACTAACACAGGTGCAGATGTCAACCTATTCTTCAACTTCTGAAAACTTTCCTCACACTTAGAGTCCCACACGAAGATCTGACCTTTCTTAGTAAGGCGGGTCATAGGCAAAGCTATCTTAGAGAATCCTTCTATAAAACTCCTATAGTACCCGGCCAAACCCAAGAAACTTCTAACCTCGGTCACTGACTTAGGTGCTTTCCAATGGAGCACGGTTTCTACCATAGCTGGGTCCACGGCTATCCCTCCTTTAGAGATGATGTGTCCTAAGAAACTCACCTCTTCTAACCAAAACTCACACTTGGACAACTTGGCATACAACTATTTTTCCTTAAGGGTTTCCAAGACTATCCTCAAGTGTTCCTCATGTTCCTCCTTAGTCTTAGAGTATACTAGGATATCATCTATGAAGATAACTACAAACCTATCCAAGTATGGATGGAAGATCTTGTTCATGTAGTCCATGAACACAGCAGGGGCATTAGTCACACCAAAAGGCATAACTAGATACTCATAATGGCCATAGCACGTTCTGAACGCAGTCTTTGGAATGTCCTCAGACTTGACCCGAATTTGGTGATAGCCTGATCTCAAATCTATTTTAGAAAACACACAAGCTCCTATCAGCTGGTCCATAAGGTCATCTATCTTAGGAAGAGGATACCTATTCTTAATAGTCACCTTGTTGAGCTGTCGGTAATCGACACACAACCTCATGCTGCCATCTTTCTTCTTCACCAACAACACTGGCGCTCCCCACGGAGACACACTAGGCCTAACAAACTGCTTCTGGAGCAATTCCTCTAACTGTTTCTTCAACTCAGTTAGCTCTAGAGGGGACATCCTGTATGGTGCTATGGATATAGGTCCTGTACCTGGCACTAAGTCTATGCTAAACTCAACCTCTCTCTCAGGTGGCAAACTATAAATATCCTCGGGAAAAACTTCTGGGAACTCTCTCACAACTGGCACATCCTTAACCTCAGCCTTTATCTCTACTTCCAGGGAAGATAAGATCATGTATACTTGGGCTTCTTCTCTAATAGAAGCCTTGACTTGGTTGGCAGTCAGAAAACTCGGATCCTTAGGATCGACAGCAGTTCCAAAAACAACAGTTTTATCAAAGCAATTTAAAAGGACATGATTGGCAGATAACCAGTCCATACCAAGAATAACATCAAGTTGTTTAAGGGGTAAGCATATAAGATCAACTGTGAAATTTCTATCATCAATGACAATGGAACAACCTTTACAAATATGTGAGGTAATAACAGGCTTATTGGTAGGGGTAGCAACAACTAGATCATATTCAAGTTGAGCAACAGGTAATCTAAGGTACTCAACACAGTCATGTGATATAAAGGAATGCGACGCACCCGAATCAAACAACACTATTAAAGGAGTCCCTTTGATGAGGCACTTACATTGAATCAGGTCTTCAGATTCGGAGGCTTCAGCTCCACTGAGAGTGAAGACTCTTCCACTTGTCCTCAGTTGATTGGCTTGAGAACTCTTGCTAACACTCTGTGGCTCCATCTTTGCTCCACTGCAATCCTTACTGATATGACTAGGCTTCCCACACTTGAAGCAAATGATGTCTGTCTCCTTGCAGTCACGAGTAAGGTGCTCCTTACCACACTTGCCACACCTGATTGGCCTAGAAGAGGCAAATCCTCCGCCACTGGCTGGTCTTGATGTATACAGCGATTTCTTGCCGGTGAACTTGAATCCACGACCAACTGGTGCCAACTGTTGTTTTCCTTTGTCCTGTTGGGTCGTCCTCTTGCTACCTTGGGGACCAGAACTCTTGAACTAAGAAACTCTGGACTTGTAGTCTTCCTCAAAGATTCTGCACTTGTTCACCAAGGTGGGGAAAACACGGATCTCCTGGTAGCTGATGGCTTGCTTAATCTCTGGACGCAAACCATTCTCGAACTTCACACACTTGGAGCGATCATCATTACAATACTGGTAGAGTGGATAGTAACGTGACAGCTCCTCAAACTTAGCGGCATAATCTCCAGCGGACATGTTTCCCTGAGTCAATGCCAGAAACTCCATCTCCTTCTTGTCGCGTACATCAGCAGGGAAATACTTCCCCAAGAATCTCTCCTTGAAGGCATCCCAAGTAACAACAATGCCTTCAGCTTCTAAACGTTGGCGGCAATTCTCCCACCAATGTTCAGCTTCCTCTACCAACATGAAGGTAGCAAAGGTAACCTTCTGAGCATCGGTGCATGCCATGGCTCGAAAGATCTTCTCAAGCTCTTGGATCCATGTCTGAGCACCTTCAGGGTCATAAGCTCCCTTGAAGGATGGCGGATTATTCCTCTAGAACTTATCCAAACCCTGAAATTCAGCAGGTCCACCTCCGTTGTGATTCTGATTCTGCCCTATGGCATTAGCTAATGCTTCCAGGGCATCAGCAATCGCACGATCATTTCTACCCGCCATAACTTCCTGCATCATTCAAGCAAACTGCTTAATATCGGAAGTTAAGCAAAGCAAGACTAAACACTTAATACTCTATACCATCGTCTTAGACAATCATATAAGAGTACACAGAAGAGAACACAACAGACACATACCCCAGCATGTACGACAGACCGGCTCTGATACCACAAAATGTGACACCCGCTACCCGCATACGATAAAATAAAATAAAGCATGCAAGTTAAATAAAACTTTAACATAAAAGGTAGCAAGTACCACATGATCCGAAAACGTTTTAAACATAAAACAACTATGGAAAAATGTTAACATAAACAAAACCCGAAACCCGATGTCACATAATCAGAGTTGATATACTTATAACGATAATACATCGGAATAAAACTAAACAACTGAACGTAAAACCTAACTACTACTACTAAGATAGATCTCCACGGGATCACTCCTCGTCAGCATGCTCACCCTCCTCTGCACATGCAACATCATATGCACAAGAACAACAAAAGATGGGGGTGAGAAATACGATCATAAATATATGTAAACGGAATGGAATAGTAATTAAGATGACATACAACATACATCAATCAACACATGTATATATATATATATATATATATATATATATATATATATATATATATATATATATATATGAGAGAGAGATGCATGTCAATGCAAATGCAACATCACTACTCCGTATGCATGTGGCCAATAACTCTAACTCTGGAAAGACGATTAGGAGTACATGTCCGATTATCAACGTGGATAATATGCCAGACCATGGGCCATCCCCGAACACTCTCACTAATCCTGATAACGTATAGTGGCTAGTCAGGGTACTCAAGCTTATCCTTTAGGTCACTCCGACAATAGGTAGTTAGCCCATGTCACCTGGAATTTCCCTACCCAATGTACCCGCAAGGCCGGGATAACACCCATCGTGGCCTCCACTATCGCGATTCATCGTTTGCTTTCCACCCAACATATCAACGTCTACGTATGATGCATG
Organism: Ammopiptanthus mongolicus; assembly: GCA_039655645.1. Taxonomy (NCBI): domain Eukaryota; kingdom Viridiplantae; phylum Streptophyta; class Magnoliopsida; order Fabales; family Fabaceae; genus Ammopiptanthus; species Ammopiptanthus mongolicus. The sequence goes on along the minus strand of CM077346.1, from coordinate 55,890,513 downwards.
CTATACTCAACAACATACAAACACATGTCCAACCATCCACCATCATACCATTACATGGCTATCAACTTTGACCAACAAGCATAAAAGATGATTTATCAACATCAAACTTGACCAATAAGCATCAAGAATGATTTAACCAACAACATCGATAACAGTGCGTCGTTACCAATAACATCATCGTCTTACTAATTGTTCTTTTTGTTAAGTCTTAACTTAAAATTATCTTTATTAAGTATTATTCTTAATCTCATTATCTAAACCTTAACTCATATATTATTAAGATTATAACTTAATCCTAATATTTAAACCTCAAGTCATATATTTATTAAGATTGTAACTTAATCTTAATACCTAGACCACAATTCTCATCTTATTAAGATTATAACTTAGTCTTAATATTTAAACCTTAAGTCATATATTTATTAAGATTATAACAAGCCTACATAACACTATCCATCAAGCATAAGGGGTCAAAACTGCTCCTGGGGACGTGAGAATCGATTTCCAATTCTCTGGAATCGATTTCTCAAGTCTTCAAATCGATTTCCAATCTCTGGAAATCGATTTCAACATGTTCAAATCGATTTCCCCAATCAATTTTGAACAAGGAAAATGGATTCTAGGAATCGATTTCTACAAGGCCAAATCGATTTCCACACCTTGGAAATCGATTCTTGGTCGAGTCAAATCGATTTCCATGTGCTGGAAATCGATTTCTGAGTGTCAGATCACACAGCAGCGGGTTTCCTCCGCTATCGGACCAGTCTACGTTCTCTAATTAAATATCATTCGAGCCTAAGCTATTTATCACCAATTTGATTAGTCCAACACTCATAAATCATAACCTAAGGGTTCTCAAACTAATCCTTGATCATCAATCTCACATTGCCTATTTATTTTCTCGCCATAACTATGTTCTTATAGTATAGGATTAACAAAACACCATATCATGGCATAAGCAACATGTTCATCATCATCAATTCATCAACAATCATATAAATCATGTACTCATAGTTATAAACATGTTATAACATCAGATTATTCATCAATCAATACTCATATAGCTAGAAAACAACATAACAACATTCATAGGCATACGCAGGCATACATAGGGGTCATGGGTTAACCCCTTCATCTTAACCTATCCCAAAATCCACATATTCATGACCAATTTTCTCCCCCCATGCCTGGTATGACGATTCCCAGCCTAAGGAAAAGAGAACAGAGCCAAGTTCTGCTACGGTTCCTTCTTACGGGTTCAGCACTTGATCACGATCGCAACACTAGAAGGCAGAGTCGATCTTTAAGTTAAGGATTGAAAGGTAAAACAAATCTAGGATTAGAAACTCACTTTGGTTTCTAACTTAGGAGATTAACTCTAGCAGCAGGCATAGACTAGCTAAACAATGGCGTGTTCTTGACGAAGAACACCAAAGCAGGATTCGTCCTTTGGGTTTTCTAGAGCAAGAGATCAATTAGAGCTCTTAGGAATGAGAAGAGGCAAAAAGTGTGTACAATAGGGTGTGGATACTAGGTTTAGGTCATACGTTATGTATATATAACTGTTAGGGACGTTTTAGGACGAATGGGCCGTACACAGCATAGCCCGGTAACCCAAACGCGTACACAAGCTCTGACACGCATGGGAATCGATTCCACAACCATGGAAATCGATTTTCCATTGGCCAAATCGATTTTCTTATCAAAGAAAATCGATTTTGCCCTTTAAACAATCGATTTTCACTTTCTGAAAATCGATTTCTTCACCTGGAAATCGATTTCCCAAATCGATTTCCCTTTCATAAAACGTATTTTTGGCATCGACACCTGAATAAGACTTGTAGATAATCCTCTAAGCTTTCCAATGCATCCTAGATCATCTTGATCGGATGTCTAGAACTCAAGATATGGCCAAAACCGTGAAACAGGTTATTTAGACTCGGATGGATTGATTATTCTAAAGGCTGAACTATTACAACTATGAACTTATGCACCAAAAACAAGCAAAAACAACATATGCAAACATCTATAAGCAAGTATCAACACATATATACATAGAAGTGAAAAAGCAGGGTGTTACATTTCGAGGCGACCGAGATACCCCATTTCCACTGTGGAAGGGGGATGCATTCTTATTGGTCACGGCGAGCGGTTCGGTTTCTTGGACAAACTAACTCCGTTCCGACACAGAATCTGTTCCGGTGTGGAACCGTTCCGGGGTGGAACTAGCTTTGTGAGTTTTCGACCGACATGTTGCATGGGATTAGTATCCCGGTCTTGAGGATTGATCTGACTGTGAGACTCATGGAGATGGATGATTGTTGTAAGTGTTGTCTTGGGAGATGTATGTTTGAGTGCAGTATCTATCGTGCTTGCTGTACCTACTACTTGCTATATGATACTTGTTTACTGCATTGTTGGTGTTATTTCCGACTATGCGTATGCTATATTTCTTATCTCCCTACTGTTTTCCATGTTTGTTCGTTTCTGGGTTTGCTTGAAGGCGACAAGCCAGCTGAGGCACGAGATGGACCCGAGACTTCACCCATTCATCCTTGGGGCACCGCGGATGCCAGTGCTAGGCGATATTGAGATTGTCTACCACGATGAGAGGGGATGGCGGGTGGACCCCTCAGCCGTTTTGGTTGTATATACAGGACCCGTCAGCTTGATCTTTCGGAGCGGTACACCACCGCACGTGGACATCATCGGACCCTACCGCGTGTATCAGTTTCTTCCCTTCCCCAGGATGTGGCGTCCTCCAAGGCAGAGAGAGCGAGACTACTTTTGGGTGGCACCCCAGTCCTCGACAGTATCCAATAGGAAAGGCTTCGTCTACAGAGGCCAGCGTAGGCGTACCGATCGGTATCTGAGGGCAGCCTTGAGGCGTAGGATTGTCGTGTCGAGTTTCTCTTCTAAGTACGAGCCTTTGCGGGTTTATAGGAGTACCCACGGAGAGGGACAAGGTAGTTCAAGGCATCCTCATCACTGATGATGAGGGCTTGCTAGTGCGTCTCTAGGGCTGAGTGGTGAGGTTTTTGATGTACTTTTGAGTATGGGTTGGGGAGTGCTGGCATGATCCGAGAGTCTTTCCTTTTGCTTTTGGTTGTATTTTTTCTGTCTTTATGTTTCACGTACAGCTGTATATGTATGTACAGTGCTCTAGTGATGGGGCTAAGTTCGGCATGTTCTGTATATATTGTTGTTATGTGTTTGCGCTTTACTTTGATGGTTTTCTATGCTTGCTGTTATTGTTTATCTGTTTATCGTTGGTTTCCGAAACGTTGTTTGAATACCACGCTATCGCTTTAATACGGCTAGGCATAGTTAATAATAGTACGAGCTTGGGACTAATGGGATTATCCTACGTAAGTGGGGTCGTCTCAAAAAACTGGTCTAAAAAATTGAGATTGAGTTCGGGAGTCGATTATGAGTAAGGAAAGTATTAGCATCCTACATCACCCGTTCTAAGAACGGTACCTCAAGTTAATTGTGCAAATTTTTAATAACTTTAAAATATGTTAATTTTACCCATTTTGAAAATAGAAAATAAATTTAATAAACACAAAAATTAAGAAAAGTTAATTTTAGCTTGACAAAATGTTTAATTCTGCTCCTACGTATCCTTTGGTGCGATAGGGAATTCAAATCTATGTAGCTCTCATAAAAACGTTTGATTGGTAGGTGGATTTTAGATTTTTTTTTTTTGAAAATAATTGGAAATTATTTGATTTTATTATTTGGGGAATTCTGAGTTGTACAACTCAAGCATTCTAAAAAAAAATTTATTATTTATTTTTGGAAAGGTTTAAGAAATTCTGAGAAGTACAACTCATGCATCCAATGAAATTATTATTATTTATTTTTAGAAAGGTTTAGGGAATTCTGATTTGTACAACTCATGCATCCATTTAAATTATTATTATTTATTTATTTTAGAAAGGTTTAAGGAATTCTGAGTTTTGCAACTCATGCATCGTATGAAATGTTTATTATCTAACTTTGAGAATGTTTTAGGAATTCTGAGTTGTACAACTCATGCATCCTATTAAATTATATTGAGAATGAAACTATTTATTATTTCTTTAAAAGAATTTTAGGATGTCTTAGTTGTCACGACTCATGCATCCTTAAAAATAAAGGTTAACAAGATGACATTCTTACTCTTCGTAGAAATTCGATTTATAAATGTTATTGAATATAAAAAAAAAAAATATTTGCAGAGAAATATTATACTTTAGAAAATAAGCTTATGTGATCAAATAATATGTGTAACAGATTAAATATTCATTTTAATTTACGTATATTTATTATTTTTTGGTTAGAACTAATAAACTTATATTATTTGTATCATCTCTGATTTTTTAATTTAGTTTAGTTTGTTAAAGATAAAACAATAACTACTAACCAAACACTTCTGAGCCCAAGGATTTGGCTCAGCTAAAAAACTAAACCTAACCCAACACATTATACAATTTTATCAGCCTAAACTAAAACAAATTTAAAAACCAAAATAAAAAACAAACAAGAAGAAAAAAGGTCTCTAAACCTTGAAACGCGAAATAGAGAAGCACTCTTGGTGGTGACTGAGGCAGCGGAGGCGCTACGGACGGCTGCTCGCGGTGGGGAGCGTGGCGAGGTGCAGCGGCGGCGGATGACGGAGAGGAAGAGGGAGTCGTGCGGTTTAAGTGGATCTGTCTGTGATGGCGGGGGCAACAGCGTGCGGGTGGAGGACGGCAGCATGCGATGGCTCCGGGTGGAGGTGCGTTGGTTCTGGTGCTCCACGCGACGGTGTTTCTGGACAGGTCTTGGTGCGGTGTTTCACGACTGAAGGATGGCGGCTCGTGGCGACGCGGTTCTGACGAGGTGGAACTCCGGTGGAGGTTGGGGGTTCTGATCCTATGTGGCTGTAAAGCTGCTGGGGTGTTTTAGTGGGCTTGAGGAAAAGCAAATATGAAATAAAAGGAGTAGAAAAATGGAAGTAGAAAGAAATGTGTGGCTGGAGGAAATAGGAATCAGCCAAAATTCTAAGATTAAAAATGGTCCTCTTCTGTACGTTGCCCCCCCTTTTTTCCTCCTAATCTTCCCTTTTTATACTGATCATCATACCTTCTGATTGAAACCCATTAACCCATAATTTTATTAGCTATTAGAGGTGAATAATTGTCATTCTTAATGCCTCTGCCATTCTTAATGCCTCACTTAAAATGATTCTGCTACTGTTACAACGGTTACAGAGAAGAAGAGATTTAATCATCTTTTTTATTTTTATTTTATCATTTTTATGATTTTCAATTTTAATAAAAGGATAAAATAAATAGAAGTGTCCGGACAAAATGGGGGTGGTCACACTATGCTCTTCGGAAGGAGTGTGATATGTCAAGAGAAGCAAAAATCTATCACAATCTGCCAAAGAGCTTCTGGAGAAGGAAACCAGCTACTAGAGTGGGAGTTGTTCCTATAAGAGTTTGTCCAAGGATCTCGATGTTGGATCTAAACAAGAATAAGGATGGTAGAAAAAGGCTAGAAACATGGTCGTTAACTTACAATATTAGCTTTGATCCGCTTTTCTAGAAGAAACCTAGAGAAGATACCCACGATATGGCAACCATAATGGCTAAGGCCCCTCGGGAAAGAAATGATTTAGATGCCAAGATCTATGGGAAAAATTTCATTTGGAGATGCTGTAACACCCTGCTTTTCACCTCTATGATTATATATGTTGATTATATATGTGTGTGATATGTTGTTATGCTTGCGTTAGATGTTTAGGGACGTGTTTTAGGGTATTTAACCTTAGAACAAGCGAAATCAGCATTCCTGGCAGGACAACACACTCGTGCTCTCGTGCAGCACGCCCGTGCCAGTTGGTCAGCATGTCCGTGCTCATGGTCAATACGCTCGTGTTCTACGCGGGCACCAGAAATGCATTTTGGGCTTTAGGTTACCCGTTTGTTCCCAACCCTTTTTATACCTCTTTTGCTTGACCTAAAACTCATAGCCGTCATTCCTAGAATTAGAAACAACCATCTTTAACCTTTCTCTTGGGTTCCCATTGAATCCTTGAACGTTCTTCAATCCTTGTTGGGTGTTCTTCATCAAGAACATATCCCTGTGGTGTTTGCTGTTGCATTTGCGGTTAATCTGCTAGTTTAGTGTTACTTCGAGGTAAGGTAACCAACCCTGTTCATCCTTTTTCTTTGAATCCTTTGAGTTAGTGTTGAACGGTTTTCTCCCTGTCAAACCAAACTTCGTTGTTCGTGTGCCAGTGTTGTGAACGGCAACTAGTAGATTAGTTCCCCAAGGATCTAATCGAGGTATGTGCATAACCCTTGTGTTAATTCCCTTCCTCTTCTTGCTTGGGAATTAACTTATCCTTTTTGCCTTGGCGTTCTTGGTCAAAGCTCGGTGAACCTGTTGAACCCGTTTCCAGGAGTCAAGCGTGGAATTCATTTTTGTTGGCTCGTAGGCTAGAATCGTCATGCCAGGTTTGGGCTGAAGGGATTAGTATAACATATAGGTTCTAGGGTAGCGTAAGATGAGGGTTAACCCATGACCCTATTGATGTCCTATATGCCGTAACTGTTGTATGGAGTCATTGTGGTGGTTTATACATGATGTGTATTGTTTAAATTAATTTATATGACATTGGCATGACGTTTATGATATTGTTAATGATGTTGTTGATATGCCATGATTGTATGAGTTGGTGTGTTGGAACTGCTGTTAAATCTATGTTAATAAAAGACATAGTGATGTTGGCGCTAAGCCTAAAACTAGGATTAGTCTAATTGATGTGCATAAAAGATAAAGATATTGATAAGGGGTGAGATTATTGGCAATCGATTAGTCAAAAACCTTAGGATTGATTGGAGTGTAAAAAATCTAGAAATGCTGCTAAATTCCCAGAACTAAGACTCTGTAACAACGTTGAGCACGTCCGTGCTCAATATTGGCACGCCCGTGCTCTCCTCCCAGTAAAGCCGGCACGACCGTGCTCTCAGTAGCACGCCTGTGTTGGAAAAACGAGATAAAGTGACGCTGTTTAGCACGCCTGTGTCAGTTGGCCAGCATACCCATGCTCAGGCCGTGCCAATGTGAGAATTAAGAAAATTTTACTGTTTTAAATAAAAAGAGATTTAATACCCTTTTTGGACTAAAAATATGTTATAAGAGATTATAAAATACGACATTGAGGATAGTTAATGAACTAGGACAATGATATGGTAAAGGGTAATAATGCAGACTTAATAAAGAGATTAATTAATGAGAAGATGATGTTTTTGGTAACGACATACTGTTACCGATATTGTTGGTTAAATCATTCTTGATGCTTAATGGTCAAGATTGATGTTGATGAATCACCTTTTATGCTTATTGCTTGTGTTAAATGGTGTTGATGGAGGTGGTTGTCATGTTGTTTGTGTGTTAGCATTGCATGCATCATGACATGGTGTTATTAGTTTGGGGGAAGTTACGATGACTGGGGAGTTCGTCCGAGAGTATGGCGAGCTGGTCGTCCGCTGGGATTCATCCGAGAGTTAGGTGAATCAAGCGCATCCGTGGTGGTCCATCCGAGAGTATGGTGGATCGGCTATCCAAGAGGTTCACCCGTGAGTTTGGTGAACTGCCGGCGTTGGTGCTTATTGGCCAATGTGGATATGTACTCCTAAATCGTCTTCCTGAGTTAGTTTGGATCCACATTGCATATGGAGTTAGTTTGGATCCACGGTATGCGTTATAACACGTATGTTATATGATGATGTTTTATATGCTGCATGATTATCTTGCTAACTGCTCTATTACTGCCTATGTTTATATGTATAGTTCCTTACTCCCTATCTGTTGTTGTTGTTTTGCATGTACCTTTGGTTATGCAGAGGATGGTGAGCAGCCAGCTGAGGAGTGATCCTGAGGAGATCGCTTACTCATTATATAGTTTAGTTTATGTTAGTTGTCTTTTGGATGTATTATCGGTAGTGGTTACCAGCTCTGACATGTGACATCTGTAACAACCCCCTTGGGCATTACATCTTAAACACATGCGGAATTAAATTTAAAAGAGAATTGCTGGTTGCTTTCGAAAAATAATAATTTACTTTAAGTCAGAAAACTTGGGTGTAAAATATTTCTGCATAATACTTCAGAAATGTGATACACACATCACAATAATAAAATCACATTATATTAGACAACACACATAAACTGGGTTTATTCATAACCCATTTCACCATCACATATAGACTTTCCAGAAATTTTTTTTCATATTGAAGTTCCAAACTATACAGAGGTTTTCAAAACCACATATACCGACTTTCTCAATTTAAACATTGAAAATCCTAAGAGCTGGTTTGATAAAAGAACTCTACGGATAATAAAACCTACTACCTAGTATACATCGTACCAATAAGATTGGGCCTCGTTGTCGACAATCCACACATCTTTGTCGTTGGCATCGAGAAAGGCAAGTTACAGGGTCTCGAAGTGACCCAAATGACCTTGGAGAAGCATCTGTACACGTATCCAAAAACAGAACAGAGTGTCCAACATGTACAGGCAAGGGTGAGTAACCAATATATGGATTTAAACACGATAGCTACATGCATGACACACAAAACAGCATGTGAACATATGCAGTATCAACACAGTACAACAGCAGAAGTAACATAGGACAATACACCAGGTAACAACATGTCCAACATGCATACCATAAATCGCAATATATCATATTAATCAATTAGTAGCATAAGACATATTCGAAAGTAGAATAATGAGGTACAATAAGTAAATGTAATCATAAATAGCCATGCAATGCAATGCGATGTACATGACTCAATGCCATATGCCACAAGGGTAAAACTCTGACCCCTACTCCATGGAGCTAACAAAAAGTCGGAGAGAGTGAATGGGAGGACATGTTCCAGTTATTGCCAGCCATGGGCACGATGCTACAACATTCGTAACGTGCACGTATCTGGCTTTACGGAAACACTCTCGACCAAACATGAAAAATAAGGCATCTAGTAGAGGATATCAGTGTATTGCTCGGATTCGCCATGACACAGAAGAATCACCAACTGGTCTCATGTCAGCCCTTCCAACCCTGATACCTCCAAAGACCATTTAAGATCGTCACTGTAAGATTCGCACCGGCATCTAGGTGTAAGCTCAATTCCTAGGCTCAAGGCCTTACAAACTCATGCAATGAAATGCCAATGCTTATACAAAGCAGATGCGATAAAGCAATGTCTATCCACTGAATAAACCTCAAGGTTCCCTAAGGTTCTCTTCCTTAGGAATTATACGCGTGTTTGTATTATAAAACTTTTATCCACCGGATAAATCTTGTGATCCCTTTGGAACGGTCCGAACTGCTTTCATAATTGTCGACTGTCCCCACAAACCAACACGGGTCTTTTTAGCATGCTTTGTCCTCACTCACACGCTTCCTGGGAAACTTCCCAGAAGGTCACCCATCTTACAATTACTCCAAGTCAAGCACGCTTAACTATGGAGTTCTTATGTTCTGGACTCTCGAAAAGAAGATACATCTTGTTGGTATAAGTAGTACCAAACAATTCTTATAAGCCTTCCTTCAACTGTACAGTATCAGACCTACACAGCCTCAGGATCCCTGTTGTTCCGGTCATCACAAGACTGAAACAATTGAACGACTTTTCTTGGATCCGGACCACCGGTCCGTTATCGAATTACTGTTTCAAAATCCAAAACGTTTCATGTTTGTGTTCGTGTTATATGATTTACATATCAAGTCCTAAGTATTATGAAGAAGGATTGAGAATCCCCTTAAATAAGTCTTTGTTCCTTTCTAAGATATTAATTCCTTGAGTTTCAAGTAATGAAATAAGTATTGATTTATTTAAGTTTTATGAAGTCATTGATGAACTATGTCATCAATGGTATAGTGCATGGTCTTGTTCCACCATATACTATACTTAATTATCTCTTTTATTTTACTTTAAGTTAATTACATAACTTAGGTTTTCCATGCGTAAAACTTTATGACTTGATTCGAAAACTCTCAATTTAAGACTTTGCAAACCAAAACCTTTCTAATTGAAAACTCATTTGATTTAAAAAAAAACTTTGTTGCTTGCTTGAGGTAAAGTACCTTAACTAATTTGAAAAGGTTTTTCCTTACTAACTTAGTGTAAAACCATGATTTAAGTTAGTGTAAAAGAAATGGAATTTCATTTGGTTGTCGAACTATGATTCATTTAATTGTACACTTTAGGACAAAGTCCTCTTTATACTTTGAAGATAGAATGTTAACTTAGTTTTAAAATGAAGGTGATATCCCTTTAAAACTTAAGGTAACTTCCTATTACTTTTTCTTTCATGAAATCACTTTCATCATTTTACTTTTAAAACACTTAGTTAATTGGATAAACTAGGATTAAAGTAAAAATACATTTTCACCTTAGTAAAACATTGAAGGTCAAAACTCTATTTGATCTTTGGATCAAAATCACTTCTTATTTTGTTTTGAAGTATAAGTTACCAAAACATTTTCTAACTTTCCAAAAACATTGAAGGTTCAAGAACAACTCATGTTCTTCCTTTTTCTTAAGGTCAAGGCCGAATACTCCCACACATGGGATGTGAAGATTTTGCTTCACTAACTTGTCAAGTAATAGCTCAAAAGCTCACAATATTATGATGAACAATAATCATACATCATTCAAACATAAACAAGCATAAAAATCCTTACTTGATCTAGGGATCAAAGTATGGTTTTCAACATACATGAAAACACTTTTCCATCCAAGCACACCTCATCACAAACATATATTAAAGCATACTAAAGCATGGACCATTATTACAATCACAACGAAGGTCAAACAGAGCTACACAGAGCAAACACGGATAATATATAGTTATTAGAAAAACCCACAGGCAAACTCCCCTTACCTCTTGAATTTTTCCTCTGAGCAAAAGTCGTCCGATCGGCCCACGAATCCTCCCGATTCCTCGTTCGATTACCCAACCACATCTACATACACATAATCAATCCAAACATCAATACTACACAACACAAATTTCCCTATTTTTATTGCTCTAGGGTTCGGCCATGTTGCTTTAAAATTGGTTAGAGATGTCTAAAAATTTCTATCTCTTGGATGGAGGATCTATAGGTACTCCTAACTTCAAAACAAGTCTCTACAGTCAAACTTGAATCAAAGATTCTTGTTTTCCCCAAATGGTAGGTTCGGCCACCCTTTAATAAAATAGGCTAGGGATGTTAGAATTTTATCAACTCTTGGATCAATGATCCCCAAGTATACACAACACTAGATTAAGTTACATTACTCAAAAATTTGAAGCAAAACTCTTAACTCCCAAAGGTAGGGGTTTCGGCCATTCTTAGTAACTATAGCTAGGCACGTTATTTGATTACATGCTCTTGGATAATGATAAAGGATGATGATACTAGATCATAGAAATTGTTTTGACATTAAAAGGATTTTTCTTCATTTTTCTATGAATTTTTGAAGTTTGAAGTTCAACTTGAACAAAAGCTTGAAAAGCATAGTTTCAATGGAAGAAAATGAAGATAGAGAGATCAAATGAAGAATCTATACCTCTTAGAGGATGAAGATGATCAAAGTCATCAACTTTGCTTCACAAAAACTCTTGAGATTTCTTAAGGAAAATGAGAGAAAAGATGAGAAAGTGTGAGAAAATGTGAAGTTATGAAGGAAAATGGGTGATGGTTGTAACACCCCCGTTTCTGTAACTGTTTATGATCAACATTTAATTGTGATCGCTACTTTTATGTTTGATATGACTTATATATATATATATATGATGGTTATGTTGTGGTAAAGTTTCTTTTGTCGTCAAGAGACGAAAAACCGATAAAAGTTCTGTTTTGATCGTTATCGGGGTAATTTCTCATTTTGCGTGTCGAAGCCCGGGAAACAGGGAATTAAGTGAGATGTAATGTTGAATTACATTTTACATTACCCTGTTGATTATTCCTAATGAAGATGATTAGCTTTCTTGAAATCCAAAAATTTACCAAAAGTAGTAAAAACCAATTATCCATTTTTGGTGAAAACCCTAATTACCTAATTCCTAACTAAATGGGAATGTAACTATTTTGGTTACATCTAGTTAAGGCCATTCGGCCATTCCACCTTGGGAGGAGCCAAGATGGGCTTTCTATCATTTCTTCATTTGAAGTTGTTTGCTTCAAGATATTCAAGAATCATTCAAGAAGGTTCAAGCTTCTTGAACTTGATTTTGGACCCTTGTTCAAGAGTAAGTTTCTAACTTAGTTTCCTTCCTTTATTATTCTTGAGAACATATTTATGTTATCATCATTATGATGTTGAAAAATCATAGTGTCCTCATTGTTTATGAAGTTGAAAAATCAAGTTTTTGAACTTGTTTGTTTCTCCTCTAGGTCACGGTTTTCCTTGTGATTTTGGTGACCAAGTTTTCATCTTCTACTCTTCAAGGAAGCTTCACAAAGGTAATGGGGGAGTGAACCATATCACACCTTAAATGGTGGTGATAAAGGCCTCCTAATTTGTTGAAGGAAAACCCTAGATCTAGGGTTTCCTCATAAAGCTCTTTACTTTGTTGTCATATTAAATTGTGTGGTTGTGTTGGTATGATGTTTATGTGTGTATGTGCTAGAAGAAAATTATTTTGGCATGGTAAAAAACTATTCTTAGGTCCAAAGATCTAAGGATATGATTTTTGAATGATTTGAACTTGCTTATGTTCTAAGTTGTCTTGATAACATGCTTATATGTTGATGTGATTATCCTATGCTACTTGGGATGTTCTTTAATGGCTGTATTTTTGTGGTATATAACCATGAGTGTTTCAGCCATATTATGTGTAGAAGGGAAGCCAAAGCTTCTATGTTTAAGTGATGGTAAAATGAACTTAATATGGTTCTAACAATACAATAAAACAAAGAAAAACCTATCCTATTTTCCTATGGGCATTCGGCCTTGGTGTAGAAAATAGGGTTAGGACCTTAAAATATCAATGCTAAGGGGTTTTATATTTTGATACTAAAGTATAGAAAGTATATAAATTGAAAAGGTTTCCAAAGAAACCAAGTTTTGGTTCCAAAGAACCATGTGTTGTGAAATAAGAGTTTTTGGACTTCATGTAGAAACCATGTCAAGAATAGGTTGATTTGATATTGATCAACCAATTACTTTAATAAGTTGCTTTAAAGAAAATTTTTTCAAAGATCCAAGAGTTCCATAATTAATCAAGATGGTTTTTAAAGAACTTTAGTTAGTAAGCCTTCCTTGAGAAGATATGATTCTTACAAAACCTTTCTTTAAAAACAAAGGAGTTTTACACTATCTACCTTTTAGAACTTTCCAAAGGTTTATAATTTATAATTCATTTGAAAACAAAATAATGATTTCAAAGGAGAATCTTGCTTTCTTCTACACTAAGTAATAGAATTAAGGGAACTAACTCAAAGAGTTTTTACACTAAATGAGACACCTATGGATACTTGATTAGAGTTTTCAAACTATACCTAATAAAGGAGATTTCATCAACTACTTTGCTATAAGGATAGTACTTTTAAGTTTTCACTATAATAGTATAAACACGTTATCTCCTAAGGGAATCTATATGAACTCCATAATGGACTCATAAGGTTCTAGTAAAAGACATGTACTAATTCCTAGTGGACATGACAAAACCATGTTCCACATCCTTGATGATTTAGATCATCTAAGGACTCCATAATGTTTAATCACTAAGAGTTACTTATAAAGCATAAGTAATGTTCCTTTGCTAGTCAAGTGAGAAGATTGATGAAGGGATTCCTTGTGGAACCCTAACCTCCATAATACATCTAGGTTATGGACTAATGTATCATAAGACATGAACATCGTGTTTCGAACGACGAGGTGGTACGTGATTGCAAGGAACGGAACCAAGGATGGGCGATTGATGGCAAGTCGTGTGAAAGTGGGTCCCGTAAGGGTATCCTGTGGTTTATCAAGGGATAAACGAGGTACTATAGTGATGAGGTAGTACGTGGCTGTTTTGTGTGGCTTGCTTGACATGCATCTGCATCTGTGCATGAGTCGGGCGTGATGCCTAGGAGTTGAGATACACCTTGGTGCAGGTGCGATTGTCTGAGGTGTCGATCATGAGGATCTTGGGGATGTCGGGGGTTGGGGAAAACACATTTGGCCAGAGAGTAGCTCCTCTGTGTCGTGGATATCCATCGAAAAACATTGACGTCCTGACTGAAACACCGGGCAAATCACGATTTGGGTAAAGGACGTCTGGCGTGAGCCGTTATGATGATTGCAATCAATAGATGTGGCACTGTGGGCTAAGATAATGCAGACAATGTTCTTCCAATCACTCATTTTTGTTATGTTTAGCTCCATGGAGTAGGGGTCGGAGTCATGTTGCATTGTGTCATTGCATACCTGAGTTGACCTTTGACCCATATACATGTGATTGATATATTAACTGTGATTGACATGTTAACTGTGATATATATATATATATATATATATATATATATATATATATATATATATATATATATATGTATTTACTGTGATGCCATGCAATTTATTTATTATGTTGTGAAAGCCCATGCACTAGTATTGCCGATTGGGTGCGTGTATGCGTGACTTTTATCACTGCTATTCTGGTTATGCGATATGCGGAATCTCACCTCATTACTTCTGTTGTCACGCTGCTCGCGTGGTTTTCATCCTGCTATGGTGAGTAGATATGGCGAGCGACCCATCATCTCACTTGATGTTGGACTTGATCCTCCATGATGGAGAGGACGCCTGGACGATCCACCCAGATGGACGCCGTACCTATACTGGAGCTGTTAGCCTCACGAGTAGTAGGGAGTCACCCTTTCACATGACGAGCCTGTCAGAGAGAGCTTGCACTCTACGTATTAGTGGCGGAGGTAGCATGGGGATTTCCCAGCCACCACCACCACCACCTACTGATCATCCGCGATAGCCCAGCACCCAGATTGCAGTTCATCGGGAGGAGCCCCGTGACATATATGTTGACCCTGCTTCTATGCCACCTCCACCTACTGCACTGTCTACGTCTGTTGTACCTGCACCTGTGGCAGGCCCTTCTGTCCCTGTTGTCCCACCCCCAGGGCCTACTTATGAGCCTTCCGAGCTACACCCTCTGGTTCCCCGCCGTCGGGCGACTTGGAGGATGACTGCTCGTAAGAGCACACCAGCTCATGCCAGGGTATCCTTTTCTGTTCCCCTCATTATCCTCTCGTTTGACGATGAGGAGATGGAGGAGGAAGAGGAAGTGCCCGAGTATGCTCCGGAGGACGTTCCTGAGGTAGCCCCTGCTAACTCATGGTGGTTGAGGACTGATGAGGAGGCGCTGCGATACGCGGAGCAGATCATGAGCAGCTATGACATGCAGGCCTTGGAGGATGAGGAGGCCCTGGAGGAGGACGAGGAGGAGGAGGAGGACCCAGAGGAGTATTAATCTAATGAGTAGTACAGTGTTAGTGTTTGGCCAGTCTTTAAAGTCTTCCCAGTGTCTGTATATTTATTATGTACCCCTTCCCCTTATGTTATGGAGATGCGTCTCCTGTAGTATAGGTTAAGCTTGTCTTTATATTTTGTTTCTTCTGTAGTTCAGTGTTGAAACTACTATGTGTACCTATGTGTTTTGAGAGATGTTCTATCTTTTAATATTGTTATGATAATGCATATTATCCTTATTGTGTAAGTATACGTGTGTGGTTTTGGAACTCGAGTATAAAAGAAAGGAAAAAGAAAACCCATATTTTCGGTAAGCTCTATATATATATTTTCTGCCTTTAAACTATGGTCTTGAGTTGAATAATCGTGACCCCAAAAGTGGGGTATTACAGTGGTCCTCTCTTGAAGGTGGAGCTCGAATAAGATGAAGGGAAAGGCAAGGATGTCCTAAAATTTTCATTTAAGGGGTAAAATGGTCTTTTCATACAAGGTTAAATGGTAAATATGAAAAAGGTTAGGGATATTTTGGTCTTTTCGCGTCCAGATATTTTCAAAACTCATCATGACATTGGCACACATTCCTAGGCGATATGACTTCATGATTATCCGTTAGCGGGTCCCAGTAAATCCTTATTCGGTTCCGTTCGTCACCCGATTGAAGATTTAGTTCGAATAGTTTATTATTATTCCAATTTTTAGAGTGCGAAACCAATTTTAGCAAAATTGTAGAGAATTCGATTCTAAGACTAACTGTCTCATTCATGAATCAAAATTAGGTCTTCTGAGTAGTAAAATACTACTTTCAGTGAAAAACCCAGCCCGGGCTCCGTCTGAGTTTTCGACCCAAAATTTAACTGTAGCTTCCTACGATAGCGTAAAGCTCGACTATGGTCTCCGTTTATTTTAATTCGCTCTCTAGACCCTCCAATAAAATACAAAAACATAAATGCGGTTTATTAACTTTAGAGAGCTTGAAAAATCGAGGTGTTACAACATCGGGAATTGGGTTATTTTATGTTTATGTTTTCCACAACCTATTTATGTTTAAACGTCTTCGGATCATGTGGTACTTTTTACCCATTTGGTTTTAATGTATGGATTTTATTTATATGATTTATTTTTAATATTATCGTATGCGGGGTAGCGGATGTCACATTTAGTGGTATCAGAGTCGGATTGTCCTACAAGCCGAGGTATGTGTTTGTTGTGTTATCTTCTGTGTACTCTTATATGGTTGTCTATGCCTAGCATGGATAATGATATAGGACTATAGGAGCCTTAGTTTTTATTTCTGCTTAACTTCCTGTATTAATAGTTGTTGAACAATGCAGGGAGATATGGCAGGTTGAAACGACCGTGCGATTGCTGATGCTCTAGCACAGTTGGCCAATGTCATCGCTCAGAATAATCAGAATTAGAACCATCATGGGGGAGCTGCTGAGTTTCAGGGTCTGGATAAGTTCCATGGGAACAACCCGCCTTCGTTCAAGGGAGCTTATGACCCTGAAGGAGCTCTTCTATGGATTCGCGAGCTCGAGAAGATCTTTTGGGCTATGGCATGTACAGATGCCTAGAAGGTCACTTTTGGGACCTTCATGCTAGTTGAGGAAGCCGAACACTGGTTGGAGAACTGTCGCCAGGGTATGGAGGCCACAGGTACTGCAATTACTTGGGTTGTCTTCAAGGAGATGTTCTTCGGGAAGTACTTTCCAGCTGATATCCGCGACAAGAAGGAGATGGAGTTTCTGGCTCTTAAGCAAGGAAACATGTCTGTGGGAGAGTATGCTGCGAGGTTCGAGTAGCTGGTATGTTACTACACGTTTTACCAATATGTGAATGATGACCGCTCCAAGTGTGTGAAGTTCGAAGATGGTCTGCACCCAGAGATCAAGCAAGCCATTATCTATCAAGAGATTCGGGTCTTTCCCAACCTTGTGAACAAGTGTAGGATCTTTGAAGATGCCTACAAATCCAGAGCTGCAAACTTTAAGAGTTCAGATGCTCAGGGTAGCAGGAAGAACGATCAGCGAGATAATGGGAAGCAGTGTCTAGCACCAGTTAGCCGTAGATTCTAGCAGAGCTGAAAGAAGCCACAGTTTTCAGGAGGCAGGTCCGAGGAATGAGATTCTTCTAATCCTAAGCCCATCAGATACGACAAGTGTGGGAAGGACCACCTCACCAGTCAGTGCAAGGAAACCGATGTTATTTGCTTCAAGTGTGGCAAGTCCGGCCACATCAGCCACGATTGGGGAGGAGCAAAGGCAGAACTGCAGAATGGTAGCAAGAGTCAGAATTCTCAAGCCAACCGACTGAGGACAAGTGGAAGAGTCTTTACTCTCAGCGGAGCTGAAGCCTCCGAGTCCGAAGACCTGATCCAAGGTAAATGCCTCATTGATGGAACTCTTTTAGTTGTGTTATTTGATTCGAGTGCGACCCATTAGTTTATATCGCATGATTGTGTCAAAAACCTTAGATTGCCTGTGACCCTTCTTGACTTTGATTTGATTGTTGCCACACCTACAAATAAGCCTGTTCTTACTTCTCATGTTTGTAAAAGTTGCCCCATTACCGTTGATGTTATTCTTGGTATGGACTGGTTGTCTTCCAACCATGTTCTTTTGATCTGTTTTGATAAGACCATTGTTTTTGGAACTCCTGTTAAGTCTAAGGATCCGAGATTTCTTTCTGCCAACCAAGTTAAGGCTTCTATGAAAGAAGAGGCCCAAGTTTACATCATGTTATCTTCCCTGGAAGTAGAGACCAGATCTAGCGTTGAGAATGTGCCTATAGTGAGAGAGTTTCCTGAAGTATTCCCTGAGGATGTTTATAGTCTACCACTCGAGAGAGATGTTGAGTTCGCCATAGACTTAGTACCTGGAACTGGACCTATATCCATAGCACCTATAGGATGTTTCCTCTAGAGCTAGCAGAGTTGAAGAAACAGTTAGAAGAGTTAATCCAGAAACAGTTCGTTAGGCCTAGTGTGTCCCCGTGGGGAGTGCCTGTGTTGTTGGTGAAGAAGAAGGATGATTGTATGAGGTTGTGTGTCGATAATCGACAGCTCAACAAGGTGACCATTAAGAATATGTACCCTCTCCCTAGGATCGATGACCTTATGGACCAGTTGATAGGTGCTTGCATCTTTTCTAAGATAGACCTGAGGTTAAGGAATCACCAGATTCGGGTTAAGTCCGAGGACATTCTGAAGACTGTGTTCCGAACGGTCACTAGAAGTATTTGTTTATGCTTTTTGGTGTGACTAATGCTCTTGCTGTGTTCATGGACTACGTGAACACGATCTTTCACCCTTACTTGGATAAGTTTGTGGTAGTCTTCATAGATGACATTTTAGTATACTATAACACTAGAGCAGAGCATGAGGAACACTTGTGGATAGTGTTACAAACCCTTAAGGAAAAATAGTTGTATGCTAAGTTGTCGAAGTGTGAGTTTTGGTTAGAAAAGGTGAGTTTCTTAGGACACATCATCTCTAAAGGAGGGATAGCCATAGACCCAGCTAAGGTAGAGACTATGCTCCATTGGGAAGCACCTAAGTCAGTGACCAAGATTAGGAGTTTTTTGGGTTTAGTAGGGTACTATAGGAGGTTTATAAAAGGGTTCTCTAAGATAGCTTTGCCTATGACCCGCTTCACTAAGAAAGGTCATATCTTTGTGTGGGACTCTAAGTGTGAGGAAAGTTTCTAGACGTTGAAACATCTGCACCTGTGCTAGTTTTACCCAACCTTAATGAACCTTTTGTAGTATATTGTGATGCTTCAAAGCAAGGTTTAGGTGGTGTGTTGATGCAGAATGGTCAGGTAGTAGGTTACGCTTCTAGGCATTTGAAGATCCATGAGAAGGACTACCCTACCCATGACTTGGAACTAGGAGCCGTAGTGTTTGCCTTGAAGATTTGGAGGCATTACCTTTATGGAGCTAAGTTTGAGGTTTATAGTGATCATAAGAGTTTGAAATATTTGTTTGATCAGAAAGAGTTGAATATGAGGCAGCGTAGGTGCATGGAATTTCTTAAGGATTATGATTTTGAGTTTAGTTACCACCCAGGAAAAGCCAATGTAGTGGCTGATGCTTTGAGTACAAAAACCTTACATGTTTCAACTTTGATGGTTAGAGAGATGGATTTGATTGAGGAGTTTAGAGACTTGAGCATAGCTTGGAAAGTTACCCCTAAGAGTATTAGGCTTGGAACGTTGAAGATCACTAATGGTTTGATGGATCATATTAGAGAGGGTCAAAAGATAAATGTTTACCTTTTAGACCAGAGGGAGCTGCTTACTCAAGGTATAAACCTTAGTTTTAAGGAAGGAGCTGATGGAGTTTTGAGGTTTCAAGATAGAGTTTGAATATCCGGTGTTCCGGAGCTTATGAAGTTGATCCTGGAGGAAGAACATAGGAGTGGATTGAGTGTTCACCCGGGTGCCACAAAAATATACCAGGATCTGAAGCGTATGTTTTGGTGGCCCAGGATGAAGAAAGATGTGGCCGAGTTTGTTTTTGCTTGTTTAGTATGTCAGAAGGCTAACATAGAACATCATAAACCTTCAGGTAAGATGCAGCCTTTGAGTATCCCAGAGTGGAAGTAGGATAGCATCTCTATGGATTTCATGTCTGGACTCCCTAGAACTCTAGTTGGTTGTGATGCTATATGGGTTGTTGTGGATCGGTTGACTAAATCAGCCCATTTCATTCCTATGAACATGGAATATCCACTAGAGAAGTTGACCAGGTTGTATATCAGAGAGATAGTTAGACTGCATGGTGTACCCTCTAGCATGGTATCATATAGAGACTCTAGATTTACATCTAGGTTTTTGAATAGTGTGCATGAGGCTTTAGGGACCAAGCTTAGACTGAGTTCAGCTTACCACCTGCAGACCGATGGTCAGTCTAAGAGGACCATCCAATCCTTAGAGGATCTTTTGAGAGCTTGCGTGCTAGAGCAGTCGAGTAGTTGGGATAAGTTCTTACCTCTTATAGAGTTCAACTATAACAATGGTTTCCATTCCAGTATTGGGATGGTACCTTATGAAGCCTTGTATGGGAGGAGGTGTAGGAGACCCTTGTGTTGGAACGAGCCTGGTGAGAATGTTGTGTTAGGAATTGAGATAGTGCAAGAGACTACAGAAAAAGTGAGGATGATCCAGGATAAGTTGAGAATGGCACAGAGTAGGCAAAAGAGTTATCACGATAAGAGAAGAAAAGCTCTTGAATTCCAGGAAGGTGATCATGTGTTCTTGCGAGTTACTCCAACAACTGGGGTTGGTAGAGTGATGAAAGCCCGAAAATTTACTCCTAGATTCATTGGCCCTTACCAAATACTGAAAAAAGTCGGTGAAGCCGCCTACTAAATAGCCTTACCACCTTTCTTCTCAAACCTTCATAATATTTTCCATGTGTCCCATCTTCGAAATTACATTCATGACCTTAGCCATGTGATTACACCTGATACGATCCCGTTAAAGGAGAACTTGAATTTTGAGGTACTACCACTTCGGGTTGAGGACCGAAGGACTAAGCTGCTAAGAGGGGGAAGGATATTCCCTTGGTTAAGGTTGTTTGGAGTGGGGCTATAGAAGAGAGTGCTACGTAGGAGTTGGAGAGCAAGATGAAGGAGTCTTATCCGCAGTTGTTTGTTCAACGTGAGTAGAAATTTCGAGGACAAAATTTTTATAAGGGGTGGAATTGTAACACCCTGCTTTTCACCTTTATGCTTGTATATGTTGATTATATATATGTGATGTGTTGTTATGCTTGCGTTAGATGTTTAGGGACGTGTTTTAGGGTAGTTAACCTTAGAACAAGCGAAATCAGCATTCCTGGCAGGACAGCACGCTAGTGCTCTCGTGCAATACACCCGTGCCAGTTGGTCAGCACGCCCGTGCTCTACGTGTGCAGTTTCGTCCTAATCATTTTTACACCTCTTTTGCTCGACCTAAAACTCATAGCAGTCATTCCTAGAATTAGAAACAGCCATCTTTAACCTTTCTCTTGGGTTCCTATTGAATCCTTGAGCGTTCTTCAATCCTTGCTGGGCGTTCTTTGTCAAGAACACATCCCTGTGGTGTTTGCTGTTGTGTCTGGGGTTAAGCAGCTAGCTTAGGGTTACTCCGAGGTAAGGTAACCAACCCTGTTCATCCTCTTTCTTTGAATCCTTTGAGTTAGTGTTGAACAATTTTTTCCCTATCAAACCAGACTTTGTTGTTCGTGTGCCAGTGCTATGAACGGTAACTAACAGATTAGTTCCCCAAGGATCTAATCGAAGTATGTGCATAACCCTTGTGTTAATTCCCTTCCTCTTCTTGCTTGGGAATTAACTTATCCTTTTAGCCTTGGCATTCTTGGTCAAAGCTCGCGGAACTGGTTGAACCCGTTTCGAGGAGTCAAGCGTGGAATTCGTTTTTGTTGGCTCGTAGGATGAAATCGTCACGTCAAGTATGGGGAGAAGGGATTAGTATAGCATATAGGTTCTAGGGTAGCGTAAGATGAGGGTTAACCCATGACCCTATTGGTGTGCTATATGCCTTAACTATTGTATGGAGTCATTGTGGTTGTTGATAAATGATGTGTATTGTTTAAATTAATTTATAAGACATTGGCATGAAGCTTATGATGTTGTTAATGATGCTGTTGATATGCCATGATTGTATGAGTTGTTGTGTTGGAACTGCTGTTAAATCTATGTTAATAAAAGACATAGGGATGTTAGCGCTAAGCCTAAAACCAAGATTACTGTAATTGATATGCATAAAACATAAAGATATTGATGAAGGGTGAGATTATTGCCAATGGATTAGTCAAGAACCTTAGGATTGATTGGAGTGTTAAAAATCTAGAAAAGCTGCAAAGTTCCCAGAACTGAGACGCTGTTACAGCGTTGGCATGCCCGTGCTCTTCGCCCAGTAAAGCCAGCACGATTGTGCTCTCAGTAGCACGCTTGTGTCGAAAAAATGAGAAAAAGTGACGCTGCTTAGCATGTCCTTGCTCTCGTGCAGCACGCCTGTGCCAGTTGGCCAGCACCCCCATGCTCAGGCCGTGCCACTGTCAGAATTAAGAAAACTTCACTATTTTAAATAAAAAGAGATTTAATACCCTTTTTGGAATAAAAATATGCTATAAGATATTATAAAATACGACCTTGAGGATAGTTAATGAACTAGGACAATGATATGGTAAAGGGTAATAATTGAGACTTAATAAAGAGATTAATTAATAAGCAGATGATGTTATCGGTAACGACGTACTGTTACCGATGTTGTTGGTTAAATCATTCTTGATGCTTAATGGTCAAGATTGATGTTGATGAATCACCTTTGATGCTTATTGGTCAAAGTTGATAGCTTGTGTTAAATGGTGTTGATGGAGGTAGTTGTCATGTTGTTTATGTGTTAGCATTGAATGCATCATGACATGGTGTTGTTAGTTTGGGGGAAGTTACGATGACTAGGGAGTTTGTCCGAGAGTATGGCGAACTGGCAGTCCGCGGGGATTGATCCGAGAGTTAGGTGAACCAAGCGCATTCGTGGTGGTCCATCCGAGAGTATAGTGGATCGGCTATCCAAGGGGTTCACCTGTGAGTTTGGTGAACTGTCGGTGTTGGTGCTTATTGGCCAATGTGGATATGTACTCCTAAATCGTCTTCCTAAGTTAGTTTGGATCCACATTGCATATGGAGTAGTGGAGTAGTTTTGCATCACATAGCATATTTATAATGTGATATGATGGTATGCGTTATAACACGTATGTTATATGATGATGTTTTATGTGCTGCATGATCATCTTGCTAATTGCTCTATTACCGCCTATGTTTATACTTATAGCTCCTTCCTCCCTATCTGTTGTTGTTGTTTTGCATGTACCTTTGGTTATGTAGAGGACGATGAGCAGCCAGCTGAGGAGTGATCCCGAGGAGATCGCTTACTCATTATATAGTTTAGTTTATGTTTAGTTGTCTTTCCGATGTATTATCAGTAGTGGTTACCATATCTGACATGTGACATCGGGAATGGGGTTATTTTATGTTTATGTTTTCCTCGCAACTTTATTTATGTTTAAACGTCTTTGGATCATGTGGTACTTGTTACGCCTTTGGTTTTAATGTATGGATTTTTTTATATGGTTTATTTTTAATATTATCATATGCGGGGTAGTGGGTGTCACAGATGCACCAGAGAAGCTTCTACGATCGGGTCTGTCAGACAAGGAAAAGGATAAGACTCCAATCGTCTGTAAGCAATATTGGATCACCGAGGTCGATTTCATGAAGGAGAAACCCGTTGTTCAAGAAGACCAAAATACTGAGGAACCACAAGTGGCACCAGTCCAAGAACCCTCTGAGGATTCTGGGGACACAAAGATTGTCTATGAGGATCCTTACCCAGAAGACCAAGTTGCACAGGTTGATGAGCAAGTTACAAACTCTGAGAAAGAACTCTCTAAGTCTCAACCTTTGCCCCTATTTATGGTATGTGACACCCTCGAAAACCCGTGCCACTTTCGTAACTCAACACATAAATGGAACGATAAATCAAGTTTCGCTGGTTTTACTTTCGGAAAATAAATCCTTTGTATAAGCAGATTCTAAAAATCGTGATAAAATTTTTCTTATTAATATCTATAAACCACCACTTAAGACAGAATAGAATTACTCATATATAATAAGATATATTCATCAACTATAACTATGGACAACACGTCCCTTTACAAAAGATCAATAAAAGAACTCCTAAAAAGCAATAAACTAGGCAGCGATAGTCTGGAACCATATCTCTAAAACCTATGGCCATCAGTAGCCGTTAACAGACTACCCAAAAACCGCTGCCTCAAAAGAAGGTCTACACCCTAAGCTGGTCCAACTAATGGAAGCCATTGGACAATCCCCCGGAGGGAGGTCCAATGCTAGAACCAGGGGAAGAACCCTGGGAACCTACGTTCCCGTTCCCCTGTGGATGGGGCTCGGAAGCATCCGAAAGATGACCCTCCGGGTCCTCCTGAGGATCCTCCTCAGGGTCTTCCTCCTCCTCCTCCTCCTCCACATCCTCCACTACGTGCTCGCCCGCTACCAAAACAAAAGGCGGGGGAGGTGTCTGTGGCGACTGCTGCTGTGGGGACTGTGCAGCGGGGGCGACCGGCTCGATCACACCCTGCTCCATGAGGGCCTACAGCATCAACCCGATGGGAGGTAGAGGCACCTGGATGGTCTCCACAGTACGAGTGCTCTTCCGAGGTCCCGTCTCAGTCGTCCCACTTACGGTGCAAACCGGTCCTGTGTATGCCCCGCTTTCCCCTCCTGGGTGGATAACCCACGCGGCTGGGTCCGTCCTTCGGTCAAATACTAGGACGCGCATCCCCGAGTGCGCTAGGTGACCTGGCATCGGCTCCATCTGTAAACACGATATAATATGTATACCAAAGGACAACCAGTCCAAAAACATGCAAGGGTGAGAAACCAATATATGAATCCATAAACGACAACTATATGCCCAATCCAAACAACAGACCCATATAATGTAACTCACTCAAATCATCATACATCATATAATATAGCATGTATAATCAAGTACAAATAGCGGTAAAGGCACAAGGGCTTCGTACCCCTCAATCAACCTTATCTCCTAAACGTATGCATGGCACATCCATATATCTCAACTAATATTCAAACTAGATTTCCGAAAATCCCATCACCATTCGCAATGAGCTGATCAGGCTCCTAAATCATAGGCCCGCAGGGTCTAATGATTAACACCAATATTTGGCCCAGAAACGAGTACTTTGAATCCCATGACACTACGCGATTCTCACATGGGGGCGCAATCAGAAGTACTCCACAAGAATACGGTCATACTATATTGCCCAACTTAAGGCACAATACGTTCCCAGAACACATATGACACCATTGTCCATCAAGGCACAATGTCATGACAAATAAGTCATCTCAGGTTCTCCTTGCTTACCAAGGTCCCCGTTTCACGGCACGTCTGCCCCGCATATAATGCATGAGAAAACTATCTAGTTTCCGATAATTGATCTTTGTCGCATCAATATTTCCTCGTTGTAGCATCAACGCTAACAACCACCATAATGCCTTAGACTCTTTAAGCCTCAAAAACACATTTTCTCAAAACAGGACACTTAGTCCAAAAACAACTCAAATCCCGACATCCCTAACCGATGCACCAGTCTAGGACGCCGGATTCAAGATCATAAAAACATCCTCAAGCTTACAGGACCACAAAGATCGTCCCTAAAACGACCGGACCACAAACTAACACGGATCCTTGATCCACGTGTTCTGCAGAACCCTAGAACCCCGACGTCTCGGTTTCTAGTTTCTAAGCTTTAAACCACTTTTCTTAAAACTTGAAAAACCAAAAACCCAAATCTCCGATACTTACACAAAGTCATCGGGATCGGTTTTCCATAAAACAAAACTTGGTCTAAAGACCATTTCTTTTTCTTTCGTTGTTTTTCGGTGAAATACTAACTTAAAACAAAGCTTCCAAAAACCCATTTTTAACTTTGAAAACCACATTTCTCAAAATGCCTTTGCTCAAGGGGTTAACTTATCAAATTAGGACAATTGAAGGTTTCTAATGCCCTATTTGCTTTTAAACTTCGCTTTTCATTATTAAAACACATTTCAGACTTTTAAAGCTTTTAAGTTACACGATGTTGGATCCTAATCAAAATTAGGTTCTCTAATGCCTTAAATCCCACAGCAGGGCACACGATATATCCATATAACCATTCAGCAAGTATAACATGCATTCAACTATATCAGCAATTACATCAATACATATTCAAATCAACAGCAGTCAATCAAGAAATCAACCAACATCAGATATAAACTATTTAAATACAATACAAACACCGATGCAGTACATAGCTGTCGGGAATGGAATTCCTCAGGTTTATCCCCTTACCTCTTGTAGCTTCCAACTAAGTTTTGAACACCTGATCAACTTGATCACTGTCCCCGCACGCTGCCGATCACTACATACACGCAAATCATAACGGCATTAACTTACAAAACAAAGATTTCTCCTAATGCACCACCCCTAGGGTTCGGTCCTATTACACTAAAAATAGCTAGGGAGCTCCAAAATTTCTCATTTTCTGGATAGCACCATAACTAAGTGTGACAGCCCTAGATATCAGATCAGAACATCAAAAACCAACCAAAACCCTACCCTACACACATAGGGGGGTTTCGGCCTCCTCCAAGAAAATATAGCTAGGGAGATTTCTTGGCTCTAAGCTCTTGGATCATACAAGTATGTCATGAAACTAGGCCATAGAAATTGGTTTGGTACAGATATGATTTTCCTACAATTTTTCATGGATTTTCAAAGATTTTAGGGACAAAACCCTAACATCCTTGATCATGAAAATATGAGGAGAGAAAGGAGAGACTGAGAGAGATAGAGATGGAATACTACCTCCTATGATGCTCTACTCCAAGATTGGTGAAGGTTGCTTCACAAAAACCAAGCCTTGAAGCCTTCAACAATGGAGTTCTAATGGAAGAAGAAGAGAAAGAAGAGAAGATAGAGATTTTGGGGGGAGGCTGCCGAAAAAGTGGGGAGATAAGGGTGAAAAAATTAGATATTTATGGGTTTTAAGGTTTTAATAATAGGTAAAGTAAACCAGTAATAAAAATTAACCAAGGGCAATTTGGTCAATTCACATTCCGATATTTGATATCATCCCGACACTGGTATGAGTCGTCAAATAACTTGATACAATTCTGGCATGAAAAACATATGATCGTGGGTCTCGAAAAACCCTAAGACAGCTCGAATCGTCTCCTCGATCGATTATCGGCCCGAATATAAAATATTATTTATATTTTGGACGTCAGGACACATTTTAGGAAAAAGATAGAGGATCAAATTCTAAGACTAATGGTCTCGTCCGTTAGTCAAGATTAGGTCGTGATAGTAGAAAAACACTATCATCTGAGAAAACATAGATCGGTTTTTGTTTGAGTTTTCGGCCCAAAACTTAACCGAAGGCTCCTACGATTTTATGAAACAAGACTATGATTGTAGTTTTCCCAAAATCATTTTCTAAAACACAGATAAAAATATAAACTCATTAATTGAGTTTATCGTCCGTAGAAAGCATGAAAAATCGGGGTGTTACATGGTACATCATGCTGATCCCTCACCGTCCAATGTTCTAAGTGTCATCCCTGGTCAACAGAACCCTGAGGCAACCAAGGCCACAGCTGAGAGTTCCGTGTCAGTGGTACCTCCTGAATTTCATAGTTCGTCCAACAATCCATCTCAAATACCATTCAAGCCAACAATGCTGAGCTGCTAAAGCAGATAGCTGCCATGTTTCAGAACTTTCTTCCCAAACCTCCTCATCCTCCTTCATCTTAAATTTTTTTTTTATATAATCTTCTTAGTTTTTCCTTTCAGGCTTTCTAGTTTTTTTTTCTTTTCTGACTATGACGATCTAACTTCACCTTTTGTCTGATGATAAAGTAGAAAGACAAGGGAATTTGATTGCTTATATATAAGAAAGACAAGGGAATTCAGTTATACTTGGATTGCATATATCTTAGTCTTAGTATGATCTTATGTGATTGCATATATGAATTTGCTTAAGTCTTATGCTTGTTATGCCTGCTGTATATTGGACTGTATTTAATTCTCTCATATGTGCTATCTTTGATAAAAGCCTGTTTCTTAGGGGTAGCCCTTTTGGCTCTTAAGAAAAACTTTGTTCAATCAAATTTAGTATGTTTTGCCATCATCAAAAAAAGGGAGATTGTTGGAACCAAAGTGGTTATGGTCCATAAACTCCTTAAGGTGTTGATGTTAACAAAAGACTAAAATTTAGTGAACAACGCTTTGTTCTGGATTAATGAGTTTATCTAAAAATTTAGTGAACAACGCTTTGTTCTGGATTAATGAGTTTATCTAAGTGTGCAGATCTTTTTAAAGTCCAAAGATTGTCTAAGTTCAAAGACTTAGCGTTCGTCCAAACCCTATGTCTTATGGCCTCTAAGTTCACGCTGGACGTTGTATGCTTTTCATTTGGTTATTTGAGTCCAAAGACTCATTCTTGTAATAGTTTCTTTATTCGTTTCTTAGTCCAAATGTAAAAGTCCATCCGAATTTAATAACTGGACTATAAGATAGCGCAAATTGGTAGAAGTAATTGTTTAAATTTTGTTATCCAATGTGTAAAAGGGTAATATCCCTCAGGCAAGCATTCTTTGTAAACTTTGTACCATCAAACGCGTAGAAGCCAGTCTGTTCCTAACACAAGATTTGACTATCTCCAATAGGAAAGGCAAAAGGCAACTTTCGGGTACAAGGAAAAGATGTTAATGCCATTCTAAGCTATCAACCTGATAGTCTACTCTGCTTTTCAGAAGTCCTCATACAAGGTATCACACTCAACAGGATAATGCATTTAATGCTTATCAGAACGGCTCTTTTGCTGTCCGTTAAGGATTAAAGAGTGCTCAAGACTTGAAGGGTAAAATACCTTCATCCTTGATGAAGCAAAGTTACGAACCTTCACACGGGCATACAAGAAAACAAAAGCTTACAAGCTTTCTCTGAATTTAAATTTTCATATCACTCTCTGTGTAGAGTTAAACCTTCAGAGTTCTGTTCTTAAGTTTCATACCCTCACATATAGTGAGTTAGTTGAACTTGAAACTCTTTTCAAAACCATTCTTAGTTGAGCTTGGAGAGGCTTGTCTGAAAAAGAATACTTGAGCCTGAAGAGGCTTGACTGTAAAAGAATACTTAGAGTTGCCTGAAGAGGAGTAGAATACTTGTCTGAAGAGGTGTTGAATACTTGTAACAAGAAGTTGTTATAGCGGAAAAAGCTCTCATGTAGAGGAGTCTGGACATAGCTCTTGGGTTAAGAATGAACCAGGAAAAATTCTCTGTGTTATTCCTCTTTCCCTTATCTCTGTCTTTAGTTTGACTATAACTAACTCTTGGGATTGAATTGTTTTCTTATTCGTGCTTTAGTCACGCTCTCTGTGTCTGTTATCTCTTTTGCTTCCAAACCTTTGTGAAAATATATCTGCTTGCGAGAAAGATTTCAAAATCTTAAGAAACACAATTTAAACCCCTTCTTGTGTTTCAAATAGGTTCCTTCAAAGCGTTCCCACACTGAGCATGGGGTTTTTCCACGCTTGAGGGTGGAACATCGTCCACTCCGCCTTCTCTCTGGCCTGACACGTGTCCTACACGCGTTAAAACTCAGAACAGCTGGCACAATGCACTCAGCATGCTTGAGCGTGCAACTTGCCCACGCTTAAGCGTTGGCACACTTGAGCGTGCTCTTCACCCACGCTTGAGCGTGCTGCTCAGCTAGGAAGAGGCTTCCAGACTTCTGATCTCCCCCGTTTCTCGTGTTATACCTTAGGCACTTCCAACATGATTGAAACCTATTCCTATGCTCCCAACTAGGCTTACAACTAACACACAAACAATAGCACAACCATACAAACACCCGATCAAGGTTATCCACCTCAATTAGCATTTTAGAAAGTAGGGATGTTACATAGAGCAGAGTGAAAAGCAGATCAACAAGATTTTTGCAGCATAGATTTTCTTCTTTAGTGTAATCACTCTGAGTGGACAATTGTAAAGTGACTTCGTTGCATACTAAGAGTAAAGGTGTCAGGTACAATGCATAGAAGATATAACTTTATTCCAATTGACTATATGAATAAAGAATCCTTGCATTGCTTTTTAAATATGTTCCCAACATAATTCAAAAAGGTTCAAATCAGTTACTTGAAGAAGAGAGTAATGACGCGCTAATCAACGCAAGAAGCCTCGTCTATCTTTACAAAAGACCCTTAGGTCTTATTCTTCAATAATATCTAGCTCAAACGCTCGATATGCGGATAATAAATGATGGCGATGGCTCAGATAAGACGATATAAATAAGCAGAAGCTTTGAATATGATCTTGAGTTCCTGTCTTATTTGAAGATACGTCTGTACACTTAAAAAAGATGATTAGAAGATATAATATAGTTTATTTATCAATCTAAAATGTTTGGGTTCATGAAAACTTAAGGTTTAAAGAAATATCAGACGCTTGGAAACTCAACAATCTCCCCCTTTTG
This sequence comes from Ammopiptanthus mongolicus, assembly GCA_039655645.1. Classification (NCBI taxonomy): domain Eukaryota; kingdom Viridiplantae; phylum Streptophyta; class Magnoliopsida; order Fabales; family Fabaceae; genus Ammopiptanthus; species Ammopiptanthus mongolicus. The sequence goes on along the minus strand of CM077346.1, from coordinate 55,859,878 downwards.
ATGATGACAAACATTTTGTGATTTTAGTATATGTTAATGTGTCCCTTTTTATACTTTTACTTAGTGTTCTCCCCTTTTTGGCATCACCAAAAAGGAATGCACATAATTTAAACAAATAGGTGCAAAACAAGAGAAAATAGAAAGACAACAGAGATATCATCATTAAGCAATGGTAATGTATACATAAGAGAATACCTACACAAGATATTTGTATATGTAACATTTTTAACATCATAGACATCACTAGGTTGCAGAAAAACGAGCCATAAAATCTAAAAGAACAGCTTGAAAACTATGAAACTCTATAAGCAGCTGGTTGAGAAACCTTCAAGCTTCATGATCCACATACTGAATTTGAGCAACAGGAGGAGCATGAGGAGGGGAAGGTATAGCAGGGTACCATGGTAAGGCTAAAATTGTTTGTGTATAAAACAGAGATGAAATGGCGATTACTAAAGGAAAATTTTCAAGAGAAAGAGGAGAAAAGAAAAAATAATGAAAATTATGAAACCTAGGAAGAATGAAAAGAGGTTCAGAAGGTTCTGTAGGATTAAAAGAAAAAGCGAAAGTTACAAGTTTTTCTAAAAGAGAAGGTTTTAATTGAGTTAGAAAAGGAAGTTTGTAAATTTTGACAGCAAATAAATTCAAAAACCATTGAAAACAAAAATGGATAAGAGGAGTATAACCTAAGAATGGAAAAACTCGAAAAGGTAAAATAAAAAGAATTTTAAGAAAAGAAGACCAGAAAAAAGGTTGGGTAGAAGGAGTAAAGCTGATAAGATCTTTTCTGCTTGGTTCTATCACGATATCCAATCCAAGGAATTTGATAGAAGCTAACTCTTTTCCCATGAACAGGCATCTGAAGATTGTCTTGAACCATGTAGAAGTAGTCCACTTTTCAAATTTCAGCCTTCTGTCACCAATGTCAATGCAACAATGCCTAGGTTGTACAGGCAAAGAGATACTTTTCCTACGAGATCTTGGTCCCAACAAGTCTGGTTTGAGGTAAATCTGAATCTCAGGTTTTATCTCAATGTAAGAGTCAAGCATCCAATGAATTGTGTGTTTGACTGCAACATTTTGCCTTGACAGATATTGTTTAGACTCCAGAAAGCCGATTTTCCTAAAGTCCACCCAATCAGTAGTGAATGGACCAAGAAGATGTTTGGGTACAGGTGCGTAGGAATGAGGTTTCTATGGAGCGAGGTCAGACTTTGGAAAGCCAACATGTGGTTTCTGTAAAAAAATCTACAGACACTTTTCAATTCCACCATTTCACTGGAGGAGGCATAGTAAAGGAAGGAACAGTGGGTTCAGCTTCCTATGGTGATTGTGGAGGTGATAGTAAATGTGGTGATGGTAATTTGGGGGATTATGGATGTGAGGATAAATGTACAGGGGAATAAATTTGTAAGATTTGAGGAGATGGGGGTGATGATAACTTGGTAGGAGAGGAGACTGTGGTAGTTTCATGAGATTGGGAGCTAAGAGTGGGCTATATCCTTTCTGATCGTGTTAGAGGAGATTGCTCAACTTCAGATGCCTTCCTCTTGAGATTTTTCTTTTTTTGTAATCTGGGATAGTCTCTGCAAGACTATGCTCCCCCTCAACAGATGCTTCACCTCTTGGAAGCTTTGAGGTAGGTTCTTCATCCATATAAGAGATTACCAGTTTACGTCTGATGGGAAGTTTGGACGCTTTTATGCCCGTGGAGGTGTCTCTTGGTACTTCCAACTCAGAGATTGAAGGAAAGTTGGGAAAAAAGGTTGGTCCCTGATGTGGGGGTTGTTGAGCCTCTTCTTCCTGACCTTCAAAAGGCGTCTACCCATCCAGTTTCTTGAGACCCATTTGGTATAGTCTTAATATTAATTGGGGTTCCCATGGTGACCTAATGACAACCAAATGGTGTGGTTGCCTTTTGACGATCTTATGGTTGAATTCAAAGAGAGAATGATATGATCCTTATCCGGACCGCCTTGAAGTTTCAGGCATAGGAATGGATATTGACGCCACACTCAAGATGTAGGTGAGAAGGTGAGTGATAAGTCATGTGTTTGATCGTCACAAGTTGCCTTGATAAGATCGGATTTAGTTCTTTTACCCATGAACCCAAGGGAAGCTCTCACAATAGAGAAAACTCTTCAAATTTCATTAATCTTCCAAAACTGATTTGAGTAGTACATGAGTTCCCTATTTATAGGCTAAGCTTAAACTCTTGAGATACTAGGAATAAATTCCCACTACCATGCATTTACCTAGAAAGAAAGCATAAACTTGATGATAAATCCCCACTAGCCATTATAATGACTTAGAGCACTACTAGGAAGCATTTAGTGAGGCTAGGAGGATGCAAAAGGTCATCATAAAATTCAGCCTAAAAAATAGTACGAAAATTAAAAATAAAATGACAAAAATTGGACTTAATTATTATCTAATAAGCCCAATAATAATTAATAGTCCACTAATCAACCCATGAATGCTTTTTGTCATGTGAATTGGGCTTTCCATTGTGTTGTCTTCAAGATGGACTCAAAGCATCTTCATCAAATTAAAGAAAAGTAACCCATTGGTTATCCTTCAACCAAGCTTATCAAAGGAAACTTGAACCGGATCCGAATATTCTTCTTTCCAAATGCTTAATGAATTCATGATCACATCATTCTCCCCTTCTTCAACAGGATTTGTCCTCAAATCATCATAATATTCTTCAAATAAAAACTGGGACTTCAGATACCTCTTTGTGTATGAATGAGACCACAAATTTCCTGGATTAAAGACTAGTCTTGCTTTCTCAATTTGATTGTCCTTCACCTCATCATAAATTTTAAGATCAGAATCAATAAATAATTTACCAACATTAGGATCACAAAAATATTTCAGGTGAGGTCTTGGGACAAGAGCAGTGGGAATTGGAACAAAATCTGCCTTCGTTGTGTTGAAACCATCCATTTTTGCATCATTCCCCTCCTCTTGAAAGGGATTTGACCTCAAATCTGTTTCTACAACAAAAGATTGTGGGTTATGTAAAAATATTTCTGCTTTTTGTTCACCACTTTCTTTTTCATCAGAACTGAATCTTTCCTCCTCCTGAAAATTTTCATCTTTCTCAATCTCATCTTTCTTTTTTTCATGGACCATACTCTCTTGTTTTTCTTTCTCAATCTCATCTTTCTTTTTCTCTTGGACCATACTCTCTAGTTTTTCTTTCTCTTCAACCCGACTTGCTTGTCGTTGATGCCAGCATGGACGCCCAAGTAGAAAGTGGCTTGTTTTTGTAGGCCCCACATCATATAGTAACTCATCTTCATTTCCCTCGAATTTAAACGACACTAGTACTTGTTTGGTCACCATCACAGCACCATATCTTTAAATTCCGGATCCTCGAGACTTTCAAGCCTATAAGTGTGAGGATGCTCGAAAAGAGGAAGTCCCAACTTCTCCACCATGATTGTACTGGCCATATTGATGCAATACTTTCTATCAATGTCCAACCTATATATCTTATCCTTCACACAACACAAAGTATAGACAATACTCTTTTTTTTCTTGACTTCCATGACATACAACCACAAAATAATATTTTTTTTCATTTTCGTTTTTTTTTATAGAGCAAAAAAGAACAAAGGAAGATAGCACTTGAATTCCAAGAAACCTGGCTCTGATACCAAATGATATAATCCTTATCTGGACCGCCTTGAAGTTTCAGGCACAGGAATGGATAATGACGCCACACTCAAGAAGTAGGTCAGAAGGTGAGTGATAAATCATGTGTTTGATCACCGCAAGTTGCCTTGATAAGATCGGATTTAGTTCTTTTACCCAAGAACCCAAGGGAAGCTCTCACAATAGAGAAAACTCTTCAAATTTCATTAATCTTCCAAAACTGATTTGAGTAGTACATGAGTTCCCTATTTATAGGCTAAGCTTAAACTCTTGAGATACTAGGAATAAATTCCCACTACCATGCATTTACCTAGAAAGTAAGCATAAACTTAATGATAAATCCCCACTAGCCACTATAATGACTTAGAGCACTACTAGGAAGTATTTAGTGAGGCTAGGAGGATGCAAAAGGTCATCATAAAATTCAGCCTAAAAAATAGTACGAAAATTAAAATAAAATGATAAAAATTGGACTTAATTATTATCTAATAAACCCAATAATAATTAATAGTCCACTAATCAACCCATGAATGCTTCTTGTCATGTGAATTGGGCTTTCCATTGTGTTGTCTTCAAGATGGACTCAAAGCATCTTCATCAAATTGAAGAAAAGTAACCCATTGGTTATCCTTCAACCGAGCTTACCAAAAGAAACTTGAACCGGATCCGAATATGCTTCTTTCCACATGCTTAATGAATTCATGATCACATCTTTCTCCCTTTCTTCAATAGGATTTGTCCTCAAATCATCATAATATTCTTCAAATAAAAACTGGGACTTCAGATACCGCTTTGTGTATGAATGAGACTAAGATGAATTCATTAAGCATGTGGAAAGAAGCATATTCGGATCCGGTTCAAGTTTCCTTTGCTAAGCTCGGTTGAAGGATAACTAATGAGTTACTTTTCTTCAATTTGATAAAGATGCTATGAGTCCATCTTGAAGACAACACAATGGAAAGCCCAATTCACATGACAAGAAGCATTCATGGGTTGATTAGTGGACTATTAATTATTATTGGGTTTATTAGATAATAATTAAGTCCAATTTTATCATTTTATTTTTAATTTTTGTACTATTTTTTAGGCTGAACTTTATGATGACCTTTTGCATCCTCCTAGCCTCACTAAATGCTTCCTAGTAGTGCTCTAAGTCATTATAGTGGCTAGTGGGGATTTATCATCAAGTTTATGCTTACTTTCTAAGTAAATGCATGGTAGTGGGAATTTATTCCTAGTATCTCAAGAGTTTAAGCTTAGCCTATAAATAGGGAACTCATGCACTACTCAAATCAGTTTTGGAAGATTAATGATATTTGAAGAGTTTTCTCTATTGTGAGAGCTTCCCTTGGATTCTTGGGTAAAAGAACTAAATCTGATCTTATCAAGGCAACTTGTGACGATCAAATACATGACTTATCACTCACCTTCTCACCTACATATTGAGTGTGGCGTCAATATCCATTCCTGGTAGCATTCATGGGTTGATTAGTGGACTATTATTTATTAGTGGGTTTATTAGATAATAATTAAGTCCAATTTTTATCATATTATTTTTAATTTTCGTACTATTTTTTAGGCTGAATTTTATGATGACCTTTTCATCCTCCTAGCCTCACTAAATGCTTCCTAGTAGTGCTCTAAGTCATTATAGTGGCTAGTGGGGATTTATCATCAAGTTTATGCTTACTTTCTAGGTAAATGCACGGTAGTGGGAATTTATTCCTAGTATCTCAAGAGTTTAAGCTTAGCCTATAAATAGGGAACTCATGTACTACTCAAATCAGTTTTGGAAGATTAATGAAATTTGAAGAGTTTTCTCTATTGTGAGAGCTTCCCTTGTGTTCTTGGGTAAAAGAACTAAATCCGATCTTACAAAGGCAACTTGTGGCGATCAAACACATGACTTATCACTCACCTTCTCACCTACATCTTGAGTGTGGCGTCAGTATCCATTCCTGTGCTTGAAACTTCAAGGCGGTCCGGATAAGGATCATATCATTTGGTAATCAGAGCTTAGGTTCTTTGTCAGGTGTTATCTATCCTTTTCAATTTTGTCTTTGTATTTTTGTTCAAATAAAAAAAAAATGAAAAAAAAAAATTGAAAGTTTCAATTTTTTTTATTTTTTGGTTGTATGTCATGGAAGTCATGAAGAGGAAGAGTATTGTCTATACTTTATGCTGTGTGAAGGATAAGATATATAGGTTGGACATTGATAAAAAGTATTGGATCAATATGGCCATTACAATCATGGTGGAGAAGTTGGGACTTCCTATTTTGGTGCATCCTGACCCTTATAGGCTTGAAAGTCTCAAGGATCCGAAATTTAAAGATATGGGTGCTGTGATGGTGACTAAACAAGTACTAGTGTCGTTTAAATTCGAAGGAAATGAAGATGAGGTACTATGTGATGTGATGCCTACAAAATCAAGACACTTGCTACTTGGGCGTCCATGGAGGCATCAACGACAAGCCAGTCATGTTGAAGAGAAAGAAAGAATGAGAGCAAAAAAAGAAAATGAGGTGAAAAAAGATAACTTGAATGCTTGCTTTGATGTTATTCCTAATTCTTTGCCTAGTTGTGTTGATTCTGTTTTGAAGGAAATTGAGTTTGTTCCTGGAAGTTTGCAAGACAATCAATGAAATTGAAGATGCGATATTTCAAAGGAAGCTTGCAAGACAACCAATGAAATTAAAGATTTAATCCCAAAGGAAGTACCCCATGGTTTGGGAACTCGCATGGTTTCCCAAAAGTATGGTGTTCATTTGGTTCATCATAACAACTTTGAGGAATGTGTTGGGATGTTGATTGTACAAGATGGAAATGTATTCCGCCTACTTGCTACATTTGATGATTTCTATCAATTTCCATTTGACCTAGGAGGATGAATATGATTCCTTAAGGCATTAAATTCAAGGTAGACTTTTCTTCAAGAGGGAGGGAATGATGCAAACCAAGAATGATGTCCAATTTAAGGCCAAATTGATTTTTCATGAATTTTTATTTTCATTAATGATGAACATGTCTATTTTTTTTGGCTGTATATCGCTCTACGAATCTCCGATTGATGCATTCTTTGGTGTGTTAGAAAGCTAAGGAAATTATCTACGAATAGCATTTCAATCCTCTTGACCAGATTCGGCTTCTATCATGGTGAAAAAAAGGCTGGAAGTTAAGCATGAAATTCTGGACGGATTTGACCCATTTTATTCTAAGCTTGTATTTAGTTTTTATTTCAATATGTTATTTGGCTATTGTATGATGGTGGGGTCGAATTTTATGACAAGAAAGGAGTTTAACTTTTGGCTTGCATGCCTTGTTAACTCCTTGGGAGGTTATGAAATCTTGGCCACTTATTGGAGAGTCATTATGTGGTGGTTATGAAGTTAATAGCCACTCATTAGTGATTTCTTTATTTGGTGGTTATGGTTTCATTTTTCTTTTATTAGCTTTAGTGGGTTATTTTCTATTTTTATGAGGGAGTTAGCTCACTTTATGGTGACTTTTTGTTTGCATCTTCATGCAATCACCCTACTCTATATGTAAGTCGAAGTTGATGAATGAAAGGCACTTTTGGTTGTTGTCAACTTGACTAAGTCCATTTGGAGAGTGCATAGTCTCTCATAGGTTCTTCATTGAGACAACCCCCTTTGACCTTATCAAGAGTCCAAGACTTTTGTGGTGATCCTCACCTTGGCTTATCAATTCCCCTTGGAATTGTGGCGCCTACCTTCCATTCCTTATCTTGGCCATTTTTTTTTGTATTCTTCTTCTTTGAATTTTGATTGTCACTTAAGGATAGATCCGAATTTTTATATGTTCCATTTTGGATCATATCATTTAGTTCTTATCAAGAATCCAAGGTTCTTGTGGCGAACATCACATGGCTTATCAAACCTTCTTGGTTTGTGGCGCCTCATCATCTCTTTCTTTCCATTTTCTTATTTTCTTCTCTTTTATATGTTTCATTTTGTTCTATTACAAAGAGCACAAAATTGTCATACTTAGAATTCAACCATAAGATCGTTAAAAGGCAACCACACCATTTGGTTGTCATCAAGTGGTATCAAAGGAGGAAGTTCAAATATTCTTCTTCTTCTTCTTCAAAGTTTCCACCATCAAATTGGAAGGACAAGCAAAAGAAGGAGGGTGCACCAACCAAAGGAGCCGTGAGCACCTCTCAAGGCAAGAAACCAATGGAGACAACAACTAGGAGCCGTGAAGTAAAGTGTTTCAAACGCCTTGGCCATAGGCACATAGCCGCCCAATGTCCAACAAAGAGAACCATGTTGACCATGAATGGTGAAGTAGTATCACAATCCAAGGCTTCAAGTGGCGAGGAAAGTGAAGAAGATGTGTTCATGCCGGATGGTGATTTACTTATGGTAAGGAGGCTTTTGGGGAGTCAAGTGAAAGATCATGAAGCTAGCCAAAGGCAGAATATCTTTCATTCTAGATGCCTAATTCAAGGAAGTTATGCCAATGTTGTAAGTACTAGATTAGTGGCAAAACTAAATCTTGTAACTAAGGCACATCCAAGACCATATAGACTTCAATGGTTAAGTGAGGTAGGAGAAATGGTGGTGAACAAACAAGTGGAAGTCCCATTCTCAATTGGGAAGTATGAGGATAGTGTTCTTTGTGTTGTGGTGCCTATGGAGGCAAGCCACTTGTTGTTGGGAAGGCCTTGGCAATATGACAAGAAGGCCATCCATGATGGGTTTTCAATTAAGTATACTCTCATGTATCAAAACCGAAAGGTCATACTTTCTCCTTTGTCTCCAAAGCAAGTTAGTGAGGATCAAATAAAAATGAAAGAAAAGAGAGAGCAAGAGAGAAAAGAAAAAGAGAGTGAAAAAGAAATTGAGAAAAAGAGTGAAGAAAAATAATAAAAAAAAAAATCATGAGAAAAAGGAAGTGAAAAATCGAGTGGAAAAAGAGAGTAAAGAGAGCTTTCTTGCAACAAAGAGTGAGGTAAAGAGTGCATTGGTCTCAAGGCAGCCCCTATACATGCTCTATTGTAGGGAATTTTGTTTGAATGCTAATGCTCCTAATGAACTCTTTTTGCCTAGTGGTGCTGAAAAGTTTTTGCAGGAATTTGGTGATGTGTTTCCAAAGGTTCCTCAAAAGGATGCTTGCAAAGCTATTTTGGGTCTTGAAGAAGTTGAATCAAGTGAAACACCTATTGGTTTAACCCTTTGCATATTTATGCCTTCCACTTCTTTAATTGATATGTTTCTTGTTAAATTGTTTTGGAAGTGTTTTCCTCCTATGCTTGCTAGATTTGCAAATTTGCATGTTAAAATGCCTAATTTGTGTTATCTCCATAAATCTAGTTTAAGTGTTGAAACCGTAAGGCATGATGTGTTTAATACAAAATATTCTTCTACACTTGATTTGAGGATTAAGAGCCAAGACTTAAATGAATTCCTTGAGAAGTGTGTTGTTGTGCTTTCTAATGATCACTTGGTTCATGACAACAATTTGGAAGTTCGTGTTGAATTTCTAAGAGAAAGCTTGTTTGCTAACTTGGCCACTTACTTTTTTATCCAAAATAAAGTTAGCAATTTGAGGTTTGTTATGAGCACTAAAGGTTTGCATGTGGCATTAATTGATGGGTTCACTACTATACCCCTTCTTACTCTACCTATTCTTGTGAATTCTTCTAAGCTTCCATATGATGCTCCTAATGTGTTTGAGGGGCTTGTTTTGTCTCAAAAAGAGCTGTACTTTGTTTGTGATGACGAGAATATTAATGAGGTTCAATTTGCCTTGGAGTCTTTGCAAAGACAAAGTACTTTCTCTGTTGTCACCAAGATCAAGCCTAGCAAGGTACATTTGGTCATATATGTCAACTCATGGAGATATAACTTCGTGCTTACCTTTAAAATTCCCTACCTTGGCTATGAATGTGTTGGGATGCTGATTGTACAAGATGAACATGTTTGTCACCTACTTGCTACAATGGGTGATTTCTCTCAATTTCCATTTGACCCCGGTGGAAGGGTTGACATTATTCTTCATGTAATTAACTTTCATTTTTTTTACTTCATGTAGGTTATGAAGGAGGTGAATTCGAGGTCGAATTCATTTAAAGAAGGAGGGTATGATATGAGCCCACTAAGGAACATGGACCAAGAAGCACTACAAAGACTTGGTAGGCTTATGGCAAGAGTAAGAGCTAAGAAAGCCCAAGAAGCTTTAAATCAAATGGTGGATCTTTTGATGGACACAAGTCCAAGTGCAAGTCAAGAAGGAATGGAGCCCAAGATGGTGACTTATCTTAGTCAAGTAGAGGCCCATAATGATGACAAGGGGGCATGACTTTGCTTCAATAGTTGTTGTTTTGTTTTTCAATTCAATAAAGTGTAATGGGTTATGTGAGTGGATCCAATTGGGCATTCTCTATTAGTGGGCTACACTAAGACTTGCATGAAGGTCTAACCCATATTATCCATGATGCTACACGTGAGTAGGGAGTCTTGGGGAGGGAATCTTTAGCTTGCTTGCTATAAGAAACTCCTCATTAAGTTGAGTCAATAAATTGTAAGTTATAGGTGTTACACTTTTAATTTGCAAAGTAAAGTGTAACCACCCATCATGAAGGGAGAGTAGGCGTGACATTGAGTGTCTTGGGGCTGAACTCAATTGCTTGATGGTGAGTTATGAGTTCTTGATGGCTGCCTTCAATTGTTTGAGTGTTACACTTTTAATTTGACAAACAAAGTGTGACTACCCATGAAGAGCAAGTGGTAGGCGTGCATGATGAAGGGTTAGGGGCTGAATTGATTTGTTTTAGTGGTCATAAGTTAGGAATTAGGCCATTCAAAGTGGGGGTTATGCCTTGCCTTTGGATGCCAAGAGTTGGATGACTATTATATGTATGCACCTAAAACCTTAAGAAATACAACTTTGATGTTATTTTGGATTAAATTCCATTGTGAGTGAGAATTGTTTCTCCTATTTTTTGTTCTATAAAAAAAAACGAAAATAAAAAAAAAATTATTTTGTGGTTGTATGTCAAGGAAGTCAAGAAAAAAGAAGAGTATTGTCTATACTTTGTGCTGTGTGGAGGATAAGATATACAAGTTGGACATTGATAGAAAGTATTGGATCAATATGACCAGTACAATCATGGTGGAGAAGTTGGGACTTCCTCTTTTCGAGCATCCTCACCCTTATAGGCTTGAAAGTCTCAAGGATCCGGAATTTAAAGATATGGGTGCTGTGATGGTGACCAAACAAGTACTAGTGTCATTTAAATTCGAGGGAAATGAAGATGAGGTACTATGATGTGGTGCCTACAAAAACAAGGCACATGCTACTTGGGCGTCCATGGAGGCATCAACGACAAGCAAGTCGTGTTGAAGAGAAAGAAAAACAAGAGAGTATGGTCCATGAAAACAAGAAAGATGAGATTGAGAAAGATGAAAATTTTCAGGAGGAGGAAAGATTCAGTTCTGATGAAAAAGAAAGTGGTGAACAAAAAGCAGAAATAGTTTTACATAACCCACAATCTTTTGTTGTCGGAACAGATTTGAGGTCAAATCCCTTTCAAGAGGAGGGGAATGATGCAAAAATGGATGGTTTCAACACATCGAAGGCAGATTTTGTTCCAGTTCCCATTGCTCTAGTCCCAAGACCTCACATGAAATATTTTTTTGATCCTAATGCTGGTAAATTATTTATTGATTCTGATCTTAAAATTTATGATGAGGTGAAGGACAATCAAATGGAGGAAGCAAGACTAGTCTTTGATCCAGGAAATTTGTGGTCTCATTCATACACAAAGAGGTATCTGAAGTCCCATTTTTTATTTGAAGAATATTATGAAAATTTGAGGACAAATCCTGTTGAAGAAGGGGAGAATGATGTGATCATGAATTCATTAAGCATGTGGAAAGATGCATATTCGGATCTGGTTCAAGTGTCCTTTGATAAGCTCGGTTGAAGGATAACCAATGGGTTACTTTTCGTCAATTTGATGAAGATGCTTTGAGTCCATCTTGAAGACAACACAATGGAAAGCCCAATTCACATGACAAGAAGCATTCATGGGTTGATTAGTGGACTATTAATTATTAGTGGGTTTATTAGATAATAATTAAGTCCAATTTTTATCATTTTATTTTTAATTTTCGTACTATTTTTTAGGTTGAATTTTATGATGACCTTTTGCATTACAACTTAATGACAACCAAGTGGTGTGGTTGCCTTTTGACGATCTTATGGTTTAATTCAAAGAGAGTTAATTTCGTGTTCTACTTTAGTAACAAAAAGAATCAACACAAAAGTGAAGAAAATAAGAAAATGGTGAAGAAAGAAATGATGAGGTGCCACAAACCAAGAAGGTTTGATAAGCCAAGTGATGTTCGCCACAAGAACCTTGGATTCTTGATAAGATCGGATTTAGTTCTTTTACCCAAGAACCCAAGGGAAGCTCTCACAATAGAGAAAACTCTTCAAATTTCATTAATCTTCCAAAACTGATTTGAGTAGTACATGAGTTCCCTATTTATAGGCTAACCTTAAACTCTTGAGATACTAGGAATAAATTCCCACAACCATGCATTTACCTAGAAAGTAAGCATAAACTTGATGATAAATCGCCACTAGCCACTATAATGACTTAGAGCACTACTAGGAAGCATTTAGTGAGGCTAGGAGGATGCAAAAGGTCATCATAAAATTCAGCCTAAAAAATAGTACGAAAATTAAAATAAAATGATAAAAATTGGACTTAATTATTTTCTAATAAACCCACTAATAATTAATAGTCCACTAATCAACCCATGAATGCTTCTTGTCATGTGAATTGGGCTTTCCATTGTGTTGTCTTCAAGATGGACTCAAAGCATCTTCATCAAATTGACGAAAAGTAACCCATTGGTTATCCTTCAACCGAGCTTATCAAAGGACACTTGAACCGGATCCGAATATGCTTCTTTCCACATGCTTACATATAGAGTAGGGTGATTGCATGAAGATGCAAACAAAAAGTCACCATAAAGTGAACTAACTCCCTCATAAAAATAGAAAATAACCCACTAAAGCTAATAAAAGAAAAATGAAACCATGACCACCAAATAAAGAAATCACTAATGAGTGGCTATTAACTTCATAACCACCACATAATGACTCTCCAATAAGTGGCCAAGATTCCATAACCTCCCCAGGAGTTAACAAGGCATGCTCACAATAGAATTTGATCCAAAATAACATCAAAGTTCTATTATTTCATGTTAGTAGGCGCATACATATAGGAATTGGGGCTGCCAAGAGTTGGCTTACCCAAGTCATCATAAGATTCCATAACCTTCTCTAATAACTATCATGAATATGCCACTAATTGGTGAAATGATGACAACAATAAGTGGCTACCTAAAAACATAACCATTCTAATAAAAACCAACTAATAAAGATGAATCATAACTACAAGGAGTTAATTTTGGCATGCAAGCCAAAAGATTCCTCCACTAAGGCAGCTAACAAACTCATGTAACTTATGCAAACCAAAAGACTTAAAAATCAAAACCAAATCCGTCCAGAATTTCGTCTTCAACTTTCAGCCCATTGTCCACCATGATAGATGCGGAATTTGGTCAATAAGCGTGAAATATAATTTGTAGAAAATTTTGTTATCTTTCTAACGCATCAAGAAACACATCATTTGGACTTCTATAACTCCTGATCATCCAAAACAAGACAGACGAGTAATTTTCAATAAAATAAGAATTTCTGCAAATACCAATTTTGTTCTTCCTTTTTCATTTCGGGCTTCGGGCTTCATAATTCTTGTCAAGGGTGTCCATTCTAGATTCACATCATTCCCTCCCTCTTGAAGAGAATTCGACCTCGAATTTCTAGCTCCAATACCTCCAGGGTCGAAAATAAGTATAAAGAACTCATCACATGTTACTTCCACATTAGAGAAATTTTGAAGTTTGTTGGAAGGATTTGCTTGCTCCTCTTTTCTTTTGGTTTCCAAGGCATAATTATCTTTACCAAAGTCACAAAAGGTAATCACTTCTTGAGGAGATTCTCCTTGATTCACTTTCTTCTCTTCATGACCTAAGGAAGAAATGTTAGGCAAAAAAACAAAATAAGAAGAATCCCAACACTTGAATCCACAAGCCAACTTAGAAGAAGGGATTAGAGTGGTTGAAGGCCATTACTTCTCTAGTGATTCTATGGAATTGGTCATTGCTTCTTCAAGTACAAGGGTTGTTATGCAATCATCCTTTGAAATTTTATCCTCAACCTCCTTCACAATAGAATCAACAAAAGATGGAAAAATGTTAGGATTAGAACAAGTTTCCATGATGACTTCCTTCACCAATATCTCTTTTCCCTTTCCCTCTATTGCACTATTCTCTTTTTCACTCACCTCATTTTCTAGTCTTCTCTCAACATGGACCTCACTCTTTTCAATCTTTTCTTTCAATTTCTCCTTTTCACTCAAGGCCTTCTCTTTTTCTCTCATCTTAAGTTGATCCTCACTAACTTCTCTTGGAGGCAAAGGAGCAAGAGTGACCTTTCGGTTTTGATGCATGAAAGAGTACTTGTTGGTGTTGCAGTCACGCTTTGCTTTCCGTTAAATCTTCCATGGACGTCCAAGTGACAAATGTCTCGTTTTTGTAGGCACCACATCACAAAGCACCTCATCTTCATATCCATCAACCTTGAATGATACTATTACTTGTTTGTTCACAATCATGCTACCCATATCACTAAATTCTGGATCCTCGAGACTATTGAGTGAATATGGTTGCGGATGCTTCAGAACATGAAGTGACAACTTCTCCACCAAGGTTATGCTGGCCATGTTGATGTAACTTTTCCTATCAATGGTCAAGCTACATATCTCATCATTCACATAACATTTTGTGGAGAAAAGATCCTTTTTTTTTTTTTACTTCCATGTTGGAGACACAAAAACAAATTCAACCAAAGCCTAAGCTTTGATACCACTTGATGACAACCAAATGGTGTGGTTGCCTTTTGACTATCTTACGGTTGAATTCAAAGAAAGTTAATTTCGTGTTCTACTTTAGTAACAAAAAGAATCAACACAAAAGTGAAGAAAATAAGAAAATGGTGAAGAAAGAAATGATGAGGCGCCACAAACCAAGAAGGTTTGATAAGCCAAGCGATGTTAGCCACAAGAACCTTGGATTCTTGATAAGAACTAAGCTTGGTTCAACCAAGAACCTAGGAGAAACAATTCTCACTCACAATGGAATTTGATATAAAATAACATCAAAGTTCTATTATTTAATGTTAGTAGGCGCATACATATAGGAATTGGGGCTGCCAAGAGTTGGCTTACCCAAGTCATCATAAGATTCCATAACCCCCCTAATAACTATCATGAATATGCCACTAATTGGTGAAATGATGACAACAATAAGTGGCTGCCTAAAAACATAACCATTCTAATAAAAACCAACTAATAAAGATGAGTCATAACTACAAGGAGTTACTTCTGGCATGCAAGCCAAAAGATTCCTCCACTAAGGGAAGCTAACAAACTCATGTAACTTATGCAAACCAAAAGACTAAAAAATCAAAACCAAATCCGTCCAGAATTTCGTCTTCAACTTCCAGCCCATTTTCCACCATGATAGATGCGGAATTTGGTCAATAAGCGTGAAATATAATTTGTAGAACATTTTGTTATCTTTCTAACACATCAAGAAACACATCATTTGGACTTCTTTAGCTCCTGATTCATCCAAAACAAGACAGACGAGTAATTTTCAATAAAATAAGAATTTCTGCAAATACCAATTTTGTTTTTCCTTTTTCATTTCGGGCTTCATAATTCTTGTCAAGGGTGTCCATTCTAGATTCACATCATGACCTCACCAGCAGACAAATCTAAGCCAAGATTTGTGAAAATCTTTGTCAACAACATGCCAGATAGAAAAGTTCTTTTCTGTTCTCTTGCCTTGGCAGTTTTTACCATATATTTCAAAATAAAATCATTACCTTAATCATGTGAATTAAATGATAGAGTGCGAACCTATCCATTCGGCTTACATGATCACGTGCCCCATGTCTGGGCATAACACAATTGATAAGAAGAACCTGTAGAAATCTTCCCTTTGGAATCAGTTTGGAAGACTTGAGAAAAGGAGGGTTAGGTTTTCCATACAGAGCAATGTTGACATTGTCAGAGCCAACAGTATCTTCCCAATTCTCAGAGAAGGAAATGCCTTCACAAGCACAATTTGTTGCTCGAGCAATCATCATGAGTCGAATCGAGAGGAAACGATTCATTACAGTACCTTTAATTTCGAAATACAGATTGTTTTCTCTCAACAGTTTTTCAAAGCATACAAAGAGGCCTGGGAATTACTTGTTCCTTGAGTGATAAGTAATCCATCCAACCAGCATGATTCATTTCTTCAGATACATCCATACCACTATGTCTTATCTTTTCTAATTCAAATACTCGTCCAGGAACAATTTTGAGAATCTGAGATTCCTCTAAATTTAGCCATTTCGCAGTCCTGGCGACAAACAAAGAAGGTGTCCTAGGAGCGCCTTTGCCCTTGGAAGATTTGGGTGCCATAAAGATCATGTTTAGGGTTTGAGAGAGAGGATAGAGAAAAATTTTCGAAAGACGGATCTTTTGAGGAAGAAAACGTTTGACGTAATTTGAAATAGAGAGAGGTTTTAAAGAGAAGTTTCCTTTCTTTTTTTTAAAAAACAAAAAAATTCGTTGTTTTAGGATACAATGGTACTTATGTAAATAAAATGATAACAAATAGCACCTGATGTCTTAGTTACGTGTGAGTTCCGACGAGTTCAAAATATTTATGCATTAGATTAGTTAGATTCAAAACTATCAAACACTTCATTCAACAACAATGAAATGCATGTTAAGATTATCTCTAATATAATTAAACCTATCTTTAGCTAAGGGTTTTGTGACGATATCTGTCAATTGTTTCTTAGTTTTGACAAATTGTAATTCAAACACTCTTTTCTGAACGTAATCTCTTATAAAGTGATGTTTAATTTTAATATGTTTTGCTTTAGAATGTTGTATGGGATATTTGGATAAGCTAATGGCACTTTGATTATCACACCAAATAGGTATATTGTGTTCAAATATAGAGTAGTCCTCAAGTTGGTCTTTTACCCATAAAAGTTGTGAACAGCAACTAGCAGCAGATATGTATTCTGCTTTAGCAATTAAGAGTGCAATTATTCCTTGTGTTTTGCTTGACCAAGAGACCATGTTTGCTCCAATGAAGTGATATCCTCCACTGGTGCTTTTTCTTTCAACTCTGTCTCCACCAAAGTCAGCATAACAGTAACCAACTAACCTGAAATCGTTAGATCTCATATACTGCAAACCAAGATTAGTGGTTCCAATAAGATATATGAATATCCTTTTAACAGCCTTTAGATGTTATTCCTTCAAGTTTGGACTTTTTGAGTCAGTCCAACTGCATCATCACCAAACTCTGCCTGCTAAACTCAGGCTGATGCACACCTTCAATGCCATGAACTCCGTAGTATTTGAATTTTCTTTCTGGAGCCAAGTTCTTTAGGTCATCGTAGACCATATGCTTCTCAAATATTTTTGAGAGAAGAGCACCATAGATGATTGCAATATTCTTCCCAGAGCCTTCAATGGCATATTTGAAGAAGGAAAAGAGTAGGTGGGGAAGGTTTATTTGCCTTTCAAGAATCAAATGAACAAGGCAAAATTGATGAGCCTTTGAAACATTATCCTTTGACCCAACCTTATGAAGGATAGCCTTGTTCAAGATTTGGTGAAGAACCCTAGCCTTGTCAGTCATTTTTGAGGCTATGAGTTTGTCACCCGAGTTTTTCAACAAACAATCTCTGATGGTGGAAGCATTGCCAATCTCTTCTTCCCAATCATCTTCAACAGTTATACCTGATTGGGCGCACCCAGTCGCATTCGAGATGGTTGCTTCAGATACTATTACTTCAGTATCAAGCACTTTGTTGCGAATCTCCCTTGCAGAGACAATGGGGTTTGTCCAGAACTCCCTAACTAGAGCAGGGTAGATTACCGGAGAACCTTCAAAGAAGCTTGACCATCCAGCAGCATGGATGTTAGAGAAAATGTCAATCCCGTTATCAGCCAGGAATTATAGGTTAAACTTGTACTCGACCATGACATCAGCAGTCTGAGCGTTAAAGGTTTTTCCTTTACCCTTAGAGCCAGCAGCAGAAGAGGTTGCCATAGTTTCAGAGAGGGTGTTTAGGAAAAGAAAGAGTTTTTTTTTTTTTTTTTTTCCAGAAGAGGTTTTCCTTTTGCAAGAAGAAAGGTTAAAGCTTTTTGTAAAGGTTTGATTTTTAATAACACTTAGGTTTTAAAGAAAGGAGAAGAGAGAACGAAAACCTTTCGTATTTTCAAAGAGAGAGAGAGCGAAACGACGTGCATTAAATGCCTGACACACGTTCAGACTTTGAAACCGTAAAAAGCATTTTTGGCAAATAAAGAAAACAAAAACTGACTCAGTTAAGGGAATGAAGGATAATAGTTCATTCGACAAAGATTGAGTTCCATTAATGCATTAGACGAGCATTCAGAAAGAACAATGGACGAGCATATATTGGACGTAATGTAAATAATGGACGCATGCATTGGACTCTCAGTCAATCAATGAAATGAATGTTCAGATATTTTCTTATAAATATAAACCTATCTTCGGCTAATGGTTTAGTGAAGATATCTGCCCATTGATGGTCAGTATCAACAAATTGAATATCTATTGTTCCTTTTTGCACATAATCCCTAATAAAATGATGTTTTATTTCTATATGCTTTGCTCTAGAATGCAGTATGGGGTTCTTTGACAAATTAATAGCAGCAGTGTTATCACACATGATAGGGATGTTGCTTACAAACACGTTGTAGTCTTCCAACTGATGTTTGATCCAAAGCAGTTGTGAACAGCAACTGGCTGCAGCAATGTACTCAGCTTCAGCAGTTGATAGAGCAATTGTGCTTTGCCTTTTGCTTGACCATGAGACAAGATTAGCACCAATGAAGTGACACCCTCCACTTGTGCTTTTCCTTTCTATTCTGTCTCCAGCATAGTCAGCATCACAGAATCCAACTAATCTGTATTCATCAATTTTCTTATACAAAAGACCCAGATTAGTAGAACCTTTTAGGTATCTAAAGATTCTTTTTACTGCTGAGAGATGAGACTCTCTTGGATTAGATTGAAAACGAGCACATAAGCAAACACTAAACATGATATCAGGTCTGGACGCAGTTAGATATAAGAGAGAACCAATCATACCTCTACATACCTTTTGGTCTACCTTTTTATCTTTATCATATTTGTTTAGCACGGACGTTGGATGCATTGGTGTATTCATAGGTTTACAATCGTCCAACTTGAAGCATTTTAGAAGCTCCTTTGTGTACTTCGTCTGATGAATGTACACTCCGTCTGAAGTTTGCTTTACTTGAAGTCCGAGGAAGAATTTTAGTTCTCCCATCATGCTCATTTCAAATTCCCTTTGCATTAATTCAGAGAACTCTTGGCAAAGAGATTCATCAGTTGCACCAAATATTATATCATCAACGTAAATTTGAGCAACAATAAATTCCTTTTTATTTACTTTTCTAAAAAGAGTTGTGTCCACTTTTCCTCTCGAGAAGCCATTCTCCATTAGGAAAGAGCTGAGTCTCTCATACCAAGCTCTAGGAGCTTGCTTGAGTCCATATAAAGCTTTCTTAAGCTTATATACATGCTCAGGACAGTTCTGATCTTAAAAACCGGGTGGTTGAAGAACATATACTTCTTCATTAATTGTACCATTTAGGAATGCACTTTTTACATCCATTTGATAAAGCATGATGTTATGATGTGCAACATATGAGAGTAAGATGCGTATAGCTTCTAATCTAGCTACTGGAGCAAAGGTTTCAGTATAATCAATACCTTCCTCTTGTGAGTAGCCTTGGGCAACTAGCCTAGCTTTATTCCTTACAACCTTGCCATCCTCGTCCAGCTTGTTGCGATAGACCCACTTGGTTCCAATTACAGACTTATCCTTAGGCAGGGAGACCAGCGTCCAAACGTCACTTCGTTGAAACTGGTTGAGCTCCTCTTGCATAGCGAGGATCCAGCAATCGTCCAATAAGGCTTCGTCCACTGACTTTGGTTCCATCTCAGAGATGAAGGCTGAGTCAGCTTGCTCTCTGAAAGTTGACCTTGTCCAGACGCTATCATTAGGTTTGCCAATGATTTGATCCTCAGGATGATAGGTTCTGAATTGCCACGAACGAGGGGTATTAACAACTTGCTGAGACGATGATGCGTCCTGCATAGCGTCTGACGCCTTGTCTTTGTTGGTTGTTGGACGAGCATCTGAATCATTCAGATTCATATCTGCAAAAGAATCATCTAGCTCTGATAATCTCTTATCAGGCTGTTTGTCATCAAATTTAATATGGATGGATTCTTCAACAATCAAAGTTCTAGAGTTATAGACTCTAAAAGCTTTGGATGTTTCAGAGAATCCTAACAATATTCCATTATCTACTTTGGCATCAAACTTTCCTAGTTGATCCTTAGTATTTAAAATAAAACATTGACATCCAAAGGGGTGGAAATAAGAAATGTTAGGTTTGCATCCTTTCCACAATTCATAAGGAGTCTTATTCAAGATTGGTCTTATGTATATTCTGTTTTGAATATAGCAGGCAGTATTTACAGCTTCAGCCCAGAAGTGCTTAGGGACAGAATTATCACTGAGCATTGCCCTAGCCATCTCTTGAAGAGATCGGTTCTTCCTCTTAACAACACCGTTTTGTTGTGGAGTATTAGGGGCAGAGAAATTTTGATGAATACCACTTTCATCACAGAATCTTTGAAAAAGCTCATTTTCAAATTCGCCTCCATGATCACTTTTGATCGAGCTGATGAATATGTCTTTTTCATTCTGAACTCGCTTACAGAATATAGAAAAGACCTTGATAGACTCATCCTTGTGAGCAAGGAACTTAACCCATATCCATCTAGTATAGTCATCTACTATGACAAGTCCATATTTCTTACCACTGACAGAGGCCGTCCTTGTTGGACCAAACAAATCAATATGTAACAATTCCAGTGGTCTAGAAGTACTAACAATGTTCTTGGACTCAAACGAGTTCTTAACTTGTTTTCATTTTTGACATGCATCACAGAGAGCGTCTGATCTAAACACAATCTTTGGTAAACCTCTTACAAGGTTATGCTTGTTTAGTTTAGAGATTAATCTCATACTAGCATGACCAAGTCTTTTGTGCCAGATCCATCGCTCATCTTCGACAAACACTAGACATGATACACTTTGAGTTGAAAGTTCCCCCAAATTAATCTTGTACAGATTATTTTGCCTTTTGGCAGTGAATAAGATGGACCCATCAGGGTTCTTGACCATACATTCACCTTTATTGAAGGAAACAACAGACCCACTGTCACATAATTGACTTATGCTAAGCAAGTTGTGTTTTAATCCTTCAACCAGAAGAACATTATCAATAGAGGGAAGAGGATGCTTACCAATCTTACCTATTCCGACTATCTTTCCCTTCTGGTTGCCTCCAAAGGTGACCCATCCACTAGACTTCTCACGGATTTCTTGGAACATACACCTTTCTCCTGTCATGTGACGTGAGCAACCACTGTCCAAGTACCAGGACTGGGGTCTTTTTTGTGTTGCTAAGCAGATCTGCAACAGGTATTATCATATTCTTAGGTACCCAGATAGACATGGGTCCTTTTGGGTTAGTTGGTGGTCCTCGACCATGCATTTTGTTTTTGTTTTTGTAAATGCATTTTGAAGAGGTGTGACCACTCTTTCCACAAATCTTACAGTAAGTTCTGGATGCATGCAATTTATTTTGTTTTTGCTTTCCATAGGAATGAAAAGCCTTGTGATTTTTGTTGGACCCTGATATTTTCTGAGACGCATTTTGTTTCTCAGAGTCATAGCCTAGGCCAGACTTGCCATGAGGTGATCTAGTGTACCTCAATATCAGGTCTAGCTTCTCTGATCCTCCAACAAGCTTAGTTACGCTTTTGGTGAGATCAGATACCTCTTGTTTTAGTCTAATTACCTCATGAGGTTCACTGGACTCAGAGGTGAGTTTGTCAGTTAGACTGACATTCTCAGCTTTAAGCTTATTACTCTCTTCAACAAGCTGCTTATTTAGTTTGTTGGACTCTTCCAACTCCTTATTTGCTTTTGACAATTTTCTCTTAAGCACGATGTATTGATGATGTAATATAGAAGAATCATTTAGCAGTTCATCATATGCTTCTTGAAGAGAGTCAGAAACGGATACCTCGTCATCTTCTGATTCAGCGTCCGAAGAGCTTTTGCCTATCAGGCAGAGATTTGAGGTAGACGAGCTCCTTGGTCTGAACAGATGTTCCAGAGCGTCCAGCTTCTCTTTAGCTGTTTGGAATTGCGAGACCATGTCCAGTTTTGGACGATCAAGGGCGTTGATAAGACACCAGTTAGCATAGGCATTTTGAGAACATCGTCTGATATCATCACTCGTCCAGTCTGTTTCATGTTTGGACGATGTTGAACCATCCTCAAGGGTAATCGTTGGACGATAATCTCCGTTAGTGAAGATGTCCCACAACTCATAGTTTTGAGCTTGGACGTATAGTTGGAAAATTGATTTCCAATAAGTATAGTCTGTTCCCTTGAAGATGGGTGGAACATTCACATTCCATCCTCTTCCAGAGGTAGACTCCTGACTTCTTTCTCCGGGAACAAGAAATTGTTCATTGTCTGAAGAGTCTTCATCTTGCTTGTTGGACCAGAGGCATAGATTAGCCTCTTCATTTGTTTCTTCTTCTTCTTCTTCTTCTTCTTCTTCTTCTTCTTCTTCAGAAGAGTTCAAGCCCTCCCAAGTTGCCATGAAGTTCTTTTTCTTCTTTTTGAAGAACTTCTTCTTGTCCTTTAGCGTAGGGCAATCAGCTTTGAAGTGTCCTGGTTTGTTACATTCAAAACAGACCAGCTGACTTTTATCCTTGGGTTTAGCATGATCCTTGAAGCTTTTCTTTTGGAATGGCCTTCTCTTCATTCCATTTTTCTTTCTCCACATATTCTGAATCTTTCTGGAGATAAAGGATAGCTCATCATCATCTGATACATCATCATCAGACTGATCAGCTTCATCACTGGACTCATCAGCTTTTAAGGCTTTTGAGTTGTTGGACCTATGAGCTTTCAGGGCAATTCCCTTGTTCTTCTTTTCGGGATTGTCAAGATCAAGCTCCTGCTCATGAACTTGAAGCGTCCCTACAAGGTCATCCAGAGTTAAAGTGGAGAGATCTTTGGCCTGGGTGATTGCAGTGACCAGAGGTCTCCATTTCTTAGGCAGACTCCTAAGAATCTTGGTGACATTCTCCTTGGTAGTGTAGACCTTTCCAAGGGATTTCAGATTGTTGATGATCGTCTGAAAACGACCCATCATGTCAAGGATGGACTCTCCTTCAGCCATGGTGAACATTTCATACTGGCTAACCAGCATGATGATTTTAGAGTCCTTCACCTTGGTTGTCCCTTGATGTAGATTAGACAAGGTGTCCCATATTTGTTTGGCTGATTCACATGCGTGAATCTTCTGAAATTCGTCAGGACTGAGGGCACACATTAATGCATATCTTGCTTTATGATTCAGTTCCATTCTAGCCCTTTCAGCATCAGTCCAGTCGTCCTCTGCTTTTTCTGTCCCGTCAGAGTTGAGACAAACGTTAGGACCTTTTGTGATTCTGGTCCAAAGAACTGAGTTTGTACTGAGGATGAAACCTTTGAATCTTTCCTTCCAGTACAGGTAGTGAGTACCGTTGAAGAACGGCGGTCTGGTCATGGAAGTACCTTCCATAACAGGTTGACTCCCGCTTGGCATACCTGTTCCAGACATATCTGCAGTAGGATCTTTTTCCTGTACATGGCAAAGTGCTCAACCCAGAGGCTGAGCTCTGATACCAATTGAAGGAAGCTGTTTGAAACACAAGAAGGGGGGTTGAATTGTGTTTTAGGCGATTTTAAATTCTTTTCGTAAGCAGATAATGGTTTTCGCAAGATTGGACGCTAAAACGGTTAAAAGCAAAGAGAGCTCTTTGAAACACCAAGTTGGACGCTAACTAAGTTTGACTAAGATAAGAAGACAGCGTAATAAAAGGCAATTCAATCCCAGTTAGTTAGTTGAATAATAAACTAAAGTAAGAGTAAGGGAGAGAAAAGAACACAAAGATGTTATCCTGGTTCATTCTTCACCAAAGAGCTACGTTCAGTCCTCTCTACTTGAGAGCTTTATCCACTATAACAAAACCTTTTGTTACAAAGTATTCAACACCTCTTCAGGCAGTATTCTCAACCTCTTCAGGTTCTCTAAGTATTCTTTTACACACAAGCCTCTTCAGGCTCAACCAAACTATGGTTTTGAAAAATGTTGTTCTACTAACTCACTAAATGTGAGAATTCGAAACTAAAGCTTAGACTCTTAAAAACAACTCTATACAAAGAGTAATATGAAAGTGAGGATCAGAGTAGCTTTTCTAGCTTTGCAAGCTTGAGATTTTCTCTTTTATCTCTGAAGGATTTTGAATTGCTAAGTGTTGCTTCACTTATATTTTTGCTCAAGTTCAGTTTTGTTATTCTTTTTCCTTTTTTTTTTCGGTGACTTGCACTTTCAAAAGATGAAGGTATATATAGCCTCTTTTCTTTGAGCAGTCTTCAGTCTTCAACGGATGGAAAAGGATCCGTTCTGATGAGCATTGAATGCATTTGATCCATTAAGTCTGATAGCTTCTGAAGTTTCTGATCAGCAGAATAGACTATTAGGGTGATAGCTAAAAGTGGTGCTGACATATCCTCTGAGTAGAACGAAAGTTGCCTTTTGTTTATCCAAAACAAGAAGGTCAACTTCTTTAGGTGACAGAGACATTCTGGCTTATGCTTTACTTTTGTACAAATATTACAAAGAATGTTTTGTCCCACGGGTATAAGCCTTTTACAGGGGATAATAATTTCAAATGCTTTTACAGGATATTCGCGCTTGAAATTTAAAGCATTTATTGGACTAGCTATTACAAAAGGTAACCGAAAGAGTCTTTGGACTCAAGGTTCTATAAATTACCGTCCAGTCGTAAACCAAGAATAAGTGTTGGACGAGATAAAGTCTTTGGACTATGTTGGACGAGATAAAGTCTTTGGACTATGGATAGTCTTTGAACTCAATTAAGTTTTGTCCTGCACACTTAATATAAAACGTTAGTCCATAACAAATCTTTGTTCATCTTAAGTTAGCTCTTTGTTAACATCAAAACTTAAGGGATTATTTGGACCATGACCACTTTGGTTCCAATAGTTCTTTGGTAGTGATGAAGGGAATTCGTCACGAAAATCTTTATCGTCTTTTGGGGACAACTGTTACAGGAGATTTAGCAGTTGGAATCGGTGGAAGTAAAGATCAAACAGAATGCACAAGGATATGGCACATACGCCTTGGGCATATGTCAGAAAAGGGTCCATCATTGCTTAGTGGGAAAGGTTTGTTGAAGAACATGAAGAAGCCATGCATGGAATTCTGTGAATATTGTGTGTATGGAAAAGCACACCGATTAAAGTTCTCTACAAGCAAACATAAAAGCAAAGGGTTGTTAGACTATGTGCATACTGATGTTTGGGGTCCGGCTAAAGTTACTTCCAAGGGTGGTTCCAGGTATTTTGTTACATTTGCCGATGATTATTCTAGATATGCTTGGATTTACTTCCTTAAGCATAAGAATGAGGTATTCGACATCTTCAAGCAGTGGAGAGCAATGGTTGAGAACAGAACAGGTAGAAAACTAAAAACAGTGAGGTCCGATAATGGTACGGAGTACATAGAGGGAGCTTTCAAAGAGTTTTGTGATCAGGAAGGCATTGTAAGACACTAGACAGTCAGAGACACACCTCAACAGAATGGAGTCGCGGAAAGATTGAACCGTACACTACTTGAAAAGGCAAGGTGTGTGCGCTCTAATTCTGGGTTAGGTAGAGAATGGTGGGCAGAGTCGGTTGCTCTAGCTTGCTACATGGTAAATCGATCCCCACATTCTTATTTAGATGGAGGCACACCTTTTAAGGTGTGGTCAGGGAAACATGCAGATTATGAGAAACTCAGAGTTTTTGGGTGCACAGCCTACTACCACGTCAAGGATAACAAACTTGACGAAAGTGCCAAGAAAGCAATATTGTTGGGGTATCCAAAAGGCGTTAGGGGCTATCGCCTCTGGTGTGTAAAGGATTCTAAGTTTATAATCAGTAGAGATGTGACCTTTAATGAAAGGTCCATGGTAGCTTTATCAAAAGCTACGGTGCCTAATGATGGTGATGTAAGGACTTCAAATACTCAAGTGGTTGAGAGAGAATCTAAAGATCAACCAGATGTTAGTCATGTTCAGGTGGAGAGTCATGGTGTTACTCAAAATGAGAATGATGAGCTTGATCATGAGGAGGTTCAAGAGGAACATGCACATGTACTACAACAACAACATGAGGATTCTTTGGCAACCACTAGGCCAAAGAGGAATTATAAATCAGTTCAGAAGTTTGGGTCAGACAAATCTCTGAGGCATTATGGGCAGGTAAACTTGGTTGAATATGCACTCTCGGTGGAGGATGATGAACCGGTCACCTTCAAACAAGCTATCAAAGACAAGGATAGAGAGAGTTGGTTAGTTGCTTTGGAGGAAGAGATGCAATCTCACCATAAGAACCAGACATGGGAGGTGGTCCCATTGCCTGTGGGAAAGACTGCTATTGGTTGTAAGTGGGTGTATAAAAGAAAAGAGGATCCTACCAAGCCCGATAGTATAAGGTATAAGGCTAGGCTAGTGGCCAAGGGATTTGCACAGAAAGAGGGTGTTGATTACAATGAGATATTTTCTCCAGTGGTAAAACACACTTCTATTCGGGTGCTATTAAGTCTTGTTGCTTATGGCGATCTTGAGCTAGAACAACTTGATGTGAAGACAACCTTCTTACAAGGTGATTTGGATGAGGAAATCTATATGTATCAACAACCTCAGGGATACAAGGTTGAGGGTAAAGAGAGTCAGGTATGTCGCTTGAGGAAATCACTTTATGGATTGAAGCAATCTCCTCGTCAGTGGTACAAGTGATTTGACTCATTTATGTTAAAGCAAGGGTTCTCCAGAAGTGATTATGATTGTTGTGTACACATTCGTCAGCTTCATGGAGGTGATTATATTTATTTTCTATTGTATGTGGATGACATGCTTATTGCTTCGAAGAGCAAGGTGGAGATATATAGGTTAAAAACACAACATGGTAAAGAGTTTGAGACAAAAGACGTGGGCGTTGCCAAGCAAATACTGGGAATGGAGATTAGAAGAGAGAGATCAAACCAAAAATTGTTCTTGTGCCAGAAAGGTTACATTGAGCGGGTTATTGAAAGGTTACATTGAGCGGGTTATTGAAAGGTGCTAAGTCAATGGTGACTCCATTGGCTCCACATTTTCGACTCTCTAGTAAACAATCTCCCACTACAGCGGAAGAGGCGGCCTACATGGAATTTGTACCTTACGCTAGTGCAGTTGGTAGTTTAATGTATTCTATGGTATGTACACGTCCAGATATTTCACAAGCGGTTAGTGTTGTCAATAGATTCATGGCGAATCCGGGAAAGGCATATTGGGAAGCTGTGAAATGGGTTTTAAGGTACTTGAAGGGTACCATTGACACGGGTTTATGCTTTGGTGGAGATACATGTCAGTTAAATGGTTTTGTTGATTCTGATTATGCTGGTGATCTAGATAGACGACGATCTACTACTGGTTATGTGTTTAAAATACATGGTGCTCCAATTAGTTGGAGATCAATGTTACAGGCTACAACAACACTATCTACTACAGAGGCCGAGTACATGGCCGTAACTGAAGGAGTGAAGGAAGCATTGTGGTTGTGGGGTCTTCTAGATGATTTGGGGATTAAGCAAGAATGTATGAATTTGAGTTGTGATAGCCAAAGTGCGATTCATTTGGCTAAGAATTAAGTTCATCATGCTCGTACCATGCATATTGATGTTAGGTATCATTTTGTACAGGATGTCATAGAGAAAGGTGATATTTCCCTTATGAAGGTACACACTAATGAGAATCCTACAGATATGTTAACCAAGGTTGTGTCCGAAAGTAAGATCCAACATTGCTTGGAATTGCTAAATATTATCCCATGTTAGGTATTACATGGAGAAATAATGGAACTACAATTGGTTTGATCCCGGTCAGAGGGTACGTAGGCAGTCATTGTCATAATGGTGCAACCGGATAACACAATTTATTCGTCCAAAATTTGATATTTTCAAATTATGAACGAGGTGGAGAATTGTGAGAATGTATGGTTATACTTAATTCTCTAAATTGAGCATGAGAAGAGAAATGCTAGGAGAATAAAGAGTGAATTTTATTTTTTGTTTTGTAAACAAAAAATGTAGGAAACCTGTTTATTAATTAGCATGTAAGACATTATAAATTATCTTTTGTTTAATGTAGAAATTGTATCACAGAAAGTTATAATTTAAGAAAGTGTATTTTCTTAAGTTATATATATTTATATTTATATAATGATTCTTTGTTTTATCCCAAAACATAGGCAATATATAATTGTTATTATATGTACTTTGTGAGGTATTTACTTCATATTATCTATTAGAAGTTAAATTTCCACTGCTGGCTCTAACACATATTTTTATTATTAACACAATCCACTCATTCGATTCCCAACACTCTGAGCATGTCAAACATCATATACAAACATAAAAATGTACAACATCATATATATACACCTATATACATAAATACTGCACCCACGCGATTTGCCTTACCTTATCACAGAGTGCATCGTATATTGGTCTGCACCTAATTCTAGTTGCACCACCCCTAATTCACGATGCAACTATTTCACATTGCATTGCATAACAAGGTCCACTACTACTAATTCACACCCACTTTCATACTCAGCAGCATATTGTTCCGCGACATTCAAGCAATATGCGTCGAAGATAAATTCCCAGACCAATGCGACTCACAGTATCAAAAACGCTTCCCACAAAATTCCCGCAGTCCAGATTTTACGCTATACAGGGATTATATTGCAAGCACTCTCATAATACAAGGAATAGTCATCGACTTCTAAGCCACTCACAACAAAAATCATTTTATTTCGCAATCACCAATAGCATGTGTAACAAAAGATATTTATCCCTTAAAATTTCCTTAACAACACATGCATTTACATTCTTGTACCATAAACCCTAACATGCCCCATGAAAATAAAATCCCCAAAATAAACACATAATCCCTCACCTGATCTTAATGCCAAAGAAAGAGAAAGAGTGACCGAAAAAAAAAATGGTTCGTTGCATCAAGAGTACACGTTCCTACAGCCTCAGTTTGATGCGTTTTCTTTTCACTTTCTCCAGAGAATTCACAATTTTGGCTTTAGGATTCTAAACGGCTACTGAACCCTCACACTTTCTATTTAAACTCTCATGTTGCTCTTAACTTGATGCAAGGGAAAAAAGGATAAAGTCCTTTTTGAATAATTAAAACATATTTTATTTTAAACTTTAATTTCTACGTCACAAAAGCAAAAAATATTTATTATTTAACTCAACTAATAACCTTTTTTTTTTTTTTTATAATATTTATAATATGCCAAATGAATTTAATATTTATCCTATTTTTAATAATTATACCTTATGTCATTTTCTAATTAAATTAGTCATTTTTAGTGGGTATTACATTCTCTCCCCTTAAAAGGAATTCGTCCTCGAATTTAAGAAGCGACTATACCTAAGAGTAACAATGTCCACTTCATCATGCGAGGAAACCGTTGGCTAGATTATCTGTAACAATCTCTGGATCGGCCTGATCCTCCTGGTGGACAAGAGCAAACACTCGAGCAGTGGAGCAGTTGTCACCCCCACGACCCATTACGGCTGACGCTCCTCCTCACTACAGATCTCTGGTTCACGCTTGGTGCCAATGACCCTACCTGAGCTTTACGGGCTAGTGCAGGCCCGATGGCCATAGGACACTGCCTATTGATGTGCCCAGGCTGCCCGCAAGAATAACAAATTGGCTCTCCTCTGTTGAAGCATGGTCCACCATGCCTCTTCCCGCAGTGATCACAAAAGGGGACACCGCGACCCCCCGTTGGCACCCCAGAAGTTGATGAGTGATGTTGCGAGGTGTGACGAGCAGGCACATTGTTTGCCCTTCCAAAAGGGGCCCAATGGTTACTCTGATAAAATCTCGATTCTCCTCTAGAGACCTCACCTGCATGCTCAGTCCCCATCTTCTTCGGTTGTTGCTTGAATTCAACTTTCACTTCATTCAATGCACACTCAGCTGTAATGGCCAAGTTGATCACTTGCTCAAAAGTAGCACTCTCTAGAACCGGCATTAACCTCCTAATGTTGAATCGAAGGCCATAAGCAAACTGTGATGCTCGTTGCTGGGGGTCACTCACTAAGTGGGGCACATACCTGGACAATTGCAAGACCTCATTTCGATAGTCCATCATAGTCTTCTCACCCTGTTCCAACATCTCAAACTCTCGAGCCTTCTTCTCATGCTCACTTCCGGGTAGGAAGGTCTCCATGAATGCAATAGCAAAGTGCCTCCATTCTAAGTCACTTACATCCAACTCTCTCTGCGTCCTATATGCCGTGTACCATTCTCGAGTGGCATCGTTCAGTTGGAAGCTGGCCAGCTCCACAGATCTCTTAGACCAGCATCCCATGGCCCTCAACAGTCTCGCTACATCCTCCAGGAAAAAGGATGGATCCTCATCCAATCCAATTCCTGAAAGGTGGGTGGCTTCATCTTGCGGAACTCCGTCAATGAAGCAGAGAGATTGGCCTCCTGATTTGGCCTAGGTGTGTCCTTCCTCCTGCTTGCAGCTTCAGTGCTCGCGGAAAACTGTAGCAGAGCTCCTGTCACTAGAGATGATGGTGAAAGAACCCTGCCTCGTGAAGGTGTAGAAGTACCTCCGCGACCAACTCCTGCTAAAGTCCCCTGAATCATGGCAATGCCCTGTGCTATCTGATGTAGAGTCGCTTGAAGAGCTTTAGGGATCGCCACTTCCTACTGTAGTGGATTCTAATCTCCAGTTTGAGGAGGCTCGGAATTGCCCTGCGAGAATGAGTTGTTCCAGTTCTCTTAGGCCTTGCCATCCTTCATAAGGAAAGCAAACATCATATTTAAATTCAAACTCAACAAAATATAATATCACCATATTCAAATCCCGCAAAAGAAAATATATAATCCATCTCAGGTAGCTGCTTTCTATAGTCATATGAGAACCTCCCTTAATCGTCGCCTTATTTAAAGAAAATCAGATTAGCTACTAATGACCTCTAATGCAACTCTTGCCCGGGTTCGGGAATTACCACAGAACTCATTAGTCTCTAATTTTGGTTAGGACCTATAACCATTAGCTTTGATACCACTTTGTCAGGACCCAACTTAGTCATACCTGACCGGCCAGAATAAGATTCCATTGTCCATTCCCAAGGCCTTTTAAGCACACACAAATCACGTTATAAAATAAAGTAATAAAATACCTCAAAAAAATATCAGAGTAAATGTCTATACTGAACATAAATCAAGTGGTCCCGAGTCAACACCAAAGGTTTAAAACCAACCAAAAAGGTTTACAAATCCAAAAGGTAACGAAATAGAAAACTATAAAATAGAAGATGTCTCATATGACTAAACCAAACTAAACTATAACAACCACAGTAGCTGCTCGCACTACTCGTATGCATGGGCTCCCTGAGATGACTCTCATCTTGGAGTACCTGAAGCTGAAACAAAAAGGGCGGGGGTAAGTCCCAAACTGAGTGAGGGAAAACACAACTATACAAGTAATGCAACAATTACATTTATACATATTAATAATCATACCAAATAATTCTTATCAATAATAGAATTAAACCATAGCGATACCAAATTGCCATAATCTCATTTCACCATTGAGCAAGATGCTTGTATACCCCATTGGAGATTCTCACTGGAGTCTCCCGCTCCGGCGGTGGCATTTATACCCCGGTCACCCCGCTGACCTGCAAGTGATCTCAGTCACTATCCAAACATCCCTCCAAACACCGGTGTTTCTCACTGGAGGCCCCAACTCCGGCGGTGACAATTATATCCCGATAACCCCGCTGTCCGGTCGGATACACTAAGTCTTGCCCAATGTCAAAACATCACAACATCAAATATTCAATATATATCATACTTTTATCATTAACACAATCCACTCATTCGATTCCCAACACTCAAGCATGTCAAACATCGTATACAAATGTACATCATCTCATAAATTACACCGAGTCGTATTTACAAAGAGAGAGAGAGAGAGAGAGAGAGAGGAGGGATCAAGTTACTCTAAGAGTAACTTTAAGTGAGTTACTATTAATCTTATCCATCCATTTATTCTAATCTAATGGATCTGCATTAATTCATTAAAGAAGCCACATGACCTTTGTTGGATTAAAAGAAATGGATGGATGAGATTGATAGTAACTCTTTTAAAGTTACTCTTGGAGTAACTTGATCCCTCCTCTCTCTCTCTCTCTCCCTCTTTCTCTCTTTCTCTATATACATATATATATACACTACGACAAATTATACATTAAGTGACGCACCTTTAATAGCGTTTATATGTGAAACGCTATTAAAAAATAGGCGGAAGATTTTAGATAGCACTTCCTTGAGAAAGCGCTATCTAAAATTTGAATTTGGATAGCGCTTCCTCAAAGAAGCGCTATCTATTCCTCATTCTAGAAATAAATAGCGCTTCCTTAAGAAAGCGCTATCTAAAGTCAAACTTTAGATAGTGCTTCCTTGAGTATGCGCTATTATAGGTTAACTTTAGATAGCGTTTCCTCAAGGAAGCGCTATCTATTCTCTTTTTCTTATATTTTTAATTTTTCAGTTATATGTAACGTATACTTCCCTCCTCACTTTTCGCTTCTTTCAGTCTCAGTTTTTCACTCTCACTCTCAGTCTCGAACCTTTCCCTAACCCCTCCTCTGCGAACACCAACACCACCATTTTGGTTCTCTGGCCACCACCATTTTTACACTTACACAAACTCCACCACTGCCGCGAACGCCACCACCATTTTGGTCCTCTCCCACTCTTAGATTCGCTTCCTCTCCCACGATGCGAACACCACCACCACCACCACCACCACCACCACCACCATTTTGGTTCTTTGGCCACTACGCGAACGCCACCACCGCTGCGAATGCCACCACCACCACCTCGCCACTATCAGACAACCAGAGTAAAATAGCTTACCTTCTACTCCACAGTGGTAAGAAACTGGCTTTATGTTCTTCCTTCTTACCTTTTTGAGTTCTAGTTTTATTTTAGCATTTTCTGTTTCTGTTGTGAGAATGAATATTGAATGTCTTCTCTAAAATGGATTTTATTTGTTGTATTTTTTATAGTAATGAGGATGATTTCCAGTGAACCTATATGTTCTGTTTTAAATCAGTAGAAGCTATATGATTATAATGGTGAATGGAAAGAGTTGCAGACTTGCAGTTATCATGTAAAGATATGAATTTTTTTTTTTGCTAGTTAGAAAAATAAGAATAAACGATTCATGCAATTGCTTCTCAATTAATTAGTCTTGTATAGGCTTTTAGATGTAGATTGTCTATAGGAGAGTTCTTAAGTTGTGCTCTCTGCCCTATACCTAAAAGAAAGAAAAACCATATGTATTTACTAATTTTCCGATCATTGTTAAAATAAAAATAAAAGAACTATCCTTTTGCTAAGTGGTGGCAGTTTGGTTGATTTTGATTATGATGCTTTAACGATTCCATATGAATCTTCTAAGTACTATCATTGGAGAGTAGTGCTCTGTACTACTCCACTGTTCTTCTGGTGATTTATTGACTTTGTATGGCAAGGGACTAGAATCTTTGAATACATGTTTTGCACTTCCAACCTCTGTTAATTTCAGTTTTAGTTCTTCTGGTTGATTACTTCATGCTGTGCACTAATTGAACTTTCAACCTCTGCTTGATTTCAGTTTTAGTTCTATTGTTGGTGTTTGCTTCATTTGAGCAAACTTGGATTTTAGATTCTCTCAAGCACTTCTGTCCATCACCTCTCTGCTATTCAGGCTGCTCGGCTTCACTTTGGTACACATATATCTTATTCCCCTGTGTTTTACAGCAGTAGGCATGTTTATTTTTTATTGGTATACACATGCATTAAGCTTAGTTTCCTGTTCAAGAATGATTTGTATATTGTGCCATGGCACAATATACAACTTGTTCTTGAATTGTCCGAAGTGGACAGCCTAAGATTGTAAACTTCGCATTCAATACATATTATTGTATGCCTTAAATATTACTTCTGATCTAAGAAAATTTCATTGGTTTCTATTTTCTCATTGTTCTTTAGGTACACGTACACTTAATTTGGGTCATAATATCACCTGAATTAAGTTGTGTGCTTGGAGAACTAAGGGGAAATACTGCCGAAATTTTCTTAGAACAAGAAGTAATTAGGACATATAATAATGTAATGCCGAGTTTACAATCTTGGATAGGATAGGACCCTTACCCTGTAGTATGAAGTAAGCGTGCGTCATGCATTCTTGTAGTTCTCATCAAAGGTTGATGTCAACCTCTCTAAACTCAAAATAATTGCCGTAGATCGGGAAAATATGGACCAGAAGTGGATGTCTGCCAATCGTTTGTCGAATGAATATAGAGACGGAGTGCAAGATTTTATCACATTTGCAGTTCGGCATGCCGAAGACTCAAGTAGAATCATATGTCCCTGTTTAAGTTGTTGTTATACAAGAAAAGTTAGTGTAGCTCAGTTGGAAGGACATTTAGTGTGCTATGGAATTGATCAAAGTTATACCTGTTGGACAAAGCATGGTGAGACAAGAGTTGAATCTAGTGATATGGGGAATATTAGTGAAAGATATGCGGCGGATGATACCGGTACAGATACATATGAGGGCAACCGTTTTGAAGAGATGACACATATGGTTGAAGAAGATCTTCGTGATTGCCCTGAAATGTTTGAGAAGTTGATAAGTGATGCAGAGAAACCGTTGTATGAGGGTTGTACTAAATTCACAAGATTGTCGGCGATGTTAAGGTTATATAACTTGAAATCGGGCAATGGATGGACAGATAAGAGCTTTACGGAATTAATTGCATTATTGAATGATATGTTGCCGGAGGATAATGTGCTTCCTAGTAGGACATATTAGGCTAAACAAATGTTACGCTCTACTGGCATGAGCTATGAGAGGATACACGCTTGTCCTGACGATTGCATTTTATTTCGGAAGGATTATGGAAATTTACAGATGTGTCCTAAGTGTAATGCCTCATGGTATAAAAAGAAAGAATCGGCTTCGAAGAAGGTTCTGTGGTATTTTCCCATAATTCCCAAATTTAGGTGCATGTGCCGTAGCTCAGAAGATGCAAAGCACTTGACATGGCATAAGGATGAAAGGATTAGAGATGGCAAGTTACGGCACCCGGCAGATTCTCCTTAGTGGAAAAGAATTGATCATGATTATCCTCATTTCGGGCAAGAACCAAGAAACCTAAGGCTTGCATTGTCCACTGACGGATTTAACCCGCATGGTATTCAGAGTAGCTCTCACGGTTCATGGCCTGTGATTTTGGTAATCTACAACCTACCGCCATGGGTATGCATGAAACATAAATATATGATGTTGTCTTTGTTAATTTCTGGGCCCAAACAACCAGGAAATGATATTGACATATACTTGGCTCCTTTAATTGAAGACTTGAACCAAATGTGGGATAGGGGTGTAGAGGTGTACGATGGGTATAAAGAAGAAAGTTTTACCTTGAGAGCTATGATATTCGGCACAATTAATGACTTTCCAGCATACGGTAATCTGTTAGGATACAGTACCAAAGGTCAGTGTGCATGTCCTATTTGTGAAGATGATACAGATTGGATACGATTGGAACATGGTAAGAAGAATGTCTTCCTTAGGCACCGTAGATTTTTGCAATCAAATCATCATTATCGGTTCTTGCGAAAGGCATCAATGGGAATACAAAAAATCGTAGAAGTCCTTCTCCGTTGACGGGTGCGCAAATGTTTGAAAAGGTACAAGATTTGAACATTGAATTCGGGAAACCTTTTGCACGATAGCTTGCCACAAGAGGGTAGAAGAAAAGGTCGATATTCTTTGAGCTGCCATATTGGAAATCCTTATACGTAAGACATTTCATTGATGTTACGCATGTTGAAAAAAATGTCTTTGATAGTATCATTGGTGCCTTACTTAATATGCCAGGCAAGACTAAAGATGGCATCAATGCAAGGCTTGACTTGGTTAGTATGGGATTGAGACAAGAGTTGGGACCAGTAAAGAAGGGGAAACAAACATATCTACCTCCGGCTGCTCATACTCTAGCCAGAAAAGAGAAAATTACTCTTTGTAAGTTTCTTCATGGAGTTAAGGTTCCAGAGGGGTACTCTTCAAACATTAGGAACCTCGTGGATATGAAAGATCTGAAGTTAAAGGGACTAAAGTCCCATGACTGCCATGTCCTCATGGAGAATTTGCTACCTATCGGTATATGGTCAATTTTGCCTAACAAAGTGCGGGAGACCTGGACTAAACTCTGTTTCTTCTTCAATGCAATTTGCAGTAAGGTGATTGACCCTGGGAAGTTGCCGACATTGCAGAAAGAGATTGTTGTGACTTTGTGTGAACTTCAAATGTATTTCCAGCCTTCATTCTTTGATATAATGGTTCATTTAACCGTTCACCTAGTCAGAGAGACACAATTGTGTGGGCCTGCTTATATGAGATGGATGTACCCTTTTGAGCGTTACATGAAGATATTGAAAGGGTATGTGAAAAATCGATCACGACCAGAGGGTTGCATTGTTGAACGTTACATAGTCGAAGAAGTTGTTGAGTTTTGTACCGAGTACCTCACTGATGTTGATTTCATAGGGTTGACAAAGTCTCGTCACACGGGGAGAACGATGGGTCAAGTTATTATTGGAACTGAAGTAGTGACTATACAACGGATAGAATGGGAGCAAGCACACCTGTATGTTCTGCACAATGCCGATGAGGTTGAGTCATATGTTGAAAAATACAAGCACATAATTCAGGGTTTGTATCCCAATAAGAGTCAAAATTGGTTGACAAGAGAACACAATCGGTGTTTCATACCATGGCTAAAGGAACACATTTCTGCAGAGTTTGCTGTAAATCCTACATCGATTTCAGAAAGGTTGAGATGGTTAGCGAGAGGTCCAACAATACATGTCTTCTCTTACAGTGGTTATCTAATGAATGGGTTCACATTTTATACAAAAAAAACAAGATGATCAGAGTAAAATGCAAAATAGCGGGGTCACTCTTGTAGCTCAAGCCATGCATATCTCCAGTGCTAAAGATAGAAACCCCATATACGCGAATATGTCATATTTCGGGGTAATTGAACGTATATGGGAGTTGGATTATACGATGTATTGGGTGCCTGTGTTTCAATGTAAGTGGGTTGACAATAATACCGGTGTACAGATGGATAAGTTGGGGTTCATGCGTGTGGATTTCAGTAACGTGGGGTATAAAGACGAGCCCTTTATTTTAGCATCGCAAGCTCAACAAGTGTACTATGTCATCGATCCAGCTGATACGAAGTGGTCCATCGTTCTATTGACTAACAAAATGATTGTTAATGGGATTGACGATCAAGCATATGAAGATGCTAATATTGAGGATGTTCCTTTCTTCGGGACATCGCAATCACTTCAGTCCAATCCAACTATAGATGAGGGTTTGTTCATTAGAAATGATCATGACGAGGGTCTTTAGATCAATCCATTGTTTCATACCAATAAGGGACACACAAGTCTAAATCCAACAAGGAAGAGGAAAAGATTTATTTAAACATGTAAGCACATTTTGTTTTTTTAATTTCTTCATCAATTAAAAAAACATTCATCGTTTTTTACTTAAACATGTAGCATCGTGATTTTTTTTTTTTTAAATTTCTTCATCAATTAAATTTACTTAAACATGTTTTTCTAATTTATTTTGTGATTTGACTTTTTTACTTGTGTTGCAGATCATGTCTTCATCTAGTGATCATGATGATAGTTGGGATTCTTGCCTAGAGGCGCCCAAGACACAAGTTAGGCGCCGTGGACCGACGTTCAAGAAGAATCTTATCCTAAAGAGGAGCAGAGGGGTGAGATTACAGGTATATAAGATCATTATTAATTAAGTTTTTCGTTTTATTAATTAGGTGTTTCGTTATTTTATTAATCAAGTGTTTCATTTTATGAGGATGCCTGGAATACAAAAGGTAAACCCATTGGTGATAATGGGAAGGAGCTAAAGAGTTACATTGGGGCCGTAGTCCGGCAAGCGGTCCCAATTACATGCAAGACGTGGAAGGACAAAGCATTGAACGAGGCCAAATCACACATATGGCACGATATACAGGTAAATAAGTAATATTTAATTAACATCAGGTTAATTCTTAATTAACATGTATATTTTTGAACTTACACCTTTATCATTTCTGCAGACTATCTTTGACATTGATGAGGCTCGGAGGAAAATATGTCTCCAGATTGCCGTGAAATGTCATCGGTCATTCCGAACGAAGTTGACGACCAAGTATTTAAGAGATAAAGGTGGGAATGTTAGACATGAGCCTCCACCAAAGTACGCAGACATGATAAAGGTGGACGACTAGAGAGCTTTTGTAAGGACACGCGCAGAAAACGAGACATTTAAGGTATGAACAATTTAAATTTGTTTGTTAACTTAATTTATATATATTAAATCATGCATTGAAGTATGCTTCCGTGTATATGTAGAAAACAAGTAAATCAAATCGAATTAGAGCATCAAACCCTCTGTACCCTTACTTGGCAGTGCCAACGGGTTATGATGGCCTCGAGGAACAAATTGTAAGTACAATATATCCTTATAACTTGTTTATTAACCCACTTATGATTTCTACCTTAACATTGATGAATTTTATTTATTTTGTGTGTTCAAATGTATAGCTGAAGAGGACAAGAGGGGATCCTACCACCAAGGCAGTTGAGCGGGGTACGTTATGGATGATAGCTCGCATAGGCCATGATGGCCAGATTTTGCACCCCGGCACTAAGGAAGTGGCTGACAGAATTGTAAGTATACACCCTCATTAATTAAGCTAGTTCATTTGTACATTTCTTATTATAATTATGCTTAACATCTTATGTGAATGTTCGTTAATATTTGTGTCACAAATGTCCTTATCAGAGTCTGTATCACAGGGGGAGATAACAGACTGTGTCGGCTGTCAAGACATTCTTGCACGAGCATTGAATCTCGATGAATACCCTGGTCGCCTAAGGGGTGTGGGGTTTGCTGTCTTCCAGAGGATTGTTTTTGGCACACAACAACGCGTAAAACATCAACATATGTTATCTCAATTGGAGACGCAAAGGAGGCTAGTCGAGCTAACTCGTGAAGTAGAGGAGTTAAAGGCTAGCAAGCAGGATAAGCAGGCTGATTCTGAGCCAGCTTGTAATCCTCCTACCCCTATCCCGCACAGTGTCAGAGATAGTTGCACCGTTGTGCAATCGCATATACCTCTTCCTGAGGTAATACTTATCAATTATAATTTTATAATTTTATATATTGCATTGAAGGTTTAATTCATATACTAATTAATTCATATTTCATTTATCATTTATTTAGGGCATAAAACTGTGCAACTTGTATCTACGGCACCCAACTCATCGCATTGTCGCCAGGGCGATGGTCTTTAATGAGGTGGGTGCCACATTACATAACCTACCATAACCTCCTGGCCATGTGAAAGTGAACATTGAAGTTTCACTGGAGGGACATGCACCATTGCCTGTACCAATTGAGCATGCGGATATCATGGTAGTGGATCATGCAATAGGTACCTTTGTCGCATGGCCAATCAACCTCGTGTAGGTATGTTAATAATTACTATCCTTATGATATGTTGTATATATTTATTAAATTGGGTGGTCACTTACTACTTTATTGCAATATGTAGGTTATCTCCGAAAAATCCAAATCCAAGGACAAGGACAAGGGCAAGAAGATTGTGGAGTCCCGACCTCCTATAATTAACAAGGAGCATACAAAGGGGTCCATTACATCCCCTAAGAAGCAACAGTCCTCTTCCCGGCCTCCTATCGCAGCAAGCTCATATGATTGTAAATCCTACATGAGGATCCTAGTAAAAAAAGGCTTGAGCCGCGTAATAGAATTGGAGATGGATGAAGAAATTCTAGGTTTTCAACATACGCTATCAGTGGGTCAAGACAAAATCCATGAGATTATCACTCGTGATGAAATCAGTCAGACTGGTGTTAGCGTATATCTTAGGTAATACATCAAACTTAAAAGTATATAACTTCTTTTATTCTTCATAATTTAAATATATATTAACGCTTATTTTACATGTTTTAAGGTACTTATACCGAGAGATGTTGATCCTCGTGAATAACACCGGGAGGTTTGTACTCTTATGCCTCGATACAACAGCTTTACATCCATATATATCCAGGCAAAAACAGTACATAGCTGAACGCCTTGAGCTAGCAAGTCCATATGGCAATTCCCTGTTTCTGGCACCTGTGAACGTAGTGTGAGTCATTTAGTTAATTAATGACATGGTACTATATTTTATTGTGATTAATTATCTGCTTATGATTTGCTAACTCATTTTCTTGTTTTGTAGGGGACATTGGGTATTGTTAGCGATCAATCCCAATGAAGACACAATCTACTATCTGGATCCATTGCATGTACCATTTACACAGCGGAAAATGCTTATGACTATCTTTAACGAGTAAGAAAAATGATTTGAAATTTATCTCATATATGTGATTCAAATTGTACACTATAGCTAACGAATGTTTGTTTTTGCATTTCAGTGCTTTGACAATTCATCGTGGATGCAAAAGGGGAGCCAAGTCCCGATCTTCAAAATCATCAAAGACTAAATGGATCTTTGTAGAGGTATTAATTTGTTCACATTGTAATTATGCAATTATTTAAATTTAAAACCAATTAACTTATTATTTTTGTTTTGTAGTGCGCCCGTCAATGCAACAGTATAGACTGTGGATACTACGTTCTAAGTTTCCTTAAGGATATCATCGCTCATAACCAAATTCAAATCCCATCATCGGTACGTGATTTCAGTTTAATTACACATTACATTTGGACCATTTGAATATCTTTGATTCTAACTTAATTTACTTTTTCTATCGCATGCATTACTTTCCCGATAGTAAATATGACACATACACCGATGATCAAGTATTTGAAATTTTGGATGAGTGGTGTAACTATATTATTATGAATCAAGGTAAATAATTTTGTCTTTTAGTGTTATATATATATATTTAAGTTGTTCTTATGTACATTGAATACTTCAAGTTTCATGTAATATATAGTTTGATGATTTGTCTCCAATTTTGCAGGTTGATGTTTTGCAGGATGAAGACATTTTGAATTAGTATAGCTAGCTATAGTGTAGTGTATATATTGTAATGTCTGCTGGGATTAATTGTATAGTACATGTTTGAATTATAGGATGAATTGTGTACATATTGTAACATTAATTAATGAATGAAATGAATTTATTTATACTGTGGTATACTATACTGCTGTCTGGGTTTTGGTGAGTGCAGGGTAGAGTAGGAGAAAAATAGAGTACAGTATTAAAAAAAAAAAGGGAAAAGATAGCGCTTTCTCAAGGAAGTGCTATCTAAATCATGATAGATAGTGCTTCCTTGAGGAAGCACTATCCAAAATCCAAGAATAGACAGCACTTCCTCAAGAAATTGCTATCTAAAACTTGGTTTTAAATAGCGCTTACTCATGGAAGCGCTATCTAATCCATAGTTTTAGATAGCGCTTACTTGAGGAAGCACTGTCTATTTTTCCTTAGATACCGCTTTTTTAAACGCCACTGTTTGTGTCAATCTTTAATAGCGCTCTATTTAATAGCGCTTAAAAGCGCTATTAAATGCGAAAAATAAACACTATTAAAAGCCTTTTCTATTGTAGTGTCCTTTAGTAAAGGGTTTTTTCCGCTCAAGAGGTTTTTATATATTATTTTTAAAAATTATCCCTCTTGAAACCCCAACTGTGGTATTAGAGCGTCTGGTAGTAGTTTGCTATGTATCCTAGGATTGTTTGTCATTGTATCGTAACATGTTTATTGCTTTTAAATATGATTTGTATGTGATATAAATCTCTTTGAACATGTTTTGTGTGCTTGGTTGTGCTCCTGACATAAACAACGATTCGCTTCTGGAATTCTGCTGCGTTGTTTGGCACGGTCGTGCTCCCTGTAGCACGGCCGTGCACGTTTGAGTTAGCGTTAGTGAACGCATAGCACCACCGTGCGTCATTTGGCACGATCGTGCCACTTTTGAACAGTATCAGCGAGTTTTCAGCACGGACGTGCCCCATTCGGCATGGCCATGCTCATGTTGAATAGCGTCGGCGAGTTTTCAGCACGCTCGTACGCCGTTTAGCACGACCGTGTTGATAGACAGAATGTGATTTTGTCCTCTTTTGCATATTTATATTTTGTTTATTAAATGTGCGGTATATGGTTATCAACCTAGTTTTGATGTTTAATTTTATTTGATAAATACGGCCTGCATGTCGTGATTTGTTGTATTTATATTATAAATACGGCCTGCGTGTCGTGACATTTAATTTATTTATTTTATTTTAAATTTTGTAAATTGTTCGAGTTAACATGGAGGCAACACCATATCATAACGCTAGTGGGAGAAACTTTGGAAGTTTGCTCGAGGGTCAAAGATTGTAATAATTAGTTTTAATTATTTCATATTAGGAGGCCATAATCATATGTCTTGTATTTTTATGTATGT
Source organism: Ammopiptanthus mongolicus (assembly GCA_039655645.1). Classification (NCBI taxonomy): domain Eukaryota; kingdom Viridiplantae; phylum Streptophyta; class Magnoliopsida; order Fabales; family Fabaceae; genus Ammopiptanthus; species Ammopiptanthus mongolicus. The sequence continues at coordinate 55,817,175 of CM077346.1, read as the reverse complement.
GATGCATGAAATGTATGAAATGGATGATTTAAATTTGGAATTTAAATTGTATGATAGCATGCATGTCATTGTATGCTTAATATGTTTTGAATGTATTTAAGCTAATATGCCATATATGCTATGAGAGACGTTTATATGATAAACAAGCCCGTGAGATCACTTAATTAATAAATTGCCTCATTAAATTAAGTTGTTAAATGCCTCCTGGTGCGTGACACTCGTCAAGGCCAGAATCATTTAAGTGTGGGTCATGCTATAGTTGAGCACCTTAATATATTCCGGTGAGACGCGAAAGGTGAAATAACCTACTATCATCCATTAGGTTGAACTTAACTAAGTGTATTCAATAGGATTGAAACGATTTATAGGCATGGGAATGGCCATTAATCCATATGATGGATTAGAATATGAAGTTATTCACCAAACTGGTCCAAGTATTACATTGGATGTAATTGGAAAGGAGTTTCCTACCCAAATAGCTGAGTTCTAGGCGATCAGTCACAACTGACTCAGAACGAGGTGAAATATGGATCTTGGTCCCACTAGGAAATCTTTTAACGGGATTTTCCGAGTCAATGATGAGGGCCATTGATTTGAGTAAAATAGTGAAAGCGTATTTAACAAAAGACCTATTAAATATGTTTTAATCATGATACTTATATTCTGTATGTTTCTGTAGTAAATAATCATGGCTACAAACACAACTAGTATTTTATCGTTAAGATACATCCTTAAGAAGGATGAGTTATCTAGAATTTATTTTCTGGATTGGTACAAATTTTGAGGATTGTCCACAAATACGATAAAAGAACTGTATGTTCTCGAGCAACTAATTCCCAAGCAAGTTGTTGCAAATGTCATAAGGATCGAAAGGGATGCTTAAAAGAAGCATCGTGTCGATGTCTTTGGTGTACGATATCTCATGCATGCAATCACAGAGGCGTATAATATGATCATGCACCTTATGACACTCTAACAAGAGCTAGCAAGGCATAAGAGGTACCAGAAAGCGTATACAGACAAGAAAGGAAGTATGACTTCCTGTTTAGGCATATTTGTTATGAAGGTCAACATATCTACTCCAACATTATGGGTATTGGATACCACATATGGATCTCACATTAATGTGAAGGATAAGTGTAGAACATAGAGTGAATTATGACTCTAAATGTTATTTAGTGGCTTTACAAGTTTCCAAAAATGGATTTCAAAACCCAAACGAATGAAAGGTGGCACCATGGTTTAGGCTTTGAATGACTTCACTTAAATGAGGGACTTCTTGTTAAGTTTCCACGTGACATTCACTGGTTGACAGTTGTTGGCCCACAAGAGTTCTATTATTTGGAGTTTTAAGAGTCATGAAAAATGAGTTAAACCTTTAGAACTCTTCATTTGCCTTAAGTAAAGAATTCAATTTCAAACTCCTAGTACTAAGGTACTTAGTATGATGTGTTTAAAAAGGAAAGGATTTAAATATTTGGTTTACAAGTAAAAGGATTTTACACACAAAACAAATGTTTACCTCAATAAAACCTAAGTCAAAGGATAGGACTTAGAGTTAAAAGATAAGGAATGTTTAAGTATGGAATATAGTGGAACAAGACTATATTTGCATACCCTAGACGATTAAGTTCATCCAAGGATCCATAATACTTAATAACCAAGAGTATTTTAAGATTGCTTGCGCGGCAAGAAATCAACGTCGGGAAGGACCTAAAGATACTAATGTTTGGTTGTGATAGCCAACCTTCATAATATACCTAATCGTTTGGAAAACGTAGTGGGTCCAATGAGGGGTGATTCCCAACAGTTTGGTACAAACTACTGTGTCTCCAATTTAGAACTTTGAGAGTCCAATGAGGGGTGATTCCCAATAGTTTGGTACTATCCACTCTGATGGCATTTGATTTCCGAAGGAAATCCCGAGATTTATCCGGTGGATAAATATGATCACACACGCCTTGTTAGGTTTAGTCATTTTACATGACATTGTCAGTAAGGCCGTTGAGCCTAGGAAGTTGAGCTTACACCTGGTGCGAGTGAGGATTGCGTAGTGACGATCTTAAATGGTCTTGGTGATGTTAGGGTTGGAAAGTCCACTTATGGCCAGTTGGTGATTCTTCGTGGTCGTGGCAATCCATGGAGTACACTAACATCCGCAACTAGATGCTAGTCAATCCACGGTTTGTAGAAGTGTTTTCACAAGCAGCCTGAGTTCACATGTGACTTCGAATATTGAACGCACCTATATGCCCAAGGCTGGCATAGTGAAACATGTACTACCTACCACTCCTTCCGAATGTCCTATTAGCTCTGGAGTAGGGTCTATGTCTTACCAGTTGCAGGTTGATAGCCCTGTAGCAGTATAAGTTGCATGTTAGGATTGCACTTGATGTCGTACTAGCTGCATAATGGATTTCATCATGACATCCTTCTGCATGGCTTGGATTTGAATGGTTGATTGATATATATTGTCTGTTGTGGTATGTACTGTATCGTTGATAACATGTGTATATGTGTATTTGGGTATATGTATGTGCCTTATTTTTTGTTTTATCTATGAAGGGTATAACTGTTATTCAATTATGTGTTTGATAACATGCTATCTATCGAGTCATACTTGAGAGTCTCGCCATTCTCAACTACCGTAAGTTATGTTGATAACGGAAATCTCACCTCATTACTTTCTTTGCATCATGGGGTGCTTTTCTGTGCGTCTCCGAATAGACTGTCGTGCTGAGATTTCATTCGATGTTGTGGACGGGCTTTCATGTGGACCTTCACGATGGTGCAAGTGCCGAGATATCTAGCTACAGAGGTCAATTGGTGATGTACCTTGGATGTGCCATGATCGCCACCTGCAGAGATCATGGAGGGTGGAACTGTATTTGCCTCACGATACGTTTTCACTTGGTTTGTCGTATGTGTTGTGGTTTGAGTGGAACGCTAGGCGGATCTTTCCTCCTGTGCGTTCAGTGCCTCTTCTTAGGCAGATGTCTCTTGTGAGTTGTATAGATGTCTGAGAAGCATCCTCCTGAGCGGTATTCTTCCCTGTGGCCAGCTTAGAGTGTTTTACTTTTGCAAAGTCTGTTCTTTTGGTGGAGCTGTGTCTCCCAGTATCTTATCTTCTAGAGCTGCGTCTCCATACTTATATGTTTAAAGTTATATCTTTTGTTTTCTTTTGTAGTCCGGTTAGGTTTTTATGTAAAACCTTTATGAACTTATGACCTTATATTTTGAAATGTTTCTGTTTACCTTACGCGCATAAACGATTATAAACTTTTATAATTATGTCTTGTGAAAAAGAAATATTTACCCCATCTTTCGTAAATGATTTTAATTAACCCCTTTTCGGCCTTATAGTATGAAATGTCCTTAAATGTGATGCCCCCCGAAAAGGGTGTTACATTAGTTGGTATCAGAGCTGGCCAAGTCTTTGGTCTGTCGTCATTTGTGTTGTGTTTTCTCTGTTTGTTTTTGGTGTTATTTTTTCTGAAAGGATACAATGTTGGAAAGGATGATGACTTCGGTTTATCCTTTTGTGTTGTTTGTCCTCTGTGTTGTGTTTCTGAAATGAAGACAACATCTGTTTGTTATTCTCTGCATTATTATTTCTGAAAAGAAATGATATTGGATAGAATAGTGATGCTTTTGCTTTCTTTTATGTGTACCTGTTCTGAGTTTAGTGGAGAGTAGCTACCAGTTGCTGGAACCTGAGGGCAGAGTTGTCGCTTGCAGAGTCTTTGAAATGAGTTTCTGGACGAGTGTCTTCCGATGAGTACTAGACGAGTTGAAAGAAATGGAGTTTTACAGCTATGTCAAGGAGGAATGTCTGTCAAGGAATATGCTGATCGTTTTGAATGCCTATTGAAGTCTTCGAGGTATCTCCATACTTCATCCCGATGAGGAGTGGAAGTGCATAAAGTTCGAATAAGGTTTGCAGAACGAGATTCAAGGAGCAGTGCTACCTTAAGGGTCAAAGCATTTTCAGTTGTGATGGATGAGTGCTTCCTAACCAAAGATCTGATGAAGACTCGCGAAGAGAGACAACGTCATCTTGGATCGTCTATGTTCACAAGGGGCAACAACAACACCAGGTTTTAGCAGGATCCGTATGCAAAGTGACCAAAGGACCAGCCACAACAACAACCGTGTTACAGAAGGATTAGCAAGGGAACTCGCCAGATCGTAGTACCTCCGCAATGGTGCAAGAAGTGTGGTAGAGGCCATACAACTAGAGACTGCAAATCAAAGGAAGTCATTTGTTTCCGATGTGGAAGGCCTGGTCATGTCGTACGTGTTTGCGAGCAACAACCTTTCAGAGGGAGTAGTAGGTCTAGCCAGCCCGTGACTTCTACACCGCAATGAAAGAAATGCAGAAAGGATCACGAAACAAGGTGCTACACCATCAAAGGCGACATTTGTTTCAAGTGTGGAAAACTGAGGCATGTTTCAAGAACCTGCGATCAACACAAGGTGCATTCGGTAGCTAACAAGGTACGAATCGCCATGCTATCAGCAAGGAGTAGAGTCAACACGACGAGTGAAGCTAAAGCCTCACAATCTGATGATCTTGTCCAGGAAGATAGTACCATAGCAGGTGAACCTTTAACTATACTACTTGATTCAGACACGATTCATTTCTATTGTCTATGACAAGTTTAAAAATTGTTGGAATGCTTATATCTTCATTATTCTCTTGATTTGGATTGATTTGAATTAATCTGAATTGATTTAAGTTAATTTGGTTTCATCATTTCTACTGGGGTTGCCTATGTTTTGTGTCAAACAATGGAAATTTGTAGTTTCTTCATTGTCTTCCAATTTGACTATTTTCATTCCTTGATGAATCGATCATTTTGATCAAGGTTGTTTGAATTCTCAGTTATTTGCGAACTGAGACTTTTAGTAAGCTCAATTTGTTTGCTTCTTCCGCAAATGAGTATTATTCTGAAAATGGATTGATTACTTTTTGATCATATCCTATTGGCCTTCGCAGACAAGAATTTTAAAAAAAAAAAAATACTTCTTGGAATTGGGAGTTTCTGATTTCCTATTTCCTTGCCAGTCAAATAAGATTTAGCTTGAGTACGGGAGCTCACAAATTTTATTGTTATCTTTTAAAATGACCCAGAGTGGATTTGGTTTGAATTCTACACTCTTGAAAATGCTTTCTTATCCTCATTTGTTTTTCCGAGAGGTGTGTCAGGACCACCATCGGAAAGGGAGTTATAGTTTTTTTTTTTATCGATTCGGTATCAGGATTTGTACAATACCTATAATCTTTGTTCCCTTTCAATTTCGAGTCTTCGTATTGAATTTATAGTTTCAAAATTTACAAGGATTTCCCTTAATGACCTTTTTCCTTGTCGTCAAGTTGATACAGTATACTTAAATGGGAAAACTTAACCTATGAGGTACTCCGTGTCAATATAGAAGACAGAAGAGTAAGGAAGCTACAAGAGAAAGAGATATCCTTGGTTAAGGTTATTTGGCACGAGACTTAGAGTGATGTCACCTGGGAGCTGGAGGATCAGAAGAGGGAGTAGTTTCGCCTCTCTCCTAAGGAAACTTTCGAGGACGAAATTTCTTTTTGGAGAATAGTGTTGTAACATCCCAAAAACCCTGCATCTGTTTTTTTACTGTTTGTGTGAGTAAATTGACTGATAATACAATTCGGCTAATTTAACCTCATAACTGGAAGTTGTTGATCTAGAACTTAATTATAAATTCTGATATCCAACTTTAATTCATAATTTTCTGTTTGAGTTTTATCTATCGTTTCGGGAATTAACCGGTTAAGTTCTTACCGGGTAAAATAAGTTCGGGTTTTTAGTCGGGACTGGATACTTTTATTCGGGACTATTATAGAGTATGATCTAAGATTGCATGACTCCATCAAAATACTATTATCATCTTTCAATTTCAAAATATCTAGATTAATACCATTTATGGTATAAATCACTTTTGGAATCTTTACCATTTGTGGTAAGTTATCATCTTCATGTCAATTAGCCTCACATCAACTCCAAATCACTCATTTCCCCCCACTCTCCCAAGCTAAATTCGTCCTCCCCTCTCTTCCTTTTACCCAACAACTGTTTCATTTACACAACATTACTACTTCATAACACAAAAATCACTTTCTCTCACTAAGTTTCAAAAACACAAATCTTCCTCCTTCTCTCTAAACCAAAGCTTCGACCATGGCTGGTAGAGAAGCATTCCTAGCATATTTCTCCCCAAATGAATTACATATTTGAGATCCTATCATCATTCTAAGCAATTTTCATGAAGGAAGTTTCTTCATTGGGGCACTATTCCTTGGAGTTTCAAAGCCTACAACTTCTCTTTTCATTGAGTTCTTCAAGGGTAAGTTGTTCTATTAACCTTCATCTTCCTTTTTCCCTCTTTGAGCTTTTGAAAATAATCACTTTTCCTTCAAGTGATTTTCAAGTATGCCTCCCTAAAAGCTTAAGTGATTTTATGTTAGGATCTCCTATTCTAAGCACTTTCACAACTTCAACTTCAAGGAGCTTTTAGTGGATCAACAAGAGGTATGGGGGGAGTGAACCATACCACACCTTATGTGTGTTTGTTTATGGCTTTTGTTGTTAGAAAACCCTATGCGTGAAAAGGGTTCTCTATTTTGATGTTTGGTGATTTGGTTTGTAATATTTTCACTTTCGGATTTTCTGAGTATGTGTTACTACTTTTGATTTTTCTCTTTGCATAAATCTCCGATTATGAAAATTCTTTTTAATATGGAAAATAGACTTCTGGGGATCCATTCTGGACAAAAATTTACTGTGGTTTCATGGATTTTTGGTCCCTGAAAATCGATTTCAAAATGCAATCCAGAATCTATTTCAGATCTGACATTGTGTGAGTAATTTCTGTTTTTCTCTAACCTTCGACCTCATATTTCAAAAATTGATTTTGATCCTGAAACTGGACATCGTAGGCTTAATTTTGATAACAAATTTCATTTGTTTTCGTTGATAGTTGACCCTTGAATATTTGTTTGGATCTAAGCATATATTTTCTATCTTGGATTCTGACTACAGTGACTTATTTCTTGAGCCTGTAACACTTGATTTACCTTTTGTGAAAAATAATTTCATAGGCTAAAATTAGACATCCTAATCTTTCATATGAGTCCTCATTTGCTCAAATCCGAGTTCGTTTGGTCTATCAAATGCTTGACACAAGTTGGTGCTTGTATTGCTGAAAATTGTGTCTGCGGGTTTTTGGCTTTGTTCTTGAAGTGAATGCATTACTACTGTGCTTTTGGATGCATTGATGGTCATGCTTGATTTCGGATTAGTTTAGCGAAGCAAAACCTTCACTGAAACTATGGATGTGGATTCGGTTTTAAGAGTGAAATTAAGGGAGGAAATGTTCTTTTGAAAGCTCATGTGTAATAAGTGATTAATCCAAGAAAACTTTGAACTAAAACCTACCCTAAGTGAATGCATAGGTTCGGTTTTACTTAGGACATTCACTTAGAAAATGTTTTGATTTTCAACCACGGTAATTTTTCACATAAACTGGTGTTTGGAAATCAATTAATGTAAGTTCCATGAAGCAAAAACCATCCCAAAGGATGTGTACGCAATTCAGGTTCTAAGTTCCTTTTTGGATAAGAAAAATATTTTTCTATACCTAGTTCACTAATTAATTAACTTCAATTGAGTCACAATTAATTAGATTCAAATGATTTTGATAAGTGTAGAACTTAGAGTGAATTATGACTTTAAATGTTATTTAATGGCTTTACAAGTTTCCAAAAATGGATTTCAAAATCCAAATGAATGAAAGGTGGCACCATGGTTTAGGCTTTGAATGACTTCACTTAAATGAGGGACTTCTTGTTAAGTTTCCACGTGACATTCACTGGTTGACAGTTGTTGGCCCACAAGAGTTCTATTATTTGGAGTTTTAAGAGTCATGAAAAAGGAGTAAAACCTTTAGAACTCTTCTTTTGCCTTAAGTAAAGAATTCAATTTCAAACTCCTAGTACTAAGGTACTTAGGATGATGTGTTTAAAAAAGAAAGGATTTAAATATTTGGTTTACAAGTAAAAGGATTTTACACACAAAACAAATGTTTACCTCAATAAAACCTAAGTCAAAGGATAGGACTTAGAGTTAAAAGATAAGAAATGTTTAAGTATGGAATATAGTGGAACAAGACTATATTTACATACCCTAGATGATTAAGTTCATCCAAGGATCCATAATACTTAATAACCAAGAGTATTTTAAGATTGCTTGCGCGGCAAGAAATCAATGTCGGGAAGGACCTAAAGATACTAATGTTTGGTTGTGATAGCCAACCTTCATAATATACCTAATCGTTTGGAAAACGTAGTGGGTCCAACGAGGGGTTATTCCCAACAGTTTGGTACAAACTACTGTGTCTCCAATTTAGAACTTTAAGAGTCCAATGAGGGGTGATTCCCAATAGTTTGGTACTATCCACTTTGATGGCATTTGATTTCCGAAGGAAATCCCGAGATTTATCCGGTGGATAAATATGAACGCACATGCCTTGTTAGGTTTAGTCATTTTGCATGACATTGTCAGTAAGGCCGTTGAGCCTAAGAAGTTGAGCTTACACCTGGTGCGAGTGAGGATTGCGTAGTGACGATCTTAAATGGTCTTGGCGATGTTAGGGTTGGAAAGTCCACTTATGGCCAGTTGGTGATTCTTCGTGGTCGTGGCAATCCATGCAGTACATTAACATCCGCAACTAGATGCTAGTCAATCCACGGTTTGTAGAAGTGTTTTCACAAGCAGCCTAAGTTCACATGTGACTTCGAATATTGAACGCACCTATATGCCCAAGGCTGGCATAGTGAAACATGTACTACTTACCATTCCTTCCGAATGTCCTGTTAGCTCCGGAGTAGGGGTCTACGTCTTACCAGTTGCAGGTTGATAGCCCTATAGCGGTATAAGTTGCATGTTAGGATTGCACTTGATGTCGTACTAGCTGCATAATGGATTTCATCATGACATCCTTCTGCATGGCTTGGATTTTAATGGTTGATTGATATATACTGTTTGTAGTGGTATGTACTGTATCGTTGATAACATGTGTATATGCGTATGTGGGTATATGTATGTGCCTTATTTTGGTCTTTTATCTATGAAGGGTATAACTGTTATTCAAATATGTGTTTGATAACATGCTATCTGTCGAGTCATACTTGAGAGTCTCGCCATTCTCAGCTACCGTAAGTTGTGTTGATAACGGGAATCTCACCTCATTGCTTTCTTTGTATCATGGTGTGCTTTTCTGTGCATCTCCAAATATACTGTCGTGCTGAGACTTCATTCGACGTTGTGGATGGGCTTTCATGTGGACCTTCACGATAGTGCAAGTGCCGAGATATCTAGCTACAGAGGTTAGTTGGTGATGTACCTTGGATGTGTCACGATCGCCACCTGCAGAGATCATGGAGGGAGGAACTGTACTTGCCTCACGATGCGATTTCACTTGGTTTGTCATATGTGTTGTGGTTTGAGTGGAACGCTAGGCGGATCTTTCCTCATGTGCATTCAGTGCCTCTTCTTAGGCAGATGTCTCTTGTGAGTGGTATAGATGTCTGCGAAGTATCCTCCTGCGTAGTGTTCTTCCCTATGGCCAGCTTAGAGTGTTTTACTTTTGTCAAGTCTGTTCTTTTGGTGGAGTTGCGTCTTCCAGTATCTTATCTTCTGGAGCTGCGTCTCCATACTTATATGTTTAAAGTTATATCTTTTGTTTTCTTTTGTAGTCAGGTTAGGTTTTTATGTAAAACCTTTATGAACTTATGACCTTATATTTTGAAATGTTTTTGTTTACTTTACACGCATAAACGGTTATAAACTTTTACAATTATGTCTTGTGAAAAAGAAATATTTACCCCATCTTTCTTAAATGATTTTAATTAACCCGTTTTCGGCCTTATAGTATGAAATGTCCTTAAATATGATGCCCCCGAAAAGGGTGTTACATGCCCCAACTAGGTATGGACCTTGGTTGAGTCACCTGAAAGGGGGTAAAACCCATAAGTTACAAGTGGGTCTTCAACAAGAAGACTAACATGGATGGGAATGTGAATACCTTCAAGGCACGACTGATTGCGAAGGATTTCAAGCAAATTCATAGTATGACTATAATGAGACCTTTTGTCCAGTTGCATTTATTCTTATCCCACTTGCTCTTGCTTCATAGTATGACTATGAGATCTGGCAAATGAATGTCAAAATAGCATTCCTTGACCGGAATCTTCTCGAGGATGTTTACATGACATAACCTAAGAGTTTTGTCTATTCAGAGAATGTTGGAAAGGTTTTGCAAGTTGCAAACATCCCTTTACGGATTAAAGCAAACATCCAGAAGTTGGAATCTTCGTTTTGATGTAAACTGTAAGGCAGTTTGGATTCATCAAGAATGAGAATGGACCTTGTGTGTACAAGAAGGTTAGTGGGAGCATAATTATTTTTTTTCGTATTGTATGTGTATGACATATTACTTATGGAAACAATATTCCTACACCATAAAATGTGAAAACATGGTTAAGGAATTATTTTTAAATGAACGACTTAAGCGAAACATCCTATGTTTTAGGAATCAGGATCTATGGAGATAGATCGCTGATATTGTTAGGCCTTAGTCAAACTACATAAATTGACAAAGTGCTTAGGCGCTTTAAATGTGCATGATTCCAAAAAGGGTATCTTGCCTATGACACTTGGCATATACCTGTCCAAGGGACAGTCCCTGTTACATCAGATATAGAGGGAACGTATGACTAAGATTCTATATACTTCGGCAATTGAATCTGTTATGCATGCCATAATATGTACTAGAACAGATGTCTCGTATGCTTCGAGCATGATGAGAATATATCAATCCAATCCCAGTGAAGGTCACTGGACCACAGCTAAAAATATTCCGAGGTACTTGAGAAGCACTAAGGATTAATTATTGATCTGGGATGGTGAGAAAGAACTCGTTGTAAGAGGTTAAACCGATACTAGCTTCCAAACTGTTAAAGATAACTTTAGATCGCAGTCTGATTTTGTGTTTTGCCTTAATGGTGACATTGTGAGCTTGAAAAGGTTTCAAGATTGAAACAATTACTGATTTTATTACAGGGGTCGAGTATATAGTTGCCTTAAATACAGATTTAGAGGCCGTTTGGATCTGGAAGTTCATTTATGAACTAATCGTAGTTCCTAACTTTGCGAACTCCATTGATCTCATTGCGATGATGATTGAGTAATCGCGTAAGCTAAGGAAACATGATCTCACCAGTGATCCAAACATATACTTAGGTGCTTCCATCTCATTCGATAGATGATCGATAGAGGAAATGTGAAGATGTGCAGAATGACAACACTGAACAATCCACTATTGGAGTCTCTTGCTCAGTGGTAGCATGACATTCACACTAGACTGATGGGTGTTATATTGATGTTCCTTATAATAAGTAGTTCATTTAACGAAACGTCAAGTATGACTTGACCGTGAGATGCCATTAAGTTATAGAACACTATTCTTATATATCCATAGTCAAGTATTATTATTAATAAGGACAATAATAATACACTAAGACTATTATGTGAGTGTACTGATGACCACATATCACGGATCATACATATAAGATAACAAGTCTTCACATAGGTATAAATATTAGTGGAATATTTATTCTAGAGTAACCCGCTATAAGAACGCTGCATAATAGTTATGTAAGTGTCATAACTGATTCTCATGGTGACCATAGTGAAGTAGTCATTCGATTTGAAGTCACTACGATTCTAACATATGTTGTTGTAGGCTTTAATACTATTAACCGTTGTCTGTAACAAGACAACTATAAAGATAGTTATTGTGCCTGCAATGAAACCTGTTGAGGAATGTGAGTGATGTAGATAGGATTCGTCCCTCTTACATAACAGGGGTAATGTCTATAGGCCTTTTGATGATATGCGACGTAGAAATGCATGGCCATGCAAAGGTGGACAATATGAGATATTGGGCCCACATGATCGTACGTCAATTATTAGATCAAGAAATAAATAATTGAACTTAACAAGGATGACACATTTATGCCTTGTGTTCAATTATGACAATAGGACGAAAGGATGTTGACTGCATATTATATGGTTACAATAAGATTTTAATTGTATCAGCAATATTCTAATTAATTGGGTAGCAATGATGTATTGATAGATGTTACTCATTGTTTATAAGATTAATTAAGTATTAATATGATTAATAATAATTAATATTATTCCCAATTAATTGAGAACCTATAGGGTCACACGCATAGAGCAAATGTTCAGAGAAATAATTTAATTGATTAATTAAATATGATTTAATTAATAATTAAACATTGTGCCTGTAGCGTACAGTAGCGCAACTGGATTAGGTTAAGTGAGTTCAGCTATTAGTAAGCTGTGTACGTCACATAAGGTACACATAACATAGAGCACTCATAACGGTCGTTGTACACCCTTGACAGGAGCGCCCTCTTCTCTCTCTCTGTGTGTGTCGTGCGTCTCCCAATCCTGATAGCTAGCACTACGCTATCTTTTACGTTGGTTTGCTCGCGTGGACTTAGTAGAGATATTGCTACTTTGTAATACTGATGATAGAGAAGAACATCTCCCTTTGTGGTGATAGCAACAGTGTTCCTCGGATTTGCTGCTCTGTAGCTGTATAAATCAAGTTGCCATTCACACCGTAGTAGTGTTCGTGATTTACCAGTGCTGCTGACATGCTCACAGTATTCGTGGTAAAGCTACGCTTCAAGAGGTAAACACAATATCATATGATTTATGTGGGATATGTGGTCCTTTACTAAAGGGTTTTTCTGCTCAAGTGGTTTTTATAAATTGTTTTTAAAAAATATCCCTAACAAAACCCCAGCAGTTATATTTTTGTGCTTTTTTTTTGGAACATTTAATCAAGTATCTGGTAGTCATAATTATTAAAACACTCCTTTTAAATAGATTTTACATTTCAAACTTATGGAACAATTTAAAGAATCCATTACTGCAAGGAAGGAACTTTAGCATTATCTAATAATTTTGTAAATAGAAAAGTACCTTGAAAAATTTAATCTTTGAATAATAAATTAAACTCCTAGGGGAACGGAGTTGCAATCCTTTTTTATCTCTATTTCCCTAATGGTCGTTGATAAAATAAGCAATGAGATTGAAATGTTAAGCATGGATCAACAGAAACATAAAACCAAATTGAAGTATAACATATACCTTGTAGATTAAAGAACACTCTCTGTGTCTTTGTGTGCATTGAGGCCTTAATGCAAATCCATCTCCAGAACTGTAATTATTGCTCTGATGGGCAAAAGGAACACAATACCACCCATCTCAAAAACCAAATACAAATGATACAACACAGCACATAAACTATAATCTCTATATTAACGAAGAAATTCAAACACAACAACATAACGATAAGGCACCTGATGAAGTGGTTCATCTGGAACACAATATTTGGTAGTGATCAATGATTAGGCAATGTACAAGTGACCTTACTTTTGCAAGCCATATAAAAGTATTATTGATAAAAGCAAAACAGCGAGTGATAGATTTGAATAGGGCAACAAAGTTAATAACATACAGAGAGGAAGGAATAATACAGTAACAATATCATAAAAGCTTAGAATATATGACCAAAATTTGTGCAGATTGTTTTTACCCACAAATGGAGCTGAAGAATGAAAAGTCGAAGAACAAAAAAACCCTTGAGATCCATGCCTTTTGATACAAAAGAAATAGCAATTACAGAAACAAAAGGCCAAATAAATGAAGAGACTGGCCTTCTCCAGTCGCTGCTATCGCCAAGAAATGAGACGTTTCCGAAGTCTTATAGGACGGGTCAATTTGCACGAAATTAATGAGCATTAGGACAACTAATAAAATTTAACAAGAGCAATTTTTTTTACCACATTCGATTTTCCATATTTGCCATTCTGAAGTGATTTTATAAAAATGTCCGCCACTACATTCCTTTTATATATAAAAGATATATATATATATACACACGCTTTTATCATTAACACAATCCACTCATTCGATTCCCAACACTCGAGCATGTCAAACATCGTATACAAATGTATATCATCTCATAAATTACACTTTGAGTCCTATTTACAAAACCAATAATTTAATATATATATATATATATATATATATATATATATATATATATATATTACTATAACAGAAAAGGATTTTAATAGCGTTTATTTTTGGCATTTAATAGCGCTATTAAATAGAGCGCTTTTAAAAGTTGACACAAACAGTGGCGTTTAAAAAAGCGCTATCTAAAGAAGAATAGACAGCGCTTCCTCAATGAAGCGCTATCTAAAACTCTGGATTAGGTAGCGCTTCCTTGAGTAAGTACTATTTAAAACTGAGTGTTAGATAGCACTTTTTTGAGGAAGAGCTGTCTATTCTTGGATTTTAGACAGCACTTCATGATTCAGATAGCGCTTCCAAGGAAGCACTATCTTTTCCCTTTTTTTCAAAGAAGCGCTATCTTTTCCCTTTTTTTTTTTTTTAATACTGTACTCTATTTTTCTCCTACTCTACCCTACACTCAGCAAAACCCAGACAGCAGTACAGTATACCACAGTATAAATAAATTCATTTCATTCATTAATTAATGTTACAATATACACAGTATACACAATTCAAACTATAATTCAAACATGTACTATACAATTAATCCGAGCCGACATTACAATATATACACTACACTATAGCTAGCTATACTAATTCAAAATGTCTTCATCCAGCAAAGCATCAACCTGCAAAATTGGATTCAAATCATCAAACTATATATTACATGAAACTTGAAGTATTCAATGTACACAAGCACAACTTAAATATATATATATATATATATATATATATATATATATATATATATATATATATATATATATATACATATAACAATAAAAAGACAAAATTATTTACCTTGATTCATAATAATATAGTTACACCACTCATCCAAAATTTCAAATACTTGATCATCGGTGTATGTGTCATATTTACTATCGGGAAAGTAATGCATGCGATAGAAAAAGTAAATTAAGTTAGAATCAAAGATATTCAAATGGTCCAAATGTAATGTGTAATTAAATTGAAATCACGTGACGATGATGGGATTTGAATTTGGTTATGAGCGATAATATCCTTAAGGAACCTTAGAACGTAGTATCCACAATCTATACTGTTGTATTGGCGGGCGCACTACAAATCAAAAATAATAAGTTAATTGGTTTTAAATTTAAATAATTGCATAATTACAATGTGAACAAATTAATACCTCTACAAAGATCCATTTAGTCTTTGATGATTTTGAAGATCGGGACTTGGCTCCCTTTTTGCATCCACGATGAATTGTCAAAGCACTAAAATGCAAAAGCAAACATTCGTTAGCTATAGTGTACAATTTGAATCACATATATGAGATAAATTTCAAATCATTTTTCTTACTCGTTAAAGATAGTCATAAGCATTTTCCGCTGTGTAAAGGGTACATGCAATGGATCCAGGTAGTAGATTGTGTCTTCATTGGGATTGATTGCTAACAATACCCAATGTCCCCTACAAAACAAGAACATGAGTTAGCAAATCATAAACAGATAATTAATCACAATAAAATACAGTACCATGTCATTAATTAACTAAATGACTCACACTACGTTCACAGGTGCCAGAAATAGGGAATTGCCATCTGGACTTGCTAGCTCAAGGCGTTCAGCTATGTAATGTTTTTGGCCAGATATATATGGATGTAAACTTGTTTTATCTGGGCATAAGAGTACAAACCTCCCGGTGTTATTCGCGGGGATCAACATCTCTCGGTATAAGTACCTTAAAACATGTATAATAAGCGTTAATATATATATTTAAATTATGAAGAATAAAAGAAGTTATATACTTTTAAGTTTGATGTATTACCTGAGATATACGCTACCACCAGTCTAACTGATTTCATCACGAGTGATAATCTCATGGATTTGGTCTTGACCCACTGATAACGTATGTTGAAAACCCAAAATTTCTTCATCCATCTCCAATTCTATTACGCGGCTCAAGCCTTTTTTTACCAAGATCCTCATGTAGGATATACAATCATATGAGCTTGCTATGATAGGAGGTCGGGAGGAGGACTGTTGCTTCTTAGCGGATGTAATGGATCCCTTTGTATGCTCCTTGTTAATTATAGGAGGTCGGGGCTCCACAATCTTCTTGCCCTTGTCCTTGTCCTTGGATTTGGATTTTTCGGAGATAACCTATATATTGCAATAAAGTAGTTAGTGAACACCCAATTTAATAAATGTATACAACATATCATAAGGGATAGTAATTATTAACATACCTGCAGGAGGTTGATTGGCCATGCGACAAAGGTACCTATTGCATGATCCACTACCATGATATCAGCATGCTCAATTGGTACAGGCAATGGTGCATGTCCCTCCACTGCAATTTCAATGTTCACTTTCACATGGCCAGGAGGTAATGGTAGGTTATGCAACGTGGCACCCACCTCATTAAAGACCATCGCCCTAGCGACAATGCGATGAGTTGGGTGCCGTTTTATGCCCTAAACAAATGATAAACCAAATATGAATTAATTAGTATATGAATTAAACCTTCAATGCAATATATAAAATTATAAAATTATAATTGATAAGTATTACCTCGGGAAGCGATATATGCGGTTGCACAACGGTGCAACTATCTCTGACACTGTGCGGGATAGCGGTAGGAGGATCACAAGTTGGCTCAGAATCAGCCTGCTTATCTTGCTTGCTAGCCTTTAACTTCTCTACTTCACGAGTTAGCTCGGCTAACCTCCTTTGCGTCTCCAATTGAGATAACATGTCTTGATGTTTTGCGCGTTGTTGTGCGCCAAAAACAATCCTCTGGGAGACGGCAAACCCCACACCCCTTAGGTGACCAGGGTATTCATCGAGATTCAATGCTCGTGCAAGAATGTCTTGACGGCCAACACAGTCTGTTATCTTCCCCTGTGATACAGACTCTGATAAGGACATCTGTGACACAAATATTAACGAACATTCACATAAGATGTTAAACATAATTATAATAAGAAATGTACAAATGAACTAGCTTAATTAATGAGGGTGTATACTTACAATTCTGTCAGCCACTTCCTTAGTGGCGTGGTGCAAAATCTGGGCATCATGGCCCATGCGAGCTGTCATCCATAACATACCCCGCTCAACTGCCTCGATGGTAGGATCCCCTCCTGTCCTCTTCATCTATACATTTGAACACACAAAATAAATAAAATTCATCAATGTTAAGGAAGAAATCATAAGTGGGTTAATCAACAAGTTATAAGGATATATTGTACTTACAATTTGTTCCTCGAGGCCATCATAACCCGTTGGCCTTGCCAAGTAACGGTACAGAGGATTTGATGCTCAAATTCGACTTGCTTTACTTGTTTTCTGCATATACACGGAAGTATATGTCAATGCATGATTTAATATATATAAATTAAGTTAACAAACAAAGTTAAATTGTTCATACCTTAAATGTCTCGGTTTTCGTGCGTGTCGTTACAAAAGCTCTCCAGTCGTCCACCTTTATCATGTCTGCGTACTTTGGTGGAGGCTCATGTCTGACATTCCCACCTTTATCTCTTAAATACTTGGTCGTCAACTTCGTTCAGAATGACCGATGACATTTCCCGACAATCTGGAGACATATTTTCCTCCGTGCCTCATCAATGTCAAAGATAGTCTGCAGAAATGATAAAGGTGTAAGTTTAAAAATATACATATTAATTAAGAATTAACCTGATGTTAATTAAATATTACTTATTTGCCTGTATATCGCGCCATATGTGTGATTTGGCCTCGTTCAATGCTTTGTCCTTCCACGTCTTGCATGTAATTGGGATCGCTTGCCGGACTACGGCCCCAGTGTAACTCTTTAGCTCCTTCCCATTATCACCAATGGGTTTGCCTTTTGTATTCCAGGCAACTGGATAAAATGAAACACTTGATTAATAAAATAACGAAACACTTAATTAATAAAATGAAAAACTTAATTAATAATGATCTTATATACCTGTAATCTCATGCCTCTGCTCCTCTTTAGGATAAGATTCTTCTTGAACGTCGGTCCACGACGCCTAACTTGTGTCTTGGGCGCCTCTAGGGGCGCCTCTAGGGGCGCCTCTAGGCAAGAATCCGAACTATCATCATGATCACTAGATGAAGACATGGTCTGCAACACAAGTAAAAAAGTCAGATCACAATATAAATTAGAAAAACATGTTTAAGTAAATTTAATTGACGAAGAAATTAAAAAAACAAAATCACGATGCTACATGTTTAAGTAAAAACGATGAATATTTTTTTAATTGATGAAGAAATTAAAAAAACAAAATGTGCTTACATGTTTAAGTAAATCTTTTCCTCTTCCTCGTTGGATTTAGACTTGTGTGTCCCTTATTGATCCAAAGACCCTCGTCATGATCATTTCTAATGTGCAAACCCCCATCTATAGTTGGATTGGATTGAAGTGATTGCGATATCCCGAAGAAAGGATCATCCTCAATATTAGCATCTTCATGTGCTTGGTCGTTAATCCCATTAACAATCATTTTGTTAGTCAATAGAAAGATGGACCACTTCTTATCAGCTGGATCGATGATATAGTACACTTGTTGAGCTTGCGATGCTAAAATAAAGGGCTCGTCTTTATACCCCACCATACTGAAATCCACACGCATGAACCCGAACTCATCCATCTGTACACCGGTATTATTGTCAACCCACTTACATGGGAACATAGGCACCCGAAACATCGTATAATCCAACTCCCATATACGTTCAATTACCCCGAAATATGACATATTCGCATATATGGGGTTTCTATCTTTGGCATTGGAGATATGCATGGCTTGAGCTACAAGAATGACCTCGCTATTTTGCATTTTACTCTGATTATCTTGTTTTTTTGTATAAAATGTGAACCCGTTCATTAGATAACCACTGTAAGAGAAGACATGTATTGTTGGACCTCTCGCTAACCATCTCAACCTTTCTGAAATCGATGTAGGATTTACAGCAAACTCTGCAGAAATGTGTTCTTTTAGCCATGGTATGAAACACCGATTGCGTTCTCTTGTCAACCAATTCTGACTCTTATACAAACCCTGAATTATGTGGTTGTGTTTTTCAACATATGACTCAACCTCATCGGCATTGTGCAGAACATACAAGTGTGCTTGCTCCCATTCTATCCGCTGTATAGTCACTACTTCAGTTCCAGTAATACCTTGACCCATCGTTCTCCCCGTGTGACGAGACTTTGTCAACCCTATGGAATCAACATCAGTGAGGTACTCGATACAAAACTCAACAGCTTCTTCGACTATGTAACGTTCAACAATACAACCCTTCGGTCGTGATCGGTTTTTCACATACCCTTTCAATATCTTCATGTAACGCTCAAAAGGGTACATCCATCTCATATAAGCAGGCACACACAATTGTGTCTCTCTGACTAGGAGAACGGTTAAATGAACCATTATATCAAAGAATGAAGGCGGGAAATACATTTCAAGTTCACACAAAGTCACAACAATCTTTTTCTGCAATGTCGGCAACTTCCTAGGGTTAATCACCTTACTGCAAATTGCCTTGAAGAAGAAATAGAGTTTAGTCAAGGTCTCCCGCACTTTGTTAGGTAAAATTGATCGTATACCGATAGGTAGAAAATTCTCCATGAGGACATGGCAGTCATGGGACTTTAGCGCCTTTAACTTCAGATCTTTCATATCCACGAGGTTCCTAATGTTTGAAGAGTACCCCTCTGGAACCTTAACTCCATGAAGAAACTTACAAAGAGAAATTTTCTCTTTTCTGGCTAGAGTACGAGCAGTCGGAGGTAGATATGTATGTTTCCCCTTTTTTACTGGTCCCAACTCTTGTCTCAATCCCATACTAACCAAGTCAAGCCTTGCATTGATGCCATCTTTAGTCTTGCCTGGCACATTAAGTAAGGTACCAATGACACTATCAAAGACATTTTTTTCAACATGCATAACATCAATGAAATGTCTTACGTATAAGGATTTCCATTATGGTAGCTCAAAGAATATCGACCTTTTCTTCCACCCTCTTTTGGCAAGCTGTCGTGCAAAAGGTTTCCCGAATTCAATGTTCAAATCTTGTACCTTTTCAAACATTTGAGCACCATCAACGGAGAAGGACTTCTACGGTTTTTTTGTATTTCCATTGAATGCCTTTCGCAAGAACCGATAATGATGATTTGATTGCAAAAATCTATGGTGCCCAAGGAAGACATTCTTCTTACCATGTTCCAATCGTATCCAATCTGTATCATCTTCACAAATAGGACATGCACACTGACCTTTGGTACTGTATCCTGACAGATTATCGTATGCCGGAAAGTCATTAATTGTGCTGAATATCATAGCTCTCAAGGTCAAACTTTCTTCTTTATACCCATCGTACATCTTTACACCCCTATCCCACATTTGCTTCAAGTCTTCAATTAAAGGAGCCAAGTATATGTCAATATCATTTCCTGGTTGTTTGGGCCCAGAAATTAACAAAGACAACATCATATATTTACGTTTCATGCATACCCATAGGGGTAGGTTGTAACACCCCGATTTTCGAGTTTTTCTTTTAATAAGTATTTATGAACTTATATTTTATTAGAGGTCTTAGAAAGGGATATAAAATATTCCGATACCATAATCATGCTCAGCGATATCGTAGGAAGCTACGATTAAGTTTTAAGTCGAAAACTCAAATGGAGTCCGGTCTGCATTTTTACACTGACAGTATGATTTTACTGCTCAGGAGACCTCAGATGGACCCATGAACGACACAGTAAGTCTTAGAATTCGATTCTCTACGTTTTGGTTAAATTTCATAAAAATTTCAAAAAAATCATTTCCTGACCTCCGTTCGAGCGAAATCTTCAATCGGGTGGAGAACGGAGCCGTGTATGGACTCACCAGGACCTGACAACGGATAATCTTGATATCACATCATGTCAACTCACTTGGGAGAGCATACCAGAGTCGTCATGACAATCGGGAATTTTGGGACGTGAAATTACCAAAATACCCCTAACTTAAGCCTTTTCACCTTTTACCATTTTACCCTTTGAACCAAATGACCTTTTTACCCTTAATGAACCTTTTAGAAGGCTGACCAGCCCTTGAACAGCCCCTTTATCACGCAGCCAGCCCCTCTTGAAGAGCCAAGAACACTTCATCTTCCTCCTCCATGAAAACCTCCATTGAATCCTTGAGAAAACCTTGAAAGCTTGTTGAAATCACTTGATTTCTTGATCAATCTTCATCCATTTTAAGGTAAGATCACTTCTATGGTCTCATATCTTCTCGAATCTCTTTCAATATCAAGATGAAACCTCCATTTTCACGAAACTCATTCTTAGATCCAAAACTTTGAAAATCCATAGGAAATTGTAGGAAAATCCTTTGGAAGTGTAACCAAGTTCTTTGAACTCACCTTATCACCCTCTATCTAAACCCAAGAGCTCATGATCCAAGTCTCATCCTAGCTCCAAAACCCCAAAGTGGCCGAAACCTAAGAGTGATGATGAATAGTGTTTTTCATCAAATTTTTGATTTCTAACTCTTGATTCCATCCTTAGCTTTCCTAGTGTCCTTGAATCCAAGTGATGGAAAACCAAATCAATTCCTAGCCTAGATTGCCCTATATGGCCGAGAGCTTCATGGGGAAAATCCATGATTTTTGTTTCACATTTTTGAGTCATAGGACTTGAAATGATGTTAACTAAGTTCATGAACCAACCATCCAAAAGTTTGGAACCAAATGAGATCCCTAACCCTTTTTACCTTCAATGGCCGAACCCTATGCCTTGTAGGGGAAGGAAAACTTGTGTTCTTATGTTATAGATTGATGTTGATTTGTTGTTTGAATTTTGTGTTTGATTGTTTTAGGCGACGCGAACGGAACTGGAGTCGGAGCCGAGAACCGATCGAGTTTGCATTGAACTTCCTTTGTGAGGTAAAGGGAGGTAGTCATTTAAGTTTGAGTAGCTTCATAGTGCATGTCTGGTATATGTATTATGATGACTTAATTGTTGAATTGGAGATGAGTTTGAATGATGTATGGATTTGTTTTACTTAATGAAACATAATTGCACTCTTGTTGATAATTTGTGGCATGGATGCCTTAGTTGATATTATGATAATGATTATGGATTGTTGATGTCTATATATATATTTATACCCTGGATGAGCATAGGACTGGCTATGTCTCGATAATTTATTAAAAGACTGGAAATCCTAAATCTATGTTTTGAAAATCGTGTTTGAAATTAAAAAGTGGTTTTTGGGAAAACGTGTTGCTTTTTCAAGAAAAGTTGTCTTTCTTGTTGAAAAGTATTTTCTTTTGAAAAGTAAAAGGTGGTTTTGTGAAAAGTCGTGCAAATCGTGTTTTATTTCGGTAAAGCGTTTTAAAAAGACGTGAAACCTTAGAAAACGGTTTTTGTTTTCAAGAAAGGTGTTTTTCACGGAAAAACGTTCTCTTGATCAAAAAGGATGTTTTGTTTCAAGAAAACCAAAATATGTTTTGTTTCCCAAGGTTGTTTTGAGAAAGTTTGATCGAAAAGGAAAAATGATGAACCTTTGAGACGAACCCGAACCTTGTGGCCGAGACGTCGGGGCTAGAGTTTTGTGGATTGAGCACTCGGACTTCGTGTCCTGTGTTTTTGATTTGAGTGGGCTTAATGCCTTTTTGAAACGAGTCGTGGACTTTATGTCTCGACATTTGAAAGAATGAAGGCAAAGAAAACAGAAAACTTTCTGCGTACATGCATGAACCGGCAGACGTGCCATTTGGAACCGAGCTACACCTTTCGTAGTTGAGAGTTCAGCCAGTTAAGACCACTGGGTCTATAGGGGCATTCTGTGTTCAAGATCCCACAAGTGGCCGGTGGCGTAGCAACCCCGTGCCGTGGTAAATCGGCTGCCATACACGAATGAACTCGATCAGAAACTGGAGTATTCATGATATGGTGAGACATGGTACCCTGGAACAATTGGAGTTCAGACCTAAATAGATAGGCCGACTCATGAGAACAATTGTGTTACGGGTGTTACTACGGCCTATCGCTCGATGTTGGGATGTTAGAATCTCCGGAGTACATAAATTAGAAAGATGATATTGAAGTCTCATGCATTATTATAACTGATGAATATGTTTGAGATGTTGTACTGTATTATAGAAATACCTGTTCATATAACTGTTTTTATGCTGTTTGTCGCCTGTGCGGCTATCGTGATAAACTTTATATGAGTCTCTAACCTTTGCCTGTACATGTTGGACACCTTGTTGTGTTTTTGGAATACATGTATAGATATTGATCATAGGTCCCCGCGGAGACGTGAGGACTCGGACGATGGAAACTTCTGAAGGAGCTGACATTAGGTTGTACCCCAATGGCTACTTTTAGCCGACCAGCTTAGGAGTCTTTTGTTTTTGAGCAGTCTTATATTATATTACTGCACATATGTTTAAATTACTTCTAAGTCTGTAGTATGCTATATATTAGACCAGGTTTTATGTTATGCTTATGTTTTCATGATCAGTGATTATCAACGTGTGATGTGAAATTTATTTCTTCGTCTCGAGTTGTTTGCCTATGCATGCAGGAAATTTTTAGAACCGCGTTTTCGAACGTAGCTACTTAATTAAAGTATTTTCCGAAAGCAACCAACGTTTTATTTTCTTGTTTTATTCCGCTTTAAAGTCCGTGTACGTAGCACCCGCGAGGGGGTGTTACATAGGTTGTAGATCACCAAAATCACAAGCCATGAACTGTGAGAGCTACTCTGAATACCATGCGGGTTAAATCCATCAGTGGACAATGCAAGCCTTAGGTTTCTTGGTTCTTGCCCGAAATGAGGATAATCATGATCAATTCTTTTCCATTGAGGAGAATCTGCCGGGTTCCGTAACTTGCCATCTCTAATCCTTTCATCCTCATGCCATGTCAAGTGCTTTGCATCTTCCGAGCTATGGTACATGCGCCTAAATCTGGAAATTATGGGAAAATACCATAGAAACTTCTCCGGAGCCAATTCTTTCTTCTTATACCGCGAGGCATTACATTTAGGACACATTTGTAACTTTTCATAATCCTTCCGAAATAAAATGCAATCGTTAGGACAAGCGTGTATCCTCTCATAACTCATGCCGATAGAGCATAACATTTGTTTAGCCTCATATGTCCTACTAGGAAGCACATTATCCTCCGGCAACATATCTTTCAATAATGCAAGTAATTTCGTAAAGCTCTTATCTGTCCATCCATTGCCCGATTTCAAGTTATACAACCTTAACATCGTCGACAATCTTGTGAATCTAGTACAACCCTCATACAGCGGTTTCTTTGCATCACTTATCAACTTCTCAAACATTTCAGGACAATCACGAAGATCGTCTTCAACCGTGTGTGTCGTCTCTTCAAAATGGTCGCCCTCATATGTATCTATACCGGTATCATCTGCAGCATATCTTTCACTAATATTCCCCATATCACTAGATTCAACTCTTGTCTCACCATGCTTTGTCCAACAGGTATAACTTTGATCAATTCCATAGCACACTAAATGTCCTTCCAACTGAGCTACACTAACTCATCTTGTATAACAACAACTTAAATAGGGACATATGATTCTACTCGAGTCTTCGGCATGCCGAACCGCAAATCTGATAAAATCTTGCACTCCGTCTCTATATTCATTTCGACAAACGATTGGCAAACATCCACTTCCGATCCATATTTTCCCGATCTACGGCAATTATTTTGAGTTTAGAGAGGTTGACGTCTACCTTTGATGAGAACTACAAGAATGCATGACGCACGCTTACTTCTTACTACAGGGTAAGGGTCCTATCCTATCCAAGATTGTAAACTCGGCATTATATTATTGTATGTCCTAATTACTTCTTGTTCTAAGAAAATTTCGGCAGTATTTCCCCTTAGTTCTCCAAGCACACAACTTAATTCAGGTGATATTATGACCCAAATTAAGTGTATGTTGTACCTAAAGAACAATGAGAAAATACAAACCAATGAAATTGTTTTAGATCAGAAGTAATATTTAAGGCATACAATAATATGTATTGAATGCGAAGTTTACAATCTTAGACTGTCCACTTTGGAAAATTCAAGAACAAGTTGTATATTATGCCATGGAACAATATACAAATCGTTCTTGAACAGGAAACTAAGCTTAATGCATGTGTATACCAATAAAAAATAAACATGCCTACTGCTATAAAACACAGGGGAATAAGATATATGCGTACCAAAGTGAAGCCGAGCAGCCTGAATAGCCGAGAGGTGATGGACAGAAGTGCTTGAGAGAATCTAAAATCCAAGTTTGCTAAAATGAAGCAAACACCAACAATAGAACTAAAACTGAAATCAAGCAGAGGTTGGAAGTTCAATTAGTGCACAGCAAGAAGTAATCAACCAGAAAAACTAAAACTGAAATCAACAGAGGTTGGAAGTGCCAACCATGTATTCAAAGATTCTAGTCCCCTTGGCATACAAAGTCAATAAAACACCAGAAGAACAGTGGAGTAGTATAGAGCACTACTCTCCAATGACAGTACTTAGAAGATTCATATGGAATCGTTAAAGCATCATACTCAAAATCAACCAAACTGCCACCACTTAGCAAAAGGATAGATCTTTTATTTTTATTTTAACAATGATCGGAAAATTAGTTAATACATATGGTTTTTCTTTCTCTTAGGTATGGGGCAGAGAGCACAACTTAAGAACTCGCCTATAGACAATCTACATCTAAAAGCCTAGACAAGGCCAATTAATTGAGAACCAATTTCATGAATCGTTTATTCTTATTTTTCTAACTAGCAACACAAAAAAATTCATATCTTTACATGATAACTGCAAGTCTGAAACTCTTTCCATTCACCATTATAATCATATAGCTTCTACTAATTTAAAACAGAACATATAGGTTCACTGGAAATCATCCTCATTACTATAAAAAATACAACAAATAAAATCCATTTTAGAGAAGACATTCAATATTCATTCTCACAACACAAACAGAAAATGCTAAAATAAAAACTAGAACTCAAAAAGGTAAAAAGGAAGATCATAAAACCAGTTTCTTACCACAGTGGAGCAAAAGGTAAGCTATTCTATTCTGGTTGTCTGATAGTGGTGAGGTGGTGGTGGTGGCGTTCGTGGCGGTGGTGGCGTTCGCATAGTGGCCAAAGAACCAAAATGGTGGTGGTGGTGGTGGTGTTCGCGTCGTGGGAGAGGAAGCGAGTCTGAGAGTGGGAGAGGACCAAAATGGTGGTGCTGGTGTTCGCGGAGGAGGGGTTAGGGAAAGGTTCGAGACGGAGAGTGAGAGTGAAAGACTGAGACTGAAAAAAGCGAAACGTGAGGAGGGAAGTATACGTTACATATAACGAAAAATTAAAAATATAAGAAAAAGAGAATAGATAGCGCTTCCTTGAGGAAACGCTATCTAAAGTTAACCTATAATAGCGCTTACTCAAGGAAGCGCTATCTAAAGTTTGACTTTAGATAGCGCTTCCTTAAGGAAGTGCTATCTATTTCTGGAATGAGGAATAGATAGCGCTTCCTCAAATAAGTGCTATCTAACTTCAAATTTTATATAGCTCTTTCTCAATGAAGTGCTATCTAAAATATTCCGCCTATTTTTTAATAGCGTTTCACATATAAACGCTATTAAAGGTGCGTCACTTAATTTATAATCTGGCATAGTGGTTTTTTAGTTCCTTGGTAGAGGGGATCCTGTGTCCTTCGGCCAGTCGAATCTGCTGATCTTTCAGCAGATAATCAAATATTTGGTCTGCCTTGGAAATGTAGAAGGCATATTCCACTCTGTTCTCTGAGACAGCTGTCTCCTTTCCCTTAGGAGATCTCAACGCAGGGCATGAGTATTGTTTACCCCTCTTGATTTCAGCTGCCATAAAGTCAGCCGTGGGATCGGCTGAGCATTTGGCTGCCTCATCTGAGTCTTCAGTTTCAATGATAGAAACCATATGTGGTCCCCTTCCTCGGTTAGCCCTCTTTTGTTCTGTCTTGATGATGTATTCCTCGATTCCTGTGGCTTTGGAAGCCAACTGGCTCAAATCACCGCAATATTGTGCCACCAATTTCTCTCGTAATTAGGGATGCATGTTCCCAATCGCCATACTCGCATATTCTGCCTCCGGGAATTGCACACTACACCTACTTCCCAATTTTCTGAATCTCTCAATGAAATCTGCAACAGGTTCGTCCACTTGCTGCTTGAGATTCATAACATCAGCCACTGTCACCTCAAGCTGGGGTCTATAGAACCTATCATGGAAGCACCTTTTCATGTCTGTCCAATTCTGAACAGAATTAGGGGGCAACACTGAATACCACGTGAATGCCGTTCCCGTCAAGGACAATGGGAACAATTGCAATTTGTAGAATTCATTTTGGTTAGCCTCCCCACACTAAGCCGTGAATTTACCAATATGCTCCATGGTTGACTTGCCATCATCCCCAGAAAAAGTAGCAAAGTCAGGAATCTTGAAACCCCTAGGCAAGGGCATCATCTTATCAACCCATTCTGGATATGGTTTCTTGTAGACTGGCCTGTCCAACGGCTTCAACTTCACACTAAAATACCTCCTGATAGTCTCAACGATCATGTTGGGATCAATCAGCTGAGGTCCAAAAGGCCTACCAGCCCTTAAGGATAGGTCCCCCCAGGTGCAATGGCTGGCTTCCTGATAGGCATAGGTGTCCCCTGGTATTGATTCTAATACCCAAGATCAGGTGTGTAGAAGTTCCAGGCTTGGCCACTCAGCTGAGGTGGGTGCATAACCCATTGTTGCTCAGTCATGTAACCACCAGGAACCTTGTGTTGATATCTCTGAGCGGCTGTGTAATTACCCGAGAGAGGTGGGCACATGCCCCATGGCTACTTCCCTGAGTATTCTTCAGCCGTTCTGCACAAAACTCCCTTGGAGGAGCCGAACCCGTTTGACTAAAGGGTGGTTGTTTTGGTACAGACAGAAGGAATGACATGTTGTTTGAGGCAGGTGGAACCATATTCCATGACTGTTGCCCCGTATAATTACCATATTGCCATGCCTGCATAACTCCATAGCCTATGGATGATCCCGTTCCTTGGGTTTGATGACTGACCTGCATGTTGGCACCACGTGCCAAAGCACTTGTTTCCAATTGCAGCATGCCTATATACCCCGTTGTTCCTGCTAGCCTTCTAGCCATAGAAACCTGCCCAAACTGTAGGTTAGAATGAGATTCACCACATGTTCCAGGAAATCTTATAGGATATTGGTTAGAAACGACAACATTAGAATAAATAGGAGTAGGCAATGGTACCTGTTGCACGTTGTTCGGCTGGACCACGGATAGGGCCCCTGCCTGAACTGGTGGTATACCAAAACCAAGGTGACTTCCTACTGGGAGAGTCGTACAATGCTGACTCGACTGTCCTGGTTTCCCTAGGTTAGCCGAAGCTGCAGAGTTTTCAATAGAACCTTGTCTAGGCTCTGCTTGTTGGGCCTGCTGTACCTCATTATGTACCATTAGCTTCACTATATCAGCCAGTTGCCTAGAAATCTGATACATCAGCTCGTTTAGTCCCATGTCTATCTGTTGTTTTATAAAGGAAGTTGTTATCACAATAGGTTATGGTGACCCTTCTTCTTTAGATGAACTTCCCACCGTGCCAGTGCTTGGCGTAGCAGCATTGGAGAAACGGGTAGTTGGGGATGTTTGTGGAGAAGATAGCATTCCCAAAGGTACAGAACCATCCCCTGCCTTCTTTGATGTATTTTTCTTAGTTGGCTGTGACTCCATGTTTCCTAGATCTCTTCCTGAGCGCAAGTGCATACGCCAAAAATAATCGTGACCAGGAGAAATGAACCTCCCAATTTGTTCACCTTCGCTGGTCCCATTGGGCGTGCCAATTTTGTTGTAGGATAAATTGGTGCTAGCCGTATACTCGGCTAATCCTTCAACGGTGATTCCCCTTTTTGATCTTTAAACGTTAGGAAAGGGATTCTGTTTCCTAACTTAGTGGGTTCCTAAACTACTCCAAAGAGCGTTTAGTGTGAAAGTGAAAGTGAGAAAACGACTAAGCGCAAAAACTATGAACACAAGACGAATAATGTGAAATTTGCAAGTTGTATTTGATTGATTGTGTCTAATTCAAAATGTACAACTCATATTTATAAAGTCTCTTCTACTGACCACTAACTCCTATTTTTCAGCAACTAAAATATATCATGGCTGACAAAAGACACTTTAATTCGTAAATGGTTACAAACCAATGGCTAACCATGACTAACAAAATTTCCTATATTTCAGGCATATCTTCACGATCATCCTAGCTGGTTGATCCTTCAACTTAACACAGATCCTTGAAATGGCAAAACTTCCAGCGTTTGTGTAACATCCAAAAAAAAAAAAACTAAATAAAGGTATACGGGACCTTAATTTTAGCAAATAAAATTAATAAGATTTAGTGTAAAAAAAATTGTTAGTGTAAGAATTTATTAGAGTTATTTTCTTTATAATAAAATCCAGCAGGTTCAACTAAAATAATATTTTTTTTTACTTGAAATAATTATATAAATATCTCTCTCTCTCTCTCTCTATATATATATATATATATATATGAAACTAACATTCACGTAAAAGCTCACGTGAAGGCTCCAGGCCTTATAGGCTATTGGTAAAACCAAAAGGATAGAGACCCAACAATAAATGAAAAGATATATTGTTGACTATCTTTGTGCACAGTTAGACGGACCTTTTATAAAACCCTTCCTTGTTGAACAAAAGGGACAAATTTCAGCGCCACACCATTTACTCTGACAGCAGTGGTATTTGGCTGATTGCAGTGCTGACCGGGGAAGAACATTAGGGGAGAGAGGAAGAATTTCTGTGTGAAAAACTAGGATTTGCGTTAGATAATTTTTGGGGCTCTTAGAGGTCTTCAAGAGGTGAGTACAAATACTATTTCTCACCCTTTCCACGGTACAATTTGTATGGGGTTTGGGTTATGCTTAATGAACATGTTTTTTTTTTTTTTTTGGAAAATAATTCTGATTTGGTTAAATCCTGATTTTACAAATTTGGGGGTTTTCCTTCTAAGGTGTTTCTGCTGTCAATTAAATGTTTATTACTGAGATTGGTGACATGATATATATGATACATACGTGATTTGGTTGAATTGACATGTTATATATGCATTATTTGATGATATTTGTGATATTGGCATGACTCAATAACTGTTAATATGTTGAATGTTGTCTGCTGTAATACCGCCTATGATAAGGGTATCGAAAGTAACACTGCCAATGAATTGGGATGTCGAAATATGAAATACCGCCATGATGAGGTATCGAAAGTAACATCGCCACACGTTGGGATGTCAAAATGAGTAATACCACCAGTGTACAATAGTTGGTATCGAAACGTGTAATGTCATTGAAGAGAAGGTGACATCGAAATACCTTCATGAGTAAGGTAGGCAATGAGACGCCATTGTTATGTGCGGATTGATGGTCAAATGACATATGAGGATGTTGAGAATATTTGATATTATGTGAAATTATGCTGTATTTAATTATGATGTGCCGTTGAATATTTATGGTCATTATTTGAGTATATAATATTTATGTAATTATTTTGAAAATAGTGGGCACCATGGTTAGTTTTTCCGGTTACCGCGCTGGCTGAGAACAACATTTTTGTGAAAACCTTTTATGAATGTATTTCTATTCATTGGGATTATAAATCTCATTAGTAGTGTTGTTTTCAGAGACTGAGGACGACCCTGTGGTGCATCCAGATGCTTGAGGATTTGTTCTAGTAGTAGCTTGGGTTAGTGTGGCATGGCATATGCCAGACGATTATTAATATCGTTTTTTTATTTATTTATGCGAGTTGTAATAGACGCCCAGTTATTTGGTTTAAAACTTATTATGTATTTTGTTTATTGGATTGGTATAAACAATTATTTTGGATTAATATTATATTATGAACTTATTCAGTATTTATTAAGGAAATTTTTTTAATTACCTTGTTTTATTTAAATTATTATCTTGGGTTACTAATGTAACGAGGGGCGTTACATTTTTGGTATCAGAGCAGTTCAATCCTAAATTGGACTGTGGTATTGGATTGTTTTTCAAAAATCAAATATGGGCGCATAGGACTGCTTGGTAGAGTTATATATGCTGCATGCTATTCTTTGAGATTTTGGACCTGATCAACCCAATGTTTGATTGGTGGGGTGCAGATTTATGGCTACTAACAGGCGTGGGGCTAACGCTAATGATGCATTTGCAGCAGTTCTGGCTAAAATGACCAGAGTCATGCAAGAGCAGACGGAGACACTCCGTCAGATGAGGGACAACGGGAACATGCATAATGTTGGAGCAGTTGCAGCTCAGGATCCACTGTACATGGGATTGTCAGAGTTTAGGAAGAACGATCCGCCAACCTTCCGAGGTACTACTGATCCGGTTGAGGCAGAAGAGTGGTTGCTGAAATTAGAGAAGATTTTTTGGGTTATGAGGTGCGCTGATCCACAGAAAGTGGATTTCGCCACCTATATGCTGGAGTCTGATGCGGAGCACTGGTGGAATTGTGCTAGGGGTGGTTTGCTAGCCTTGGACGCTCAAATCACGTGGGACAGATTCAAGGAAGTTTTCTTGGAGAAGTACTTTCCGCATAGTGTTCGCATTCAGAAGGAAACAGAGTTCCTGCAGCTTCGTCAGGGAGACATGTCTATTGCTGAATATGTTGCTAAGTTTGAAAGCTTGGCAAGGTTCTCTCGGTACTTGAGGGACAATCCTTTGGACGACTGGAAGGCGATCAAATTTGAGCAAGGTTTGAAGCCAGAGATGCAACATTTTATTGGGATCTTGGAGATTCGGGACTTCCCCACCTTGGTAAACAAGTGTAGGGTAGCTGAGCAGAAGATGTAAGCTTTAGAGATGGAGAAGCCAAAAGAGAAGAGTTCTGTTGAAGGCAAGAAATTTCATAGCAAAGGGGGTAATTTTCTGAAGAGCCTGTGACCAGTGCCTACCATCTCAAAGGGTAAGCAGGTCCAAGGAGCTCAAACAGATAAGGGAGATGGATGTTTCAGATGTGGTTGGCACCACGAGGATCGCGCATGCCCCGCGACGCAGGTCTCCTGCAACAAATGTGGAAAGATGGGACACTTTGCTAGAGTCTGCAAGGGAGGAGGACAATCTCAGACCAGACCCCAGAGCCAAGGAAGAGTTTTCACCATCCAAGGAGAGGAAGTGAAGGAGTCTGACGGTTTGATCCAAGGTATGGGTTTTATTAAAGATAGAAAAGTTATGATATTGTTTGATTCAGGAGCAACCCATTCTTTCATATCTCTTAGTTGTGTTAATAATTTAGAGTTACCTGTTTCTAAACTACTTTTTGATTTGTGTGTTTGTACTTCTGCTAAAGATAAATTGGTAACTTCTATTGCTTGTTTGAAATGTTCTTTGATATACCAAGACTTGTCTTATGATGTCGATTTGATATGCTTACCTATGTCGGGTCTAGATGTCATACTTGGTATGGATTGGTTGTCACATAATAATGCTGTTATCAATTGTTCTTCTCGAACCATTTCTTTTCTTCCAAAACCAATGTCTGTTGACCCTTCTGTGTCGGATTGCTTTCTGTCTGCTGTATCTTGCCACAATAACTTAGTTGAGGGGGCTCAGGGATACATACTTCTCTTTTCTGCTAGGATAAAGGCTGAAAGTGATATAGCGGCATTGCCTGTTGTATGCGAGTTTTTAGATGTGTTTACTAAAGAGGTCTCTAGTTTACCACCGAGTAGGGAGATCGAGTTTAACATAGATCTTATGCCTGGTAGTGGACCTGTTCCAATAGCACCCTAAAGAATGGCACCTCTAGAGTTGAGTGAGCTTCAGAAACAAATAGAGGAGTTGTTAGATAAGGGATTCATTAGGCCGAGTGTGTCACCTTGGGGAGTGCCGGTTCTTTTGGTAAAGAAGAAAGATGGAAGTATGAGGTTGTGCGTTGACTATAGGCAGCTAAACAAAGTGAGCATAAAGAATAAGTACCCTTTACCTAGGATAGATGACCTGTTAGATCAGCTGAGGGGAGCGATAGTGTTTTCCAAAATAGATTTAAGATCGGGGTACCATCAGATTAGAGTGAGGAGTGAGGACATCTCTAAGACAGCCTTTCGAACAAGGTATGGGCACTATGAGTACATAGTGATGCCCTTCGGAGTGACGAACGCTCCAGCCGCTTTCATGGACTACATGAATCGGATCTTTAGACCCTTCTTAGATAAGTTTGTGGTGGTGTTCATAGATGATATCTTGATATACTCTAGAACACCTATGGAGCATAAGGAGCATCTGAGGGTAGTGTTACAAATCTTAAGGGATGAGCGTTTGTACGCTAAGCCAGAGAAGTGTGAGTTTTGGTTAGATGAGGTGAAGTTTCTGGGACACACCATTTCTAAGAGTGGTGTAGCAGTCGATTCTTCTAAAGTAGATGCACTGCTAGAGTGGGAACCGCCTAAGACGGTAACTGAAGTAAGGAGTTTCCTAGGATTAGCTGGTTACTATAGGAAGTTTATAGAAGGTTTTTCTAGACTAGCGTTACCTTTAACCCAGTTGACTAGGAAAGGAAAATCTTTTGTGTGGGACCAGGAATGTGAGGAAAACTTCCTAGAGCTTAAGAAGAGATTAGTGACAGCTCCTGTCTTGACCATACCAGACCCTTTAGTGAGTTTTGTGGTTTACTGCGATGCGTCTAAGAATGGTTTAGGGTGTGTTTTGATGCAAGAGGGCAAGGTTGTAGCTTATGCATCTAGGCAACTGAGAACCCATGAGGTAAATTATCCTACACATGACCTTGAGTTGGCAGTAGTAGTTTTTGCTCTTAAAATTTGGAGGCACTATTTATATGGTGCTAAGTTTGAGGTTTTTAGTAACCATAAGAGCCTTAGGTACCTGTTTGACCAAAAGGAATTGAATATGAGGCAGAGAAGGTGGATGGAATTCCTTAAAGACTATGATTTTGAGTTGAAGTACCACCCAGGGAAGGCTAACGTAGTGGCCGATGCTCTTAGTAGGAAGACCATACACATGTCTAGTTTAATGGTGCAAGAGATGAATCTGTTAGAAGAGTTTAGAGACTTGAATCTTGATGTGTCTTTGAGTGCTTTGAGTTTGAGGTTGAATAGATTGGAAATTCATAGCGATCTTAGGGAAGAGATTAAGCGTGAACAACTTTTAAATCAAGAATTATTATCCTTGTTGGGACAAGAGAGTTATGAGTTGTCTGCTGATGGCTTAGTAAAGTTTAAGGGTAGGATCGTTGTTCCTAAGGAGGGGAGCCTCAGAGAAAAAGTGTTAGAGGAAGCACATAAGGGAAAATTCACTATACATCCAGGGATAACTAAGATGTACCGGGACCTTAAAAAGATGTATTGGTGGTCAGGAATGAAAAAGGATGTGACCATTTTTGTGTCTAAGTGTTTAGTATGCCAAAAGGTTAAGATAGAACACCAAAAACCTCCAGGTTTATTGCAACCTTTAGAAATTCCTGAGTGGAAGTGGGAGAAAATATCCATGGATTTTGTGATGGGGTTACTGTTGCTATAAAAATGGTTGATGAGCTTGTGCAAGTATACACAATCGTTTAACAAGTAATAAAGTGTAAGAGAGATCGTTCCCACGAGGATTATATGGTGATTCAAGTAACGAGTTTGAATTAATGGTTCTATTAATCAAGATTAACAAAGAGTAACAAATAATTTGTGTGTGTGTATCCAGGATAGTTTTGGTAAAAATAAATGCTAGAGCAATAAAAACGGATTTGTTAACAGAATGGGTAAAACAGCTACGGGGAAGTATCCCTTGCAACTTCAATCTAGTTCAGTTATGCGCTTGCAATGCTACGACAATTTGGCTCCAGGAAATGAAAGTTTGTTTTCCAACAGTTCTGAGATGAACTTCACTAAACGTCTCCTATTCCTAGGTCCATATTAGTTACATTCACGCCTCACTTAAGCTCATTCCAGCTAGCCTAAGAGTTAGAATGTTCATTCCTAAATCACTCTTCATCATAATTTTCCAATTAATGATTTTACTTTTATCTATAAAATAGTTCTGCTACACTTAGCTTTTCCAAGCAGCCGTGAGCTCAAGTTCTAACTAAGATGATCAAGCTCAATTAAAACACAACCCAATCAGATTTATAGAAAATGCAATAGCAAAGCATAACATAACATTCACTAGACATCCATTACAAGTTCAACATCCCATAGCTACAAGAGGTTTAGCTCATATTGATCTTACAAAGACAAGGAGAAAAATAAGAAATGGAAGAAGAAGCCATTACAAGAGAGGAGAGAGAGAAAGGGGCGCAACTCTGTCCTTGCTTCAGTAGGGAAGATTCTGATACGTCTCTCCCCTTGTTGTCCCCCTTTAGGGTTCTTTTTCCAGCCTGTCTCAAGGCCCTTTCCTCTCTCATCCTTTTTGGGCTATAAACTGATTAGGACAAGTGTCCTTGGCCCAGTTCCCTGAGTTTAATGCACCAAACACCAGCCCCACGTGTAGGACACTGTCCTCATCAGCTAAGGACAACTCAATGTGTAAGAGAATGTTTTGAGCCTTTATCCTTGTGCACCGTCAGCTTCAGCTACAATTGCTACAGCATATCCCAGAGCAACGTTTCCAGTTTAGTGCATAGATCTCCATAAATTGCCCTGCATAACAAACTCACACTCAAATACTGAAAACAGCTCCAAAAGACACCAGAACACTAAAACTTACAAAAGACTCTTATAAAACACACTTCACACCAAATCACACTAAAATATTAAAAACATAAACTCAAAATACTCAAAGACTACAAGAATACAAGTGAAAAAGGTATAAATAACTCTTCATAAAAAGAGTTATCACACCCCCAAAATTGAATCATTGCTTGTCCTCAAGTAATGGAAACAAAAGAACCTAGACAGAAAAGACACAAATTTTTATAAACCTCCACACATGTGCTCAAATTAGTTCAAACACAACTTTCTTCTTTTCAAACCAATTTCTTCACAAGGCATACTTGACAATGCATCAGCATTCATGAAGTACAATCAAGCAAGCATTCATGGCTGCCCTCATCATCAACTCTCAACAACATGCTACAGCACTGCACTCTCAGAACAGTGTGTTCTTCCTCTCTTCTCAAGCTAAGATAGGTACTCTCAATCATCATTCAAATGCACACTCAAACACGACCTTGACAAGCTTCTAAACACACCACTCACTATCAAAACTGCACACTGCTAGAGGACTTTATTTGGATGCAATGAGGCTTGGGTTCAGGTAGGAACAGTTCTGGGAAGGTGGCTACACTAGATGGAGCTTAGGTATACTTCCTCTCTCTCTCTCTTTTTTTTTTTTTGTTTTTTAAACTATTTCTTTCATGGTCCAGCTCACACTAGTTAGGGAGGACTTTTTGATCATTTTCATTTTGTTTGACTCCTTTTTTCTTTTTTACACTTCTTTGAATTCTGTTTCCTCCTTTTTACCCTTAGAGTAGTTGTTGTAACATTTCAACATTTTTTCTTGCAACTACTCTGCTGTTGTTTTTTTTTTTGTTTTTGTTTTAAAACAGTTCAATTTTTGTCACATATCAGCTGCTAGCACCCCCAAGCTTAAAACTGTGCTAGCCCTCGAGCACCCCCAAACTTATGTTACAGCATGTAAACACAAGAAGCACACCAGCCACTCCAACTAGTTAGGACATTGGTTTTTCAGGATATGGCTTGTAATGTGGGTTCATTAGAAACAAAGGGCTTGCAGGCTCAAAGGGGTTCACACAAAGGTAGGATCCAAGGGTAGGCTATGTAGGCAATACTAGGCTCAAGAAAACAAAATGTGCCTCTAGCAAATGTGTGTGCAGCAGAGATGTGTACACGTATGAAAGCAGCAAGGCAAAATCAGAGAATTATGCATAAGAATGGTATTCACAGAGAAAGAAGGATAAAGCTGTTTTGGCCCAAAAGCTCACAAGGTAGATCAGAATTGCTAAAGCATGTGCCGCGAGTGTCAAACAATTACATCCAAGCATACAAGCTAGAAAGACAACAATGAAGCCAAAATTGCCATAGAGATGCACTAGTGAAATATTAAAACAGACAAGCTGCATTAAGCAAAACCCCAGGATGGGGATGGTTGAGCACAGGGTGGAATAAAACATATAGGATGTTAAGCTGACAAAAATGGCAACTTCATGCTACAAGTTGAACAAAATAAAACAGCAACAACAACTTAAACCACAAACTAGAAGAAATAACCAAAAAAAGGGAAACAAGGAAACTCCTGATAGGGTTGCTGCAACAGGTTGCAGCAACCGGCTGTGATGTGCTCAAGTGCTCAACTTCCTGATGTGGGAGCTCTTCCTGCTCCCTGTTGCAGTAGTGGTCTTCTTGCTTGTGGGGGTTGAAGTCCCCACTTCTTTCACAAAAACCAAGTCTTCTTGGTTTTCTTCATCAGTGGCTGAGGCTACTGTATCCTCTGCACTTCCCCCTGCCCCCTCACTCTCTGCAGTAGATGGCTGGTCACCCTTGCCCTTGACAGCACTTTGTTCAGGCAGCCTATTCTTTCTTGTGGCAAGAGGTACATTGTCCTCCTCATCCTCATCAGAGGCAGGGTAATCAGCGGCTATTTTGGTGATCACATCTCGAAGAGGGGTGGCTGGAATTTTCTTCTTAGGAGCGCGAGAGGGGGTAGGGGTTGTTGTTGTTGCTTCGGGCTTAGTTTCTTCAGGCTCTGCTTCAGTCTCAGCCCCTAAGTCCGGCAAGGGGCTTGCACCTCCCTTTCTCTTGTTACGGCTGATATCTTCAGTGGTGGTGGTGGTGGGTTGTTGCTGTTGTGAAAGAGCTGGTGGCATCCAGTCAGAAGAGTCCGAGTCATCCGGGACTGCTGTGGCACTTGGACTATTATGCTGCCCAGGAGTGTGATGCAGATCAGGTAGAATATTTATTGGAAACTTTGGAATGGGGTACACCTTCTTCCATTTGTTAACCTCCAGCACCCGTTGCTGCCATTTAAACTGAACCAGGGCAAATTGCCAATATAACTGCTGCTGTAGCATTTGTTGCAGCAGCATTTGAGTCAGTGATTCCACCTTTTGTTCTAGCCCTGCAGAGCGGTCCTGCTGCTTTGAGGGCTCCCCTGGTTCCATAATCCGCTCTTGGTCTTTAGCCTGGGTTGCTTTAGCCGAGTTGGATATAAATCGATTGGTTAAAGCAATATCAATGCTTCCTGCGTTTCTCTCCTCCACTTCCCCTTTTCGAAGCTCGACGCCACATCGCTTGCATAGGTCAGTGATAAAGCAGGGGAAAACCAATTGGCCTTTCGTGCTCGTGGCACAAGTGGAGATCTCCTGTTGTATCAACCTCCCCACATTTATTTTCTTTCCCTCCATGATGCAGTAAAGGAGCACCAAACGTTCCTTCTTAACAGTTTCCGTGTGCGCAGTGGGGGAGAGCTTATGCCTAAGGAAGTGATACCAAACCTTGGCGAAGGGTTGCAACGCAGACCGTGCTATTTTCAGCTGATTTCCGGAAGTTGGGAGCCATTTCGTCCCTGGGACCGTCACAACATCCTTCATATCAGTTAGTTGCTTTACAGTGGCCTTTGTCAGTAATGGTTGGTACTCATCGTCCTCTTCAGCCAGGTTCAGCTTTAAGTTGATGGTCTTAGCAGAGAAACTGACCTTGCACCCTCTTACCATGGAGTGGGTTTGTTCGGCACCTCCAATGTTCGCATAGAACTCGCGAACAAAAGATGTGTAGAACCCAGTTGGGTGACCAGCAAAACGTTTCCACTTGTGCTGGTCAATCACTACAGCAATTTCGGTAGGGAGGCCATAAGAAGCCTTGGTGGAGATGGTGAAACCTTTCTCTGCATGAGGTTCTCTGAGCGCAGTAACATTAATGTACTTGCGGTGGGTTTGCTCTTCTTCACAGCGGTATGCTTGATGCGAGGCATGGTTGGGCGAAGATGAGGGGAAGAGATGAATGTAGGGAAAAGGAAGAGATTTGGGGGAGGATTGAAGGCGTTAGGGTTCGGGTAGTGGAGGCAGTGGGTTGCGTGTGGGAAGGAAGGGGAAGGTGGGGGCTTTATGAAGAGATTTGACGGGAGAGTGTGGTGATTGATGCGGGTGGTTGGGAGTGTGTGGCTAGGGAGAGGCGCGGATACCAAGAGAGAATAAGTGGTCTGAGGGTTCCCCTCTAACCTTTTTGGATTTGTTGTACCTAGTTTTAGCTTGACATGACTTCTTCCCCTAAAACCCAACACAATCCCGAATCAGCTACATGGGCCCCCAACCTTTTTCAACCCAATATACAATCACGGCACCACCGAGACAGTTTTACCACCTTCAGCCACATCTCCAATTTCTTTGTGTTCTGCTTACTTAGTTAGTGCTAAAGAAAACGAAAAAAAAAACAAAAACAAAAACAAAATAACATCTAAAATTAAAGAAAATAAATAAAAAAAATTGTTGGGCTGCCTCCCAGTAGCGCTTGGTTTATAAGTCCTCAGCCTGACTCAGTGCATGTTGAACATTCAAGGATCAGCCATTACTGTGGTGGCCCGTGCCTTAGCAAATGGCTCACCCCAGTAATGTTTGACCCTTTGCTCGTTTACCTTGAAGGTCCTACCAGAGGCTGCATCAAGCAGTTCCATGGCCCCATGAGAGTGGGCATGAACTATTGTGAAGGGTCCAGACCATCTAGATTTGAGTTTTCCTGGAAACAGCTTCAGTCTGGAATTAAAGAGCAATACTTGCTCTCCTGGTGCAAAGTCTCTCTTCTGGATCTTTCGATCATGCTAAGCTTTTGTCTTGGCCTTGTAGAGTTCTGCCCCCTTATACGAAAACATCCTATGTTCCTCAAGCTTATTGAGCTGTAGCATTCGAGCTGCCCCAGCCTGGGCTAGCTCAAGATTTAGTTTTTTTACTGCGCGCCCAGAAGGCTTTATGCTGCAGCTTAATGGGCAAATGGCATGCCTTTCCATAGACCAACCTATAGGGTGACATTCCTAAGGGGGTCTTGTAGGCAGTCCTATATGCCCAAAGAGCATCTTCCAAGTGCAGGGACCAATCTTTTCTAGTTGGATTCACCACTTTTTCCAAAATTCTTTTTATTTCCCTATTGGACAGCTCTGCCTGCCCATTTGTCTGCGGATGGTATGCTGTAGCCACTTTATGTCTCACCCCATATTTTGTGAGGACTCCATCAAAGAGCTTGTTGCAGAAGTGTGTACCTTCATCACTGATAAATGCCCTTGGTGTGCCAAATCTTGTAAAAATATGCTTTTGAACAAACTTCACAACAGATCTAGCATCATTTGTAGGGAGAGCTACAGCTTCCACCCATTTTGACACGTAGTCTGCAGCCACCAAAATATATAAACTTCCAAAGGAAGGGGGGACGGGACCCATGAAGTCTATGCCCCACACATCAAACAACTCTACTTCCAAGATGGAATTGAGGGGCATCTCGTGTCTATCTGAAATATTTCCCACCCTTTGGCATCTATCGCAGCCCTTGGCAAAACAGTAGGCATCTTTAAAAAATGTAGGCCAAAAGTACCCGGCCTAGAGGACTTTGGCAGCCGTCCTCATTCCTCCAAAATGTCCCCCACATGGGGATGAATGACAATGTAAGAGAATAGCCGGGACTTCTGTTTCTGCTACACACCTTCTAAGCAAATTGTCAGCACAGTGCTTATACAAGTATGGGTCGTCCCAGCAGAACTGCTTTGCCTAATGGACGAACCTTTTTCTTTGTTGTGGACTGAAATTTGTAGGGACAATTCCACTGGCCAGGTAGTTCACCAGGTCAGCATACCATGGTGTTTCAGCATCTTCCATAGACAACAACTGCTCATCAGGGAACAGTTCTTTGATCTCAGAATTCTTTGTGGCTTCATTCCCCTCAGACAGTCTTGACAAATGGTCTGCCACCTGATTCTCAACTCCCTTCTTATCCCTAATTTCCAAGTCGAACTCTTGCAACAAGAGCACCCACCTAATCAGTCTTGGCTTTGCATCTTTCTTGGCAATTAAGTATTTGATGGCAGCATGATCAGTATAGACAATCACCTTTGTTCCAACAAGGTAGGGTCTGAACTTGTCAAAGGCAAACACAACAGCCAACAACTCTTTCTCTGTAGTGGTATAGTTCAATCGAGCTTCGACCAATGTTTTGCTGGCATAATATATAGAGTGAAACACCTTATCCTTCCTTTGGCCCATAACTGCTCCCACTGCGAAGTCACTAGCATCACACATCAACTCAAATGGCATAGACCAATCGGGAGCAGTTATAACCGGTGCAGTAATTAGGGCCTTCTTCAGAATTTCAAATGCTTCCAAACAGGTTAGAGCAAAATCAAAGATTCTATCATGCTCTAGCAACTGGCATAGAGGCTTGGAGATTTTGGAGAAATCCTTAATGAATCTTCTATAGAAACCAGCATGTCCTGAGAAACTTCTCACTCCTTTAACTGAGGTAGGTGGTGGCAGCTTTTCAATGACCTCTATTTTGGCTTTTTCTACCTCCATACCCTTCTTAGACACCTTGTGACCCAACACAATTCCTCCCTGAACCATAAAGTGACATTTTTCCCAGTTTAACACCAAATTAGTTTCCTCACAACGATCCAAGACCTGTTCCAGATTTTCAAGGCATTCCTGGAATGACTCTCCAAACACTGAGAAGTCATCCATAAAAATTTCCATAGATTTTTCAATAACATCCGAGAATATGGCCATCATGCATCGTTGGAATGTTGTTGGGGCATTACAGAGGCCAAAAGGCATCCTTCGAAAGGCAAAAGTGCCATAGGGACAAGTAAAGGTAGTCTTTTCTTGATCTTCGGGTGCTACAGCAATTTGATTGTAACCCGACTATCCATCCAAAAAGCAGTAGAACTCTTTTCCAAAAAGTCTATCCAACATTTGATCAATAAAGGGCAAGGGAAAGTGATCTTTTCTGGTGGATTTAATCAATTTTCTATAATCCATACAAATACTCCATCCTGTGACTGTTCTGGTGGGGATTAGTTCATTTTTCTTGTTAGCCACAACTGTTATTCCCCCTTTCTTTGGTACACACTGGATTGGACTTACCCACACACTGTCAGAGATGGGATATATAATCCCAGCATCCAGCCATTTGATGACCTCCTTCTTTACCACATCCTTCATGATAGGATTCAGTCTCCTCTGGCTTTCTACACTATTCTTGGCTTCAGGCTCTAGCAATATTCGATGCATACACACAGTAGGACTAATGCCTTTGATATCTGCCATTTGCCAACCGATTGCTTTCTTGTGTCGTCTCAAGGTTTCTATCAAACTGTTCTCTTGATTAGTAGTTAGGAAAGATGAAATAATCACAGGCAAGGTTTCCACAGCTCCCAAATAAACATATTTCAAATGAGCTGGGAGCTGTTTTAGCTCCAAAACAGGTGGCTTCACAACTGAAGGTATGTTGTCCTTGAAAGTCTCATCAGTGACTTCCAATGATTCAAATTTTCTAGCCCACATAGGTTGCCTTGCAGTGCAACCCTTTATTTCAGAAAGTTCTTCCAACAAGGGATCATCAGTACCTGATTCATACTCATCATCACTCAATTCTGTTCTTCCTATCAGGAACTGTCGTTGCAACAGATCATCGAATGATTGCACAAATGAACATTCTTCCACTCCTTCTTCAGGATACCTTAAGGCATTGAACACATTGAAAGTCACATGTTGATCATTAACCCTCATAGTCAACTCTCCCTTTTGTACATCAATGAGAGTTCTTCCTGTAGCAAGGAAGGGCCTACCCAGAATAATAGGAACTTCCCTATCTGCTTCACAGTCTAAAATAATAAAGTCCACTGGGAACACAAACTTATCTACTTTTATCATTACATCATCGATCTTTTCTTCTGGATATGCAATAGACCTGTCTGCTAGTTGAAGTGTCACAGTGGTAGGCCTGGCATCCCCAGTGCCCAATTGTTTCAAAATCGACTTAGGCATTAAGTTGATGCTAGCACCTAAATCACACAGTGCTCTGCCACAGTAGGTATCTCCAATAGAACAGGGAATGGTGAAACTTCCCGGGTCTTTCAACTTGGGAGGTACTTTGGCTTGGAGCATCAGGCTGCATTCCTTTGTCATGGCAACTATTTCAAACTCCCCCAGCCTTCTCCTCTTTGTTAACACATCTTTCATGAACTTGGTATAGTTAGGCATCTGCTACAAAGCTTCAACCAAAAGTATATTGATGTGCAACTGCTTTAGAATCTCCATGAACTTGCTAAACTGCTTGTCTTGTTGTACTTTCCTCAACCTTTGAGGAAAAGGGGGAGGTGGTCTTTCTGGACTAAATTTAGGCAAGGGTTCAGCTTCTGGAACAGCCTCAGGCTTCTTAGCAGTTCTCTCAGTTGTTTTCTCAACATTTTCACCAGTTGCTGGAATAGTCTCAGTTTCTTCAATTTGCACTTTGCTCTTTTTCTCTACCATGGCTGGTAACTCAGTTCCACTTCTCAATTGTATTGCTTTGCAGTGCTCCTTACCCTGAGGGCTTGAGGATGAAGGAGTTTCAGTAGAAGATGGCAGAGATCCACTGGGTCTGCTGTTCAGTGCATTGGCCAGCTGGCCTACCTGATTCTCAAGGTTCCTCATGGATACTCCTTGATTCTGGAACTGTGCCTTAGTTTCTGACATGAATGCTTTTAAGACAGCTTCCAGGGACATTTCTTGAGTTGCCGGTTATGCTTGCTGTTGTGGCCTTGGTTGCTGACTTGTGAATCCAGAGGGAGCAGTTGTGGACCGGGCAGGAAAGTTTGAGTTCCATGGCGGAGCATTAGCATTGTTATTCCACGAAAAATTTTGAGGTTGCCTGTTCCCTGGATTGTAGGTATTGAAATAGGGTTTATCTCCCTTGTTGTCCCTGTAGTTAACATAACTAGCAATGCAGGATTGCTGAAACAGTCTTCAAACAAATGTTCTCCTCCACAATACACACAAGATATAGTTTCAGCTTGGTGCACCTGTTGTTCATTTACCACTACTTCAGTTACAGCTGCTTGAGATATCTGGTTATTCTTGTTTGTAATCGCTAGGTTTTTCACCATGTTAGTTAAGGAAGCCAACTGAGCAGTAAGTGCTGTAACGCCACTCACTTCGTGCATTCCTGCAGCAGTTGTGCTTTTTCCAGAGGTCAGCCTAGCAGTAGGCCACTGATAACTGTTAGCAGCAATACTTTCAATCAATTCATATGCTTCATTATAGGACTTGTTAAGAAGAGTGCCTCCTGCAGAGGCATCAAGCATCATTCTTGCAGATGGCAACACTCC
The DNA here is from genome assembly GCA_039655645.1 of Ammopiptanthus mongolicus. NCBI lineage: Eukaryota > Viridiplantae > Streptophyta > Magnoliopsida > Fabales > Fabaceae > Ammopiptanthus > Ammopiptanthus mongolicus. Next base: position 55,772,597 of record CM077346.1, on the reverse strand, counting down.
ATTATAAAAAGTGCTCCATCTGAATGCATATTGGAATGCTGTGATGGGGGCATCTCTTTAAAAGCTCCTTAAATCTCCCCCACGCTTCATATAAAGGCTCATCATCAAGTTCCTTGAAGGAGGTTATATCATTTCTCAGCTTCGCATTCTTCATGGGAGGAAAGAATTTGGTCAAAAACTTCTCAGCCATCCTATTCCATGTATTAACAGAGTTGGGTTCCATAGAATTTAGCCAATTCTTAGCCTTGCCAGCCAAAGAAAATGGGAACAGTCTTAATCTGAAGGAATCGTCAGTGACTCCTGGGTTTCTGAAATTATTAGCCACAGTTAAGAACTGCTTCAGGTGCAAATGAGGGTCCTCGATTGCAGCACCATTGTACTGCCCAATTGCTTGCAGCATCTGGAACATAACAGGCTTGAACTCAAAATGCCCAGCTGTTATTTCGGGCACCACTATGCCTGTGTTCATTGTTGCCGGATCAAACAGGGCATAACCTCTGATAGAACTGGTTCTATCATTGGCTAAAGCCATGCTATTAGGTTCATCACCCATTTCAGAGTTGTTAGAACTAGTGGCAGCGGAGGAGTAGTCAGGGGTACCAGGAACCAATCTCCCCAACTCGACTAAGCCCTGGTTCTGCCTGTTCAACCTTCTGAATGTTCTTTCAATTTCTGGGTCTAGGTGGAACTCAGGAGCGCTATGCCTACGCATACAGAGTAAAGTACCTGTTGCTATAGCAAAACACTCCACAGATCAGTAGTCTCAACTAATAGAACTATCCATTTAAAACTTGTTAATTAAACACCATTACAAATCCCCGGCAACGGCGCCAAAAACTTGTTGCTATAAAAATGGTTGATGAGCTTGTGCAAGTATACACAATCGTTTAACAAGTAATAAAGTGTAAGAGAGATCGTTCCCACGAGGATTATATGGTGATTCAAGTAACGAGTTTGAATTAATGGTTCTATTAATCAAGATTAACAAAGAGTAACAAATAATTTGTGTGTGCGTATCCAGGACAGTTTTGGTAAAAATAAATGCTAGAGCAATAAAAACGGATTTGTTAACAGAATGGGTAAAACAGCTACGGGGAAGTATCCCTTGCAACTTCAGTCTAGTTCAGTTATGCGTTTGTAATGCTACGGCAATTTGGCTCCAGGAAATGAAAATTTGTTTTCCAACAGTTCTGAGATGAACTTCACTAAACATCTCCTATTCCTAGGTCCATATTAGTTACATTCACGCCTCACTTAAGCTCATTCCAGCTAGCCTAAGAGTTAGAATGCTCATTCCTAAATCACTCTTCATCATAATTTTCCAATTAATGATTTTACTCTTATCTATAAAATAGTTCTGCTACACTTAGCTTTTCCAAGCAGCCGTGAGCTCAAGTTCTAACTAAGATGATCAAGCTCAATTAAAACACAACCAAATCAGATTTATAGAAAATGCAATAGCAAAGCATAACATAACATTCACTAGAAATCCATTACAAGTTCAACATCCCATAGCTACAAGAGGTTTAGCTCATATTGAGCTTACAAAGACAAGGAGAAAAATAAGAAATGGAAGAAGAAGCCATTATAAGAGAGGAGAGAGAGAAAGGGGCGCAGCTCTGTCCTTGCTTCAGTAGGGAAGATTCTGATACGTCTCTCCCCTTGTTGTCCCCCTTTTAGGGTTCTTTTTCCAGCCTGTCTCAAGGCCCTTTCCTCTCTCATCCTTTTTGGGCTATAAACTGATTAGGACAAGTGTCCTTGGCCCAGTTCCCTGACTTTAATGCACCAAACACCAGCCCCACGTGTAGGACACTGTCCTCATCAGCTAAGGACAACTCAATGTGTAAGAGAATGTTTTGAGCCTTTGTCCTTGTGCACCGTCAGTTTCAGCTACAATTGCTACAGCATATCTCAGAGCAACGTTTCCAGTTTAGTGCATAGATCTCCATAAATTGCCCTGCATAACAAACTCACACTCAAATACTGAAAACAGCTCCAAAAGACACCAGAACACTAAAACTTACAAAAGACTCTTATAAAACACACTTCATACCAAATCACACTAAAATATTAAAAACATAAACTCAAAATACTCAAAGACTACAAGAATACAAGTGAAAAAGGTATAAATAACTCTTCATAAAAAGAGTTATCAGTTACCTAGGACTCGTTTGGGTTTAGATGCCATATGGGTAATAGTGGATAGGTTGACCAAGTCTGCTCACTTCTTGCCAATTAAGGCAACATTTAGCTTGGATAAGTTGGCAGACTTATACCTCAGGGAGATAGTCAAGCTTCACGGTATACCCACCTCTATAGTGTCAGATAGAGACCCGAGGTTTACCTCTAGATTTTGGAGAGCTTTTCAGCAAGCCTTTGGTTCCAAGATGAGTTTTAGCATAGCCTATCACCCCCAGACGGATGGTCAGTCAGAGAGGACCATTCAGACCCTTGAGGACATGCTTAGAGCGTGTGTTTTAGATGAAGGTGGATGTTCGGATAACTTTTTACCTCTCATAGAGTTTGCGTATGACAATAGTTATCACCCTAGCATAGGCATGGCACCCTATGAAGCTCTTTATGGAAGAGAGTGTAGATCCCCTTTGTGTTGGTGCGAGGTAGGTGAGAAAACCTTGATAGGACCTGACTTAGTTCAGCAAACCACAGATAAGATTGAGTTGATTAAGGAGAGAATGCGCACTGCGCAGAGCAGGCAGAAGAGCTATGCCAATAAGAGGAGAAAGCCTTTAGAATTCCAAGAAGGTGAGCATTTATTTTTGAGAGTCACTCCTAAGACTGGGGTGGGAAGATCCATGAAAGTTAGAAAGCTAAATCCGCGATTCATTGGTCCTTTTCAAATTCTTAAAAGAGTCAGGTCTGTTGCTTACCAATTGGCTCTTCCACCTCTGTTGTCCAACCTTCATGATGTTTTTCATGTATCGCAACTCAGAAAATATGTACATGATGAGTCTCATATAATAGCTCTTGAGTCAATAAAATTAAGAGATAACTTAGTCTTTAAGCCCAAGCCTAGTCAGATCGTCGACAAGAGCACTAAGACTCTGCGGAACAAGACAATTCCTTTGGTAAAGGTCAGGAAGGATTAACTCCTAAGGAAGCTAACTGGGAACTTAAAGAGGATATAATGCGCCAGTATCCAGACCTGATTAATCAAGGTACATTACTTTTTCATCTGGTTGATGTACTAAGTTTTGGGGAGTGCTTAAGTATGGAGTTAATTTCGGGGACGAAATTCTTAAAGGAGGGGAGAAAATGTAACATCCAAAAAAAAAAAAAACTAAATAAAGGTATAAGGGACCTTAATTTTAGAAAATAAAATTAATAAGATTTAGTGTAAAAAAATTGTTAGTGTAAGAATTTATTAGGGTTATTTTCTTTATAATAAAATCCAGCAGGTTCCACTAAAATAATATTTTTTTTTACTTGAAATAATTATATAAATATATATATATATATATATATATATATATATATATATATATATACTAGATATGAAACTAACATTCACGTAAAAGCTCACGTGAAGGCTCCAGGCCTTATAGGCTATTGGCAAAACCAAAAGGATAGAGACGTAACAATAAATGAAAAGATATATTATTGACTACCTTTGTGCACAATTAGACGGACCTTTTATAAAACCCTTCCTTGTTGAACAAAAGGGACAAATTTCAGCGCCGCACCATTTACTCTGACAGTAGTGGTATTTGGCTGATTGCAGTGCTAACCGGGGAAGAACATTAGTGGAGAGAGGAAGAATTTCTGTGTGAAAAACTAGGATTTGCGTTAGATAATTTTTGGGGCTCTTGGAGGTCTTCAAGACGTGAGTAGAAATACTATTTCTCACCCTTTCCATGGTACAATTTGTATGGGGTTTGGGTTATGCTTAATGAACACGTTTTTTTTGGAAAATAACTCTGATTTGTTTAAATCCTGATTTTACAAATTTGGCGGTTTTCCTTCTAAGGTGTTTCTGCTGTCAATTAAATGTTTATTACTGAGATTGGTGACATGATATATATGATACATACGTGATTTGGTTGAATTGACATGTTATATATGCATTATTTGATGATATTTGTGATATTGGCATGATTCAATAACTGTTAATATGTTGAATGCTGTCTGCTGCAATACCGCCTATGATAGGGGTATCGAAAGTAACACTGCCAATAAATTGGGGTGCCGAAATATGAAATACCGCCATGATGGGGTATCGAAAGTAACATCGCCGCACGTTGGGATGTCGAAATGAGTAATGCCACCAGTGTACAATGGTTGGTATCGAAATGTGCAATGTCACTGAAGAGAAGGTGACATCGAAATACCTTCATGAGTAAGGTAGGCAATGGGACGCCATTGTTATGTGCGGATTGATGGTCAAATGAAATATGAGGATGCTGAGAATATTTGATATTATGTGAAATTATGCTGTATTTAATTATGATGTGCTGTTGAATATTTATGGTTATTATTTGAGTATATAATATTTATGTAATTATATTGAAAATAGCGGGTACCATGGTTAGTTTTTCCCGTTACCGCTCCGGCTGAGAAGAACGCTTTTGTGAAAACCTTTTATGAATGTATTTCTATTCATTGGGATTATAAATCTCATTAGTAGTGTTGTTTTCAGAGACTGAGGACGACCCTGTTGAGCATCCAGACGCTTGAGGATTTGTTCTAGTAGTAGCTTGGGTTAGTGTGGCATGGCATATGCCAGGAGGATTATTAATATCGTTTATTTATTTATTTATGCGAGTTGTAATAGACGTCCAGTTATTTGGTTTAAAACTTATTATGTATTTTGTTTATTGGATTGGTAGCAACAATTATTTTGGATTAATATTATATTATGAACTTATTCAGTATTTATTAAAGAAATTTTTTTAATTACCTTGTTTTATTTAAATTATTATCTTGGGTTACTAATGTAACGAGGGGCATTACAGTTTGGCTTTCAAACGGTCTTTTCTTTTCTACCCGAATCCCGCTTTTATAGACACCAACATTTAGCATTCCTAAATCCACAGGCTTCACTTGATCTTCGACTAATCAACTTAGCTCAACTATTAACCATGCACATTTCTTCTCATAATCCAATCGGAGTATTTAAGCAATTCATCAATCATCGTGATAACTTAATATTAAAACGGCTACCAATTTTATCACTAATTCAGCTACCATTAATAATCTATTTCGGCTGCCTAGAATAATATATATATATTCGGCTACCCTTATTTATATTCATTCGGCTCTTCTTATTCGACTGTTGCCTCACCCTGTTCATTTGGCTGACCATTAATCAACATCTACCGAGTGAATATTTTTTGTGGAGACAACATATATCATAAAAAATAACTTAGTTACTCTTCTTTTGAAGTGGACATGTCAATGGCAGAAGCTGATCAAATATTAGTGTAACTGTTGCCTAATGTAGCTTACGGAGGACATCCAACTGCTTTAAAATTTTACTTTACCCTAATTATAATGAAGAATATAAGGAAGTTTTACTTTGAAGAAAATGAAAAATCATGCTTTTGCTATTTTTGTTAATCCGCTCTAGGGATGATTAATGATTGTTCCCTTTCTTGATTCTTTGGATCCTCTCTTTCTAAATAAGTTGTTGAGAAAAAAAAACATTGTGGGTTTGACTTGAATTTTTATGGGTCTAATGTGTTTTTTGATTTTATTGCAGTAAAAAATGACTTCAGATCTAGAACTTCAAATTCTGGAAGAGGTGGCAAAGCACAATCTAATCAAACATTGGTAGCTTATCATTTCTAGGAAGTTCAACTTTTGTTTCTTTATTTTTTGTTGTTGAAGAATTTCTATATTTCCGTGAATGATTGAATCTCTGAATTGATTGAGTCGTTCACACATAGAGAAATGAGTATGCATTAAAAATAAAATAAAATAAAATTGTGGCTTTCAACATATACTTGTTGGTATTTATAGAATAAATTTGATTCATTTTTTTATGATAAAGTTTGATATGTTAAATGGTGTGGTTAGTTGTTTTCTATATATAATTCTAGAAAAATAGCCATGCTCGGTATGTTTAACTATTTATCCTTCTAAAGAGTCTTTTTATTAGATAACTAGAATGTGACCCGCGCGTTGCGCGGTTGCAATTTTGTTTTAAATTTTTGTACTGTTTAATTGTGATTAAATTGACAATAAATGTGATTGTAATAAGAGATAATGTTTGTATGATACATTGAAAGTTAATTGAAGACTTATTTTTGAATAACTGTCAATTGAAATGATTTTATTACATATTAAAATCGATGGAAGAATTGTGTTTTTTACCAAGAAAATGAACTTCTACTCATCTCATGTTTTTAGAAAAGGGAATTCATGTGCTGATTGTTTAGCTTCTTTTGGAATTTCTTCTAATAGTTTTATTTGGTGGGATTCTCCACCTAGGTTTATTCTTGAAGACTTTAATCGCAACAGCTTTAGTCTTCCTTATAGGTTTAAGTGATTTGATTCTTTGCTTGGGTTTTGGCCTAGATAGTCCCCCCTTGCTATTTTTTGTATTCTTTTTCTCTTTTTAATAAATTTATTATGCTGCAGATGATAGGTAAAGTTTGAGATGCCAACCTAGTTGGGATGTCATTCTTTATTATGATGCCTTTGCATGCTATTGTTTCAAAAAATGATTTTATTACATATTTGGAAATATCATTCAAGGATGCATATTGTCTTTTGTTGTGATCAATTTTTTTTTTTTTTTTTTGCTTTTTTCCTCTTGTGCTCGTTGTTGTTGCTTCTAGCTTCTGTTATAACCCCTTGTTTTGTTATTTGTTTTGAAAGTGATATATTTAGTGTTCTAAATATAACATTAATATAAGAATTTGAACTATAAAAGCTCAATAAATGAGATGATAATATCGTTTTGAAACGCAAATAAGAAGTTTGTTTAAAAAGAGTGTTCCAAACATTGAAATAAAATATTATTTTTCAAATTCATGCCTTATGAGGCATTACACTGCAGTTACTTATAATATCAAGTTGGTAAATTGTCTCTGCTCTCTTCTTTTCAAGGTAACACCCACTTAAAATGCTATGTGAATTCAAAAATCTAACCAAAGAGTTACTTTTAGTTTTTTTTTTATTAAACAGAACAAAAACAGAATAATATATACACCAACGAAAAGAATTATGCCACTTTGGTTTGGGAATCTTTCACTATTCATTCAAATTTGACACACACAACCTTTTCTTAGAAGACCACAAAGCTAATTTGTTCTGCGAGTACCTAGCTATATATATGTCTCCTTTATAGTTCGTTGGACACTTATTAGAAATCAATCAATTTATAAATATTCTTTAGGTTCTCTGGCCATTAGGAAGACATAAATACCTAAAGGAATTATACATTATATATTTACTAATATATGCTCCCATCGTTTTCACGATTGTTTTTTTGTATTTTTTTTTACCCGTTATTTTCAAATAATTTTTTATTTTATGTTAAGATAATTTAATGTAATACTTTCATGCATAATTACATAATTTGTCATTGATAATTTTATATTTAGAACATTGTTAAACATTTAAAATTACAGTAAAAATAAAATTAAATAAGTCATAATTATTAATTGTGTATAAACTTTTTGTATAATGTTTTGTCTTTATTATGCATGGTAACTAATTAATTATAAAGGTATCTTCATATGTCGTAACAAATTAATATAGCCAATAAAGGAAGATGTAATAAATGAGTCGTTCTTTTAATGAGAAGATGAAAAGTTCAAGGATTTGAGTGTGTTTTAGAGGCTATCATATAAGCAATATGTGATGTCGCAAAATTTGTCTTACATGGCATATAATAAGATGAGGTGTTAACGCTAGAATTCACAGGTCTATTTTAATAGATTATAATAGAATAGATTTAACAAGTGTCAATTGTAACGCCCCGATTTTCACACTTTCAAAGACTAGTAAATTATATTTTTATCTGTGTTTTAGAAAATGATTTTGGGAAAACCAAAGTCATATTCATGCTCTAGGCAATCGTAGGAAGCTACGGTTAAATTTTGGGTCGAAAACGTAGACGGAGCCCGGTCTGCGTTTTCACTAACAGTAGTATTTTACTACCAGAAAGACCTAATTTTGACTCGTGAATGAGGAAGTTAGTCTTAGAATTCGATTCTCTACGATTTTGCTAAAATCAGTTCTTGACATTAAAAATTGAAAATAATATAAACTATTTGGGCGAAAACTCGAACTGGGAGATGATTGGAGCTGTAAAGGGATTTAACGGGACCCGCTAACTGATAAACTCCGTGTCACATTAACTCACATCACATTGGGAAACGTGCCAGTGTCATGATGGTTTTTCAAAATATTTGGACGCGAAATAACCAAAACGCCCTTGAGTTTTCATGACATTACAACTTAACCATGGTGAAATGACCAAACTACCCCTAAATGAGAAAATATTTCAACTTTGGCCAATTTCGACCAGCCCTTCCTTTTCTCTCTATCATCACTTGTTCTAACTTTTCTTCATTTCCTTCAAAGCTTTTCATCCAAATTTCTTCATAATATTCAAAGTTTGGTGAAACTAAGTTGATTTCTCACTAAGCTTCATCATCTAGGAGGTATTAACTTCAATCTTCATCTCTTAATCTCTCTATGTCTCTCTTTAATCTCAGGATTCATGAAAGGTTAGGTTTAAATCATAAATTTCAAAAATCCATGAAAAATTGGACAAAAATCCTTTTAATGTCAAACCACTTTCTTTCAACTAGATTCATGATCTTCTATCATAATCCAAGAGTTAGAAAGCAAATGATCGTCCTAGCTCAAATGGGTATTTATGGCCGAAACCTCCATGGATGAGTGGATGGGGTTTTGGTTCAAGTTTTGGTGTAATAGGCATTGAATTAGTCTTATCACACCTAGTAGTTATAGAATCCAAGAGATGAGAAATTTTTACACTCCCTAGCCATATTTACTAGCATATGGCCGAACCGAGGAGGAAGGAGATAGGAGAAAATTTTGTGATTTGAAGTTGATATCTTGATTTATTGATTGTGTGTAGTTGTCGTCAAGTAATATGACGAGGAATCAGGACTATTCGTGGACCGATCGGATGACTTTGCATCCGAAGGATACTCCGAGAGGTAAGGGGAGATTGCCTGAGGGATCTCACGATGATTATGTGCTATTGTTTTTGGTCTGTAACTATGTGATTAGGCTGTGTGGTGGTTGATTGATTTACTTTCCGCAATTATTTTGATTGTTGCTAATTGCTTGCTAATATGTGTTATGGTGATTTACTATGTTTTTTATCTGTAATATCTGCTATAGTCATATTGTGATGATGATTTTAGATTGGGAAGCCTGACAGTGGTCAGTGCTCAATTAATTAACGGGGATAAAAGCCTTGAAAAGCTTTGTAGTAAATGCCAAAGATTTATTTGGGGAATGTTGGGAATTTTCAATGATGCTAGTTTTCTACAGAAAAAGAGGATCCTAAAGTAATTTATAGAGTTAATGGAAAAGATTTTGATTTTCAAGAATAAGTTAACCATTTTGTGGAATAAATTGAAATAAGAGGAAAAAGTCAAGATTTTGAAATTAGGATGTTTTTAAACGCTAAACGACGTTTTAATTCCGAAAAGATTTACGAAAAATATTTTCGAAAAGCAATAATACTGTTCTGGGATGACGTTTTTGTTCTCAGTTGTTTCCTTTCAAAAAAATGATTTTTGGGAAGGGACTTTCAACAAAAGATAATTTTTATCAGTAATTCAATGGTTTTCAAACCATTTTCAAACAAAGGTTTTTCTGTAAACGAGTTTTCCCCAACGGTGTAAAATCCGACAACTTGGATGAGTTGCGGAGATTTAGTTTTGGATTTGTGTTCCACAGAATGAAAAACGGTGAAAAACGATGAAACGTGAACCTAGTATACGAGACGTCAGGATACTAGTGTTCGGTAAAAATAGGACGAGAAGCCATGCAACGGTGATATGGATTGTGTGTCCTCCTCTTGTTATGAGGAAACGTCCTCTTGTTATGAGGAAACATGATTAAAGATGAATGATGTTTTCTATTACCACGGACCTTGAGCTGGTGCATCAGTCTAGAGCTCCGTGATTGAGCACTCGGACGTTTTGTGCTAACGGTAAAAAGTTTTATAATAGTGTAAATTATGAATAGTCGGGAGCCTTTGAGCTACGACAACGAAAGAACGAACACAAAGAAAAGTGGCAAGACTTGAAACGTTTTTCCATGTATTAAAATCGGCAGACGTGCCAACGGTGTTAATCTGGATATCTTGGTGGTCAGGATATGCAAGACGGTGTATACCATTGTGCCTTGATGGACAATGAAAACCATAAACGATGATCGCCTGTGCCTTGCGTTGGACAGTGTGCAATGGTTTTAACAACGGTTTGCCTTTTGGCAATTGAGCCTGATCAGCTCAGTTTTTATAAAACGGTGTTGGGATCTCCAGAGATTAAGTAAAGATCTAGATGACGAACATTGAAGTGTCATGCATTTCTATTAAAAATGACGATGACTATCGGGTATGAAATCCTACGATGTACTACTTGTTCATTCAGTGGAATTTTATGGATCATGATATTATATATGCTTATTTGTTGAGGATGTGTCCCGCATGTGGTTATCCTGTTTAAAATCCACATATTGGTATCTCACCCTTGCCTGTACATGTTGGAAACCCTGTTGTGTTTTTGGATGCATGTACAGATGCATTTCAGCGAATCTCAGGGTCACTTCGGGACCGTGAAGTTGGAGTCTCGTCACGTCGACGGCAAAGAGGTGTGGGCTGGCGACGACGAGGCATAGTCTCATGGGTATGTCGAACACTAGACAGTATACTATGTCATCTTCGGAGTTTTTTTCAGACCAGCTCTTAGGATTCTTGGTTTTTAGATCAAGTCTTTCGAAAAGATCGGAAACAAAATACGCCTTATGGCGAAGTTGATAATGAGTTTTTAATTTGTTTCATGTGATTGTTCATGTTTATCTTTGGCATCAGTTTTCCTGTAACCACTCGATTGAGTGTTTTTCAAAAAAGTTTAGTTTACTATAACTTTATTTCTTTTCTGAAATAGGTTACCATGTGATGTCCCAAAAGGGGGTGTCACATTAGTGGTATCAGAGCTGGTCGATGTCTTTCAGGATCTAGGTTATGGATTAATGATGTTTTTGTTGTGTTTACTCTATGTTTTGTTTTGATAAAGGTCAGTCAGAGTAAGAATACTCTGTTATGACTTGTTCCTTGTGGAATATGACCAATCAGATTGGTTGGATCTGATGATCCAGATGTGTTAAGACTCGTATAGAAGAGTTATCTGAGTTACTAAGGTAACATCTAAGGTAGGCTTTGGGGCAGCTCCTTCGACAGTTCAAGCAAATAGGCTTGAATATGACCCTTATGTTATGAGTCAAGAATGTTAGACTCTTAGCTATCAAGTAAGGGAAGACTCCCTTATATATGAAGGAAGTTTGATTGTTGGGAGAGTTGCCAAGGAAATAAGTGTGCCTTAGGTAGTTAGAAGGTTACGAAAAAGTTTGTGGAGTAGATTTATCGGTAGCTAGTAAGCGACCAAAGGAATGGCAAGATAACGATGTGTACTCTAATAGAGTTGAGAGACTGGAATGGAATCTAGGTGGAGCAATGGAAGTGTAGTAAGGACTAAGGCTTGATGATTTGAATAAAATGAAAATTTGTATAAATGTGTTATGATGATTCGATGTAGGTTTAATCATTTGTTTTAAGTTAGCCTATACCCCTGTTGAGAGTCCTTGTTTGAAAGGATAGACAACCCTACGATGTTGAAAAAAAGTGAAAACTTAGGAGCCTAGTAATATTTCAGCGATAATGTCCCTCGAAGGGTGGTAATCATGTGAAGTTTCTTCTAGTGGTATTTTTAAGAAGTGATTGGAGCCTCCGTTGTTTATGGATTTGATGGATAGGATGTTTGTCTCCATTACGACAAATAAAAGGTTACACCTCATAAGTAAACTTGTTATCCATGCTGATGATGGTGAAGAATTCGTATAATACCCAAGTATAATTTCTGAGGGTTACGAATAATCAGAGACTGAGTGAATAAGAATGGAAGAACGAATTTTGGCCATAGAATGAGTGCCCTGAGGACTGGTATTAGTAGGGGAAAGAATTACAATGAATCCTATCTGGATGAGAGTATTGTCTCGTTGGTAGAACTTAAGACAGTGACCAGTGTAGATGAGTAAGACAGATGAGTTTAGACTCACTTGTAATGACCACTATTTGAGGATATGGTTGCCTCTTTGTTTCGATGCTTTAGAATTTTGAGGACTTGGACTAAGTTTTATATTAAGTTTGGATTTTTACTTAGATATTAGAATTCTTAAGTGACTTATTAAGATTTAAAGTGCTTGGGAGCTTGTTGATGAGATTGAGACAAGCGGTGACGGAGTGGGAATTGGTTTAGGCGTTTGACATAATAATGGAAGTTGATCTAAGTATCAGATCACTAAGGTAATGCTTAGAAGCAAGAATGGAAGTAAGTCTTTGTGAAGGTTGGTTGTAGTGAATGACGGACTAGCATGTAAGGGAAAGAGGGAATGACTTTCCCGATAGTTGAGGGATAATCAAAAACGGATGATAAGTTTCAGGAGTTAGTTTTATTTCTCCAAAAGTGTAGGACCATGGTCAAATTGTTCCCTTGACGAAACAATGTGTGTTGACACACAAGGATGTGTATTTTGTTGAGTTCTAATCAGGTTGAGACCTTGTGAGAACTCATGTTTAGTGAGTGATACTCATATTCACGTTGACGTGTCGTTGATCCTTTTGGGATTGTCAGACATGGGAATGAGGTGACTATCATGGAGGATTTTAAGGAGAATTTTATGAGAATATTCCAAGTGTGTGTTGCGAAGGATGCTGAGTTTTCGATTGATCTAGTTAGTAGATTCCGTCAAATCTGCATCACTTTGGGTTGGATATCACCTACAACGTTAACCAGTTAGACTACGTGAAATGAAATTTTCGCTCGTTTCTTCATCAATTTGTCCTCATCGGTGATGTTCCCGTTTACTCGGAGAGTCACGAGGAATATGAGGAAACTCTGTGGCAAGTGTTGCGGACCCCACGGGAGAAAAGCTATCGTGGAGTTTCTTAAGCGCGAGTTTCGACTCGATGGTAGTGAAATTCTTAGGGCATGAGATCCCAAGCTAGTATTTGTACTCACATTCCTACATAATCCTCAGTGTATTAGACATTTGAGTAGATTGTTTGGATAGCATCCAATCGTCTGGACATCTTCACATTTCTTGCTTGAAAGTTTGTTATGACTATTCCTTGTGTTATAACACGAACAAATTCTTGATACTGAAAGGTTCTTGATAAAACTAGTCTAATCACTTTTACCTTTGGTAAACGTGATCCAGTCTGATGTTTGGCCAGATTATTTATCTTTGGATCCGCTGAAAGATTCTTGTGAAAGAAGGGACTTTAATAGAGTCATGGTTGTAAACATGTATTAGCCACGCATTTTTGCATCCACGAACCGACTAAAGAATCTTTTACATGCTGGATATTCCTACATTCTGTTAGGAATGATGAAACCCTCATATATACTTTCCTGCGATAGTGAGACCAAGAAGATTTCCTCTGTCGAAAATTCCTTTCATGGAAAATTTCTTTCCTTAGTCTTCAAGGACCGAGTAGTGACTGAATTAAACGGATTTCCCGCAACTCAATTGGATGAGCAAGAAAGACGTTTAGATCTCTGGAAGCTCGGTTAGGATTAAGTGTAATGCCTAACTACAAGCATTCTTTTAGCAGGATATACAACACCCTTTCCAGAGTGTCACACTGCCGAACGTTTATAAGGGCGAAAATATATTTTTAATGCGGAAAATACGGTTCTTTTTTTTTTTTCTTTTCACAAAGATGTAATGGGCATAGTAAAGGTAAATAACACTAATAAATGAACTTAGGTTCACCATGCATTTCTAGAACATACTGTATTATAAATACAGAAACAAAAAACAGAAAACAGAAACATCAACATTACTGTATACAGACATAAGTCTAATGTATAGCTGATAATAAGAAATAATAAGTACCAGGAGTCGTAGCTCCCATAAGGTACTACAGGTACCGACACAGTCTGGCTGACTACAAAACTAAGCCACAAAAAAAGTCTGCCTCTGGGCTCATGTAAACTGCTGAACTGAACCATCGTCACGTCCATCTGTTCAAGCAGCAACAGCAAGTACCAGTAGAAAACATACAGATATGGGTGAGATTCCCGTTCATCAACACAACAAAACAGTAATAGTAAAAACGGGACGACTCACCAGGTAACAGTGTACCCAACATGCTAACTAAAAATTCTCAATATAAATAAAGTTAAACAGTTAACAACAAAATATCATGTTAAACAGTTAACAGCATAATATCATGTTAAACAGTTAACAACATAATATAAGGCATTCTTAAACAATACAGCCATGTATAACAGTAAATGTAAACATCAACAGCCATGCAATGCTGTACAATGTTCATGACTCAATGCCAATGCCACTGGGTACTACTCTGACCCATACTCCATGGATCTAACAAAACGTCGGAGAAAGTGAATGGGAGGACATGTTCCGGTTTCTGCCAGCCATGAGCAAGATGCTACAACATTCGTAACGTGCACGTATCTGGCTTTACGGTAACACTCTCGACCAAACATGAAAAGTACGGCATCTAGTAGGGGATATCAGTGTATTGCATGGATTCGCCACGACACAGAAGAGCTACCAACTGGTCACATGTTAGCCCTTCCAACCCTGATACCTCCAAAAAGACCATTGAAGATCGTCAGCGTAAGATTCGCACCCGCATCAAGGTGTAAGCTCAACTCCTAGGCTCAAGTCCTTACAACTATGCAAATGAAATGCCAATGCTTACACAAAGCAGATGCGAAAAAGCAATGTCTACCCCCGGGTAAACCTCGAGGTCCACTAAGGTTCTCTTCCTTAGGAACTATACGCGTCTTTGAAAAACAAAACCTTTATCCACTGGATAAATCTCGTGATCCAAGTCATCACAAGACTGAAACAATTGAACGACTGATCGGCATCCGAATCACCGGTCCGTCATCGAACTACTGTTCCAAAACCCAAAACGTTTCGTGTTTGTGTTTATATCTTATAAGTCATTGACGTACTAAGTCATCAATGATATAGTATATGGTCTTGTTTCACCACATACTATACTTAATTAACCCTTGTCTTCAACTCTAAGTTAATTACTTAACTTAAGTTTTAATGCGTAAAACTTTACAGTTTGAGTTGAAAAACACTCTTTATGAACAAAACAATTTCTCGCGGGGTGAAGGTAGGTTTCGCGACACGAGGCTGAGAGGTTGTCTTTATTGTTTAGACAGTCTTTCTTATCCGCGAGGCGAGAATGGTAACGCGACGTGAGGCAGAGAAGCTATCTCTTTTATTGCTCGGACAGTCCTTCTGGTTCGCGAGGCGAAAACGACATCGCGACGCGAGGCCGAGAAGTTATATCTTTGCTACTCGGGCTAGCCCACTGTCTCGCGCGGCGAGACAATGTTAGCACGGCGAATGCCTTGTCTTCCCTCTGTCTCGCGTGGCGAGACAAGGTTCACTGGGCGAATGCCCTGTTTTCACTTTTCCCTATCTCCTTCAGTAATTCTCTTTTTGAAACACTTAGTTTGATTAAAAGACCTATGGCTAAAGAAAAGACATTTCCCCACGTTGGTGACACACTTCAAAGGTTAAAAATTCAGTTGATCTTTGGATCAAAATCACTTTTTGTTTTTCTTTGAAAACATAGGTTATGAAATCATGTTTTTTCTTACTTCAAAACTTGGCAAAAATAAGAACAACACATGCAGTTTTAACTAGCCGACTCCAATGGAAAATGGAGACTTTGCTTCACCAACTAAGCAAATATAGCTCAAAAAGTTCACACCAACTATGATAAACAACAATTACACATTATTACATCAAAATCAAACATAAAAGTCCATCACACATCATGGCCTCATAATCAAGCATAAAAGTCCATACTTGATCTAGTGATCAAATTAGGTTTTTCAACATACATGGAAATGATTTTCATTCAATCATATCATCATCAACATATGCTAGAGCACTCTACAACACACTAAAGCATAAACTCATCATGACAACTTTGTTCTTCAAGAGAACTTAACAAAACTTAACAATTAAAAGTGAACCCAAACTAAAGGGTTTCACCCACACATAAACTTAAACAACCATCTTCACCACCACCATCTTGGTGTGATGACGTTCACCCCCCATCCCTGTTGATGAGCAAATATCCTGATCAAAGTCGGTTGATCGGTTTGTGAACCTCCTGACAATCGTCACCAACTACAACAACACAACAATCAAACATTAAACAATAATCAAAACAAAACTCAACAATTCTACCTAATGAGGGTTTCGGCCACCCTAGGGTAAAAAGGTTAGGAATTGATTTTGATTTTCTATTTCATGGATTCAAAGGCAATAGGAAAGCTAAGGATGAAATCAAGTGTTAGAAATCAAAAATTGATGAAAAACACTATTCATCATCATCACATAGGGTTCAGCCATTTGGGGATTTAGGGCTATGATGAGAGTTGAATCATAAGGTCTTGGGTTTAGGAAGAGAATGATGAGGTGAGTTCAAAGAAATTGGTTTCACATCAAAAGGATTTTTCTACAAATTCCTATGGATTTTCAAAGTTTTGGATCTAAGAATTTATTTTCATGAAAATGAAGTTTGATCTTGAAATAGAGAGAGATTCAAGAAGCTAAGAGATCATAGAAGTGATCTTACCTTAGAATGAAGGAAGGTTGCTCAAGGAATCAAGTGATTTTATCAAGTATTCAAGCTTTTTCTCAAGGATCAACGGTGTTTTCTCAAGAAAATCTATGGAGTTCTATTTGGGGAGGGGCTGTGTGTGAATGAAGGGTGTGAGGGGCTGAGTTCAGCCTCTTAAAAGCTCACTTAAGGGCAAAAAGGTCATTTGCCAAAAGGGTAAAATGGTAAAAGTGTAAAAGATTAAGGTTAGGGGCATTTTGGTAATTTCGCGTCTAGATTTTCCCGACCGTCATGATGACTCTAGCATACTCTCCCAAGTGTCCTGGGATGATGTGGTATCAAGCTTATCCATTGGCGAGTCCCGTTAAATCCATATGTGGCTCCGTTCGTCACCCGATTGAGGATTTCACTCGAACGGAGGTCAGGAAGTGATTTTTTTGAAATTTTGTGAAATTTAACCAAAACGTAGAGAATCGAATTCTAAGACTTACTGTCTCATTCATGGGTCCATCTGATGTCTCCTGAGCAGTAAAATCATGCTGTCAGTGTAAACACGCAGACCGGATTTCGTTTGAGTTTTCAACTCAAAACTTAATCGTAGCTTCCTACGATATCGTCGAGCATGACTATGGTCTCGGAATATTTTATTTCCGTTCCTAAGACCTCGAATAAAATAAAGACGTTAAAATAATGAAGAATTAGAAAACGTGAAAATCGGGGCGTTACATTCCTACCCCTCTTAAAAGAATTTCGTCCTCGAAATTATACGTACCTCTTAGAACAAACTAGGATACTGTTGTTGCATCTCCTCTTCTCTTTCCCAAGTAGCATCACCTGTAGTCTCGTTCCAGATAACTTTGACCAAAGCTATCTCCTTCTCTCACAGTTTCTTTATCCTTCTGTCTTCGATCTTAACCGGCAGCGTTTCATAGGTTAGGTTATCCTTGAGCTGTACTGAATCAGACTCTATGACATGACTGGGATCAGGAATATACTTTCGCAATTGCGAAACATGAAAAACATTATGAAGGTTGGATAGAAAAGGCAGTAAAGCTATTTGGTAAGCTACTGGACCTATCCGACGAAGAATGTGATAAGGTCCGATGAATTTTGGAGTGAGTTTTCTGGACTTAAGAACCCTGCCCACCCCAGTCATTGGAGTGACTCTCAAAAACACATGATCCCCTTCCTCAAACTCAAGTGGCCTACGTCTTTTATCCGCATAACTCTTCTGTCGGCTCTGAGTTGTCCTCATCTTTTCTTGAATCAGTTTCACCTTCTCGGTTGTTTGTTGCACTAGTTCAGGTCCTAATGAAGCACTTTCTTCATCTGGGTAACAACACAAAGGTGTTCTGCAACGTCGTCCGTATAAAGCTTCGTAGGGTGCCATCCCTATACTCGAATAATAACTGTTGTTGTAGGTGAATTCTATCAACGGTAGGAACTTCTCCTAACTTCTGGCATGTTCCAACACACACGCCCTTAACAGATCCTCTAAAGACTGAATCGTCCTTTTTGATTGTCCATCAGTTTGAGGATGGTAAACCGAACTTAATCGTAACTTCGTTCCCAAAGCTTTATGCAAACTTTGCCAAAATCGCGAAGTAAAACACGAATCTCTATCCGATATGATACTTGAAGGTACTCCATGCAGTCTCACAATCTCACTGATATAAATCTGAGTAAGCTTTTCCATGGTATACTTGAGATTAATAGGTAGAAAATGAGTTGATTTCGTAAGCCTATCAATTATTACCCAAATGGAATCGTGTCCTTTAGGTGTTCGTGGCAAACATGTCATGAAATCCATCGCTATGCCGTCCTATTTCTACTCTGGGATATCCAACGGAAGTAACATTCCCCTTGGCCTTTGATGTTCAACCTTTGCTTTTTGACACACTAAGCACGATGCCACATAATCAGCTACATCTCTCTTCATACCTTGCCACCAAAACAACCGCTTCAGGCCTTGGTACATCTCTGTTGACCCTGGATGCATACTCAACTTGCTTCTATGAGCTTCGTCCAGAATTAACCTCCTTATCTCTGGGTTGTTTGGCACACAAACCCACTCTCCTCGTCTTAGGATTCCATCTGCTCCCTCCTTGTATTTAGACGTCATCTCTTTCTTTAGATTCCTTCGCTTTTTCCCCAGATACTGGTCGTATACTTGTTTCTACCGAATCTGATCCATCAGATCACAAGATACAGTAACCATACCTACACATAGTCTTCCCGGCATACTAACCACGAACAGATGCATATCCCTGAACTGTTCCAACAGCTCGTGTTCCTTAACCGTCATGGCAGACACATGTAACACCTTCTTACTCAGCGCATCCGCTACCACATTAGCTTTTCCCGGATGATACTGCAACTGAAAGTCATAGTCCTTCAAAAATTCCAGCCACTGTCTTTGCCTTTTGTTGAGCTCTTTCTGATCGAACAGGTACTTCATGCTCTTATGGTCGCTAAAAACATTGAACGTCGAACCATACAAGTAGTGCCTCCAAATCTTCAACGCAAAGACTACCGCTGCTAACTCCAGATCATGAGTTGGGTAATTCTTCTCGTGCACTTTCAACTGTCTCGAGGCATACTCTACCACCTTCCGATTCTGCATCAGAACATAGCCTAACCCCTGGTATGAAGCATCACATAGCTTGGATCTGGCACTATCAACACTGGTGATGTAGTCAGCCTCTCTTTCAGCTCCTGAAAACTCTGCTCACAGGCTTCAGTCCATTCAAACGTTTTATCCTTCCTCATCAATTGGGTAAGAGGTCCTACAATCTTAGAAAATCCCTCGATAAACCTCCGATAATACCCAGCCAAACCCACAAAATTGCATAATTCAGTCACTGTGGTTGGTCTTTCCCATTCAAGAACCGCTTCAATTATTGACGGATCTACCACAATTCCTTCCTTTGAAATTACATGACCCAAAAACTGCACTTCATTGAGCCAAAACTCACACTTAGACAATTTTGCATACAGTTGTTTCTC
Organism: Ammopiptanthus mongolicus; assembly: GCA_039655645.1. Taxonomy (NCBI): domain Eukaryota; kingdom Viridiplantae; phylum Streptophyta; class Magnoliopsida; order Fabales; family Fabaceae; genus Ammopiptanthus; species Ammopiptanthus mongolicus. The sequence continues at coordinate 55,752,730 of CM077346.1, read as the reverse complement.
TTTCAGAACCTGAAGAACTACACTAAGATGTTCAGCGTGTTCTTCCTGGTCTCGCGAATAGATGAGTATGTCGTCTATAAAAACAACGACAAACTTATCTAGGTATGGACTGAAGATCCTATTCATATAATCCATGAATATAGCCGGAGCATTCGTCACACCAAACGGCATTACAAGATATTTGTAGTGCCCATAGCGTGTTCGAAACGCTGTCTTCGGTACATCCTCTGCCTTCACACGAATCTGGTGATAACCCGATCGAAAATCAATTTTGGAGAAAACTACCGCTCCCCTAAACTGATTCATCAAGTCATCTATCGATACTTGTTCTTAATAGTAACCTTATTCAACTGGCGATAATCCACGCATAAGCGAGTTGTTCCATCTTTCTTTTTCACCAACAGCACAGGTGCTCCCCACGGCGACACACTAGGTCTAACAAACTGCTTCCCCAATAAGTTTACCAATTGTTCCTTCAAGGTTTCCAACTCAGCAGGTGCCATTCGATACGGTGCCATAGACACTGGTCCTGTTCCTGGACATGATCGATCTCAAACTCGATGTCCCGAACTGGCGGCAAACCCGGTACGTCTTCAGGAAAGACTTCCGGAAACTCGTTCACGACAGGTATGCGCTCTAAGACTAGCTCGCTCTTGACCTCCAAAGAAGATAGCAACATGTATCCTTGAGCTCCTTCTCTCAAAGATGCATTTACTTGGTTGGCAGTCAAAATTCCATAATTCTCACAACTAGGGAAAACTAAGGTTTTATTTGCACAGTCTTACAGGATATGATTAGTAGATAACCAATCCATTCATAATATTACATCCATTTGCGAAAGAGGCAAACAGATCAAATCAATCAAAAATGTTCTATCTATAACAAAAATAGAACAGTTCAAACAAACTTTAGCAGTTATAACAGGCTTTGCAGTAGGCGTAGAAATTACCAAATCAAAAGGTAAAGAAGACACAGGTAATCCCAACAGATTCACACAGTCATAGGCAATAAAGGAATGCGTTGCGCCTGAATCAAACAGTACATTTAAGGTTTTACCTCCCATGACACACTGACCTTGGATTAAGTCTTCATTTTGAGAAGCTTCGGCACCACCCATACAATTAAGGAATGCCTTAGGCCTTGCAGCTTGGACATTGTTGACAGAATGTTCCACTTTTGGTTGCATGCATTCACGTGAAATATGTCCCGGCTTCCCACACTTGAAGCAGATAATCCATTTGATTGAACAGACTTTGGTGGTGTGATTGCTCTTCCCACACTTTATGCACTTGGTTGGGGCATTTCCAGACTGACTGAAACCCCCACTGCTGCCTCCCACAGAATGTTGTTGTTGATCTTATTGCCTTGAATATGGCTTCCATCGAGATTTGTCGTCTCGACCGTCGCTTCCTCTCTGGAACTTGCTCGGTCCAAAATTCTGTACCCGCTTGTCCTTGGGCTCCAAGCTCTCAATCAGACAGCACTTCTCCATCAGCCTTGGAAAAACAGAAATTTCTAGAGGAACAACAACTCTCTTCAAGTCGATCCTCAGACCTCCTTCAAATTTCCTGCACTTCCACTCTTCTCTTGGGTTGTCCTGAAAATAATTCGAGAAATTTGCCAAGCTCTCAAATTTGGCCCCGTATTCAGCTACGGTCATTCCCCCTTGTCTCAACTGCAGGAACTCCATCTCTTTCTCGTGCCTTGTACTTGCAGGAAAATATTTTTCCAGGAACTTTCCTTTAAAAGCATTCTAGTCCACAGCTTGTTGGTCATGAATCAGCATCTGACGGGCTCCTTCCCACCAGTATTCAGCATCCTCCACCAGCATATAGGTTGCATAGACAACCTTGTCATTCTCAGTACATCTCATAGCTCCAAAGATTTTCTCTAACATCTGGATCCAACGCTCAGCTAACTCAGAATTGAATTCACCTTTGAATTGAGGTGGATTCCTACGAAGAAATTCGTCTAGTCCTCTACCTCCAGCAGCTCGTTCGTCACGTTGAACCATCGTAGCAGCCATTTCCCGTATGGCGTTCACAACAGCAGTCAGGTTTTAAGAAGCCGTTGCTAACTTCAAAACCAGAACTGTCAAACTCAAAGGAACCACAACAAAACTAAAGCAAACAACAGAGAAACACACAGCGAACACAACACAAAAGAGACAGACCATAACCTACAAACCCCAAAAAGACTCGGCCAGCTCTGATACCAAATAATGCAACACCCTTTTCCCGAGTGTCACATTCCCGAACATTTATAAGGTCGAAAATATATTTTTAATGCAGAAAATACGGTTTTTTTTTCTTTTCACAAAGATGTAATGGGATTAGTAAAGGTAAATAACACTAATAAATGAACTTAGGTTCACCATGCATTTCTAGAACATACTGTATTATAAATACAGAAATAGAAAACAGAAAACAGAAACATCAACATTACTGTATACAAACATAAGTTTAATGTGTAACTAATAATAAGAACTAATAAGTACTAGGAGTCGTAGCTCCCAAAAGGTACTACAGATACCGACACAGTCTGGCCGACTACAAACTAAACCACAAAAAGAGTCCACCTCTGGGCTCAAGGAAACTACTGAACTGAACCATCATCAGGTCCATCTGTTCAAGCAGCAATAGCAAGTACCAGCAGAAAACATACAGATATGGGTGAGATTCCCGTTCATCAACACAGCAAAACAACAATAGTAAAAACGGGACGACTCACCAGGTATCAGTGTACCCAACATGCTTACTGAAAATTCTCAATATAAATCATGTTAAACAGTTAACAGCATAATATCATGTTAAACAATTAACAACATAATATCATGTTAAACAGTTAACAACATAATAGAAGGCATTCTTAAACAATACAGCAATGTATAACATTAAATGTAAACATCCACAGCCATGCAATACAGTTCAATGTTCATGACTCAATGCCAATGCCACTGGGTACTACTTTGACCCCTACTCCATGGAGCTAACAAAACGTCGGAGAGAGTGAATGGGAGGACATGTTCCGGTTTCTGCCAGCCATAAGCAAGATGCTACAACATTCGTAACGCGCATGTATCTGGCTTTACGGTAACACTCTCGACCAAACATGAAAAGTACGGCATCTAGTAGAGGATATCAATGCATTGCACGGATTCGCCACGACACAGAAGAGCTACCAACCGGTCACATGTCAGCCCTTTCACCTTTGATACCTCCAAAAAGACCATTGAAGATCATCACCGTAAGATTTGCACCCGCATCAAGGTGTAAGCTCAACTCCTAGGCTCAAGGCCTTACAACTATGCAAATGAAATGCCAATGCTTACACAAAGCAGATGCGAAAAAGCAATGTCTACCCCCAGGTAAACCTCGAGGTCCACTAAGGTTCTCTTCATTAGGAACTCTACGCGTCTTTGAAAAACAAAACCTTTATCCACCGGATAAATCTCGTGATCCCCCCCGGGATCGAGTCATCACAAGACTGAAATAATTGAACGACTGATCGGGGTCTGAATCACCGGTCCGTCATAGAAATATTGTTCCAAAACCCAAAACGTTTCGTGTTTGTGTTTATGTCTTATGAAGTCATTGGTGTACTAAGTCATCAACGGTATAGTATATGGTCTTGTGTCACCACATACTATACTTAATTAACCCTTGTCTTCAACTCTAAGTTAATTACTTAACTTAGCTTTTAATACGTAAAACTTTACAGTTTGAGTTGAAAAACACTCTTTATGAACAAAACCATTTCTTGCGGGGCGAAGGTAGGTTTCGCGATGCAAGGATGAGAGGTTATCTTTACTGTTTAGACAGTCTTTCTTATTTGGGAGGCGAGAATGGTAACGCGACGCGAAGCAGAGAAGCTATCTCTTTTACTGCTCGAACAGTACTTCTGGTTCGAGAGGCGAGAACAACGTCGCGACGCGAGGCTGAGAAGTTATATCTTTGTTGCTCGGGCTAGCCCACTGTCTCGCGTGGCGAGACAACGTTAGCCGAACGAATGCCTTGTCTTCCTTATGTCTCGCGTGGCGAGTCAAGGTTCGCTGGGCGAATGCCCTATTTTCACTTTTCCCTAACTCCTTCATTAATTATCTTTTTGAAACACTTAGTTTGATTGAAAGACATATGGCTAAAGAAAAGACATTTTCCCTCTTTGGTGACACACTTTAATGGTTAAAACTTCATTTGATCTTTGGATCAAAATCACTTTTTGATTTTTATTGAAAACATAGGTTATAAAATCATGTTTTTCTTAGTTCAAAACTTGGCTAAAACAAGAACAACACATGTTCTTATATTTCCTCTTACTAAGGCCACAAGCCTACTCCATTGGAAAACGGAGACTTTCCTTCACCAATTAAGAAAATATAGCTCAAAAAGCTCACACCAACTATGATAAACAACAATTACACATTATTACATCATAATCAAACATAAAAGTCCATCACACATCATGGCCTCATAATGAAGCATAAAAGTCCATACTTGATCTAGTGATCAAAGTAGGTTTTTCAACATACATGGAAATGATTTTCATTCAATCATATCATCATCAACATATGCTAGAGCACTCTACAACACACTAAAGCATAAATTCATCATGACAACTTTGTTCTTCAAGAGAACTTAGCAAAACTTACAATTAAAAGTGAACCCAAACTAAAGGGTTTCACCCACACATAAACTTAAAACAACCATCTTCACCACCACCATCTTGGTGTGATGAGGTTCCCCCCATCCCTGTTAATGAGCAGATATCCTGATCAAAGTCGGTTGATCTGTTTGTGAACCTCCTGACAATCATCACCAACTACAACAACACAACAATCAAACATTAAACAATAATCAAAACAAAACTCAACAATTCTACCTAATGAGGGTTTCGGCCACCCTAGGGTAAAAAGGTTAGGAATTGATTTTGGTTTTCTATTTCATGGATTCAAAGGCAATAGGAAAGCTAAGGATGAAATCAAGTGTTAGAAAGGCAATAGGAAAGCTAAGGATGAAATCAAGTGTTAGAAATCAAAAATTGATGAAAAACACTATTCATCATCATCACATAGGGTTCGGCCATTTTGGGATTTAGGGCTATGATGAGAGTTGAATCATAAGGTCTTAGGTTTAGGTAGATAATGATGAGGTGAGTTCAAAGAAATTGGTTTCACATCAAAAGGATTTTTCTACAAATTCCTATGGATTTTCAAAGTTTTGGATCTAAGAATTTATTTTCATGAATGTAACACCCTACTTTTTACCCTATGTTTATATGTGTTAATATTTGCTTATATATGTTGTATATATGTTGTTTATGATTGTTCTTGATGTCGAAGTTCATAGTTGGGGTAGTCCAGCCTTAAGGAATGGTCAATGCATTCGAGTCCAATAAACCTATTTTACGGTTTTGTCCATATCTTCAGTTATAGATGTCGGATTGAGGCGATCTTGGATGTGTTGGAAAGCTTAGAGGATTATCTACAAGTCTTATTTCAGGTTTTGAGGCAAAATTCGGCTTCTATATTTTAGCGTAGTGAAGGAACTTCGCCTAGTGAATATGGCAGACAGATTCTTGCAGCTCTCTGGTTCGCCTAGCAAAACTTGATTCGCTTAGCGAATTTGCGCTCAGCAGAAACGTGTTTTTGGGCTTCTAATCAACCCATAATGACCCTAACTCATATTTATATGATAAGACTCGACCTAAACCTAATTTCTAACTCAAAACACTCTTAGAAACTGCCTTACTCTCTCTAAACAAGGATTCCTAAACCCTTCCCAAGGATTCTTGAAGGAGATTTCATCTTTGTTCATCGCTCTTCGTCGCCTTCGCTTGAGATTTTGGTGATCGTGAAATCAAGTGTTGTGAGATCGGGTGTTCGTGAGACGCAACCTTTCCGAACCTTTTTCCCTTCTTTTGTTCATTGTGATCGTCATACCAGGTATGGGGGGAAGAAATAGATCATGAGTATGTGGGTTTTGGGATAGGTTAAAATGAAGGGGTTAACCCATGACCCCTATATGTTTGTCTATATGCGTTGTAAATGCCTATGTATATGCTATGAGTGTAAGGATGGGTATGTTATGTGTGACACCCACTACCCCTCATATAATAAAGCATAAATAAAATCATACATGTCTTTATTAATAATATAACACTTATAAATAAAAACATATTCTCAAGGGTAATGTGCATCACATCATCTATAACGTAAAACGTAGGAATCTGAAATAATCAAAATCCTTTAAAAACAAACTGCGAAAAACATAAATAATAAACATAACCCAAATCCCGATGTCACATATCAGAGTTGGTATACATACATTGATAATACAACGGAATAAAACTAAACAATTGAACGTAAATCCTAACTACTACTACTAAGAGAGATCTCCACAGGATCACTCCTCGTCGGCATGCTCACCCTCCTCTGCACATGCAACATCATATGCACAAGAACAACAAAAGATAGGGGTGAGAAATACGATCATAAATATATGTAAACGGAATGGAATAGTAATTAAGATGGCATACAACATACATCAATCAACACATGTATATATATATATATATATATATATATATATATATATATATATATATATATATATATATATATATATATATATATAAAATGCATGACAATGCGAATGCAACATCACTACTCCGTATGCATGTGGCCAACAACTCTACCTCTAGAAAGACGATTAGGAGTACATGTCCGGTTATCAACGTGGATGATATGCCAAACCATGGGCCATCCCCGAACACTCTCACCAATCCTGATAACGTATAGTGGCTCGTCAGGGTACTCAAGCTTATTCATTATGTCACTCCGACAATAGGTAGCTAGCCCATGTCACCTGGAACTTCCATACCCAATGTACCCTCAAGGCCGGGATAACACCCATCGTGGCCTCCATTATCGCGATTCATCGTTTGCTTTCCACCCAACATATCAACTTCAACGTATGATGCTTGCAATGTTCATCAATATACAAACACATGCCAACCATTCACCACCATAATCAATCACATTGATTATTAACTATGACCATCCACGATGGCCATCAACAACATCACTAATGATAACTCATCGTTATCATTATTAACAGCATCTTCGTTATTATCTTTATTATTTCATGACGTTCTTCTCTAACTCATTCGATTTTAAACTATGGGGTTACATCCTAATGTTAAGTAAGAGCAAAGATCAAGTATTATTAAGCTCCTAAGGGTAACCTAAAGTACTTAGATCATAACAAGCCTATATAACACTATCCATCAAGCATAAGGGGCTAAAACTACTCCTGGGCACGTGAGAATCGATTTCCAATCTCTGGAATCGATTTCTCAAGTCTTCAAATCGATTTCCATTACATGGAAATCGATTTCAACATGTTCAAATCGATTTCCCCAATCAATTTTGAACAAGGAAAATTGATTCTAGAAATCGATTTCTACGAGGCCAAATCGATTTCCATGTAACGCCCCGATTTTTCACGCTTTCTATTTCTTTAGTATTTTAATGTCTTTATTTTATTCGAGGTCTTAGGAATCGAAATAAAATATTCCGAGACCACAGTCATGCTCGACGATATCGTAGGAAGCTACGATTAAGTTTTGAGTCGAAAACTCAAACGGAGTCCGATCTGCGTTTTTACACTGACAGTATGATTTTACTGCTCAGAAGACCTCAGATGGACCCGTGAACGAGACAGTAAGTCTTAGAATTCGATTCTCTACGTTTTGGTTAAATTTCGTAAAAATTTCAGAAAAATAACTTCCTGACCTTCGTTTGAGCGGAATCCTCAATCGGGTGACGAACGGAGCCACATATGGATTTACCGGGACTCGCCAACAAATAATCTTGATATCACATCATCCCAGGACACTTGGGAGAGTATGCCAGAGTCGTTGTGACGTTCGGAAATATCTGGACGCAAAATGACCAAAATGCCCCTAACCTTAGTCTTTTACACTTTTACCATTATACCCTTTTGGCAAATGACCTTTTTACCCTTAAGTGAACTTTTAAGAGGCTGAACTCAGCCCCTCACTTCATCATTTTCGCACAGCCCCTCACACCATAGAGTTCCATAGTTGTTCTTGAGAGAAAACTCCATTTTCACCTAGAAAAGCTTGAGTTTTTGTTGGATTCACTTGATTCCTTGAGCAATCTTTCTTCATTTCAAGGTAAGATCACTTCTATGATCTCTTAGCTTCTTGAATCTTTCTTTATTTCAAGATCAATCTTCATTTTCATGAAAATAATTTCTTAGATCCAAAACTTTGAAAATCCATAGGAAATTGTAGAAAAATCCTTTTGAGGTAAGACCAAGTTCTTTGAACTCACATCATCAATCTCTACCTAAACCTAAGAGCTTATGATTCAACTCTCATCATAGCTCAAAAAGCATTTTTGGCCGAACCCTCTTGGAAGATGATGAATAGTGTTTTCATCAAGTTTTGATTTTTAACACTAGATTTCATCCTTAGCTTTCCTAATGCTTTTGAATCCATGAAATGGAAACCAAAACCAATTTCTAACCTTTTTAACCTAGGGTGGCCGAAATCCTCTTTGTTAGGATTGTTGAGTTTGGTTTTGATTGTTGTTTAATGTTGAATTGTTGTGTTGTGTAGTTGTTGACGATTATCAGGAGGTTCAGAAACCGATCAACCGACTTTGATCCGGGAATCTGCTCATCAAGAGGTATGGGGAGAAGAACCTCATCACACCAAGATGGTGGTAGTGAGAATGGTTGTTTAAATTTATGTGTGGGTGAAACCCTTTAGTTTGGGTTCACTATTATATGTTAAGTTTTGTTAAGTTCTCTTGGAGAACAAGATTGTCATGATGAGTTTATGCTTATGCTTGAGTATGTTGTAGTGTGCTTTAGCATAAGTTGACGATGATATGATTGATGAAAATCATTTTCATGTATGTTGAAAAACCTACTTTGATCACTAGGTCAAGTATGGACTTTTATTGTTGATTATGAGACCATAATGTGTGATGGACTTGGATGTTTGATTATGATGTAGTAATGTGTATTATGGTTATCATGATTGTGTAAGTATTGTGAGCCATATTTTGTTTGGTTGATGGAGTAAAACTTCACATTGATTCCTAGTTGGCTTTTAGCTATGGCTTTGAGAAAAGGAAGAACATGAGTAGATCTTGATTAAGTCAAGTTTTGATGTAAAGAAAGTGTTTTCAATAACTTGTGTTTTTCAAAGAAAAACCCTAAGTGTCTTTGAATGGAAATTAAAGCTCAAAGTGCTTTCACCAAAGTGAAACATATTTTATACCTTATCCTTAGTCCATATAGTTAATCAAGGGACTCAAAATGAGAAAAGAAGTGGTTTCATGAAGAGAATCAAAAGGGTTCCCTAAGGTTGATGTCTTGTTTTGAGGCAACTTTTCGCTAAGCGAATTTACTTTCGCTACGCGAAAAACAGGGGAAAGCCTAAGTTGGGCATCACTGCCTCACTTTCGCTAAGCGAATTGATATTCGCTAAGCCAATCAAACGAGTTTCGCTACGCGAATTACGTCTCGCTGGGCGATCCAGAGAAGTCTCCAAAGGAGGTATGACCGCCTCCATTTCGCTAAGCGAAATTATTTTCGCTACGCGAATACAATGCATTTCGCTACACGAATTCTGTTTCGCCGAGCGATCCAGAGGCGTTTACAAAGAGGTTTAACTGTCTGAACTTTCGCTAAGCGAATTCATATTCGCTAAGCGAATACAATACATTTCGCGTTTACAAAGAGGTTTAACCGTCTGAAATTGCGCTAAGCGAATTCATATTCGCTAAGCGAATCCAATGCATTTCGCTACGCGATTTGTGTCTCGCCGAGCGAACCAGAGGAGTTCCAAAAGAGGCATTCTTGTTTCAATTTCGCTAAGCGAATGAAATTTCGCTAAGCGAATTACATGTTCAGAAAATGCTAAAAAAATAGAGCAAGTAAGTGTTTCAAAGATTGTTTCAAATCAAATGAGTTTTCAATTGAGAAGTTGTTCTGGTTTACAAATGTTTTGGGTTTTGAGACAGTAGTTCGATGACGGACCGGTGATTCGGACCCCGCTCAGTCGTTCAATTGTTTCAGTCTTGCGATGACTCGATCCCGGAGGGATCACGAGATTTATCCGGTGGATAAAGGTTTTGTTTTCAAAAGACGCGTATAGTTCCTAAGGAAAAGAACCTTAGTAGACTTTGAGGTTTATCCGGGGGATAGACATTGCGTGATCGCATCTGCTTTGTGTAAGCATTGGCATATCATTTGCATAGTTGTAAGGCCTTGAGCCTAGGAGTTGAGCTTACACCTTGATGCGGGTGCGAATCTTACGGTGACGATCTTCAATGGTCTTTTGGGAGGTATCAGGGTTGGAAGGGCTTACATGTGACCAGTTGGTAGCTCTTCTGTGTCGTGGCGAATCCGTGCAATACACTGATATCCTCTACTAGATGCCGTACTTTTCATGTTTGGTCGAGAGTGTTTCCGTAAAAGCCAGAAACGTGCACGTTACGAATGTTGTAGCATCTTGCCCAAGGCTGGCGCGCACGGAACATGTCCTCCCATTCACTCTCTCCGACTGTTTTGTTAGCTCCATGGAGTAGGGGTCAGAGTAGTACCCAGTGACATTGACATTGAGTCATATACATTGCATTGCATTGCATGGCTATTGATGTTTACATTTACTGTTATACATCGTTGTACTGTTTAAGAGTACCTTATTTTATGCTGTTAACTGCTTAACATGATATTATGCTGTCAACTGCTTAATATGTTTGACATTGAGAATTCCTGTAAGCATGTTGGGTACGCTGTTACCCGGTGAGTCGTCCCGTTTTTACTATTGCTGTTTTGCTGTGTTGATGAACGGGAATCTCACCCATATCTGTATGTTTTCTGTTGGTACTTGCTGTTGCTTTTTGAACAGATGGACGTGATGATGGTTCAGTCCAGTAGTTCCCTTGAGCCAGAGGAGGACCTTCTTTTTGTGGTCTAGTTTTGTTGTCGGCCAGACTATGTCGTTTTTGTAGTACTTTTGGGGAGCTACGACTCCTTGTACATATTGTATTTCTTATTGTATTAGTTATACATTAGACCTATGTCTGTATATAATAATGTTGACGTTTCCATTTCTGTTTCTGTTCTGTGGTATGTTCTAGAAATGCATGGCGAACCTAAGTTCGTTTATTAGTATTATTACCTTTCCATTGCATCTCGTGAAAAGAAAAAAAAAGAAAACCGTATTTCCGCATTAAGAAATATTTTCGGCCCTATAAACGTTCGGGAATGTGACACTCGGGAAAGGGTGTTGCATTGTTTGGTATCAGAGCTGGCCGAGTCTTTTTGGGGTTTGTAGGTTATGGTCTGTCTTGTTTGTGTTGTGTTCTCTGTGTGATTCTCTGTTGTTTGCTTTAGTTTTGTTGTGGTTCTTGTGTTTGATAGTTCTGGTTTTGAAGGTGGCAATGGCTGCTCAAAACCTGACTGCTGCTGTGAATGCCATACGGGACATGGCTGCTGCTATGGCTCAACGTGATGAACGAGCTGCTGGAGGTAGAGGACTAGATGAATTTCTTCGTCGGAATCCACCTCAATTCAAAGGTGAATTCAATCCTGAGTTGGCTGAACGCTGGATCCAAACGCTGGAGAAGATCTTTGGAGCGATGAGATGTACTGAGAATGACAAGGTCGTCTATGCAACCTATATGCTGGTGGAGGATGCTGAATACTGGTGGGAAGGAGCCCGTCAGATGCTGGTGCATGACCAACAAGCTGTTGACTGGAATGCTTTTAAGGGAAAATTCCTGGAGAAGTATTTTCCTGCGAGCGCAAGACACGAGAAAGAGATGGAGTTCCTCCAGCTGAGACAGGGGGGAATGACCGTAGCTGAATACGGGGCTAAGTTTGAAAGTCTAGCAAAGTTCTCAAATTACTTTCTGGACAACCCAAGAGAGGAGTGGAAGTGCAGAAAATTCGAAGGAGGTCTAAGGATCGACTTGAAGAGAGCTGTAGTTCCATTGGAAATTTCTGTTTTTCCGAGGTTAATGGAAAAGTGTCGTTTGATCGAGAGTTTGGAGCCTAAGGACAAGCGGGTACAGAGTTCTGGACCGAACAAGTTCCAGAGAGGAGGCGGTGGTCGAGACAACAAATCTCGATGGAAGCCGTATGCAAAGCAACAAGATCGACAACAACGTTCTGTTGGAGGAAGCAGTGGGAGTTTCAGTCAGTCTGGAAACGCCCCAAACAAGTGCATGAAGTGTGGGAAGAGCAATCACATCACCAGAGATTGTTCGATCAAAGGGATTATCTGCTTCAAGTGTGGGAAGCCGGAACACATCTCACGTGAATGCATGCAACCGAAGTTGGAACATTCTGTTAACAATGTCCAAGCTGCAAGGCCTAAGATGAAGGGCAGAGTCTACACTATGGGTGGTGCTGAAGCTTCTCAGAATGAAGACTTGATCCAAGGTCAGTGTGTCATGGGAGGTGAAACCTTAACTGTACTATTTGATTCAGGCGCAACGCATTCTTTTATTGCCTATGACTGTGTGAATCTGTTGGGATTACCTGTGTCTTCTTTACCTTTTGATTTGGTAATTTCTATGCCTACTGCAAAGCCTGTTGTAACTGCTAAAGTTTGTTTGAATTGTTCTATTTCTGTTAAAGATAGAAGGTTTTTGATTGATTTGATCTGTTTGCCTCTCTCGCAAATGGATGTAATCTTAGGAATGGATTGGTTGTCTTCTAATCATATCCTGTTGGACTGTGCAAATAAAACCTTAGTTTTCCCTAGTTGTGAGAATTCTGGATTTTTGACTGCCAACCAAGTAAACGCTTCTTTGAGAGAAGGAGCTCAGGGATACATGTTACTATCTTCTTTGGAGGTCAAGAGCGAGCTAGTCTTAGAGCGCATACCTGTCGTGAATGAGTTTCCGGAAGTCTTTCCTGAAGATGTACCAGGTTTGCCGCCAGTTCGGGACATCGAGTTTGCAATTGATCTTGTGCCAGGAACAGGACCAGTGTCTATGGCACCGTATCGTATGGCACCTGCTGAGTTGGAAACGTTGAAGGAACAGTTGGTAGACTTATTGGGGAAGCAGTTTGTTAGACCCAGTGTGTCACCGTGGGGAGCACCTGTGTTGTTGGTGAAAAAGAAAGATGGAACATCTCGGTTATGTGTGGATTATCGCCAGTTGAATAAAGTTACTATTAAGAACAAGTATCCACTTCCGAGGATAGATGACTTGATGGATCAGTTGAGGGGAGCGGCAGTTTTCTCCAAGATTGATTTGCGATCGGGTTATCACCAGATTCGTGTGAAGGCAGAAGATATACCGAAGACAGCGTTTCGAACACGCTATGGGCACTATGAGTATCTTGTGATGCCGTTTGGTGTGACGAATGCTCCAGCTATATTCATGGACTATATGAATAGGATCTTTCGTCCATACCTAGATCAGTTTGTCGTTGTCTTCATAGATGACATACTTATCTATTCACGAGACCAGGAAGAACATGCTGAACATCTTAGTGTGGTTCTTCAAGTTCTGAAAGAGAAACAGCTGTATGCAAAACTGTCCAAGTGTGAGTTTTGGCTCAACGAAGTGCAGTTTTTGGGTCATGTAATTTTAAGGGAAGGAATTGCTGTAGATCCGTCAAAGGTTGAAGCAGTTCTTGAGTGGGAAAGACCAACCACAGTGACTGAAATACGCAGTTTTGTGGGTTTGGCTGGGTATTATCGGAGGTTTATTGAGGGATTTTCGAAGATTGTAGGACCTCTTACCCAATTGACAAGGAAGGACAAAGCGTTTGAATGGACTGAAGCCTGTGAGCAGAGTTTTCAAGAGTTGAAGAAGAGGCTAACTACGTCACCAGTGTTGATATTGCCAGATCCAAGCGAATCTTTTGAAGTGTACTGTGATGCTTCATACCAAGGTTTAGGCTGTGTTCTGATGCAGAATCGGAAGGTAGTAGCGTATGCCTCGAGACAGTTGAAAGTGCACGAGAAGAACTACCCAACTCATGATCTGGAGTTAGCAGCGGTAGTCTTTGCGTTGAAGATTTGGAGGCACTACTTGTACGGTTCGACGTTTAATGTCTTCAGTGACCATAAGAGCTTGAAGTATCTGTTTGATCAGAAAGAGCTCAACATGAGACAAAGACGGTGGCTGGAATTTTTGAAGGACTATGATTTCCAGTTGCAGTATCATCCGGGAAAAGCTAATGTGGTAGCGGATGCCCTGAGTAGAAAAGTGTTACATGTGTCTGCCATGATGGTTAAGGAACACGAGCTGTTGGAAAAGTTCAGAGATATGCATCTGTCTGTGGTTAGTATGCCAGGAAGACTATGTGTAGGTATGGTTACAGTATCTTGTGATCTGATGGATCAGATTCGGGAGAAACAAGTATACGACCAGTATCTGGAGAAAGAGCGAAGGAATTTAAAGAAAGGGATGACGTCGGAATACAAAGAAGGAGCAGATGGAATCCTAAGACGAGGAGAACGGGTTTGTGTGCCAAACAACCCGGAGATAAGGAGGTTAATTCTGGACGAAGCTCATAGAAGCAAGTTAAGTATGCATCCAGGGTCGACCAAGATGTACCAAGACCTGAAGCGGTTGTTTTGGTGGCAAGGGATGAAAAGAGATGTAGCTGATTATGTGGCATCTTGCTTGGTGTGTCAGAAAGCAAAGGTTGAACATCAGAGGCCAGCTGGAATGTTACTTTCGTTGGATATCCCAGAGTGGAAATGGGACAGCATAGCAATGGATTTCGTAACATGTTTGCCAAGGACACCTAAAGGATACGATTCCATTTGGGTTATAATTGATAGGCTTACGAAATCAGCTCATTTTCTACCGATTAATCTCAAGTATTCTATGGAAAAGCTTACTCAGATTTATATCAGTGAGATTGTGAGACTACATGGAGTACCTTCAAGTATCATATCGGATAGAGACCCGCGTTTTACTTCGCGATTTTGGCAAAGTTTACATGAAGCTTTAGGAACAAAGTTACGATTAAGTTCGGCTTACCATCCTCAAACTGATGGACAATCGGAAAGGACGATTCAGTCTTTAGAGGATCTGTTGAGGGCGTGTGTGTTAGAACATGCCGGTAGTTGGGAGAATTTCCTACCGTTGATAGAGTTTACCTACAACAACAGTTATCATTCGAGTATAAAGATGGCACCCTACGAAGCTTTATACGGACGACGTTACAGAACACCTTTGTGTTGGTACCAAGATGGAGAATGTGCTTCATTAGGACCTGAACTAGTGCAACAAACAACTGAGAAGGTGAAACTGATTCAAGAAAAGATGAGGACGACTCAGAGCCGACAGAAGAGTTATGCGGATAAAAGACGTAGGCCACTTGAGTTCGAGGAAGGGGATCATGTGTTTTTGAGAGTCACTCCGATGACTGGGGTGGGCAGGGTCTTGAAGTCCAGAAAACTCACTCCAAAATTCATTGGACCTTATCAAATTCTTCGTCGGATAGGTCCAGTAGCTTACCAAATAGCTTTACCGCCTTTTCTATCCAACCTTCATAATGTTTTTCATGTTTCGCAATTGCGGAAGTATATTCCTGATCCCAGTCACGTCATAGAGTCTGATTCAGTACAACTGAAGGATAACCTAACCTACGAGACATTGCCGGTTAAGATCGAGGACAGGAGGATAAAGAAACTGCGAGGGAAGGAGATAGCTTTGGTCAAAGTTATCTGGAACGAGACTACAGGTGATGCTACCTGGGAAAGAGAAGAGGACATGCGACAACAGTATCCGAGTTTGTTTTAAGAGGTACGTATAATTTCGAGGACGAAATTCTTTTAAGAGGGGTAGGAATGTAACGCCCCGATTTTTCACGCTTTCTATTTCTTTAGTATTTTAATGTCTTTATTTTATTCGAGGTCTTAGGAATCGAAATAAAATATTCCGAGACCACAGTCATGCTCGACGATATCGTAGGAAGCTACGATTAAGTTTTGAGTCGAAAACTCAAACGGAGTCCGATCTGCGTTTTTACACTGACAGTATGATTTTACTGCTCAGAAGACCTCAGATGGACCCGTGAACGAGACAGTAAGTCTTAGAATTCGATTCTCTACGTTTTGGTTAAATTTCGTAAAAATTTCAGAAAAATAACTTCCTGACCTTCGTTTGAGCGGAATCCTCAATCGGGTGACGAACGGAGCCACATATGGATTTACCGGGACTCGCCAACAAATAATCTTGATATCACATCATCCCAGGACACTTGGGAGAGTATGCCAGAGTCGTTGTGACGTTCGGAAATATCTGGACGCAAAATGACCAAAATGCCCCTAACCTTAGTCTTTTACACTTTTACCATTATACCCTTTTGGCAAATGACCTTTTTACCCTTAAGTGAACTTTTAAGAGGCTGAACTCAGCCCCTCACTTCATCATTTTCGCACAGCCCCTCACACCATAGAGTTCCATAGTTGTTCTTGAGAGAAAACTCCATTTTCACCTAGAAAAGCTTGAGTTTTTGTTGGATTCACTTGATTCCTTGAGCAATCTTTCTTCATTTCAAGGTAAGATCACTTCTATGATCTCTTAGCTTCTTGAATCTTTCTTTATTTCAAGATCAATCTTCATTTTCATGAAAATAATTTCTTAGATCCAAAACTTTGAAAATCCATAGGAAATTGTAGAAAAATCCTTTTGAGGTAAGACCAAGTTCTTTGAACTCACATCATCAATCTCTACCTAAACCTAAGAGCTTATGATTCAACTCTCATCATAGCTCAAAAAGCATTTTTGGCCGAACCCTCTTGGAAGATGATGAATAGTGTTTTCATCAAGTTTTGATTTTTAACACTAGATTTCATCCTTAGCTTTCCTAATGCTTTTGAATCCATGAAATGGAAACCAAAACCAATTTCTAACCTTTTTAACCTAGGGTGGCCGAAATCCTCTTTGTTAGGATTGTTGAGTTTGGTTTTGATTGTTGTTTAATGTTGAATTGTTGTGTTGTGTAGTTGTTGACGATTATCAGGAGGTTCAGAAACCGATCAACCGACTTTGATCCGGGAATCTGCTCATCAAGAGGTATGGGGAGAAGAACCTCATCACACCAAGATGGTGGTAGTGAGAATGGTTGTTTAAATTTATGTGTGGGTGAAACCCTTTAGTTTGGGTTCACTATTATATGTTAAGTTTTGTTAAGTTCTCTTGGAGAACAAGATTGTCATGATGAGTTTATGCTTATGCTTGAGTATGTTGTAGTGTGCTTTAGCATAAGTTGACGATGATATGATTGATGAAAATCATTTTCATGTATGTTGAAAAACCTACTTTGATCACTAGGTCAAGTATGGACTTTTATTGTTGATTATGAGACCATAATGTGTGATGGACTTGGATGTTTGATTATGATGTA
This sequence comes from Ammopiptanthus mongolicus, assembly GCA_039655645.1. Lineage (NCBI taxonomy): Eukaryota > Viridiplantae > Streptophyta > Magnoliopsida > Fabales > Fabaceae > Ammopiptanthus > Ammopiptanthus mongolicus. The sequence continues at coordinate 55,735,304 of CM077346.1, read as the reverse complement.
GTAATGTGTATTATGGTTATCATGATTGTGTAAGTATTGTGAGCCATATTTTGTTTGGTTGATGGAGTAAAACTTCACATTGATTCCTAGTTGGCTTTTAGCTATGGCTTTGAGAAAAGGAAGAACATGAGTAGATCTTGATTAAGTCAAGTTTTGATGTAAAGAAAGTGTTTTCAATAACTTGTGTTTTTCAAAGAAAAACCCTAAGTGTCTTTGAATGGAAATTAAAGCTCAAAGTGCTTTCACCAAAGTGAAACATATTTTATACCTTATCCTTAGTCCATATAGTTAATCAAGGGACTCAAAATGAGAAAAGAAGTGGTTTCATGAAGAGAATCAAAAGGGTTCCCTAAGGTTGATGTCTTGTTTTGAGGCAACTTTTCGCTAAGCGAATTTACTTTCGCTACGCGAAAAACAGGGGAAAGCCTAAGTTGGGCATCACTGCCTCACTTTCGCTAAGCGAATTGATATTCGCTAAGCCAATCAAACGAGTTTCGCTACGCGAATTACGTCTCGCTGGGCGATCCAGAGAAGTCTCCAAAGGAGGTATGACCGCCTCCATTTCGCTAAGCGAAATTATTTTCGCTACGCGAATACAATGCATTTCGCTACACGAATTCTGTTTCGCCGAGCGATCCAGAGGCGTTTACAAAGAGGTTTAACTGTCTGAACTTTCGCTAAGCGAATTCATATTCGCTAAGCGAATACAATACATTTCGCGTTTACAAAGAGGTTTAACCGTCTGAAATTGCGCTAAGCGAATTCATATTCGCTAAGCGAATCCAATGCATTTCGCTACGCGATTTGTGTCTCGCCGAGCGAACCAGAGGAGTTCCAAAAGAGGCATTCTTGTTTCAATTTCGCTAAGCGAATGAAATTTCGCTAAGCGAATTACATGTTCAAAAAATGCTAAAAAAATAGAGCAAGTAAGTGTTTCAAAGATTATTTCAAATCAAATGAGTTTTCAATTGAGAAGTTGTTCTGGTTTACAAATGTTTTGGGTTTTGAGACAGTAGTTCGATGACGGACCGGTGATTCGGACCCCGCTCAGTCGTTCAATTGTTTCAGTCTTGCGATGACTCGATCCCGGAGGGATCACGAGATTTATCCGGTGGATAAAGGTTTTGTTTTCAAAAGACGCGTATAGTTCCTAAGGAAAAGAACCTTAGTAGACTTTGAGGTTTATCCGGGGGATAGACATTGCGTGATCGCATCTGCTTTGTGTAAGCATTGGCATATCATTTGCATAGTTGTAAGGCCTTGAGCCTAGGAGTTGAGCTTACACCTTGATGCGGGTGCGAATCTTACGGTGACGATCTTCAATGGTCTTTTGGGAGGTATCAGGGTTGGAAGGGCTTACATGTGACCAGTTGGTAGCTCTTCTGTGTCGTGGCGAATCCGTGCAATACACTGATATCCTCTACTAGATGCCGTACTTTTCATGTTTGGTCGAGAGTGTTTCCGTAAAAGCCAGAAACGTGCACGTTACGAATGTTGTAGCATCTTGCCCAAGGCTGGCGCGCACGGAACATGTCCTCCCATTCACTCTCTCCGACTGTTTTGTTAGCTCCATGGAGTAGGGGTCAGAGTAGTACCCAGTGACATTGACATTGAGTCATATACATTGCATTGCATTGCATGGCTATTGATGTTTACATTTACTGTTATACATCGTTGTACTGTTTAAGAGTACCTTATTTTATGCTGTTAACTGCTTAACATGATATTATGCTGTCAACTGCTTAATATGTTTGACATTGAGAATTCCTGTAAGCATGTTGGGTACGCTGTTACCCGGTGAGTCGTCCCGTTTTTACTATTGCTGTTTTGCTGTGTTGATGAACGGGAATCTCACCCATATCTGTATGTTTTCTGTTGGTACTTGCTGTTGCTTTTTGAACAGATGGACGTGATGATGGTTCAGTCCAGTAGTTCCCTTGAGCCAGAGGAGGACCTTCTTTTTGTGGTCTAGTTTTGTTGTCGGCCAGACTATGTCGTTTTTGTAGTACTTTTGGGGAGCTACGACTCCTTGTACATATTGTATTTCTTATTGTATTAGTTATACATTAGACCTATGTCTGTATATAATAATGTTGACGTTTCCATTTCTGTTTCTGTTCTGTGGTATGTTCTAGAAATGCATGGCGAACCTAAGTTCGTTTATTAGTATTATTACCTTTCCATTGCATCTCGTGAAAAGAAAAAAAAAGAAAACCGTATTTCCGCATTAAGAAATATTTTCGGCCCTATAAACGTTCGGGAATGTGACACTCGGGAAAGGGTGTTGCATTGTTTGGTATCAGAGCTGGCCGAGTCTTTTTGGGGTTTGTAGGTTATGGTCTGTCTTGTTTGTGTTGTGTTCTCTGTGTGATTCTCTGTTGTTTGCTTTAGTTTTGTTGTGGTTCTTGTGTTTGATAGTTCTGGTTTTGAAGGTGGCAATGGCTGCTCAAAACCTGACTGCTGCTGTGAATGCCATACGGGACATGGCTGCTGCTATGGCTCAACGTGATGAACGAGCTGCTGGAGGTAGAGGACTAGATGAATTTCTTCGTCGGAATCCACCTCAATTCAAAGGTGAATTCAATCCTGAGTTGGCTGAACGCTGGATCCAAACGCTGGAGAAGATCTTTGGAGCGATGAGATGTACTGAGAATGACAAGGTCGTCTATGCAACCTATATGCTGGTGGAGGATGCTGAATACTGGTGGGAAGGAGCCCGTCAGATGCTGGTGCATGACCAACAAGCTGTTGACTGGAATGCTTTTAAGGGAAAATTCCTGGAGAAGTATTTTCCTGCGAGCGCAAGACACGAGAAAGAGATGGAGTTCCTCCAGCTGAGACAGGGGGGAATGACCGTAGCTGAATACGGGGCTAAGTTTGAAAGTCTAGCAAAGTTCTCAAATTACTTTCTGGACAACCCAAGAGAGGAGTGGAAGTGCAGAAAATTCGAAGGAGGTCTAAGGATCGACTTGAAGAGAGCTGTAGTTCCATTGGAAATTTCTGTTTTTCCGAGGTTAATGGAAAAGTGTCGTTTGATCGAGAGTTTGGAGCCTAAGGACAAGCGGGTACAGAGTTCTGGACCGAACAAGTTCCAGAGAGGAGGCGGTGGTCGAGACAACAAATCTCGATGGAAGCCGTATGCAAAGCAACAAGATCGACAACAACGTTCTGTTGGAGGAAGCAGTGGGAGTTTCAGTCAGTCTGGAAACGCCCCAAACAAGTGCATGAAGTGTGGGAAGAGCAATCACATCACCAGAGATTGTTCGATCAAAGGGATTATCTGCTTCAAGTGTGGGAAGCCGGAACACATCTCACGTGAATGCATGCAACCGAAGTTGGAACATTCTGTTAACAATGTCCAAGCTGCAAGGCCTAAGATGAAGGGCAGAGTCTACACTATGGGTGGTGCTGAAGCTTCTCAGAATGAAGACTTGATCCAAGGTCAGTGTGTCATGGGAGGTGAAACCTTAACTGTACTATTTGATTCAGGCGCAACGCATTCTTTTATTGCCTATGACTGTGTGAATCTGTTGGGATTACCTGTGTCTTCTTTACCTTTTGATTTGGTAATTTCTATGCCTACTGCAAAGCCTGTTGTAACTGCTAAAGTTTGTTTGAATTGTTCTATTTCTGTTAAAGATAGAAGGTTTTTGATTGATTTGATCTGTTTGCCTCTCTCGCAAATGGATGTAATCTTAGGAATGGATTGGTTGTCTTCTAATCATATCCTGTTGGACTGTGCAAATAAAACCTTAGTTTTCCCTAGTTGTGAGAATTCTGGATTTTTGACTGCCAACCAAGTAAACGCTTCTTTGAGAGAAGGAGCTCAGGGATACATGTTACTATCTTCTTTGGAGGTCAAGAGCGAGCTAGTCTTAGAGCGCATACCTGTCGTGAATGAGTTTCCGGAAGTCTTTCCTGAAGATGTACCAGGTTTGCCGCCAGTTCGGGACATCGAGTTTGCAATTGATCTTGTGCCAGGAACAGGACCAGTGTCTATGGCACCGTATCGTATGGCACCTGCTGAGTTGGAAACGTTGAAGGAACAGTTGGTAGACTTATTGGGGAAGCAGTTTGTTAGACCCAGTGTGTCACCGTGGGGAGCACCTGTGTTGTTGGTGAAAAAGAAAGATGGAACATCTCGGTTATGTGTGGATTATCGCCAGTTGAATAAAGTTACTATTAAGAACAAGTATCCACTTCCGAGGATAGATGACTTGATGGATCAGTTGAGGGGAGCGGCAGTTTTCTCCAAGATTGATTTGCGATCGGGTTATCACCAGATTCGTGTGAAGGCAGAAGATATACCGAAGACAGCGTTTCGAACACGCTATGGGCACTATGAGTATCTTGTGATGCCGTTTGGTGTGACGAATGCTCCAGCTATATTCATGGACTATATGAATAGGATCTTTCGTCCATACCTAGATCAGTTTGTCGTTGTCTTCATAGATGACATACTTATCTATTCACGAGACCAGGAAGAACATGCTGAACATCTTAGTGTGGTTCTTCAAGTTCTGAAAGAGAAACAGCTGTATGCAAAACTGTCCAAGTGTGAGTTTTGGCTCAACGAAGTGCAGTTTTTGGGTCATGTAATTTTAAGGGAAGGAATTGCTGTAGATCCGTCAAAGGTTGAAGCAGTTCTTGAGTGGGAAAGACCAACCACAGTGACTGAAATACGCAGTTTTGTGGGTTTGGCTGGGTATTATCGGAGGTTTATTGAGGGATTTTCGAAGATTGTAGGACCTCTTACCCAATTGACAAGGAAGGACAAAGCGTTTGAATGGACTGAAGCCTGTGAGCAGAGTTTTCAAGAGTTGAAGAAGAGGCTAACTACGTCACCAGTGTTGATATTGCCAGATCCAAGCGAATCTTTTGAAGTGTACTGTGATGCTTCATACCAAGGTTTAGGCTGTGTTCTGATGCAGAATCGGAAGGTAGTAGCGTATGCCTCGAGACAGTTGAAAGTGCACGAGAAGAACTACCCAACTCATGATCTGGAGTTAGCAGCGGTAGTCTTTGCGTTGAAGATTTGGAGGCACTACTTGTACGGTTCGACGTTTAATGTCTTCAGTGACCATAAGAGCTTGAAGTATCTGTTTGATCAGAAAGAGCTCAACATGAGACAAAGACGGTGGCTGGAATTTTTGAAGGACTATGATTTCCAGTTGCAGTATCATCCGGGAAAAGCTAATGTGGTAGCGGATGCCCTGAGTAGAAAAGTGTTACATGTGTCTGCCATGATGGTTAAGGAACACGAGCTGTTGGAAAAGTTCAGAGATATGCATCTGTCTGTGGTTAGTATGCCAGGAAGACTATGTGTAGGTATGGTTACAGTATCTTGTGATCTGATGGATCAGATTCGGGAGAAACAAGTATACGACCAGTATCTGGAGAAAGAGCGAAGGAATTTAAAGAAAGGGATGACGTCGGAATACAAAGAAGGAGCAGATGGAATCCTAAGACGAGGAGAACGGGTTTGTGTGCCAAACAACCCGGAGATAAGGAGGTTAATTCTGGACGAAGCTCATAGAAGCAAGTTAAGTATGCATCCAGGGTCGACCAAGATGTACCAAGACCTGAAGCGGTTGTTTTGGTGGCAAGGGATGAAAAGAGATGTAGCTGATTATGTGGCATCTTGCTTGGTGTGTCAGAAAGCAAAGGTTGAACATCAGAGGCCAGCTGGAATGTTACTTTCGTTGGATATCCCAGAGTGGAAATGGGACAGCATAGCAATGGATTTCGTAACATGTTTGCCAAGGACACCTAAAGGATACGATTCCATTTGGGTTATAATTGATAGGCTTACGAAATCAGCTCATTTTCTACCGATTAATCTCAAGTATTCTATGGAAAAGCTTACTCAGATTTATATCAGTGAGATTGTGAGACTACATGGAGTACCTTCAAGTATCATATCGGATAGAGACCCGCGTTTTACTTCGCGATTTTGGCAAAGTTTACATGAAGCTTTAGGAACAAAGTTACGATTAAGTTCGGCTTACCATCCTCAAACTGATGGACAATCGGAAAGGACGATTCAGTCTTTAGAGGATCTGTTGAGGGCGTGTGTGTTAGAACATGCCGGTAGTTGGGAGAATTTCCTACCGTTGATAGAGTTTACCTACAACAACAGTTATCATTCGAGTATAAAGATGGCACCCTACGAAGCTTTATACGGACGACGTTACAGAACACCTTTGTGTTGGTACCAAGATGGAGAATGTGCTTCATTAGGACCTGAACTAGTGCAACAAACAACTGAGAAGGTGAAACTGATTCAAGAAAAGATGAGGACGACTCAGAGCCGACAGAAGAGTTATGCGGATAAAAGACGTAGGCCACTTGAGTTCGAGGAAGGGGATCATGTGTTTTTGAGAGTCACTCCGATGACTGGGGTGGGCAGGGTCTTGAAGTCCAGAAAACTCACTCCAAAATTCATTGGACCTTATCAAATTCTTCGTCGGATAGGTCCAGTAGCTTACCAAATAGCTTTACCGCCTTTTCTATCCAACCTTCATAATGTTTTTCATGTTTCGCAATTGCGGAAGTATATTCCTGATCCCAGTCACGTCATAGAGTCTGATTCAGTACAACTGAAGGATAACCTAACCTACGAGACATTGCCGGTTAAGATCGAGGACAGGAGGATAAAGAAACTGCGAGGGAAGGAGATAGCTTTGGTCAAAGTTATCTGGAACGAGACTACAGGTGATGCTACCTGGGAAAGAGAAGAGGACATGCGACAACAGTATCCGAGTTTGTTTTAAGAGGTACGTATAATTTCGAGGACGAAATTCTTTTAAGAGGGGTAGGAATGTAACGCCCCGATTTTTCACGCTTTCTATTTCTTTAGTATTTTAATGTCTTTATTTTATTCGAGGTCTTAGGAATCGAAATAAAATATTCCGAGACCACAGTCATGCTCGACGATATCGTAGGAAGCTACGATTAAGTTTTGAGTCGAAAACTCAAACGGAGTCCGATCTGCGTTTTTACACTGACAGTATGATTTTACTGCTCAGAAGACCTCAGATGGACCCGTGAACGAGACAGTAAGTCTTAGAATTCGATTCTCTACGTTTTGGTTAAATTTCGTAAAAATTTCAGAAAAATAACTTCCTGACCTTCGTTTGAGCGGAATCCTCAATCGGGTGACGAACGGAGCCACATATGGATTTACCGGGACTCGCCAACAAATAATCTTGATATCACATCATCCCAGGACACTTGGGAGAGTATGCCAGAGTCGTTGTGACGTTCGGAAATATCTGGACGCAAAATGACCAAAATGCCCCTAACCTTAGTCTTTTACACTTTTACCATTATACCCTTTTGGCAAATGACCTTTTTACCCTTAAGTGAACTTTTAAGAGGCTGAACTCAGCCCCTCACTTCATCATTTTCGCACAGCCCCTCACACCATAGAGTTCCATAGTTGTTCTTGAGAGAAAACTCCATTTTCACCTAGAAAAGCTTGAGTTTTTGTTGGATTCACTTGATTCCTTGAGCAATCTTTCTTCATTTCAAGGTAAGATCACTTCTATGATCTCTTAGCTTCTTGAATCTTTCTTTATTTCAAGATCAATCTTCATTTTCATGAAAATAATTTCTTAGATCCAAAACTTTGAAAATCCATAGGAAATTGTAGAAAAATCCTTTTGAGGTAAGACCAAGTTCTTTGAACTCACATCATCAATCTCTACCTAAACCTAAGAGCTTATGATTCAACTCTCATCATAGCTCAAAAAGCATTTTTGGCCGAACCCTCTTGGAAGATGATGAATAGTGTTTTCATCAAGTTTTGATTTTTAACACTAGATTTCATCCTTAGCTTTCCTAATGCTTTTGAATCCATGAAATGGAAACCAAAACCAATTTCTAACCTTTTTAACCTAGGGTGGCCGAAATCCTCTTTGTTAGGATTGTTGAGTTTGGTTTTGATTGTTGTTTAATGTTGAATTGTTGTGTTGTGTAGTTGTTGACGATTATCAGGAGGTTCAGAAACCGATCAACCGACTTTGATCCGGGAATCTGCTCATCAAGAGGTATGGGGAGAAGAACCTCATCACACCAAGATGGTGGTAGTGAGAATGGTTGTTTAAATTTATGTGTGGGTGAAACCCTTTAGTTTGGGTTCACTATTATATGTTAAGTTTTGTTAAGTTCTCTTGGAGAACAAGATTGTCATGATGAGTTTATGCTTATGCTTGAGTATGTTGTAGTGTGCTTTAGCATAAGTTGACGATGATATGATTGATGAAAATCATTTTCATGTATGTTGAAAAACCTACTTTGATCACTAGGTCAAGTATGGACTTTTATTGTTGATTATGAGACCATAATGTGTGATGGACTTGGATGTTTGATTATGATGTAGTAATGTGTATTATGGTTATCATGATTGTGTAAGTATTGTGAGCCATATTTTGTTTGGTTGATGGAGTAAAACTTCACATTGATTCCTAGTTGGCTTTTAGCTATGGCTTTGAGAAAAGGAAGAACATGAGTAGATCTTGATTAAGTCAAGTTTTGATGTAAAGAAAGTGTTTTCAATAACTTGTGTTTTTCAAAGAAAAACCCTAAGTGTCTTTGAATGGAAATTAAAGCTCAAAGTGCTTTCACCAAAGTGAAACATATTTTATACCTTATCCTTAGTCCATATAGTTAATCAAGGGACTCAAAATGAGAAAAGAAGTGGTTTCATGAAGAGAATCAAAAGGGTTCCCTAAGGTTGATGTCTTGTTTTGAGGCAACTTTTCGCTAAGCGAATTTACTTTCGCTACGCGAAAAACAGGGGAAAGCCTAAGTTGGGCATCACTGCCTCACTTTCGCTAAGCGAATTGATATTCGCTAAGCCAATCAAACGAGTTTCGCTACGCGAATTACGTCTCGCTGGGCGATCCAGAGAAGTCTCCAAAGGAGGTATGACCGCCTCCATTTCGCTAAGCGAAATTATTTTCGCTACGCGAATACAATGCATTTCGCTACACGAATTCTGTTTCGCCGAGCGATCCAGAGGCGTTTACAAAGAGGTTTAACTGTCTGAACTTTCGCTAAGCGAATTCATATTCGCTAAGCGAATACAATACATTTCGCGTTTACAAAGAGGTTTAACCGTCTGAAATTGCGCTAAGCGAATTCATATTCGCTAAGCGAATCCAATGCATTTCGCTACGCGATTTGTGTCTCGCCGAGCGAACCAGAGGAGTTCCAAAAGAGGCATTCTTGTTTCAATTTCGCTAAGCGAATGAAATTTCGCTAAGCGAATTACATGTTCAGAAAATGCTAAAAAAATAGAGCAAGTAAGTGTTTCAAAGATTGTTTCAAATCAAATGAGTTTTCAATTGAGAAGCTGTTCTGGTTTACAAATGTTTTGGGTTTTGAGACAGTAGTTCGATGACGGACCGGTGATTCGGACCCCGCTCAGTCGTTCAATTGTTTCAGTCTTGCGATGACTCGATCCCGGAGGGATCACGAGATTTATCCGGTGGATAAAGGTTTTGTTTTCAAAAGACGCGTATAGTTCCTAAGGAAAAGAACCTTAGTAGACTTTGAGGTTTATCCGGGGGATAGACATTGCGTGATCGCATCTGCTTTGTGTAAGCATTGGCATATCATTTGCATAGTTGTAAGGCCTTGAGCCTAGGAGTTGAGCTTACACCTTGATGCGGGTGCGAATCTTACGGTGACGATCTTCAATGGTCTTTTGGGAGGTATCAGGGTTGGAAGGGCTTACATGTGACCAGTTGGTAGCTCTTCTGTGTCGTGGCGAATCCGTGCAATACACTGATATCCTCTACTAGATGCCGTACTTTTCATGTTTGGTCGAGAGTGTTTCCGTAAAAGCCAGAAACGTGCACGTTACGAATGTTGTAGCATCTTGCCCAAGGCTGGCGCGCACGGAACATGTCCTCCCATTCACTCTCTCCGACTGTTTTGTTAGCTCCATGGAGTAGGGGTCAGAGTAGTACCCAGTGACATTGACATTGAGTCATATACATTGCATTGCATTGCATGCCTATTGATGTTTACATTTACTGTTATACATCGTTGTACTGTTTAAGAGTACCTTATTTTATGCTGTTAACTGCTTAACATGATATTATGCTGTCAACTGCTTAATATGTTTGACATTGAGAATTCCTGTAAGCATGTTGGGTACGCTGTTACCCGGTGAGTCGTCCCGTTTTTACTATTGCTGTTTTGCTGTGTTGATGAACGGGAATCTCACCCATATCTGTATGTTTTCTGTTGGTACTTGCTGTTGCTGTTTGAACAGATGGACGTGATGATGGTTCAGTCCAGTAGTTCCCTTGAGCCAGAGGAGGACCTTCTTTTTGTGGTCTAGTTTTGTTGTCGGCCAGACTATGTCGTTTTTGTAGTACTTTTGGGGAGCTACGACTCCTTGTACATATTGTATTTCTTATTGTATTAGTTATACATTAGACCTATGTCTGTATATAATAATGTTGACGTTTCCATTTCTGTTTCTGTTCTGTGGTATGTTCTAGAAATGCATGGCGAACCTAAGTTCGTTTATTAGTATTATTACCTTTCCATTGCATCTCGTGAAAAGAAAAAAAAAGAAAACCGTATTTCCGCATTAAGAAATATTTTCGGCCCTATAAACGTTCGGGAATGTGACACTCGGGAAAGGGTGTTGCATTCCACACCTTGGAAATCAATTCTTGGAGGATTCAAATCGATTTCCATGTGCTGGAAATCGATTTCTGGGTGTCAAATCATGCTGGAACTGGTTTTCTCCGTTATCAAACCAGTCTACGTTCTCTAATTGACATATCATTCGATCGTAAGCTATTTATCACCAATTTGATTAGTCCAACACTCATAAATCATAACCTAAGTGTTCTCAAACTAATCCTTGGCCATCAATCTCACATCGCCTATTTATTTTCTCCCTATAACTATGTTCTTATAGTATAAGGTTAAGAAAACACTATACCATGGCATAAACAACGTGCTCATCATCATCAATTCATCAACAATCATGTAAATTATGAACTCATAGTTATAAACATGTTATAACATCAAATTATTCATCAATCAATACTCATATAGTCAGAAAATAACATAACAACATTCATAGGCATACGCAGGCATACATAGGGGTCATGGGTTAACCCCTTCATCTTAACCTATCCCAAAACCCACATATTCATGACCAATTTTCTCCCCCCCATACTTGGTATAATGATTCACAGCCTAAGAGACAAGAGCCAAGGTCTGCCATGGTTCCTCCTTACGGGTTCAGCACTTGATCACGATCGCAACACTGGAAAGCAGAGTCGATCTTTAAGTTAAGGATTGAAAGGGAAACCAACTCTAAGGTTAGATAACTCACCTTGGTTTCTAGCTTAGGAAGATTAACTCTAGCAGCAGGGATGGTCTTGCCAAGCAAATGCGTGTTCTTGACGAAGAACACTAAAACAGGATTCGTCCTTTGGGTTTTCCAGAGCAAGAGAGCAATGAGAGCTCTTAGGGATGAGAAGAGGCAACTAGTGAGTATAATAGGGTGTAGAGACTAGGTTTAGGTCATACTCTATGTATATATAGCTGTTAGGGACGTTTTAGGACGAATGGGTCGTACACAGCATAGCCCGATAACACAAATGCGTACACAAGCTCTGACATGCATGGGAATCGATTCCACCACCATGGAAATCGATTTTCCATTGACCAAATCAATTTTCTTGTAGAAGAAATCAATTTTACCCCTTAAGCAATCAATTTCCACTTGCTGGAAATCGATTTCTTCATCTGGAAATCGATTTCCCAAATCGATTTCCCCTTCAAAAACCGTGTTTTGGCTTTGGCCTTGACACCTAAATGAGACTTGTAGATAATTATCTAAGCTTTCCAACGCATCCAAGATCACCCTAATCAGATGTCTAGAACTCAAGATATGGCCAAAACCGTGAAACAAGTTATTTGAACTCGAATGGATCGATTATTCTAAAGGCTGAACTACTTCAACTATGAACTTATGCACCAAAAACAAGCATAAACAACATATGCAAACATCTATAAGAAAGTATTAACACATATAAACATAGAGGTGAAAAGCAGGGTGTTACAATATGTATATGCCTATGTGAATATTGTATAAATATATATATGTCTATGGTTCTATGATTATGATTGTTGGTGTTGTCTTGATGATATGATTGAAATATGTAACACCCCGATTTTCTTAATCTTCTTATTTAACTAGTATTTAAGTAATTGTATTTTATTAGAGGGTCTAGAAAATTAAATAAATTATTCGGAGGCCATAGTCACGCTCTACGCTATCGTAGGAAGCTATGGTTAAGTTTTGGGCAAAAACTCAGACGGAGCCAGGTCCGCGTTTTTCCTTGACAGTAGTGCTTTACTACTATCGAGACCTAATTTGGACCCGTGAACGAGACAGTTAGTCTTAGAATCACGTTTCCTATATTTTCGAAAAAGTTCCTCCTGACGTTCGAAAATGAAAATAATATTATTATATTCAGGCCGATAATCGTTCTAGGAGACGATTTGAGCTATCTAGGATTTTTCGAGAACCTTGAGCCAATGATTTTCATACTTGGGCTATGTTAAATCATTTGGGGACTCCTACAAATGTCGTGAGGATTTTCAAATTATCGGGACGTGAATTGACCAAATTACCCTTGGTTAGTTTTTACTAATTGCCTCTTTACCTTTCTTAACCCATAAGTCTTCTTAAATATCAAAAAATTACCTCACCCACTCACCTTGTCTACCCCTCATTCACATGGGCTGCTGGCTGCTGCTTTTCTTCTTCGTCCTTCTTCTTCTTTCTTCTTCCTTCTTCTTCCTCCATTTTCAACTCCATTTTTCTCAAGCTTCCTCAAGCTTTTTCAAGAAGGTTTGTGAAGCAAAGTTGCTCCTCTCACCCTCCTCTACCACCTAGAAGGTATAGATTTCATCCTTGAGCTCTCAATCTTTATTTTCTCCATTTATTTTCATGAATTTCAATTTCTAGATCTAAACTTCAAAAATCTCTAGAAAATTGTAGAAAAATCCTTTTGAGACCAAACCAATTCCTATGAGCTAGTATCATCCCCTACTATCACAATCCAAGAGCTTGTAATGAAATAAAATCTCTAGCCTATTTTTCTAGGGAAGGCCGAATGGGTTATTTTTGGGGGGAAAATGGGTTTTTGTTCTTTATTCTTGCTTTCACCTATTTCAACCCTTAATCATGTAATCCAAGTGATTAGGAGGCCAAATCAAACTCTCACCTATTTTTCATGGTGATGGCTGAAACCCTAGTTTAAGGGGAGATGGTCGTACCGATTAGTTTGGCGTAGGGGCGATTCCGATCTTACCTGTGGGGAGGTGGTCGTACCCGTTAGTCGAATTGTCGACAGACGGGCGAATATCTTGACCTAGCCTGTGGGCGGGGGGATATGTCATTACAGAAAGTTGAGTTGTTAACGAACGGGCGAATGCTCCGACCTACCCTGCGGGCGGGGGAACATGTCGTTACCGTAAGTTTCGTTGTTGACGGGCGAATATTCCGACCTGGCCTGCGGGCGGGGGAATATGTCGTATCCATGAGACGATTTGGGCCTGCGGGCTTTAGACCGAACCCTACCTTTATGGGGGTGGCATAGTGATGATTGGGACACCTTGATCCGTTGGGGATGTCGCGTCGTGATCGCGTCCATATAGTCGTTAGTTGCATGAGTGTGAGAGACAGTAGTTAAGGAAAAAACTATTCGGAAGTCGTTTGGTTGTAACTGTCGTGTTTGTGAGTGTGCCATCTATATAGATTATTTATATCGTTGTTTTTCCCATGTATGGCATATTACTGTTTCTTATCCTCTATACTTTTCTATGTTGTATTTCTTTGTTCTCGACGGTACGAGAAGACCCTGATGAGGAGTTTCCAGAGGAAATTGATGGAATACCTGTTGAGCCTGATGCCGGTGGGAGAGCCTCGGATCCCAATGCTGGGAGACCTTGAGCGCCAAGAGATGAAGTCGAAGTGCATTTTTGTTCTGATGCTATGTTTTAGTTTTTATTTATTTCGTACTCTGAAGTATTTTAAATTTGGTATCACTGTTGTAGGCTCTACTGATGGAGCCAATACTATTATGTATATATACTTTTATTATGGTATCAGTATGTATTGTATATTTTAATATTTTCGCAAATTTTATACTACTACGCTACGCTATAACTCTAATAATTATAAGTGGAGTCACCAATGGGACCTCCTAGGAAGGGGCTGTCTCAAAATACTATGATATGCGATGAACGGTAGGTACATACGTACAATATTTATTGATGACAGTGCATGATAAGCATTGATAATGATGACTTGATGATGATGTGCGTTACAGTGACGAAAATAGGATCAGTGAAATAACATAGTTTTAGGACGTTTGGCACCCCATAATGAATGAGTTGTTATGAGAGGCAAGATTAATGATATTGGATTAGTTTTGGAAACCCAGAGGAATGATCCTTGAGAGATAGGATGATAAGCATAGGGATAACTTAGAGAAATTCTTAAGATTCCCACATCTGTCACGATTCACTTAGCGAATGGAAATTCGCAAGGCGAGACAGAGAGACCATTCGTGGTCTGACATGATTCGCCTAGCGGATTGTAATCCGCGAGGCGAATGAGAGAACCAGATATTACGGCTCTCTGGCTTGCCTAGCGATCCAGGATCCAGGATTCATATATGGGTTCGAACTTCTAATTTTGTAACAAAAGTAATTCTTTAAGATAGCTTTGATACCTGTTGAACTTGATGTGATAACTCTTTATTTAATTTCAAACTGTTATTTATATTAGTGTGTTCATATTTAGATTCTCCATATGAAAATAAAAATTGAAATGATTTATGTTATCCTTAAGAATAATAATCAATATGAACAGATGTTGAGTCATTGTGAGTTGGGACTAATAATTCAATTTTTTCTCTACATTTCTTACGTTTGTTTGTTTGCTTATTTGCCCCCTCCTTCCTTTTCTTTATTTCTCTGTTTTTTCCATGTCTTTTAGGAGATAACAAGCTTGGTACAAGATATAGGTCAAGGTTGGGTCTTCAAGGTGATAAATAGGAAAGCACATACTTGCACACTAAAAGGTGTGACTAATATTTTGCCTACCCAAAACTATTGCATCAGTGCACAAAATCATTTTGAATAGTAGTTGTATTGGCGAGCATGCATGATTGACTACATTGTTGCAAACTTGCTAAAATTTCTCATATAATCTATTTATGCAGAGCCCCCAAAAGTTGGATTAATTCTTAACCTCTGGAATGTAATTACTGTTTAGTTTTGATCAACAAGTCCATCATGAAATAGATCACGAAGAAGGCCGAGGTGCAAGTGCGAGAAATATTAAATGTTTAGCCAGTTGAGTAAACAGTATTCAGTGTGTATAAGTGTTTATAATGCTTTCAAGACTAAGTGCTATTGTCATTCTGGGGTAAGAAAAAAAAAGTATTGATTGGGGTAAGCTTTCAATTCATTTTTAATGGTGTATTGATATCGTTATTCCAAGCCAGTTTTTCCTGAGATCAAAGGGTTAATTACTAGCTCAAACCCAAAGCAACCATGAAAACTTATTGGTATAAAACGGAAACTTGTGTGCTAAACAAGACGTGAATGTTTCACAATTTTCACCTTAGGTTAAATATGTTTAGCCCTTAGAAAATGAGCGAAGTTTGGTTTTGGTCCCTGTAAAAAATTTTATTCGATTTTCATCTCTCTTAAATATGAAATTATTAATTTTGGTCCTTATAAAATGAGAAAATTTTGGTTTTGATCACTGTAAATTATTTTTCTTTTATTTTCATCTCTCTAAAATTTAATATCACCGTTTTTAGTCCCTAATATTCATTTTAGGGTAGATAAATATAAATTAATTTAGGGTTCAAGAAAAATTTTAGGGGAATCCTATGCTAACATGATACCACAGAGGTCATTGGGTGTCACTTGAGATGATTATATGACTTTGTGTTAGACAAATATGTAATTAATGGATATCAAATGATAGTAGGGACCAAAAATAATGATTTTAGATTTTAGAGGGACAAGAACTAAAGAAATTTTTTACAGAGATCAAAATCAAAATTCGTTAATTTTATGGGGACCAAAAATATATTTAACCCGTATATTTAATATTAAGCCTAGTCTGTTGAAACAATTCAATTTGAAAAATATACCTTGAAACCTCAAACCCGAACACTATCAATAACCATTTTTCACTTATTCATTAATTTTACTTGTACAAAAGTGCTTTTGAAATAAGTAATGAGATTGAACACTATCAATAGCTAATCTCTGGCAGATTCAGTTATTTGTCTTATTCACTAAGATACATTCTATGATAAGGTCAAGGGTTCAATATGATTTTAGTCTCTAGAAAATGAGCGGAATTTGGTTTTGATTCCTGTAAAAAAAAAAATCTTTGCTTTTCATCTGAGATGACCCGCCGTCCCATCAGTGGGACCTATGATATTAACTAATCTTAATCGCATAATAAACGTTAGTGCGCCTTATTAATACGAAGCGAAGCGAAAAATTTAGCGCGGAAGCAAAACGATTTACGGCATGCTATGCCTCAGAGTACACAGCTTTAAATATAAAGAAATATATCACATACGTCGTTGCCCCATCAGTAGGGCTACAGTAATAAAGTACTACATAGTGTATATTAGCACAGACTGAAATCAAAATATATAACTAAGCCAAGAGACAGCTTTCCGACTAGCCACTATCATTGCCCAACCTCTCGAGGCTAGGGTCCGTGGCACGTCCTCCAGCGTCAGGTTCGTAAGGAATGCCGTCCAGCTCTTCAGCAACTGGTTCCTCCTCGGGGTTTTCCCATAAAATAAGAGCAATACATACAGAAAAATAGCGGAAGATAAGAAACATATATCATCAATATGGGAGAGGGGCATCAGTACAGCATATATATACATCACACAACACAGATAACATATATAACACAACCTCTTCCATCTCTTAAGTCACCAATCACAATCATCTCAAACATCGTTCTCTCGTATAAGCTCATAGGAGGGATACTAGTCCCTATGTATATGTTGTCTTCCCTATATGCATGTCGGCCGATACATCACGTCCCCAATTGGACATCCCCGTCGAGATTACATCACATCACATCACATCATATCCCGCCTCAGGATTTTACGTAACGTCCCCAATTGGACATCCCCCTTTGGGACCAAATGTTGTGGTATGAAATGTTATGAAAATGCAACAAACATTCATCGCAGGTTGATATCGGAACCTCACGCCTAAACACTCGTCCACGACCACGACACATCGCATCACATCAACGTCAACATCAATCATCAACATCAACATCACATCATCATCAACATCACATCAGCATCAGCATCACGACGCCTTGCATCTACGAGCCACAGCTCCACGGTCGGGACCACAACGATATCAACCCGAACAACATCATCGCCCACCATACTCTTATCAACACTCAACTAACCAATCACAATAAACATCGCAACAGAAGATCTTTCCAGTACAGTTATCATCATAAATTCAGGCAATAATTCATCAAACAGACAGTTCACCAAAACAAAATCAACAAGTAATCAATTAAATAGTTCAACACAATCAACCTCAATCAGTCTCATCATTCATAATATCAACTTAGCGGTGATAGCCCAAAAGTACCTACACCTAGGATCTAGTCACTTTATCCAGGGCTCAACCTTTAGTAGGGTTTTAGGGTTCCCCTACACAGATATATATATACTCTATACTAAGCTTACCTTCCCGACGATATTAGTTCTTTCTCCCCACCTTAGTGATTTCCTCGTGCAGCTCCGGCTACGACTCCACAGCTGTCAGTCGGGTGCGCTGTCGGATGTTCGAATCCTGTCCGATTATATACAACAAAACACAACCAGAAATTAAAATAATGAAACCATAATCTACCTAATATCTAGGATTAGCTACTGCCCTTAATTAATTAAATAGGCTTGGGATATTGAAATTCTACCAACTCTTGGATCAATGATCCTTAAGCATACCTAATGCATAATCAATGATCAATTATCAAAGATTTGAACCAAAACCCCTTAAACCAAAAATTTGGGGTTTCGGCCACCACCCAAAAAAATAGGTGAAAGATGTATTTAGCTTCCTAATCACTTGGATTACATGATTAAGGAATGAAATATGTGAAATCAAGAACAAAGAACAAAAACCCATTTTTCCCCCAAAAACTCACCCATTCGGACTTGAAAAGATAAATAGGTTAGAGAGCTTATTTGATTTCATTCTCTTGGATTATGATATTAGGGGATGATACTGGCTCATAGAAATTGGTTTGGCCTCAAAATGATTTTTCTACAATTTCCTAGAGATTTTTGAAGTTTGAAGCATAAACTTGAAACTATGAACTTCAATGGAGAAAAATGAAGATTGAGAGCTCAAGAGTGAAATCTATACCTCCTAGGTGATATAGGAAGATGAGAGGATCAACTTTGCTTCACAAACTTGCTTGAAAATCCTTGTGGAAGCTTGAGAAAAATGGAGGTGAAGGAAGGAAAGAAAAATGGAGAAGAAGAAAGAAAGGAAGAAGAAGAAGAAAGTGAAGGGAGAGAGGAGAGAGGCACGAAAATAAGAGAGAGAGAGGGGGTGAGGTCATCAAAATCTTAGATATTTTAGGGACGTAAACGTCCTTTAGGAAAAAGACCAGGGACATTTTGGTCTTTTCGCGTTCAGATATTTTCTAATTTCATAAATATCTAGATATTTTTCATAAAAGTAATGATGACATTAATGAGTCACAGGCACGCCTTCCTAGGCGATGTGACTTCATGTTCATCCATTTTTAGCCTCGTTACTTTCACGACTTAGTACTTCACCCCAAGAAAGTCGTGAAAACTTATATATTTTGAAAATTTTCAAAATCGCCGATAACGTTCGCAATTTAGTTTAAAACCTAATGGTTTCGTTCATGAGTCAACATTAGGTCGTCTGAACAGTAAAATAATACTGTCAGTGTAAAACGCAAACCGGGTTTCGTCTGAGTTTTTGACCAAAATTTAACCATAGCTTCCTACGATAGCGTAGAGCGTGACTATGGTCTCGGAATAATTTATTAAAGTTTCTAGACCCTCAAATAAAATACAATTACTTAATTACTGATTAATTACTAATTAATTAAAAGATTAAGAAAATCGGGGTGTTACATCATCCCTCTAAAATATGAAATTATTAATTTTGGTCCCTATAAAATGAGAAATTTTTAATTTTGATCCCTATAAATTGTTTTTCTTTGGTTTTAATCCCTCTAAAACTTAATATCACTTTTTTAGTCTCTAGCATTTATTTTAAGGTAGATAAATATAATTCATTTTAGTGTTCAAGGAAAATTTTGGGAGAATCATATGCTAATATGACACCACAGAGGTCATTTGGTGTTACTTGGGATGACTATATTACCTTCTGTTAGACACATAAGTAATTAATGAATGTCACATGATACTAGGGACCAAAAACAATGATTTTATATTTTAAAGGGACAAAAACCAAATAATTATTTTTACAGGAACCAAAATCAAAATTCAATCATTTTATGGGGATCAAAAACATTTTTAACCCTAACAACAAACTATATTCATTTCCAATTTAAATAAAGTGTCAAATTATTGTTATAAATTAAGTTATATCTTGAGAAATTCATCCTGCTCTGTCACTACATTATTTCTTCTTTTTTCTCTATACCTGAAAAGGTAAGTACTTGGAATTGTTGGACTTTGCGCCCAATATTGGGTCGGATGATTTTGAAACTGTTGGGACACGGTCGTATAACAATTTGATATATTTACGAGATAACTTAATAAACATCTTAGTGATTAACAATTTGTCATCATCTGCTGTTTTAATATTCTGGTTATGTACAATATTTTACAAGTTTATGTTCTTCAATTATTAATGGTACGATACCATTCAGTATAATGTTCAATCCAATCATCTTAATTCAAACAAAGAGTGTGTATAGTCCACCAAGAGGACGTAAAGACATTGGGGTCGTCTAGTCAGACATTAAAATCTGGGGCTATTGTTAGGATCACGATTCCCGCAGCTAAAGAAGTAAGTACTGTTCTGATCAATGTATCCTGACCCCCTTAAGAGTTGTTCAATAAATTCATTTTTCCCAACAATTTTACTTTCTTATTAGGAGATACCGTTCAAACTCTTCAAATACTACACAAATACTTATTCGTTTATCTTTTAATGTATTAGTTTCTACATTTAAAAAATAATTTTAAAAAAACAAAAAAAATGATACATGCGTGCACCGTACGGATACATGATTTAGTATAACAAATAAATATTATAACGTAAATGTGTTATATATACACCTATATACGTAAATACTGCACCCACGAGATTTGCCTTACCTTATCACAGAGTGCTTCATATATTGGTCTGCACCTAATTCTAGTTGCACCACCCCTAATTCACGATGCACCTATTTCACATTGCATTGCATAACAAGGTCCACCACTACTAATTCACACCCACTTTCATACTCAGCAGCATATTGTTCCGCGACATTCAAGCAATATGCGTCGAAGATAAATTCCCAGACCAACGCGACTCAGTATTAAAAACGCTGCCCACAAAATTCCCGCAGTCCAGATTTTATGCTATACAGGAATTATATTGCAAGCACTCTCATAATACAAGGAATAGTCATCGACTTCTAAACCACTCACAACAAAAATCATTTTATTTCGCAGTCACCAAATAGCATATATGAGGAGATATTTATCCCTTAAAATTTCCTTAACAACACATGGATTTACATTCTTGTACCATAAACCTTAATATGCCTCATGAAAATAAAATCCCCATAATAAACACATAATCCCTCACATGATACCAAAGAAAGAGAAAGAGTGACAGAAAAAAATGGTTCTTTGGATCAAGAGTACACGTTCCTATGGCCTTATGTTGATGCGCTTTCTTTTCATGTTGCTCTTAACTTGACGTAAGGGGCAAAAAGGATAAAGTCCTTTTTAAATAATTAAAACATATTTTATTTTAAATTTTAATTTCTACGTCACAAAAGCAAAAATTATTTATTATTTAACTCAACTAATAACCTTATTTTTTTTATAGTATTTATAATATGCCAAATGAATTTAATATTTATCCTATTTTTTATAATTATACTGTATGTTGTTTTATAATTAAATTAGTCATTTTTAGCGGGTATTACACCTTTTCCCTTAGTAAAGGCAGATGCAGAAGCAGAAGATGCCATTGTTTCAGATAGAGAACTTTTCGCAAAAGAGGTTTTTTTAGAGAGAGAGAAGTTGATGAAGATGAAGAGGTTGTAAAGGTTCAACCTTTATCAAATACAGCTTTATAGAAGAAAACGGTTTGTATTTTCAAAAACAAATTTTAAAAGAATAGAAAAGGGGTGAGGTGACATGCATTAAATGCCTGACGCACGTTGATAACTCTTAAAAATAAGAGTTATTTAGACCTTTCTTAGACTCGAATTATTGAATGTATGTGTATGTTTGTGTCAAATTGTGTTAGTATAGCTGTTTAGTGAGGTCTCTGTTTAGTTAAGAAATTCCTAATGCTTTAGTTACTTTCAGTGTGATTTCTGAAATTTTTATTTGATACCCAGCTTTGCAGAATTGTGCTAAAGACTTTAGGCAACAAATGAAGGAAAATGTTGCAGCATCTGGTGCTGATAAAAGTCAACGTATGATGAGCTGGGCAAGCTACTCTTTCTGTTGAGGTGGACCCCTTTAACCTGAGACCTGTGTGGATGTAATCTTTGTCCTTTAGTGGTTAAGGATATTTTGTAATTAATGGGTTGTGGGCCAAGTATATTAATTGTAAACATTCCATCTTGAGCCCACAAGGGGACAAAACCCTCTCTCTCTTACATTTTTGGTCTCATGGAAGGTGGCAGCTGACGGGTAGAAGAAAGGTCCGTATCCTTAGGTCATTGGTTTTGGGCTAATAAGGCATTTCTCTCTCTGGCTATAAAAGGAAAATTTTGTCCATTTTGGGACCTAATCTAGGGAGCTGCGCTGCTGAAAGTGAGACAACCCCATCCTCGGAGGTCCCATTGGTAAACCGAACTCGAATTCTTAACGTTACAGCGTAGCGTGATAGTATAAAATGCGGAAAATATTAAAACAATCAATACACTGATACCATAACAACTTATACATAAGTAAGAGTTTTGGCTCCATCAGTAGAGCCTACAAACACTGATGTCAATTATAAAAGTCTTAGAGTACGCAACTAGTAAATAAAATGAAAGCATAGTAGCAGAATAAAAAATACATACGACTTCCTCTCTTTGCCCCAAAAATACACTTTCGCTCAAACCCATGTACTGGCCATAACAAACTAAGACTACTAGCCCCAATACGACCATAATCGGGTAATGAAAACCCAAAGCTCTAAAGTCCTCCAGCGCTAGGATCCGAGGCTCTCCTGCCGGCATCCGATTCAACAGGGATACCATCGATCTCCTCCGGCAAATCCTCAATAGGATCTTCTCGTGCGATCGAGAAATAAAAAAATACAACATAGAAAAATATAGGCGATAAGAAACAGCAATTCATCATACATGGGAAAACAGCTATAAAATAATTTATATCGATAGCAACACTCAATCAATCAATCAACTCCCAAATCATTCTCTCTTAACTATTATCTCTTACACTCATGCAACTAACGACTATATGGACGCGATCACGACGCGACATCCCCAACAGATCAAGATGTCTCGTTCATCTCTGTGCGACCCCCCGTAATGCAAGGTCCGGCCAGTAGCCCGTAGGCATCAACTCGTCTCATGGGTACTACATATTCCCCCGCCCGCAGGCCAGGTCGGAATATTTGCCCGTCAACAACGCAACTTACGGTAACTACATGTCCCTCCGCCCGCAAGCCAGGTCGGGACATTGGCCCGTCCGTTAACAACTAATGGGTACGATTATCTCCCCGCAGGCAAGATCAGAATCGCCCATACGCCAACATAGTGATGAACAACAACTATGCAACATGAACCTCACCGACTCATCTCGGATCAACACTTAGTGTCTCAACCACGACTTATAACAACCACGACCAACTTTCCTCCGGCTTAACCGGGTATCGACTTTGTATCACAACATCAACAGATCAAGTGTTTCTCTAGGTTGAGCACTACGACATATATATATCCTCGACTTTCTTACGACACATTCATCTCCCAATTCATCGAATTTACTGCCTATCTCTACTCAGGCGTCAGCAGTCACAATAGCATATCAATAACAACTAGAAACAGATTCAACAATAATATCAACTCACAAATAAATAATTACGTAATCATAAACATATAATAGGCATAATACACATCATATATTAAACATCCAATCACAGAACAAGCAACCTCGACATACAGTAAAATCAACCTATCGGCCAATCGACCTCTAGTAGGGTTTAGGTCGCCCTACGCATATCAATATATATTATTTTAATTTTTGCCTCCCTGACAATATTGTGGTTCTTTCCCCCACCTTAGTGATGTTCTCGTGCGACTCTGGATGCGGCTCCGCAACTGTCAATCGGGTGCGCTGTCGAACGTTCGAACACTGCCCGATCCTTTACAACAAAACACAACCAGAAATCAATACAGCTTAATTAAAAATCCCCTAACCCTTATGACTAGGCTTCTGCCCCTATTTAATTAAATAGGCTAGAGAGGTTGAAATTCTACCAACTCTTGGATCAATAATTCTTAACCATGCACAACACTAGAGTAAGTCTTTTTACTCAAAAACTTGAAGCAAAACTTAAGCTTTTCTCACCATAGGGTTTCGGCCATCACCATTAAAAATAGGTGAGAGCTTGATCTGGTTTCCTAATCCCTTGGATTACATGATTATGGAATGAAATAGGTGAAATCAAGAATCATTTCACACAAATTGAACAAAACTCATTTTCCCCCAAATTGGACCTAGGTTCGGTTCCTCATAGATAAATAGGATAGGAATATTATTTGATTTCATTCTCTTAGATAGTGATATTAGAGGATAAATCTAGATTATAGAAATTGGTTTGGCATTAAAAGGATTTTTCTACAATTTTCTAGAGATTTTTGAAGTTTGAATCATAAACTTGAAACCATGAAATTTCAATGGAGAAAATTGAAGATTGAGAGCTCAAGAGTGAAGTATATACCTCTTAGATGATAGATAAGGATGAGGTGATCAACTTTGCTTCTCAAAGTTTCTTGAAAATCCTTAAGGAAGCTTAAGGAAAATGAAGAGAAAGTAATGGAGGAAATGGAAAAATGGAGGAAGAAGAAGAAAATGAAGGAACAAGAAGAAAGTGAAGGGGGAGAGAGAGAGAGGGCCGAAGTAAATGGGAAAGGGAGGGGTAGGATAGTCCAAAAAATTCCACTTAGGGGTATTTGGTCTTTTTACACAAGGGTAAAATGGTAATTTTGATGAAAACCAAGGGCATTTTGGTCTTTTCGCGTCCAGATATTTTCAAAAAGTAATCATGAGGTTGGCACGAAATTCAAGGTGATTTGAATTGATGTGACATCAATTTTATCCGCTAGCGGGTCCCGTTAAATTGTTATTCGGCTTTGTTCGTCACCCGATTGAGAATTCGTCCGAATAGGTTATTATTATTCTGATTTTGAAGGCGCGAAACCAATTTTAGCAAATAGGTAGGAAACGTGAATTTGATTTCAAGCCTATAATGTTTCAGATGCTGCAAATCGTGGGGCAATTTAGTGGTGCTGCTCATGAGGACCCCCACTTGCACATTAAGTAGTTCTTGGAGGTCGCTAGGAATTTCAAGATACTTGGGACTTCAGATGAATCATTCAGGTTGAGACTGTTCCCTTATTCATTCAGAGACCAAGCCAAGGTTTGGCTCAATTCACTGGAACCTAACTCAGTAATACCTGGAACAGGTTGGTAGAGAAATTTCCAACCAAATACTTCCCACCAATCAAGAATGCTAGGCTGCGAAATGACATAACTTCATTCCAGAAACTTTTGAAGACTCACTTTTCAAAGCATAGGAGAGGTTCAAGAGGTTGTTGAAGCAATGTCACCACCATGGAATACGTATTTGTATACAAATGGAAACCTTTTATAATGGTCTGTCCCCAGCCTCTAGGCTGACTTTGGATGCCTCTGTAAGCGGAGCTTTTCTTAACAAGTCTTATGATGAAACCTATGAGATTATAGAAACTGTTGTTGCCAACAGCTATCAATGGCTCACTGCCAGGGCACTTACTGTGGCTGCTAACACCCCAGTTATCACTGCTTCCTAAAAAACCTTTGGAGTACGTGAACTGAATGATGTCACTACACTAAGTGCTCAGATGGCTTCACTAACCCACATGATAAAAAATCTAGCCACTGTAACTCAACTGCCCCCTATGATAGTAGCTGTGGAGCAGAATTTTCCAGCCAGTGTGCAAGCATTATCCTGTGTCTATTGTGGGGGAGAACATGTATTTGAAGATTGCCATGGAAACCCTACTTCAGTCAACTACATAGGGAACAACAGGACTAATAATCCTTATTCTAACACTTATAACCCTGGGTGGAGACAGCACCCACATTTCTCATGGAGTAATTCTGCCAATGCAAATGCTGGAAGTTCAAGCGCCCAAAACAGGAACATGGTTCTTCCACCTGGATTCCGTCCTCAAGGCAATCAAGGGCAAACTCAACAGCCCCCACAGTCTTCCAGCTCCACAAGTCAAGAACCTTCATTGGAGTCTATCCTAAAAGCCTTCATGATTGAAACAAAGGCCCAATTTCATACTCAAGGAATTGCAATGAGGAACTTAGAAACTCAGGTTGGCGAGATAGCAACTGCCCTGACAAATAGACCTGCAGGAACTTTCCCAAGCACCACTAAGACACCAAAACCAAATGGGAAGGAATATTGCAAGGCTATTCACCTAAGAAGTGGCAAAAGTCTCCCTGACCCGGAAAAAAAACCTGAAGACACTGAAAGTCCACAATCTGAATTGGCAAGGAACAGTTCTACCAGTAAAGAGACTCAGCAAGCAATGCAACCCCACATGTGTGCTACCAAAATACCTGAAAGGGGTGATTCAACAGCATGATGAATAGCCTTTCCCCAAAGTTACTGAAAGACCAGCTCCTCCATTCCCTCAGAGGTTGAAGAAGGCAAGTCAAGACAAACAATTCGGGAAGTTCCTAGAAATCCTGAAACAACTGCACATCAATGTCCCTCTAGTAGATGTGCTCCAACAGATGCCAAACTATGCTAAATTCACGAAG
Source organism: Ammopiptanthus mongolicus (assembly GCA_039655645.1). Taxonomy (NCBI): domain Eukaryota; kingdom Viridiplantae; phylum Streptophyta; class Magnoliopsida; order Fabales; family Fabaceae; genus Ammopiptanthus; species Ammopiptanthus mongolicus. The sequence continues at coordinate 55,708,947 of CM077346.1, read as the reverse complement.
GATGTACTTTCAAAAAGGAAAAGACTTGGTGAATTCGAAACAGTTGTTATGACTAAGGAGTGCAATCTCATGTTGCAAAACAAGATGCCCCCGAAAATGAAGGACTCTAGAAGCTTCACTATCCCCTTCTACATAGGGGAATCTTACTGTGGCAAGGCTCTTTGCGACCTAGGGGCAAGCACAAATTTAATGCCTATGTCTATCGTCAAGCAACTTGGGATAGGGGAAGCAAGACCAACTATTGTTACTTTGCAGCTGGCTGATAGATCAATAGCTCATCCAGAAGGGAAAATTGAAGATGTGTTAATCAAAGTTGATAAATTCGTGTTTCCAGTGGATTTCATCATTCTAGACTTTGAGGCTGACAAAGAAGTTCCTATCATTTTAGGCAGACCCTTCTTAGCAACCAAGAGCACTATAATTGTTGTGCAAAAAGGAGAGCTAACAATGAGAGTCAATGATCAAGAAGTAAAGTTAAATGTGTTGAATGCCCTCAAGTATCCAGATGAAGGGATAGAGGAGTGCTCTTTTGTGAAAACTCTGGATTCTCTAGTGCAGAGGCAGTTGCTCAAAGACTTTGGTCAGATTGATGAGGGGCTGAGCTTTCTAGCTAAAGAAGAGTTGCTAAAGACTGAAGCAGATGAAACCTCAGGTATTAAACTAGTAGCTCCTAGGTGGTCAAGGAAGTATGAACCCTTGGAACTGAAACCTAAAGATCTAAATAGCAATCTTCCATCCATTGACAAGCCTCCTACTCTTGAACTAAAACAACTACCAGCTCATTTAAAGTATGCTTACTTAGCAGAAAAGGAGCTACTTCCCGTGATCATCTCTGCTCAACTGACCTCCATTCAAGAAGAAGGCTTGCTTGGTGTTCTTAAAAGACATATCAAAGTTATAGGCTAGAAAATGGCTGACATAAAAGGCATCAGTCTGACTCTTTGCATGCACAGGATTCTGCTAGAAGAAGGTGCTAAAAATAGCATAGAAAGTCAAAGGAGGCTAAACCCGATTATGAAAAAAAGTGGTCAAAAAGGAAATTCTCAAGTGGCAGGATGCAGGGATCATTTATTCAATCTCGGATAGTATGTGGGTGAGCCCTATTCAGTGTGTGCCAAAGAAAGGAGGGGTAATTGTGGTCACTAATGAAAAGAATGAAATCATCCCAACAAGAACGGTTACTAGATGGAGGATCTGCATGGACTATAGGAACCTTAATAAGGCAACCAGAAAAGATCATTTCCCACTACCATTCATAGATCATTGGCAAGAAAGGTTTTTTATTGTTTCTTGGATGGATATTCCGGGTATAATCAAATTTCAATAGCTTCTGAAGATCAACAAAAGATCACTTTCTCATGACCTTATGGCACCTTTTCTTTTAGAAGGATGCCATTTGGTTGTGTAATGCCCCAACTACTTTTAAAAGATGCATGATGGCCATTTTTTCTGATTTGATTGAAAAATCAATGGAAATCTTCATGGATGATTTTTCAGTTTTTGGGGAAACCTTTCAAGATTGTTTGGAAAATCTAGAGCACACTTTAGCCAGATACGAGGAGACCAATCTGGTGCTAAACTGGGAGAAAAGCCATTTTATGGTAAATGAGGGAATAGTTTTAGGTCACAAAGTATCCAAGAGAAGAATGGAAGTTGATAAGGCCAAAGTAGAAGTGATTGAAAAGCTCCCTCCTCCTACAAATGTGAAGGCTGTGAGAAGTTTCTTGGGCCATACAGGGTTCTACAAAAGGTTCATAAAATATTTCTCCAAGATTTCAAAACCTCTTTGTCAATTCCTGCAGCATGACACATTATTTGAGTTTGATGACAGATGCTAGAAAGCATTTAAAACACTGAAAAGAGCTCTAGTCTCTGCACCAGTAATAATAGCACCAGGTTGGGAGCAGCCTTTCGAGCTCATGTGTGATGCTAGTGATTTTACAATAGGAGTTGTGCTTGGTTAAAGGCAAGGCAAGGTGTTTCATTCTATCTACTATAATAGCAGAACCTTGATTGATGCTCAACTCAACTATACCACAATTGAAAAGGAGCTGCTCACTGTAGTCTTTGCCTTTGAGAAGTTCAGATCTTATTTGGTGGGAGCGAAAGTCATAGTCCACACTGATCACTTAGCAATAAAATACCTCATAGCCAATAAGGATGCCAAGCCAAGGCTGATTAGATGAGTCTTGTTACTGCAGGAGTTTGATCTTGAGATTAGAGATAAAAAAAGGCTAGAAAATCAAGTGGCTGATCTCCTGTTAAGACTATAAGGTGAGGAAGTTCATCAGGGGAAGATACCTATCCAAGATGCTTTCCATGATGAAAAGATACTCTCAGTCAATGAAGCTGCAGCCCCTTGGTATGTCGATATAGCAAACTTCTTAGTCAGTAATGTGATACCAGCTTATTTGAGTTACCAACAAAGAAGAAAACTTTTGCACACAGCAAAACAATACTTGTGGGATGAACCAATACTGTACAAGAGATGTCCAGATCAGATCCTAGAGCTCTCATCAGTGATGAGGGAACACATTTCTGTAATAAGCTTATGACCAGCTTGCTTGCCAAGTGTGGGATTAAACACAAAATAGCCACTGCTTACCATCCACAATCTAATGGGCAAGCTGAGATTTCAAACAGGGAAATTAAGAAGATACTTGAAAAAGTGGTTAACCCAACTAGGAAGGACTAATCGACACACTTGGATGATGCCCTCTGGGCCTATAGAAATGCATTCAAAACTCCCTTGGGGATGCCCTCGTATAGATTTGTGTATGGCAAGGCTTGCCACCTTCTTGTTGAGCTGCATCACAAAGCTCATTGGGCTTTTAAGGCTATATGTTTCGTTCAAAACACACTTAAGGGCAGTGTACCCCGTCGCAGAAGTAATATAGGACGGAAGTCCAGATATCATATCCAAGAGATTAATTTGATATAATAATGATAAAGCAAGTACTGGAATAGAGAAATTCTTATGCTATTTAGACTAATAAAGAACTTGGAAAATAAATAAGAATAGAGCAATGTTAAAGATAATCGCAGAAGAGTAAAAAGAGAGTTTAGAGATAAAGAGTAAAGAGCCTAGAGCCGTGGTTTCACTTGTGCTTTCGATACTCCTAAATCCTAATTTTATTCTGTTTCGCAATTGCTTTTTGAATACCAATCCTTCTACAAAAACTACTAATTGTTTGTTAGGTAATTAATATTCTTTTCCCCAAATAAACCCAATGGTTGTCAGGCAAAGAGCTTAAGTGAGTAGAAAGCATTAAGCACAAAGAAGTTGAATGATTGAAAGGAATAAATCACATTCTCGCAAATCTAGATATTAAACCTCGGTTATCCTGTAAATCTACCAATTTAATTGGGCTTGATAGCCAAAATGTCAATCAATTGATTCTAAGCATACAAAGGGTGCGCAATCCTAGTATAGGATGAAGAACGATAGAATAACACTATTCAAATAACAACTTTAAAACCAAATAGAATTGAATTAAAGCTAAGATATAATTAAAGGAGTTTCTACTAACACAAGATCCGCCACGACTCTAGTTGTGAAATTAACTACTCATAGTAATAGAGAAAACTAAAATCAACAAAGGGAAACGCATCCTAAACAGTTGAAGAGGGAGAAGTGTCTCCAACTTCACCTCCAGGTGCCAAATCCTACTCTAGAAATCAAAACTACAGAATAAAACTAAAACAAGAGTATAATACTCAAAGAAATAAAGAGATGAAAGAAAGTGCAAAAGATTCAAAGATGCAAAAGATGATTTTAGAGTGGCACAGAGGACCTCTATTTATAACACAAAATGCGGATCGAGCCTTGATTTTGGTCTTCTGTTTCATTGGCATGGGCGTGCTCTTCATTTGGCATGGGTGTGCTCTTCACTCCGCACGGGCGTGCTCTTTAGTATATCAGGCTGTGCTCAAATATGTCAAGGCTTACTGAAGTGCACGGGCTGTAGCACGGGTGTGCTCTTCAGTTGGCACGGCCATGCTCTTTCCGATTGGGGTCGTGCTAGCTTTTGTCAGGCCTTTCTTCAATATGGCACAGGCATGCTCTCGTGTGGCACGACTGTGCTAAGTCTTCAGAGGTCATCTTCAAGCTTTTTGTAAGGCTTTGTTTGGATGAATATCTTTGGGGAGGTTGGCACGGACGTGCTCTCGCATGGCATGGCCGTGCTAACCTCAGAACTTTAGTATTTTGCTCGATTTAGCTCTAAAACCTCCTCTTTTCTTCAAAAATCCATTAAACTACCTCCAAATGTCAATTCTGCCAAAACTTAAGTAAAAGGGTGAAATATAATAATATTTATTCTGAAACGCATCAAAATTCAACCAAAATATCCTTTATAAAATGCATCGAATTGAGGTTCATCAAACTTCCCACACTTAAACATTGCTTGCCCTCAAGCAATTATTTGGCTTAAAATAATTTTCTAAAGAAGTTTCAGACTTAAATCAAGAGAACCCAAAACAAGAAGAGTTTTCAAAATTGCGAGGATAGTCAAACAAGTATAATTTTCAAAAGAAAGCCAAAAGATTACTCAATTGGAACTTTTAAATTCCTTGAAATCATATTTTTTTCAAAAGACCAAAGGTCGCTCCTCTCATAGTTTCTCAGTGTATTGGGCAAAAATATAAAAACACTCAAGATTCTCAAATAAATACATTATCGTAGGCTTGTCCATTGACCACATCTCCACGATATGAACTACATGTATGCAGAAGAAGGAAGGGGTCTTTCATGGGTCGTAAAGGGGCCAATGTATTAATGTTAGGTGAGGTAGAAAAAGAAAAAGGGATAATCAAAGGGCTAAAACAATAAATAAAGTGTTGGAACCAAAGTGGTCATGGTCCAGATAATCCCTTGAGTTTTGATGTTAACAAAGAGCTAATTTAAGATGAACAAAGATTAGTTATGGACTAATGTTCTATATTAAGTGTGCAGGACAATTCCAATATAGTCCAAAGACGTTATCTCGTCCAACATAGTCCAAAGACGTTATCTCGTCCAACATAGTCCAAAGACTTTATCTCGTCCAACACCTATTCCTGGTTTACGACTGGATGATAGTTTATAGAACCATTGAGTCCAAAGACTCTTTTGGTTACCTTCTGTAATAACTAGTCCAATACATGTCTTTTAAATTTCAAGCGCGAATATCTTTGTAAAAGCATTTGAAATTATTATTCCATGTAAAAGGCTTATACTAGTGGGACAAAACATTCTCTGTAAGATTCGTACAAAAGAAAAGCACAAGCCAGAATGTCCCTATCACCTAAAGAAGTTGACCTTCTTGTTTTGGATAAACAAAAGGCAACTTTCTTCTACTCAGAGGATATGTCAGCACCACTTTTAGCTATCTCCCTGACAGTCTATTCTGCTGATCAGAAACTTCAGAAGCTATCAGACTCAACGGATCAAATGCATTCAATGCTCATCAGAACGGATCCTTTTCCATCCGTTGAAGACTGAAGACTGCTCAAAGAAAAGAGGCTATATATACCTTCATCTTTTGAAAGTGCAAGATTAAGAAAGGCTGAACGAAACTGAACTTGAGCAAAAAGAAGTGAAGCAACACAAAGCAATTCAAAATCCTTCAAGAGATAAAAGAGAAAATCTCAAGCTTGCAAAGCTAGAAAAGCTACTCTGATTCTAACTTTCATATTACTCTCTGTGTAGAGCTATTTTCAAGAGTCTAAGCTTTAGTTTCGAATTCTCACATTTAGTGAGTTAGTAGAACAATCTTTTTCAAAACCTTAGTTTGGTTGAGCCTGAAGAGGCTTGTCTGTAAAAGAATACTTAGAGAACCTGAAGAGGTTGAGAATACTGCCTGAAGAGGTGTTGAATACTTTGTAACAAAAGGTTTTTGTTATAGTGGATAAAGCTCTCAAGTAGAGAGGACTGGACGTAGCTCTTTGGTGAAGAGTGAACCAGGATAATATCGTTGTGTTCTTTTCTCTCCCTTATCTTACTTTAGTTTTTGTCTAACAAACTAACTGGGATTGAATTGCCTTTCATTACGCTGTCTTCTTATCTTAGTCAAAACTAAGTGAGCGTCCAACTTGGAGTTTGGAAGAGCTCTCTTTGCTTTTAATCCTTTTAAGCGTCCAATCTTGCGAAAATCATTCTCTGCTTACGAAAAGAATTTAAAATCGCCTAAAACACAATTCAACCCCCCTTCTTGTGTTTCAAACAGGTTCCTTCAATTGGTATCAGAGCTCAGCCTCTGGGTTGAGCACTTTGCCATGTAGAGGAAAAGATCCTACTGCAGATATGTCTGGACCAGGTATGCCAAGCGGGAGTCAACCAGTTATGGAAGGCACTTCCATGACCAGACCGCCGTTCTTCAACGGTACTCACTACCTGTACTGGAAGGAGAGATTCAAAGGTTTCATCCTCAGTACAAACTCAGTTCTCTGGGCTAGAATCACAAATGGTCCTAACGTTTGTCTCAACTCTGACGGGACAGACAAAGCAGAGGACGATTGGACAGATACTGAACGGGCCAGAATGGAACAGAATCATAAAGCAAGATATGCTTTAATGTGTGCTCTCAGTCCTGACGAATTTCAGAAGATTCACGCATGTGAATCAGCTAAACAAATATGGGACACCTTGTCTAATCTCCATGAAGGGACAACCAAGGTGAAGGACTCTAAAATCATCATGCTAGTTGGCCAGTATGAAATGTTCACCATGGCTGAAGGAGAGTCCATCCTTGACATGATGGGTCGCTTTCAGACGATCATCAACAATCTGAAATCCCTTGGAAAGGTCTACACTACCAAGGAGAATGTCACCAAGATTCTTAGGAGTTTGCCTAAGAAATGGAGACCTCTTGTCACTGCAATCACCCAGGCCAAAGATCTCTCCACTTTGACTCTGGATGATCTTGTCGGGACGCTTCAAGTTCATGAGCAGGAGCTTGATCTTGACAATCCCGGAAAGAAGAACAAGGGGATTGCCCTGAAAGCTCATAGGTCCAATAACTCAAAAGCCTTAAAAGCTGATGAGTCCAGTGATGAAGCTGATCAGTCTGATGATGATGTATCAGACGATGACGAGCTATCCTTTATCTCCAGAAAGATTCAGAATATGTGGAGAAAGAAAAATGGAATGAAGAGAAGGCCATTCCAAAAGAAAAGCTTCAAGGACCATGCTGAACCCAAGGATAAAAGTCAACTGGTCTGTTTTGAATGTAACAAACCAGGACACTTCAAAGCTGATTGTCCTACGCTAAAGGACAAAAAGAAGTTCTTCAAAAAGAAGAAAAAGAACTTCATGGCAACTTGGGAGGACTTGAACTCTTCTGAAGAAGAAGAAGAAGAAGAAACAAATGAAGAGGCTAATCTATGCTTATGGTCCAACAAGCAAGATGAAGACTCTTCGGACGATGAACAATTTGTTGTTCCCGGAGAAAGAAGTCAGGAGTCTACCTCTGGAAGAGGAAGGAATGTGAATGTTCCACCCATCTTCAAGGGAACAGACTATACTTATTGGAAATCAATGTTCCAATTATACGTCCAAGCTCAAAATTATGAGCTGTGGGACATCTTCACAAACGGAGATTATCGTCCAACGATTACCCATGAGGACGGTTCAACATCGTCCAAACATGAAACAGATTGGACGAGTGATGATATCAGACGATGTTCTCAGAATGCCTATGCCAACTGGTGTCTTGTCAACGCCCTTGATCGTCCAAGATTGGACATGGTCTCGCAACTCCAAACAGCTAAGGAGAAGCTGGACGCTCTGGAACATCTGTTCAGACCAAGGAGCTCGTCTACCTCAAATCTCTGCCTAATGGCCAAAAGCTCTTCGGACGCTGAATCAGAAGATGACGAGGTATCCGTTTCTGACTCTCTTCAAGAAGCATATGATGAACTACTAAATGATTCTTCTATATTGCATCATCAATACATCGTGCTTAAGAAAAAATTGTCAAAAGTAAATAAGGAGTTGGAAGAGTCCAACAAACTAAATAAGTAGCTTGTTGAAGAGAATAATAAGCTTAAAGCTGAGAATGTCAGTCTAACTGACAAACTCACCTCTGAGTCCAGTGAACCTCATGAGGTAACTAGACTAAAACAAGAGGTATCTGATCTTACCAAAAGCGTAACTAAGCTTGTTGGAGGATCAGAGAAGCTAGACCTGATATTGAGGTACACTAGATCACCTCATGATAAGTCTGGCCTAGGCTATGACTCTGAGAAACAAACTGCGTCTCAGAAAATATCAGGGTCCAACAAAAATCACAAGGCTTTTCATTCCTGTGGAAAGCAAAAAGAAAATAAATTGCATGCATCCAGAACTTACTGTAAGATTTGTGGAAAGAGTGGTCACACTTCTTCAAAATGCATTTACAAAAATAAAAACAAAATGCATGGACGAAGACCACCAACTAACCCAAAAGGACCCAAGTCTATCTGGATACCTAAGAATATGATAATACTTGTTGCAGATCTGCTTAGCAACACAAAAAAGACCCCAGTCCTGGTACTTGGACAGTGGTTGCTCACGTCACATGACGGGAGAAAGGTGTATGTTCCAAGAAATCCGTGAGAAGTCTAGTGGATGGGTCACCTTTGGAGGCAACCAGAAGGGTAAGATAGTAGGAATAGGTAAGATTGGGAAGCACCCTCTTCCCTCTATTGATAATGTTCTTCTGGTTGAAGGATTAAAACACAACTTGCTTAGCATAAGTCAATTATGTGATAGTGGGTCTGTTGTTTCCTTCAATAAAGGTGAATGTATGGTCAAGAACCCTGATGGGTCCATCTTATTCACTGCCAAAAGGCAAAGTAATCTGTACAAGATTAATTTGGGGGAACTCTCAACTCAAAGTGTATCATGCCTAGTGTCTGTCGAAGATGAGCGATGGATCTGGCACAAAAGACTTGGTCATGCTAGTATGAGATTAATCTCTAAACTAAACAAGCATAACCTTGTAAGAGGCTTACCAAAGATTGTGTTTAGATCAGATGCTCTCTGTGACGCATGTCAAAAAGGAAAACAAGTTAAGAACTCGTTTGAGTCCAAAAACATTGTTAGTACTTCTAGACCACTGGAATTGTTGCATATTGATTTGTTTGGTCCAACAAGGACGGCCTCTGTCAGTGGTAAGAAATGTGGACTTGTCATAGTAGATGACTATACTAGATGGACATGGGTTAAGTTCCTTGCTCACAAGGATGAGTCTATCAAGGTATTTTCTATATTATGTAAGCGAGTTCAGAATGAAAAAGGCGTATTCATCAGCTCGATCAGAAGTGATCATGGTGGCGAATTTGAAAATGAGCTCTTTCAAAGGTTCTGTGATGAAAGTGGTATTCATCACAATTTCTCTGCTCCTAGAACTCCACAACAAAACGGTGTTGTTGAGAGGAAGAACCGATCTCTTCAAGAGATGGCTAGGGCAATGCTCAGTGATAATTCTGTCCCTAAGCACTTCTGGGCTGAAGCTGTAAATACTGCCTGCTATATTCAAAACAGAATATACATAAGACCAATCTTGAATAAGACTCTTTATGAATTGTGGAAAGGACGCAAACCCAACATCTCTTATTTCCACCCCTTTGGATGTCAATGTTTTATTTTAAATACTAAGGATCAACTAGGAAAGTTTAATGCCAAAGTAGATAATGGAATATTGTTAGGATTCTCTGAAACGTCTAAAGCTTTTAGAGTCTATAACTCTAGAACGTTGATTGTTGAAGAATCCTTCATGTTAAATTTGATGACAAACAGCCTGATAAGAGATTATCAGAGCTAGATGATTCTTTTGCAGATATGAATCTGAATGATTCAGATGCTCGTCCAACAACCAACAAATACGAGGCATCAGACGCTACGATGGACGCATCATCGTCTCAGCAAGCTGTAAATACCCCTCGTTCGTGGCAATTCAGAACTTATCATCCCGAGGATCAAATCATTGGCAAACCTAATGATAGCGTCCAGACAAGGTCAACTTTCAGAGAGCAAGCTGACTCAGCCTTCATCTCTGAGATGGAACCAAAGTCTGTGGATGAAGCCTTATTGGACGAGTGCTGGATCCTCGCTATGCAAGAAGAGCTAAACCAGTTTCAACGTAGTGACGTTTGGACGCTGGTCTCCCTGCCTAAGGATAAGTCTGTAATTGGAACCAAGTGGGTCTACCGCAACAAGCTGGACGAGGATGGCAAGGTGGTAAGGAATAAAGCAAGGCTAGTTGCCCAAGGCTACTCACAAGAGGAAGGTATTGATTATACTGAAACCTTTGCTCCAGTAGCTAGATTAGAAGCTATACGCATCTTTCTTTCATATGCTGCACATCATAACATCATGCTTTACCAAATGGATGTAAAAAGTGCATTTCTAAATGGTGTAATTAATGAAGAAGTATATGTTCTCCAACCACCCGGTTTTGAAGATCAAAACCGTCCTGAGCATGTATATAAGCTTAAGAAAGCTTTATATGGACTCAAGCAAGCTCCTAGAGCTTGGTATGAGAGACTCAGCTCTTTCCTAATGGAGAATGGCTTCTCGAGAGGAAAAGTGGACACAACTCTTTTTAGAAAAGTAAATAAAAAGGAATTTATTGTTGCTCAAATTTACGTTGATGATATAATATTTGGTGCAACTGATGAATCTCTTTGCCAAGAATTCTCTGAATTAATGCAAAGGGAGTTTGAAATGAGCATGATGGGAGAACTAAAATTCTTCCTCGGACTTCAAGTAAAGCAAACTTCAGACGGAGTGTACATTCATCAGACGAAGTACACAAAGGAGCTTCTAAAACGCTTCAAGTTGGACGATTGTAAACCTATGAATACACCAATGCATCCAACGTCCGTGCTAAACAAAGATGATAAAGATAAAAAGGTAGACCAAAAGGTATATAGAGGTATGATTGGTTCCCTCTTATATCTAACTGCGTCCAGACCTGATATCATGTTTAGCGTTTGCTTATGTGCTCGTTTTCAATCTGATCCAAGAGAGTCTCATCTCTCAGCAGTAAAAAGAATCTTTAGATACTTAAAAGGTTCTACTAATCTGGGTCTTTTGTATAAGAAAATTGATGAATACAGATTAGTTGGATTCTGTGATGCTGACTATGCTGGAGACAGAATAGAAAGGAAAAGCACAAGTGGAGGGTGTCACTTCATTGGTGCTAATCTCGTCTCATGGTCAAGCAAAAGGCAAAGCACAATTGCTCTATCAACTGCTGAAGCTGAGTACATTGCTGCAGCCAGCTGCTGCTCACAACTGCTATGGATCAAACATCAGTTGGAAGACTACAACGTGTTTGTAAGCAACATCCCTATCATGTGTGATAATACAGCTGCTATTAATTTGTCAAAGGACCCCATACTGCATTCTAGAGCAAAGCATATAGAAATAAAACATCATTTTATTAGGGACTATGTGCAAAAAGGAACAATAGATATTCAATTTGTTGATACTGACCATCAATGGGCAGATATCTTCACTAAACCTTTAGCCGCAGATAGGTTTATATTCATAAGAAAATATCTGAACATGCATTTCATTGATTAACTGAGAGTCCAATGCATGCGTCCAATATTTGCATTACGTCCAATATATGCTCGTCCAATGTACTTCTGAATGATCGTCTAATGCATTAATGAAACTCAATCTTTGTCGAATGAAATATTATCCTTCATTCCCTTAACTGAGTCAGTTTTTTGTTTTCTTTATTTGCCAAAAATGCTTTTTACGGTTTCAAAGTCTGAACGTGTGTCAGACATTTAATGCACGTCGTTTCGCTCTCTCTCTCTCTTTGAAAATACGAAAGGCTTTCGCTCTCTCTTCTTCTTCCTTTTAAAACCTAAGTTTTGCTCTTTGATAAAAATCAAACCTTTACAAAAAGCTTTAACCTTTCTTCTTGCACCTTCGAAAAGGAAAACCCTTTCTGAAAAACCTTTTTCTTCAAACATCCTCTCTGAAACTATGGCAACCTCTTCTGCTGCTGGCTCCAAGGGTAAAGGAAAAACCTTTAATACTCTGACTGCTGATGTCATGGTCGAGTACAAGTTTAACCTACAATTCCTGGCTGATAATGGGATTGACATCTTCTCTAACATCCATGCCGCTGGATGGTCAAGCTACTTTGAAGGTTCTCCGGTAATCTAACCTGCTCTAGTTAGGGAGTTCTGGACTAACCCCATTGTCTCTGCAAGAGAGATTCGCAACAAGGTGCTTGATACTGAAGTTATAGTATCTGAAGCGACTATCTCTAATGCAACTGGGTGCGCTCAATCAGGCATAACTGTTGAAGATGACTGGGAAGAAGAGATTGGTGATGCTTCCACCATCAGAGATTGTTTGTTGAAAAACTCTGGTGACAAGCTCATAGCCTCAAAAATGACTGACAAGGCTAGGGTTCTTCACCAAATCTTGAACAAGGCTATCCTTCATAAAGTTGGGTCAAAGGATAATGTTTCAAAGGCTCATCAGTTTTGCCTAGTTCATCTGATTCTTGAAAGGCAAATAAACCTTCCACACCTCCTCTTTTCCTTCTTCAAATATGCCATTGAAGGCTCTGGGAAGAAGAACACTGCACTCATCTATGGCGCTCTTCTCTCCAAAATATTTGAGAAGCATATGGTCTACGACGACCTAAAGAACTTGGCTCCAGAAAGAAAGTTCAAATACTACGGAGTTCATGGGATTGAACGGGTGCATCAGCCTGAGTTTAGCAGGCAAAGTTTGGTAATGATGCAGTTGGACTGCTTTAAAAAGTCCAAACTTGAAGGCCAACAAAAAGGAGCTCAGACGCAAGGCTCAGAAGAAGAAGCGTCTGAACAATGTGTCTCTGCTGGACGCTCTGCTGAACGAGCTCGTCCAATAGCTAAGACTTCTTCGTCTCGTCCAAAGCCAATCGTCCAACCTTCAATTTCTTCGTCTCGTCCAAAGCCCATCGTCCAACCTTCAAGAAAAAGGAAGCTGGTTCTAGCTCCCATTGATGAAGATGAAGAGGACAATCTACCCATCTCCAGGGTAGTTAAAGGACCAAGATTGGAAACCGCACCTGCTGCACCTCTGTCAACAAGGGCAAGGTCATCTCGAAGAAAGACGAAAGGTAATACTGAACCTATCTCCAGTTCAGTTATTATTTCTCCTATCGTCCAATCGTCTGAGATAGAAGACTTAACCTTTGAACCTTCCCTACCTCCCTCACCCACTAACCTACCACAAACTCAAACTCTAGCCTCACAAAATGAACCTGAAGACTGGTTCACACCCTGGGGAGATCACCCCTTCTAACCCTATGGTGCTCCCTACCCCAGACCGATCTTTCCCATAAGCAAATATAGACGCCTCCCTGGAGTAGACTACAACAACAAATGCTCAATTTGGGCTGATGTTAAACGCAAATTTCCTGTTCTATTCCTTAAACACTCACCCCCCCACTACTGAACCTCACCCCAAAAGCCCCCTTCCATTACCCGAATATGAATTTGAACAACCCTCCACATCATCTACCTCACCCCCTAAACTTGCCTACCAACCCATCCCATACACTTCACCTAAACCTCTGCCCTCTGAATCATACAATGCCCATGGACCATTGGTTACTTACCTTGAGAAGAAGACGTTTCCTCCAAGGAAAGTCTATCCCAACCTTATCAAGGACAAGGAATTCAAATGGTGCCACTACAATATAAAGAGGCACATTGTCCTTCGCTATGAAGACAAGAGAGGTTGCAAGACGGAGTATGAAAGAAGGGCAAGGACGTTTGGCTTAAGTAACTTCATCCTTGATCCCGACCTTTCTTTCATTTCAAGCTATCCATCATCTTGGAAGGAGTATTCTGATGTCCGAGACTTTCTTCCTTACTATGCTGTGCGGAAGGAGTGTGACATGCCTCGAGAAGCTAAGATCCATCACAACCTTCCTAAGAGATTTTGGTCAAAGTCTTCTCGCACTAGCATAGGAGTTGTTCCTCCTCGAGCTTGCCCAAGGCTCCCTATCCTAGATCCCAACAAGGATAAGGACCTTCGCAAAAAGCTTGAGTCATGGACGCTGCCTTACCAACATGCTTTTGATCCCCTGTTTTGGACAAAACATCGAGATGACTCTGGGGCTCTCGAAAGTATTTGGAAGAAAGATCCTCGCTTCAGATTTGACCCAGATGCTAGGATATATTGGGAAAATCACATCTAGAGATGCTCCCAAGAAGCGTCATCATCTGGTTTATCAGTTGAGGAGAAAGCTGAGATTCGAGTCTACCCGAGACAATATCGAATCCGTGAAGCAACCTTCATGATCGTAGACGATATCTTTGGGATACCTCTTTATCCTAGAGACGTTCTGCCTATGCCTCCTATCAGATGGCGTGAAAACAAGTTTGATGATGCTGATATCATACTTGAGGTGCTGCGTCCACCCGAACCTATTGTTGCTCCTCTTGCTCCTCCTACTCTTCCTCCTAAGCCGGCCATTCCTGAAGAGACTGGGGACACCGAAACCATCTATGTGGAACCCTCCTCTGAAACTCATGATAACGAAGCGGAACAAGTTGCAGACTCTGCTCAGTCCAAGTCTCAACCGGTCCCTCTCTCAATGGTCCATCCTGATGCTCCATCTCCTTCTCAGGCTCTGAGTATAGTTCCTGATCAAAGAGGTGTGGACGCAACCCGGGCCACTGCTGAGAGCTCTGCCTCAGTTATTCCTCCTGAGTTTCAAGAGTTCGTTCAACGGACTATCGAAGCTAACAATGCGGTGCTCCTTCAGCAGATTGCGGCCATGTTCAAAGATTTCATTCCCAAACCTCCTCCCTCTTCTTAAAATTTTTTTTTTGTTGTTTTGTTTTCTTTGTTTTTTTTTCAAAACAACTGACTATGATGTGTTTCTCACTCTTTTGTCTGATGACAAAAAGGGGGAGAAGATGGATTTTGATTGATTATTGATTGATTGATTATTGATTGATTGATTATTATTGATTGATTATTTAAAGTCAAATTTGTTTATTGAATCTTTAAATTTGTTGATTGAATCTTTAAATGATACATGTGCTCATATTTATTGAATGATGCTTTAAATGATTAAATGCTTTAAATGATTAGAATGTTTGTCTTAGGGGGAGCCCTTCAGCTCTCTAGGACTCTTGGTTCAAATCAAAATTAGCATGTTTTGTCATCATCAAAAAGGGGGAGATTGTTGGAACCAAAGTGGTCATGGTCCAGATAATCCCTTGAGTTTTGATGTTAACAAAGAGCTAATTTAAGATGAACAAAGATTAGTTATGGACTAATGTTCTATATTAAGTGTGCAGGACAATTCCAATATAGTCCAAAGACGTTATCTCGTCCAACATAGTCCAAAGACGTTATCTCGTCCAACATGTCCAAAGACTTTATCTCGTCCAACACCTATTCCTGGTTTACGACTGGACGATAGTTTATAGAACCATTGAGTCCAAAGACTCTTTTGGTTACCTTCTGTAATAACTAGTCCAATACATGTCTTTTAAATTTCAAGCGCGAATATCTTTGTAAAAGCATTTGAAATTATTATTCCATGTAAAAGGCTTATACTAGTGGGACAAAACATTCTCTGTAAGATTCGTACAAAAGAAAAGCACAAGCCAGAATGTCCCTATCACCTAAAGAAGTTGACCTTCTTGTTTTGGATAAACAAAAGGCAACTTTCTTCTACTCAGAGGATATGTCAGCACCACTTTTAGCTATCTCCCTGACAGTCTATTCTGCTGATCAGAAACTTCAGAAGCTATCAGACTCAACGGATCAAATGCATTCAATGCTCATCAGAACGGATCCTTTTCCATCCGTTGAAGACTGAAGACTGCTCAAAGAAAAGAGGCTATATATACCTTCATCTTTTGAAAGTGCAAGATTAAGAAAGGCTGAACGAAACTGAACTTGAGCAAAAAGAAGTGAAGCAACACAAAGCAATTCAAAATCCTTCAAGAGATAAAAGAGAAAATCTCAAGCTTGCAAAGCTAGAAAAGCTACTCTGATTCTAACTTTCATATTACTCTCTGTGTAGAGCTATTTTCAAGAGTCTAAGCTTTAGTTTCGAATTCTCACATTTAGTGAGTTAGTAGAACAATCTTTTTCAAAACCTTAGTTTGGTTGAGCCTGAAGAGGCTTGTCTGTAAAAGAATACTTAGAGAACCTGAAGAGGTTGAGAATACTGCCTGAAGAGGTGTTGAATACTTTGTAACAAAAGGCTTTTGTTATAGTGGATAAAGCTCTCAAGTAGAGAGGACTGGACGTAGCTCTTTGGTGAAGAGTGAACCTGGATAATATCGTTGTGTTCTTTTCTCTCCCTTATCTTACTTTAGTTTTTGTCTAACAAACTAACTGGGATTGAATTGCCTTTCATTACGCTGTCTTCTTATCTTAGGTTTTAACAAAATATGTAAGCCAGAAAGAATACTTAAGAGTACCCTAACCATAGTTCCACATGCATAAGTCAAATTTGCTTTAAGATGGTCTCAAGACAAGTTCTAGAATATATAATACCTGAGAATTATACTCATCAAAGAAAAAGGGTTAATATCAGAATATTTGGCAATGTAACTTAACCTCATAAAAGCCCAAATCTCACATTTAGGAGTTAAGTCTTATGAAAAAATTTTAAATCAAAGAATTTATCCCCCAATTACCAATTTTCAAAAGACTAACTTTTTCAATTACACTAATAAGACTATCAAGCAATTTTTCACAAATTTTTTTTGTTTTTTGTTTTTTTTTTTTTGTAAGGGGTTTCCTTAATTTTAAAAGAAAGTTAAGCCAAATAATTGGATGCAACAATATCAAAAATATGAATGTATTTTCCCTTCCCACACTTAACTTATGCAGTATCCTCAATGTATACATTTAATCATGAAATACAAATGGAAAGGGAAAGGAGAAGAGAGAATTTAACTTCTTCTTTTTAATCCTAAAAATAAAATGAACTATCCTAAAAATAAAATGAACAAAACAAATAAAATAACTCAGATTACCTCCCGGAAAGCACTTGTTTAACGTCACGAGCCTGACGACCTGTTTTTAGGAGAATCAATCAGATGGCTCTTCAAGTGCAGCTTTTCCTTTTAATGCCTTGCCCCAATTTATCCTTTCCCCTTTGCTCTTTTTCCAAGTTTCCTGTGATTGATGGACTTGATAAAGTAATGAATCATGATCCTCTAACGTAGGAATTTTCTTCAAGTCATCTTTTGCTTTAAAATCATGAAACTTGTTAGAAATAACCATATAAGAAATATCTTGAATAAAGTGACAGGGAGCAAAAGAAGAGGGATTTTTGGATGAGTTAAAAACTTTAAAAATAGCCTCTTCATTACCCATCCGCAAACTCAACTTCCCTTGTCGGACCTCAATTTTGGCATCCCCAGTAGGAAAGAAAGGTCGCCCCAAAATAATTGGGACATCCTCATCTTCCTCTATATCCAAAATAACAAAATCTATGGGGAAAATAAAATTGTCTACTTTGACTAAGACATCCTCCTCTATCCCACGTGGGTGGGCAATAGAACTGCAAGGATATGTCAGTCGAATGAGGTTCCTGCATGCCAAGTTTTCTCAAAACAGACAGAGGCATTAAATTTATACTAGCACCTAAATCACATAATGTTTTTTCAAAATAAGAATTACCAATGGAGCAAGGAATTGTAAAACTTCCTGGATCTTTTAATTTTGATGGCAATTTCTTAAGAACAATGGATGAGCATTCCTCATTTAGTTTCGCTATTTCAAAGCCCTCTAATTTCTTTTTAATAGAAATTATTTCTTTCAAAAAATTTGCATATTTGGCCATTTAAGCAATGCCTTCAGCAAAGGGAATATTGACATGCAATTTTTTTAATATTTCTAAAAACTTTTTAAATTGCCTATCATTATCTTCATCTTTCAATCTTTCAGGGTAAGGGATTTTACCTTTTTTGGCTCACTGATGGTTGTTACCTGTTTCTGCGTTGCACGGCCGTGCCAGAGGTGTTGCACGGCCGTGCTCGTCTTCAGCATCAATTTCTTCGGCAAGAGCATCTTCCTCCATGGGTGCAAATTCTTCCTTCTTATGATTTTGCTTCAATTCCTTGCCACTCCTAGTAGTGATAACATCGACCCGTTCACTAGGATTAGGTTCAATTCTATTATGCGATATACTCTGCAGTGTCTGAGTTAACAATTGAACAATATTAGACATCTGAGCTTCCATGGCATCTACCTTTTTATCAATCTTCTCTATGTAAATCATCAAAGGATCATCGGATTTTGGTTGTCTCTCCTCTTAGTTAGCCTGGTTTTGCAAATAAGGGGGCCTATAGTCATTCTGATTTGAACCTTGGCTATTTTGATGATCATCCCATGAGAAATCAAGACAATCCTTCCACCCTGAATTGTATGGGTCATTCTGCCTCTTGGGGATGCTCCCTATGTAATTTACCTCCTCAATTTCCTCAACTTTAGATTTGGCTTGTGATTGAACTTGCATTAAGATCTCTTTTTGTTTTGAAAGTGCTTCTAGTTTGGACTCTAGTGCCATGTTGGCATTAACTTGATGAACTTCAATTAGCTTCTTGACAATATGACTATCTCCTTGAGACCACTGGTAATGGTTGGCTGACATTTCTTCAATCAAGGTGTGAGCTTCTTCATGTGTTTTCTTCAAAATTGAGCCCCCGCAGGCAGCATCTATATTGGACCTGTTTGTTTATGAAAGTCCATTATAGAACATCTGTACCAGAATGGGGACTGTGAAACCATGGTATGGACATCTCCGGATTGAATCCTGATAACGCTCCTATGCCTCATATAAGGATTCATTCTCGAATTGCACAAAATTAGTGATGTCAGCTCTAAATTTAGCAGATTTAGAAGGAGGGAAATACCTAGCCAAAAATTGGCGAGTCAGTTGGTTCCAAGTAGTGATGGAACCAGCAGGTAGAGATGATAGCCATTGGTCAGCTTTGTCTGAAAGAGAGAATGGGAACAGCCTCAATCTGATAGCATCCGTGGAAACTCCACTGTACTTGATCAAATTTGTGACCCTCAAGAATTTCTTCAAGTGAGCGTTAGGGTCTTCATTGGGTAGTCCAGTAAATTGTACAGAGCTTTGGACCATAGACACCATCGTAGGCTGGATTTCAAAGTTGTTGGCATCCACCGCAGGATTGGTGATGCTATCTGTCACCTCAGTAGAGAGGATAAAGTAATCTAAAAATGTAATTCTTTTCCCCCCATGGTGTTCTCCTCTCTTGCTTGTCTCCGCAACCTGTGAAAAGTCCTTTCAACTTCCCTGTCTAAAACTAGTTCAGGGTTTTTAGAATGCGTCAGCATACAAAGAGAGAGAATCAAAAGAAAAAAAACATAAATGTCTAAATTAACTAGAATTTATTTTCTTCCAATATTACTTAAAGATCAGAAAATATCAAAAATTAATCCCCGGCAACGGCGCCAAAAACTTGTTGGGTTCAAAACACACTTAAGGGCAGCGTATCCTGTCGCAGAAGTAATATAGGATGGAAGTCCAGATATCGTACCCAAGAGATTAATTTGATATAATAATGATAAAGCAAGTACTGGAATAGAGAAATTCTTATTCTATTTAGACTAATAAAGAACTTGGAAAATAAATAATAATAGAGCAATGTTAAAGATA
Organism: Ammopiptanthus mongolicus; assembly: GCA_039655645.1. NCBI lineage: Eukaryota > Viridiplantae > Streptophyta > Magnoliopsida > Fabales > Fabaceae > Ammopiptanthus > Ammopiptanthus mongolicus. The sequence goes on along the minus strand of CM077346.1, from coordinate 55,689,301 downwards.
ATCGCAGAAGAGTAAAAAGAGAGTTTATAGATCAAGAGTAAAGAGCCTAGAGCCATGGTTTCACTTATGCTTTCAATACCCCCAAAATCCTAATTCTATTTAGTTTCGTAATTGCTTTTTGAATACCAATCCTTCTACAAAAACTATTAATTGTTTATCAGGCAACTAATATTTTTACCCCGAATAAACCCAAAGGTTGTCAGGCAAAGAGCTTAAGTGATTAGAAAGCATTAAGCACAAAGAAGTTGAATGATTGAAAGGAATAAATCACATTCTCGCAAATCTAGATATTAAACCTCAGTTATCCTATAGGTCTACCAATTTAATTGGGCTTGATAGCCAAAATGTCAATCAATTGATTATAAGCATACAAAGGGTGCGCAATCCTAGTATGGGATGAAGAACGATAGAATAACACTATTCAGATAACAATTTTAAAACCAAATAGAATTGAATTAAAGTTAAGACATAGCGAAAGGAGTTTCTACTAACACAAGATCCACCACAACTTTAGTGGTGAAATTAGCTACTCATAGTAATAGAGGAAACTAAAATCAACAAAGGGAAACGCATCCTGAACAGTTGAAGAGGGAGAAGTGTCTCCAACTTAATGTCCAGGTGCCAAATCCTACTCTAGAAATCAAAACTACAGAATAAAACTAAAACAAGAGTATATACTAAAAGAAATAAAGAGATGAAAGAAAGTGAAAAAGATTCAAAGATGATTTTAGAGTGGCACAGAGGGCCTCTATTTATAACACAAAATGCGGATCGAGCCTTGATTCTGGTCTTCTGTTTCATTGGCACAGCCGTGCTCTTGACTCTGCACGGCCGTGCTCTTCAGTATATCAGGCCGTACTCAAATATGTCAAGGCTTACTGACTTCGTAAATCAACGTTCTAGTGCATAGGCTGTAGCACGGGCGTGCTCTTTGCGATTGGGGTCGTGCTAGCTTCTGTCAGGCCTTTCTTCATTGAGTCAACCCTTTCTTCAATATGGCATGGGTGTGCTCTCGTGTGGCACGGCCGTGCTAAGTCTTCAGAGGTTAGCTTCAAGCTTTTTGTAAGGCTTTATTTGGATGAATATCATTGGGGAGGTTGGCACGGGCGTGCTCTTGCATGGAACGGGCGTGCTCTCGCATGGCACAGCCATGTTGACCTCATAACTTTATTATTTTGCTCGATTTAGCTCTAAAACCTCCTCTTTTCTTCAGAAGTCCATTAAACTGCCTCCGAACGTCAATTCTGTCAAAACTTACTTAAAAGGTGAAATATAATAATATTTATCCTGAAATGCATCAAAATTCGACCCAAATACTCTCTATAAAATGCACAGAATTGAAGTTCATCACTATGAACATGGATGTCTCTAAAGCCGGGGCAAACAGGTGCTTGCAATTGAATGAGCTAGATGAGCTAAGGTGGTCTGCCTATGATAATGCAGAAATATATAAGGCTAAAAAAAAAGCATGGCATGATTAGAGAATCAAGCAAAGGCAGATCAAGATGGGGGAGAGAGTCTTGTTATTCAATTATGGACTCAAGCTCTTCTCAGGGAAGCTTAAGTCAAGGTGGTCCGGTCCATTTATTATTGCTAAGGTCTATGATCATGGTGCTGTGGATTTGAGGAATGAAGCTAGTGGCAGAGAATTTAAAGTGAATGGGCAAAGAGTGAGGCATTATGGGGGTGAGATGCTAGCAAGAATGAAGGCCACATTCACTTTGTCTGATTTTTGAAATTTAAGCTAAGAGTCTGGCTAAGGACTTTAAACCAAACGCTGATGGGAGGCAACCCAATGTGTACAAATTACTGTCCCTCTTAGTTTATTAAAAAAAAAAAAAAAAAAAGAAAATACTTAGGGTGCAGGGTTGATTGTGCTTGAAATGTTTAGAGTGGATATTGTGCCCAAGCCAAGGAAACATGAGAATGGGCTGCTGGAAGAGAAATAACCAAACAAGATCACAGGTGACACTTCGTGTAGAGGGAAGAGAAATAATTTTTTCCCCACTAGCTTCCTCTTTTCTTTTCCCCAAAGACCACCCACTATTCACGCCTCATTCTTTTAACCAATCAGAGAATACTTTCTCAACCACCCCTCTGAGCCCTATTAAAAACTATCCCATCACTCTCACTTCCCCACAAGCTCCCCACTCCTCTTTCCTCTTTCACTATTCATCTCCCTACCACTCCTTCGTCTTCTACCTACAAACCTTGAACCAGAGCAACTCCAGTTATCCAACCTTAGCCCTAAAATGCCTCGCATTAAGAGTAGAGCTGTTAAGAAAACCAAGGGAGCTACTCCTGACTCTGACCCTAAAGAATATTCCAAGTTTGTAGATGACGAGGCCCAACAACGTTTCAAATATGATATCCAGGAGCGACAATTTCATCTTGAGAAAGGGTTTCTTTTGAAAGAAGAGCACCATTATGGTCTCCCTGCTGAATATGCATAGCTCATCGACCACCACCGTCGGAAGAAGTTTGCATCTCACCCGCGTAGCCCTATTGTCCCCCTGGTCCGAGAGTTTTATGCCAACATCATCATTCCTCAACGAAAATAATCAATGGTGAGAGGAGCCAAGGTGTCTTTTTCGGCTGCCTCCATTAACATGCGCTGGGGTTTGGGTGAGTCTATAGACGAGTATTTTGAAATCTTGGATAACATTGAAAATCAAGACTTGGAGATCATGATGAAAAAGCTCACTGTAGAGGGCACTGAGTGGGTACAGGAAAAAGGTGAGAAGGTTAGGAAGTTTGCAAGGCATGCCTTGAAACCATTTCCTAAGGTTTGGGATCACTTCATCAGACACAGGTTGTTGCCCACAACCCATATGGAGACAGTGTACAAGGAAAAATTGGTGCTGCTAAGCTGCATTTTAGCAAAAAGAAAGATTAATGCGGGTAAGTTGCTGGAAAGAGAAATTGTTGCATGTGCATTCAAGCCCAAGGGGAGAATTTTCTTCTCTTCGCTGATAACTAATTTGTGTACTCGTAGTGGAGGGGATATTGTTGAAGGAGAAGAGATACTGCCAAATGATGGGGCCATTGATTCTGCCACTATAAAGAGATTTGCCCTGCCACCAGCAAAAGCTTCATCCAGCCATGCACAAGCATCTGCACCACCTAATGTGGAGGCAGATCTTGACGGAAGGATGTTGCAGCTTACTCAAATGCTACAACAACAGATGTAGCAGCAAGCTCTATTTTATAATTTCTCTCATGAAATCTATAAGTGGCAGAAACGGGTTTATCAGCTGAATCATCTCAAGCAAGTTATGTGCGCCCCAATATTTCCTGAAGCACTCCTGATCCCATTTCAATGCAACACCACACACCAACAGCAAGTCCCAACTCACAGTGGGACTAATTCAGAAGAGCCAAACCCTGTCAGTTCTAAATGGAGCCCTCCACCACCACCACCACCAAAGTCGTCAAGCCCTGCACCATCCCGAAGGGGAAAAGAAAAGGTTTCAGAGAAAAAGACAACTGAGAAAGAGAAAACAAATTTGGAGACTGAAAGGAAAAAGAAGAATGAAGACAAGAAGGCCCAACCAACTGCCCCTGAACCAAAACGATGAAAAGTGCGTGCCTCTGCGAGCATAACATATGTTCTAAGTGCTAAAAGTAGCTCCGATGAGCCCACTGAAAGCAAAGGAAGGGCAAGACCAAGAAGGCGGAGTAAGTCCACTGACACCCAAACTGCATCCAAGCCGCCAGCCAAGGAGCAGGTAGCTACTAAGGACTCAAGTGAAGAAGCTCTTGAGGTGACCATAACCAAAGAGTAACTAGCTACAGGGCGCAAGACCATGAAACAAATGCTTACATCTAAAAAGCGCAGGATGAGCTCCCGATTGGCCCACTCTTGACCACCTTCTCTGTCTAAGGACCACTTTTTTCTAATTTTTTTTCTTACTATTTTACTTCCTATCTTTAATTGCCGTACTTTGTAATACCCCCTTGGGCATTACATCTTAAACACGTGCGGAATTAAATTTAAAAGGAAGCTACTGGTTGCTTTCAAAAAATAATAATTTACTTTAAGTCGGAAAACTCGGGTGTAAAAATCTTCTGCATAATACTTTAGAAACGTGATGCATACATCACAATAATAAAATTACATTATACTAGAACACACATAAACTGGACTTACTCATAGCCCATTTCACCATCACATACAAGCTTTCCTAAAATTGTTTTTCATGCTGAAGTTCCAAACTATACAGAGGTTTTCAAAACCACATATACCGACTTTCTCAACTTAAACATTGAAAATCCTAAGAGTTGGTTTGATAAAAGAACTCTATGGACAATAGAGTCTACTACCTAGTATACATCGTACCAATGAGACTAGGCCTCGTCGTCAACAGTCCACACATCTTCGTCGTCGACATCTGAGACGACCCCACTTACATAGGATAATCCCATTAAAGAACCTAATATATTAACTACCCTTAATCGCATTATAACCGTTAGCGTGTTTTATCAAGATGAAGCATAGCAGAAAATTTCGCGCTTGCGGAAGTAAACCAACTTTATGCAAGCAACTTATCAGAGTACGCAACTATAAAACATATATCATATACATCAGTTGCCCTATCAGTCGGGCTACAGTATTAATATTTACATGTAGAGTGTCTCATAACAAACTTTAAACAAAATTATATCAAAAGATGTTATAATAAGACAACACTCCTCGGGCTTGTCCATCGGCCTCAGTCTCGTATAGAGTATCATCCAACTTCTCCGCAGCTGGATCTTCCACGAAGTCTTTTCATATATATATATATATATATATATATATATATATATATATATATATATATATATATATATATATAAGACGTAAAAAGAAAAGACAGGGAGTAAGAAACATGTATCATCATATATGTGGGAAAAGGAGCAGTAGCATGGCATACATACATGTATCACATAACATATAGAAATCATACAACACGATAAATAACACAATAAATAGTCATCTCCCTAGGCATACATCACATCCATCTACAAGATATTTCTCTCAGATCAAACCTCTAAGGAACGATACTAATCCTTATATGCATGTATGTATGTCGGCCTATTAATAACGTCCCCATTTGGACATCCCCGTCGGGATCAATAATTCACATCCACACTTGGACATCCTCAAAAGGATCAATAACGTCCCCAATTGGACCGCCCTTTGGAGGGGTGTCAATAACGTCCCCATTTGGACCGCCTTGACCCGGAATCGAGTGTTTCTCAATAATAACGCCCCGATTTGGGCCGCCTCGTAATCGAGGGTTTCTCAATAACGTCCCCATTTGGACCGCCCTGACCCGGCATCAGGGGTTTCTTAATAACGCCCCCATTTGGGCTCCCCTCCGAAGGGGTTTCTTATGCGGCATGATGTGCATGTACAAACATTCATTACAGGTTGATACCGGAATCTCACATCTGGGCACTCAGCCATAACCACGATGCCTTGCATCAATATTAAAATCAATATCATGACGCCATGCGTCCACTATCCCACAGCTCCATTAAAATCATAACAGTATCAATTAGAATCACATCGGTATCAACCCGCTCAATGTCATAATCTCATCATATGTTCATCAATTTCATCATATGCTTATCAAGCTCATAGTGTGCTCATCAATCTCATCAGTTTTATCAATCATGTCACATGCTCATTCGTAAACATCCAATCAATCACACTAATAACATATCATAACAATGAGCATGCCAATATAATCAATTAGACAAGTAATCATATAGATCACATAGAGCACAGAATCATAATTAACCCCCGTAGATCATCATATAAATCATATAGAACACATATTCACAATCCCATCAAGTATATCAATCATCCATTTAGTATTTGTCTTCTAGCTTAGGGTATAGACTTAGTAGGGTTTAAGGCTCCCCTACACATGTATATAGACTATACTATGCTTGCTTTTTCGATGATAACACTTTCTTCTCCCTACCTGTAGCAAGGTATCAATGCCCACAAGCTCACTGGCACCTTCCCACAGCCACAACCTCGTTCCTTCAACGGATAACCGTACACCCTTTAGAGCACTTGAACACAGTTGGATCCTTCATTACAAATCACAATCCAAATTAGTATAATCAAACAAAATACACCTAGTTCTCATGAGCTAGGTTTCGGCCCCCATATAGGAAAGTATGCTAGAAATGTTAAAATTTGACAAACTTTTGGATTAATGATCCTTAAGCATAGATGAAGCTAGTGTAAGTCATTTGATTCAAGAATTTGAAACAAAAATCAAGATTTTCCCAAGAGTAGGTTTCGGCCATGCCATAGAAAATTAGGGTAGGAAAGGTTCTTGATTATAATCAATTGAATTCAAGGACATCTAAGTGTGATAGAACTCAAATCAACACTTCTTTAAGTAAAATTGAAACAAAACTTCATGGTTCCTTCTTATAGGCATTCGGCCCTCTTCATCCCAAATGGGCTAGAGAGCTCTTATGATTCTTAGATTAATGATAGAAGATCATGAATCTAGATCAAGAGAATTGGTTTGACATCAAAATGATTTTTCTATTAATTTTCATGAATTTTAGAAGTTTAAGTTCAAGCATGAACACATATAGTTTCAATGAAGAAAGATGAAGATCTAGAGCTTAAAGATGAGATTTTTACCTATTAGATGATAAAGGAGATCAAGTTAAGCAACTTTGCTTCACAAAGTTCTTGAAGTTCTCTTGAAGAAATGTAGAGAAAATGAAGTGGAAGCTTGAAGCTTTGAAGGTGGAGATGAAGTTGATGAAGAAAGAAAAGTGAGAGAAGAAGAAGAAGAGAGGGAGGGCGTGAGGTCTCTCAATAAATACGAGAAGAGGATGAGGATAAGGATATGACAAGGACAAGGATAGAAAGATAAGGATAGGATAGACTTAATGTTAGAAAGGATAATTTTCCTTAAGAACAAAATTAGGATTCTATTAAAAATTAACTTGAATACTTAAAGGTTAAGAATGAAGATATGAAGAAAGAAATGTGAGAGGGAATTTCGTGGCTTATATAAAAGGAAAGAATAAGGATATGGTAATTATCACTTAAGGGTAGAAAAGTAACTTTACCTAGGAACAAAGTTGGAATTGTATCAAAAGTTCTACTAGAACTTGAACACTTGAGCTTGAAAAATAAAGTGAAGGAGAAAGAAATATGAGATAGAATATATATCTATGAATGGCGTGGGGTTAGAAGGAAGGGTAAGGATTGTATAAAAATTACTTAAGGGTAAAAAGGTCATTTCCTTTAGGGGCAAAATTGTCATTTTCTACGCCATCATCATTACTACGGTGAGTCACCTATGTGACTCACCCTTTGCCATTATTGGCATGGTGACTCACCTAGGTGAGTCACTCATGTAATCATTGTGTTAGAGATAGGATAAGGTGAGGTGGCTTTGAAAGCGACCTTACGCTTATCCGTTACCGGTTCCGATAGTCTCGTATGCAGACCAAGTTTCGTTTGAGTCTTCAACCCAAACCTTAACCATAATTCTCTAATAGTAATGTAGAGTAAAATAATATCTGTATTGTATCCAAAAAGTGGATACGTAGAGATAAAATCGAACATCGGTCAAGAGACGCGAGTTTTGAGTGTGATGAGTCAGTGGATGAATCATCACCTTGACTCATCACTAGTCATGATTACTCACCATGACTCACCTTCATGAGTCATCCATGTCATGATTACTTTTCTAAAGTAGTCATGATTACTTCTCCAAAATATCTTGATATTTACAACTTTGTCACGGTGACTCAGATAAATTCATAGAATTCACCAATTTTAGAAAGCAGTGAAAATTGGGATGTTACAACATCAAGAAACTCAAGCTAATAGGTCCCGAAGTGACCCAAAGGACCGTTTAGAAGATCTATACACGTATTCAAAAACACAACAGGGTGTCCAACATGTACAGGCAAGGGTGAGTAACCAATATATGGATTTAAACATGATAACTACATGCACGACACACAAGACAACATATGAACATATATAGTATCAACACAGCACAACAGCGAAAGTAACACAGGACAACATACCAGGTAACAACATGTCCAACATGCATACCATAAATTGCAATATATCATATTAAGCAATTAGCAGCATAAGACATCTTCGAAAACAGAATAGTGATGTACAATAAGTAAATGTAATTATCAACAACCATGCAATGCAATGCGATGTAGATGACTCAATGCCATATGCCACAAGGGTAAAACTCTGACCCCTACTCCATGGAGCTAACAAAAAGTCGGAGAGAGTGAAGAGGAGGACATGTTTCAGTTAATGCCAGCCATGGGCAAGATGCTACAACATTCGTAACGTGCACGTATCTGGCTTTACGGAACACTCTCGATCAAACATGAAAAGTACGACATCTAGTAGAGGATATCAGTGTATTGCTCGGAGTCGCCATGACACAGAAGAATCACCAACTGGTCTCATGTCAGCCTTTCCAACCCAGATACCTCCAAATACCATTTAAGATTGTCACCGTAAGATTCACACCAGCATCTAGGTGTAAGCTCCACTCCTAGGCTCAAGGCCTTACAAACTCATGCAATGAAATGACAATGCTTACATTAGGCAGATGCGATAAAGAAATGTCTATCCACCGGATAAACCTCAAGGTTCGCTAAGGTACTCTTCCTTAGGAACTATACGTGTCTTTATATTATAAAAGTTTTATCCACCGGATAAATCTCGTGATCCCTCCGGGATCGAGTCACCATAAAACTGAAACAATTGAACGACTTTTCTTGGATTCGGACCACCGGTCCATTATCGAACTACTGTTTCAAAACCCAAAACGTTTCACGTTTGTGTTTGTTTCTTATGAATTACATCTCAAGTCCTAAGCATTATGAAGAAGGATTGAGAATCCTCTTAGATAAGTCTTTGATCCTTTCTAAGATATCAATTCCTTGGATTTCGAATAATGAAATAAGTATTGATTCACTTAAATCTTATGAAATCATTGATGAACTAAGTCATCAATGGTATAGTGCATGGTCTTGTTCCACCATATACTATACTTAATTATCTCTTTTCTTTTGTACTAAGTTAATTACTTAACTTAGGTTTTCCATGCATAAAACTTTACAGTTTGAGTTGAAAACTCTCGATTTAAGACTTTGCAAACCAAAACCTTTCTAATTTTAAACTCATTTGATTTAAAAGAACTTTCTTACTTGCTTGAAGTAAAGCATCTTAACTAACTTGAAAAGGGTTTTTCCTCACTAACTTAGTGTAAAACCATGATCTAAGTTAGTGTAAAATAAAATGGAATTTCATTTAGTTTTCAAACTATGATTCAATTAGTTCAAACTTGAAGATGAAGTCCTCTTTATAGTTTGTGGATTGAATGTTAACTTCGTTTGAAAATAAAGGTGATATCCCATTAAAACCTAAGGTAACTTCCTGCTACTTTTTCTTCCATGAAATCACTTTCATCATTTTACTTTTAAAACACTCAGTTAATTGGATAAAGTATGACTAAAGTAAAAGTACATTTTCACCTTAGTTAAAACACTTGAAAGTTGAAACTCTATTTGATCTTTGGATCAAAATCACTTCTTATTTTGTTTTGAAGAATAAGGTACTAAAACACTTTTCTAACTTTTCAAAACATTGAATGTTCAAGAACAACTCATGTTCTTCTTTTTTCTAGTCAAGACCGAATGCTCCCAGACATGGGATGTGAAGATTTTGCTTCACCAACTTCTGAAGTAATAGCTCAAAAGCTCACAATATAATGATGAACAACAATCATGCATCATCCAACCATAATCAAGCATGAAAATCCTTACTTGATCTAGAGATCAAAGTATGGTTTTCAACATACATGAAAACACTTTTCCATTCAAGCATATATCATCACAAACATATATTAGGCATAGAACATTATTACAACCATACAAAGTTCAAACAGAACTACACAGACCAATGTCGGATAACATATAGTTATCGGGAAAATCCCTCAGGAAAACTCCCCTTACCCGTTGAAGTTATCCTTCGAGCAAAAGTCGTCCGATCGGCCCGCGAATTCTCCCGATTCCTCGTCCGATTACTCAACCATAACTACATACACATAATCAATCCAAATATCAATATTACACAGCACAAATTTTCCTATTCCCCTCCACCTAGGGTTCGGCCATAGGGTCCAAAAATTTGTTAGGGATGTCTAAAGAACCCTATCTCTTGGGTGAAGAATCTATAGGTACCTTTAATACCAAATCAAGTCTCTATACTCAAACTTGAATAAAAAAAAATTCTTGTCTTCCCTAAATGGTAGGTTCGGCCACCCTAATTTAAATTAGGCTAAGGATGTTACAGTTTTATCAACTCTTGGATCAATGATCCTCAAGTATACACAACACTAGATTAAGTTACATTACTCAAAAATTTGTAGCCAAACTCTTAACTCCCAAAGGTAGGGGTTTCGGCCATACTATACCTCCTATATGGGCTAGAAAGATCTTTTGGTTACATGCTCTTGGATTATGATAAAGGATGATGATACTAGATCATAGAAATTGGTTTGACATTAAAATGATTTTTCTACAATTTTCTACAGATTTTTGTAGTTTGGATCATAAACTTGAAACTTATGGAATCATAGATGGACAACAAGAAAAGAATGAAGAACATGAAGCTTAGGAGTCAAGGGAAGGTGATCATACCTCTTGAGTGATGAAAATGGACCAAGGATCAAGTCTTGTTTCACCAAAATCACTTAAGGATTTCTTAAGAAGATGAGAGAAAGTAAGGAAAGGAAATGAAGTTGGAGAAGAAATGAAGTGGATGGCTTCATGAAGGTGCTTAGGGGCGTGAGAATGAGGGAGGGATTCAAGGGTCCAAAAGTTGATCATTAAGGGTAAAAGAGTCTTTTCACCTAGGGACAAAAATGTCATTTTGGGAAAAGTTAAGGGTATTTTGGTCTTTTCACCTTCAAGTCACCCAAAATATCTAGATATTTTGATGATATTCATGATGACGGTGAGGGCAAAATAGTCTTTTCCTAAGTGTCCAGGGACAAAATGGTCATTTCCTCTAGGGACGAAAGTGTCATTTAGGGAAAGATCAGAGATGTTTTGATCTTTTCGCGTCTAGATATTTTCTAAAGTCATCATGATATTGGAACGCATCCCAAGGTGATGTGACTTCGTGATTATCCGTTAGCGGGTCCCGGTAAATCCCTATTTGGCTCCGTTCTTCACCCGATTGGAGATTTCGCTCGAATAAAGCGTAAGAACCCATTTTTTTCAAATTTAACGAAAACGTTGAAAATCAATTTTGAAGACTAATTGTCTCCTTCACGGGTCAAAATTAGGTCTTCTGAGTAGTAAAATATTACTATCAGTGAAAAAAAACACAAACCAGGCTCCATCTGAGTTTTCGACCCAAAATTTAACCGTAACTCCCTACGATGGCATAGAGCGTGACTATGGTCTTAGTTTATTTTATTTCATTTTCTAAACCTCAGATAAAAATATAAACTTAATTATATAATTTACTGATATTAGAAAGCATGAAAATCGGGATGTTACATACTTGTAGTCTTAGGATTTCTATTTCTGTTTGTTGTTTCTCCTGTTGGGTTGTTCTATATCTGCCCCATCACCATTTCTTTGAATGTGAATGATTACTGGAAACATTATCTTTCACAGTGGGGTAGGTGCTAAGTGGGGCCATTTTGAAGAAATTACCATTGATGTCCTGTTTCTTTCCTTGCACTTAATGAAGATTAACTGTGTTGTGTGAAAATCCTAACCTGAATAGAGGACTGTAACCCTTAATTTGGTCTATACACTGCCTCTGTTAAAGAAAGATCATCTAAGGTAATCCAAAGAGAAGGGATAGTAGAAACCTACAGCTAGATGAGTATTACTTCAAACTGAATGACAAAAGGGGTGAAATTCACAACAAAGGTGAAAACTAAGTTTGGGGGTGATCATAAAAAAAAAAAAAAATATGAAAAGAAAGATGTTGAATAAATGGGTGACTAAAATGGTACCCCTTTGAGGCTAAAGGGATACTAAGGAAATTTAGCTTTGAAAAGAAAGGAACACCCCTTTGAGATCATGTAGGCTACCGGTGAAATACCTACTGCCCTAGTGATAACACCCCCTATGCTGAAGCTTGTGCACCTAACCCTATGTTGGAAATGAGAAGTAAGAAAAAAAATAGACTTGGGTGGAAGGCTATGCTGGATCTTTTGGGTGATTATGGAGAACCTGACTTTGACATTGGAGGCCACACACACACATTGGGATGAAGTTGAGGGAAACATAATTCTTTCAGGAAGGGATATGTGTATGAAGTGTTGAGTCTGAGAGTTGCTTAAAGAAACATGACAGGACAACAATGTGTTTGCTGATTCAGGATAGTTTTAGTAATCTGTGATGTTTTGTCTTCCTTTTCTTTAATCATGGCATGAGGACATGCAATAGTTCAAGTTTGGGGGGGGTGTGATCACTTTTAAAAATAAGAGTTATTTAGACCTTTCTTAGACTCGAATTATTGAATGTATGTGTCTGTTTGTGTCAAATTGTTTTAGTATAGTTGTTTAGTGAGGTCCCTATTTAGTTAAGAAATTCTTGATGCTTTAGTTACTTTCAGTGTGATTTCTGAGATTTTTATTTAATGCCCAGCTTTGCAGAATTGTGCTAAAGACTTTAGGCAGCAAATGAAGCAAAATGATGCAGCATTTGGTGCTGATAAAAGTCAACGTATGATGAGCTGGGCAAGCCACTCTTGCTGCTGAGGTGAACCCCTCTAACCGGAGACCTGTGTGGATGTAATCTTTGTCCTTTAGAGGTTAAGGATATTTTGTAATTAATGGGTTGTGGGCCAAGTATATTAATTGTAAACATTCCTTCTTGAGTCTACAAGGGGACAAAACCCTCTCTCTCTTACCTTTTTGGTCCCCTGGAAGGTGGCAGCTGACTGGTAGAAGAAGGGTCCATATCCTTAGGTCACTGGTTTTGGGCTAATAAGGCCTTTCACTCTCTGGCTATAAAAGGAAAGTTTTTTCCATTTTGGGACGTAATATGGGGAGCTGCGCTGCTGAAAAGACCAGGAGAGTGAAAGGTGGATAAAGCTTCTAAGGAGAATTAGAGAGCCAATCTTGGAAAAGAAGTTGGCCTCTCTTCTTCCCTAAGACTTTCTTTGCTTATCTTTTTATTGTTTCATTAAGTTGTCATGTCTTCTCTATGGATCACCAGCAACCTTATATTTATATATTATTCTAAGTTCATTATGAGCTAGGTTTCCATAGCTAGGATGTGGTGAAATCGTAATGAATGCGCATGGTTAAGGATGACAAGGGTTCGTCTGCATTTTCAATCAAGTTTCCTTAAATCGATATAAGTTCTAAATTTAGTCTGATCAACTCAGTTTGGAACATAAGTTCGTTTATATTGAAAGATGTTAATAAACTGACTTACTTGGTTAATATGAATAAAGTTGGTAATTGGAAAATTAATCAATGATGGTTAGAGTAGGAATATTCAACCAAGTTCATAGGCTAGCTGAGACGTATAAATCTGACAGTGGGAGTAACTAAGTGGGGCGTAGGAATAAGGAACCCTTAGGATTGCCTACTTAGACCGAGCTGGGAAGCTCAATTATCTTTTCTCTGGAGCCTAATGTTGTAGCACCTCGAAGCATTCTTACCATGCACTGTAGTTGCAAGGGATTCTCATCCTAGCTGTTTCTTCTTTTGATCTCACCTTATTTAAGTTCTCAATAGCTTGTTAATCTTATTCTTTGTCATTTTTAAAGCTGTTACCTCAACTTGCGGGTTAAGCTCTTATATTCTTCACATTACTTCACTAAAACTTGTTTAAACTGAACCCTTGGTTTTGCATCACAATCCCTATGGGACGATCTCTACTTACACTTTATTACTTGTTGACAGTGTACACTTGCACTAATATATATATATATATATATATAATCAACACACGTTCTAGTTTATTGAAACCGTAAAAAGCGGTTTTGTAATTATGAAAAACGGAACTCACTCAGTTAGGGAATGTGAATTAAATTTGCCTTTCGACAAATATTTAGTTCAATTAATGTAATGAACAGAACAGTCAGCTCATACATTGGACTCACATATATTGGACCAAAACAAATATTGGACGCATGTATTGGACTCATAATTAACCAATGAAATGTATGTTCAGATTTTTTTCTTATGAATGTGAACCTATCTTCAGCTAGAGTTTTGATGAAGATATCTGCCCATTGATGGTCAGTATCAACAAATTGAATATCAATTATTCCTTTTTGCACATAATCTCTAATGAAATTATGCTTGATTTCTATATGCTTTGTTCTAGAATGCAATATGGGATTTTTGGACAAGTTAATAGCAGCTGTGTTATCACACATCATTGGAATGTTACTCACAAATACATTGTAGTCTTCCAACTTATGTTTAATCTATTGAAGTTGTGAGCAGCAGGTTGCAATGTACTCGGCTTCAGGAGTTGATAAGGCAATTGTGCTTTGCCGTTTGCTTGACCATGAGACTAAGTTGTCTCCAATGAAGTGACAACCTCCACTGGTGCTTTTTCGTTCTATTCTGTCTCCAGCATAGTCAGCATCACAAAATCCAACTAATCTGTATTCATCAAATTTCTTATACAACAGACCCAGATTAGTAGAACCTTTAAGATATCTAAAGATCTTTTTAACTACTGAGAGATGGGACTCTCTTGGATCATATTGAAATTGAGCACATAGACAAACACTGAACATAATATCAGGTCTGGACGTAGCGAAATATAAGAGGGAACCAATCATACCTCTGTATACCTTTTGGTCTACCTTTTTATCTTTGTCATCTTTGTTCAATACGGACTTTGGATGCATTGGGGTATTCATTGGTTTGCAATCATCCAGTTTGAAGCATTTCAGAAGCTGCTTTGTGTACTTCGTCTGATGAATGTACACTCTTTCCGATGTTTGCTTGACTTGAAGTTTGAGGAAGAATTTTAGTTCTCCCATCATACTCCTTTTAAATTCCTTCTGTATAAGCTCGGAGAACTCTTGACAAAGAGATTCATCAGTTGCACCAAATATTATACCATCAACGTAAATTTGAGCAACAATAAAATCCTTTTTATTTGTTTTTCTAAAAATAGTTGTGTCCACTATTCCTCTTGAGAAACCATTCTCCATTAGGAAGGTGCTGATTCTCTCATACCAAGCTCTAGGAGCTTGTTTGAGTCTGTATAAAGCTATCTTAAGTTTATATACATGCTCAGAGTGGTTTTGATCCTCAAAACCGGGCGGTTGTACAACATATACTTCTTCATTAATGAAACCATTTAAGAAAGCACTTTTTACATCCATTTGGTAAAGCATGATGTTATGATGTGCAGCATATGAGAGTAAAATGCATATGGCTTCTAGTCTAGCTACAGGAGCAAAGGTTTCAGGATAATCAATACCTTCCTCTTGTGAGTAGCCTTGGGCAACTAACCTTGCTTTATTCCTTACAACTTTTCCATCTTTGTCTAGCTTGTTTCGATAGACCCACTTGGCTCCAATGATAGACTTATCCTTTGGCAGGGGACCATCGTCCAAACGTCACTACATTGAAAATGGTTAAGCTCCTCTTGCATAGCAAAGATCCAACATTCATCCAATAAGGCTTCGTTCACATACTTTGGTTCCAATTTAGAGATGAAGGCTGAATTAGCTTGTTCTCTGAAGGTTGACCTTGTCCGGACTCTATCATTTGGTTTGCCAATGATTTGATCCTCAGGGTGGTTAGTCCTGAATTGCCATGAACGTGGGGTGTTAGAAACTTGCTGAGACGTTGAAGCGTCTGATGGGTTTTGAGTTACGTCTGATGCTCCATCTACTTTAAGCATTGGACGATCTTCTACATCATTCAGATTCATATCTGCAAAAATTCATTTAGCTCTGATAATATCTTATCAGGTTGTTTGTCATCAAACTTGACATGGATGGATTCCTCAACAACTAAAGTCCTAGAGTTATAAACTCTAAAAGCTTTGGACGTTTCAGAGTATCCTAACAATATCCCATTATCTACTTTGGCATCAAACTTACCAAGTTGATCCTTAGTATTTAAAATAAAACTTTGACATCTGAAGGGGTGGAAATAAGAAATGTTGGGTTTGCCTCCTTTCCACAATTCATAAGGAGACTTATTCAGGATAAGTCTTATGTATATTCTGTTTTGAATGTAGCAGGCAGTATTTACAGCTTCAGCCCAAAAGTGTTTGAAAATAGAATGAGTAAATACCCAATTTGGTCCCTGAAATTGTAGGGTCGTATCAACTTAGTCCATCACATTATCAATTTTCCAAAATGATCCCTGGAATTGCAAAAAGTTAATCGGATTCGTCCCTCCGTTGATATTTGCATGGACCATAATGACATTAAGTTGGTAATGTCAGGGATAAATTTGAAACTAAGTGAATAATGTCCGGGATGCATTTGCTACATTTTGAAATTCCAAACATCATTTTGGAATATTGATAATGTGAGAGACTAAGTTGATACGACCCTACAATTTCAGGGACCAAATTGGGTATTTACTCAAAATAGAATTATCACTGAGCATTGCCCTAGCCATCGCTTGAAGAGATTGGTTCTTTCTTTCAACAACACCATTCTATTATGGTGTTCTAGGGGCAGATAAATTGTAATGAATATCACTTTCATCACAGAACCTTTGGAAAAGCTCATTTTCAAATTCGCCTCCATGATCACTTCTGATTGATCTTATACAGATGCCTTTTTCATTCTGAACACGCTTAAAGAATATAGTAAAGACCTTGATAGACTCATCCTTGTGAGCAAGGAACTTAACCCATGTCCATCTTGTGTAGTCATCTACTATGACAAGCCCATATTTCTTACCACTGATAGAAGCAGTCCTTGTTGGACCAAACAAATCCAGGTGCAACAGCTCTAGTGGCCTTAAAGTACTAACAATGTTCTTGGACTCAAAAGATTTCTTAACTTGTTTTCCGTTTTGGAACGCATCACAGAGAGCGTCCGATCTATACAAATATTAGGTAGACCTCTTACGAGGTTATGCTTGTTCAGTCTTGAGATTAATCTCATACTTGCATGACCAAGTCTTTTGTGCCAGATCCATCGCTCATCTTCAACAGACACTAGGCATGGTACACTCTGATTTGAGAGTTCCCCCAAGCTAATCTTGTACAGATTGGTTTGCCTCTTGGCAGTGAATAAGATGGATCCATTAGGGTTCTTCAATATACACTCACCTTTATTGAAGGAAACATCAGACCCACTATCGCATAATTGACTTATGCTAAGTAAATTGTGTTTTAACCCTTTAACTAACAGAACATTATCAATAGAGGGGAAATGATGCTTACCAATCATACCTATTCCAACTATCTTTCCTTTCCGGTTGCCTCTAAAGGTAACCCATTCTCCAGTCTTTTCACACAGGTCTTGGAACATCGACATTTCTCCCGTCATGTTACGTGAGCATCTACTATCCAAGTACCAAGACTGGGGTCTTCTTTGTGTTGCTAAGCAAATCTATAACAGGGATTATCATGTTTTTAGTACCCAGATAGACTTGGGTCCTTTTGGGTTAATCGGTGGTCTTCGTCCATGCATAACGTTTTTCTTTTTGTGTATGCATCTTGAGAAGGTGTGACCACTTTTCTCACACAAGTTGCAATAAACATGAGATGCATGCTGTTTGGTTTCTTTTTTATTTTTATGGAATTTGGAAACCTTATGATAATGGTTGGGTCTTGATATTTTGTGAGAAGCTTCTTGTTTCTCAGGGTCATAGCCTAAGCCAGACTTATTGTGAGGTGATCTTGAGTACCTCAATATCAAGTTTAGCTTCTCTGATCCCCTAACAAGCTTTAATATGCTTTTGGATAGGTCAAATACCTCTTGTTTGAGTCTGGTAACCTCGTGAAGTTCACTGGACTCAGAGGTGAGTTTATGAGTTAGACTGATATTCTTAGCTTTCAGCTTATTGTTCTCTTCAATAAGCTGCTTATTTTGTTTGCTGGTGTCTTCTAGCTCTTTGTTTATTTTAGAGAAATTTCTTTTAAGCATAATATATTGATGATGCAATAAAGAGGAATCATTCAGCAGTTCATCATATGCTTCTTGAAGAGAGTCAGAAATAGATAACTCATCTTCCTCTGATTCATTGTCGGATGAAGTGTTTGCCATCAGGCAGATGTTTGAAGTAGTAGGGCTCCTAGGTCTGAGTAGACGATCTAAGGTGTCCAGCTTCTCCTTAGCAGTTTGAAACTACAAGACCATCTCCAATCTTGGTCGATCTTGAGCATTGATGAAACGCCAATTGGCACAAGCATTCAGAGAGTACCGTTTGATATCTTCATTCGTCCAATCAGTTTGGGGCTTAGATGCTGTTGAGTGGTCTTCAAGAGCTATTGCTAGACGATGATCTCCATCAATGCATACATTCCATATCTCAAAGTCTTGAGCTTGGACGTATATTTGAAATACAGATCTCCAGTAAGGATAGTCCACTCCATTGAAAGTGGGTGGAACATTTCATCCTCTTTCAGGAGTAACTTACTAAGTTCTTTCTTCGGGAACAACAAGTTGTTAATCATCCGAAGAGTCTTCATTTTGAGCATGGTATCATAGATAGAGGTTAGCTTCCTCATTTGCTTCTTCTTCTTCCTCAGAAGAATCAAGGTCTTCCCAGGTTGCCATGAAGTTCTTCTTCTTCATTTTGAAGAACTTCTTCTTATCCTATAACATAGGACAGTTAGCTTTGAAGTGGTCTGGTTTGTTGCACTTGAAACAGACCAACTGACTTTTGTCCTTGGACTCAGCATGGTCCTTGAAGTTTTTCTTCGAAAATGACATTCTTTTCAAGCCATTTTTCTTTCTCCATATATTTTGGATTTTTCTAGAGATGAAGGATAGCTCGTCACTGTTTGATACTTCATTATCAGTTTGATCAGTATTATCGCTTGACTCATCAGCTTTTAAAGCTTTTGAGTTGTTGGACTTTTGAGCTTTTAAGGCAATCCCTTTGTTTTTTTTTCTTCAGAATTATCAAGAAGAAGCTCCTATTCATGAACTTATAACATTCCTACCAGATCATCCATGGTCAAAGTAGAAAGATCTTTGGCCTGGATGATTGCAGTAATAAGTGGCCTCCATTCCTTAGGCAAACTCCTAAGGATTTTAGTGACATTCTCCTCGGTTGTGTAAACTTTCCCAAGGGACTTTAGGTTGTTGGTGATCGTCTAAAAACGGCCCATCATGTCTAGAATGGACTCTTCTTCAGCCATAGTGAACATTTCATACTGGCCAACCAGCATGATAATCTTTGAGTCTTTTACCTTGGTAGTCCTCTCATAGAGATTTGATAAGGTATCCCAGATTTGTTTTGCTGATTCACATGCATGAATCTTCTGGAATTCATCTGGACTTAGAGCGCACATCAAAGCATATATTGCTTTGTGATTTTGTTCCATTTTGGCTCTTTCCACATCAGTCCAATCTTCTTTAGCTTTTTCAGTACCATCAGCATTGAAGCACGCATTTGGACCATTCATGATTCTGTCCTAGAGAACACATTTTCTACTTAAGATAAAGCCTTTGAATATCTCCTTCCAGTACAGGTAGTGAGTTACATTAAAGAACGAAGGTCTAGTCTTGGAAGTGCCTTCCATAACTGGTTGACTCCTCCTTGGCATGCCTTGTCCTGCCATATCTGCTGTAGGATCTCTTCCTCTACACGGCTAAGTGCTCAACCTAGAGGTTGAGCTCTGATACCAATTGAAGGAAGCTGTTTGACACACAAGAAGGGGGTTGAATTATGTTTCTTAAGTTTTTAAAACTTTTCGCAAGCAGATATATATTTTTTCAAAGGGTTGGACCCTAAAACGACAAAGGGCGCAAAGAGCGTTTACGAACAAGATTGGACGCATGCTGAAGAGGTTTACTTTTAAAAATAAGCGCGTTAAGAAAACAATTCAATCCCAAAGGGTTAGTTAAAAACAAACAAAGGTAAAAGCAAGGGAAAGAAAAGGAACACAGAGATCTTATCCTGGTTCACTCTTCACCGAAGAGTTACGTCCAGTCCCCTCTACTTGAGAGCTTTTTCCACTATAACAAAATCCTTTATTATAAGTATTCAACACCTCTTCAGGCAAGTATTCAACACCTCTTCAGGCAAGTATTCAACACCTCTTAAGGCAACACTAAGTATTATTTTCCAGTCAAGCCTCTTCTAGCTCAAGTATTCTTTCTAAACAAGCCTCTTCAGACTCAACCAACTAAGGTTTTGAAAAAGAGTTTTGTTCTACTAACTCACTAAGTGTGAGGGTTTGAAACTAAGCTTACAACTCTAAACAATACTCTTCGCAGAGAGTGATATGAAAGTTTAAGAGCAGAGTAGCTTTGAAAGCTTTTGAGATCTTTTGATTGCTAGCTTGCTTGTATGCTTGTTTTCAGTTCACGTTCGGTCGCTTTGCATCTTCAAAGATGGGGGTATTTATACCCATCAAGACTTGAGCATTCTTCAATCTCCAACGGATGGAAAAAGATCCGTTCGGATCGTGCATTAAATGCTTTGGTCCGTTGAGCCTGGTAATTTGTTGAAGCTTCTAAAAAGCAGAGTAGACTATCAGGCTGATAGCTCAAAGTAGTGGTTGAATAATGAATTTGAACACTTTACATATTTGTTCCCGCTTAAAGGTAATACATAATGCATTGGACTTAGTTAAAAAAACTTTTATTGTAAAGAGTCTTTGGACTCAACTAACGAAACATTTAAACTTATGGTCTGGAATGTGCGAGAAGTTTTGGCTTTGGATGTAATGTAAGTCTTTGGACTTAGATTTTCCTACACACTTAAGATAAAGCATTAGTCCATACCTAATCTTTGTTCACTTAAGTTAGTCTTTTGTTAACATCAAAATATCAAGGGATTAATGGGCCATAACCACTTTGGTTCCGACAAATGATATACAAAATTCTGATTAATGAAGCTCAATGCATGGTTAACGAGACACGTATCTTAGTGTATCCATTAACCAAGTCCAACACATCATTAATTGTGATTTTGAACACCCATCAATAAGGTGTCGCAAGTTGACAAAACTTAGGTGTACAAATATCATTATTGTTTCTTGAATCTATATTCAATGAATTGTATTTTAGTGTTCAATAAATTATACGATTTTAAAATCAATGTGTATTGAATTCATCAATCTATGGAAATTATTATCAATCAACGTGTGCATTCAATTATACATGTTACAAAGTTTTTTTTTCTATCAATCGATCGGCTATCACTACAAGAAATTTGCCATATACCTACAGACACTTTTAGTGACGGCAGCTGAAACCGTAGGTATAGGTATCATATAGCTACGGATTTTTGATGCACCGCGGGTATAGGTATCATGTACCCACGAATGGCTTGATCGGTAACTATATGTTTTAGTGACAGATTGAAAACTGTGGGTATAGATGACATATACCTACGAATGTTTATTTTCATCACCATATGCTTCAGTGATAGATTAAGAAATTGTGGGTATAGATACCATATACCTATAGATGAATATTTTCGTCACTATATAGTTTGTTTTTTTTTTTAAAAATTGAATATATTATTTAATTATTTTGAAACTAAAAATAAAATTAAACACCCGTGAGAATTTCTCTTCCCCGGGACATTTTTTTAGTACCGCCCAAAATCACTTCGTTCTTTTTTTTTTTTTTCAATAAATCAAAATACTTCTTCTCTTTTGCTTCAGAAACCCTTCCTTCAGAAATCCCCAAATGCATTGGCTTGAAAGCTATGAATCCTTGTTGAAAGATCTGAATCCTTCTTCGCTGTCTCTCATGGCTCTACTCCATGCGACCTCGTAATCACCAAGGACCACCGCGACTCCGAGCCTCACCACCACCATGAATCTCTAGCTACCGAATGCTCTGTTCCTCCAGCTGCGTCCCACCGCCGCGTCCTTCCTCCGTGCGTCTCCAGATGCCGCGCCGTCTCCCTCCACACGCACCAATTTCGATTGTCTAGGTTTCAATTCTTGCATTTTATGTAGTGAAATTGCCTTTGATTTTTGCCTCTGATTTGTTAATAGCACTGAAAGCCTTACTGAAATTGCCTTTAATTTTTTCCTCTGATTTTTATCTGGATGTTGATGAATTGCTTGGTTCTGTCTCTGATTTTTGAATCTTGTTCTTACAGTTTTGTAGCGGTAAGAACTTCGGCTTCTGCTGCTCCAACCATTTTCACATTTTCTTTGCAGTTTTTCTGAGTTGGAACAACCTAATTTATTATTTGCATAGTGATCCTCAATTCCAACTCAGATCTCTGCAAGTTTTCCTAATCGAGAAATTTTCTAATGTATTTTTTTTTTTGTCTTCTCTGTAGAGTGAGCCTCCATTTGTAAACTCAGAAACCGCCACCTACTCAAATTTGTAAACTCTATAGGTATTTCTCTCATCTCTCCATTTGCTGATTCTATGCTGATTTTGCGTATTTACTAATATAATCTTTGTCACGTTTGATTTTGTTGCTGATATAAACATGGCATTAGAAACTGAATATCTCGTGTTATGTAGCTAACCGTGGGTGGTTGTAGTGTTGAAGTTTGTTGGCATTTGGTTTTATTTGTTTTCTTTTCTGTTAATAAATCCTATTAACTAGGAATCATGGCTGTTATGCTATTCTATTAACTAGGAGTTATGGCTGTTAGCTTTATCTAGTCTGTTGAAATATTCCTTTTTTGTAGGTTTGCTTTAATACTTTCTGAGCCCACGTTTTTGTGTGGCAGTTGTGGTGTAAGGCTATTTAAAAGCCAATTATCTTTCAATTGAAGAATAGAGGTTTTTACCTCAAGTTAAATTGTTTGTTTCTGATACTTAACATTTAGGATATGGTGGCAGACTTTTTTTTTTTTTTTGTACACTTCTCTTTTCTTTCTCCCTTTTCTGGCTTCAAAATTGTTTTAGGATATGGTTGCAAACTTTTTTTTGTACACTTCTGATTTATAATTTGTGATTTTAGGAGTCTTCTGGTATAATTGCAGATTTAGAGTTATCCATTCTAAACTCTAAATTTGAAGTTCCAGATTTCCTGTATGGATTTATTTGGGTGAAATCAAGATCCAAATCTTGATGGAAAATTTTGTCAACACTTGATCCTGTCTTTTTTCCGTATGAAGTTAACTATCTGCTCATCCCATTCATTGTGTGCATTTAGTATTTGGAATTAGAGCAATTACAGGGTAATAAGGCCCAATGTCCTTCCTCATGCTTTTAGTGTTTCTAAATTTCAATTATTTCTCTCTGACCTTGTTTAGTTTAACAATCTGGTTTTTATTAGTTTGAAAGGAAGTCTTCTGCATTGTATCATTATCTCAATCGAGCTTTTTCAAGAACAACAATGGTGTTTTCTCTCTAAAGTTGAAGATGGTGTTCTTGAGGTATTTGGGAGGGCTGATGTGCATGAATGAGAGGGTGTGAGGGCTGAGTTCAGCCTTTAAAAAGCTCACTTAAGGGCAAAATGGCCATTTGCCAAAAGGGTAAAATGGTAAAAGTGTAAAAGACTATGGTTAGGGGCATTTTGGTCATTTTGCGTCCAGATATTTCCGCACGTCATGACGACTCTGGCATAGTCTCCCAAGTGTCCTGGGATGATGTGATAACAAGATTATCCGTTGGCGAGTCCCAGTAAATCCATATGTGGCTCCGTTCGTCACCCGATTAAGGATTCCGCTCGAACGGAGGTCAGGAAGTGATTTTTCTGAAGTTTTTGTGAAATTTAACCAAAATGTAGAGAATAGAATTCTAAGACTTATTGTCTCGTTCACGGGTCCATCTGAGGTCTCCTGAGCAGTAAAATCATATTGTCAGTGTAAAAACACAGATCGGACTCCATTTGAGTTTTTGACTCAAAACTTAATCGTAGCTTCCTACAATATCAACGAGGATGACTATGATCTCGGAATATTTTATTTCCATTCCTAAGACCTCGAATAGAATAAAGACATTAAAATACTGAAGAATTAGAAAACGTGAAAATCGGGACGTTACAGATGGTACCGCTGCTGTTATGCTGACTGTTCGAGGTTATGGCCGTGTTGTTTGAGTTGTGGCTCGTGGACGCGTGGCGTCGAGGCTGTGGCCGTGTGGATGCAATGGCATCGTGTTGTTTCTGATTGAGAGTTTAGGCGTGAGATCCGGTATCAAGCCCGTTGAGGATGTTTGTTGCATATAATCAGCTGCCAAGTGGCGAGGCCGTATGATAGGTAGTATGGGCTGTCAATGTCATACGACGTTAGTTGTACCTGAGTGCGGGTACAGAAAGCAGATGGGGCGGTCAAGTGAGTGACCTTGGGGATGTTGTCGGTCTCGGGAATAGTTTACTGTGACGGATGAGGTAGCTTCTATCCTGTCGTGACGCCCGATCCAGTCCGGTTTGCCCGACTAATCCCAGAGCTTTCCATTGTTCCAGGCTAACGTTCTGAGGTGACCGAAATACCCCGGTTCCAGTGTGGAAGGGGGATGTACTCTTATGGGTCACGACGAGTGGTTCGGTTTCTTGGACAAACTAACTTCGTTCTGACACAGAACCTCTTCCGGTGTGTACTTGTTCAGGTGTGGAACTGTTCCGGTGTGGAACCACTTTTCGTGAGCTTTCGGCAGAATGCTGCATGGGATTAGTATCCCGGTCTAGAGGATTGATCTGAGTGTGAGACTCATGGAGATGGATGCTTGTTGCATGTGTTATCTTGGGAGACGTATTTCTGAGTGTAGTATCTGCCGTGCTTGTACCTGCTACTTGCTATATGATGTTTACTGTACTGCATTACTGTTGTTTTCCAACATTGATATGCGTTGTATTTCTTATCTCCCTACTGTTTCCTCTGTTTGTCTATTTCTGGGTTCGCTTGAAGATGACGAGCCAACTGAGACACAGGATGGACCTGAGACTTCACCCGTTTATCACGGGGGCACCACGGATGCCGGTGCTAGGCGACATTGAGATTGTCTACCACGACGAGAGGGGATGGCGGGTGGACCCCTCGACCTTTCTGGTGGTATATACAAGACCCCTCAGCTTGATCTTTCGGAGCGGTACACCACCGTACGTGGACATCAATGGACCCTACCGCTTATACCAGTTTCTTCCCTTCCCTAAGATGTGGCATCTTCCGACGCAGAGAGAGCGAGACTACTTGTGGGTGGCACCCTAGTACTCGGCAGTATCCAGCATGAGAGGCTTCGTCTACAGAGGCTAGTGTAGGCATACAGATCGGTATCTGAGGGTAGCCTTGAGGCATAGGATTGTTGTGTCGAGTTCCTCTTCCGAGTACGACCCTTTACGGGTTTATAGGTGTACCCACGGAGAGGGACAGGGTAGTTCAGGGCATCCTTATCGCTGATGGTGAGGGCCTGGCAGTGTGTCTCTAGGGCTGAGTGGTGAGATTTTTCATGTACTTTTGAGTATGGGTTGGCGAGTGCTGGCGAGATCCAAGAGTCTTTTCTTTTGCTTTTGGCTGTATTTTTTCCAGTTTTTACATTTATACCCATTCAGTTTGTATATGTATGTACAGTGACCTGGTGATGGGGCTACAGTCATGTTTGGGTATATATATATATTGTTATCCGTTTGCGCATTACTCTGATGGTTTTCTATGCTTGTCGTATGTTGTATGCTTTAAATGCGCGTGTTTCCGCTACGTTGTTTGAATACCACGCTATAGCTATAATTCGGTAAGGCATAGTTAATAATATTAGCTTGGGAGTAATGGGATTATCCTTCGGAGAAAAGAGGGTCGTCTCAAGAGCTTTACCCATGTGGCATATGGCATTAAGTCACGTACATCACATTGCATTGCATGGTTGTTGATGGATACATTTATATGTTATACATTACTATCCTGTGTTGATGAAGTCTTATGCTGTTGATTGAATAATATGAGATATTGATATGTATGATATGCATGATTAGTATGTTGTTATCTTGCGTGCTGTACCGTTTTTACTTCTGCCATGTGTTGTGTTGATGAATGGGAATCCCACCTCGTTAATTTGTATTGCATCATTGTGTGCTTCTCTAGTGGTCTCCTGAAGGTCGTGATACCGAGACTTCACCCGACGCTTTGAATGCATCTCTCGGTTGAGCCTCCCAGTGGTTCCGGCGTTTGGACATCTTGTCATGATGGGCTTCTAGCAAAGTACATGGGAAGAGTCACACTCACCATCCGCAAGGGTTGCAGAGGAAGGGTTCTTAACCGCTTCACTGCTTGTCTTCATGTCGTCTACTGTCAGGTTGTGGTCGTAAGTGGAATACTTGGTGGGGTTTGTTACCATTGGGTTCGGTGCCTTCTCCTTCTCTTAGGGATAGGCCGCTTTTTAGCAGAGTTGCTTCTGAGTCAACTTGTGTGATGTCGTCCAAAGGAATGCCAGCAGTAGTCCCTGCTAGGATTCCTGTTAGATCTCGTTTGATGGGTCCTGGTTGGAAGGCGATGAGTTAAGAAACTAGGAGGGAGGGGTGCTCTATCTACACCTTCCTATTTCTCTCGCTTGTCTCTCCGTAAAGAAGAAGTCAGAGAAAGCATTCAGCGGTTCGTCGGAGGGATGTCTTCCTATGTAGTTCGTTGTCGGCCAGTGTTAGGTATCAGAGTGTCTATACCTTTCTTTCATCTTTTGTAGAGCTGCATCTCCAAGTATCTTATGTTTAGTAGTTGCGCCTCCAATCCTTTATGTTGAGTCTGTATCTTTCTATTTTTTTCTTACTATAGCAGGCTGGGTGCAACACCTTTCCCGAGTGTCACATTCCCAAACGTTTATAAGGCCGAAAATATTTCTTAATGCGGAAAATACGATTTTTTTTCTTTTTCTTTTCTTTTCATAAAGATGTAATGGGATTAGTAAAGGTAATAAATGATACTAATAAGTGAACTTAGGTTCACCATGCATTACTAGGACATACTGTATTATAAATACAGAAACGGAAAACAGAAACGGAAACAATATTGTATATAGACAAAAGTCTGATGCATAACTGACATAAGAAATAAAATCAGTACTAGGAGTCGTAGTTCCCAAATGGTACTACAAAAACCGACATAGTCTGGCCGACAACAAAACTAAAACAGCAAAAGAGTCCACCTCCGAACTCAAAGGGACTGCTGAACCGAACCATCGTCGCGTCCATCTGTTCAAGCAGCAACAGCAAGTACCAGCAGAAAACATACAGATATGGGTGCGATTCCCGTTCATCAACACAACAAAACAGCAGTAGTAAAAACGGGACGACTCACCAGGTAACAGCGTACCCAACATGTTAAACAGTTAAACCATATACTAAACCTCTCAATATAAATCATGTTAAACAGTTAACAGTATAATATAATACATTCTTAAACAGAACAGTGATGTATAACAGTAAATGTAAACATCAACAAGCATGCAATGCAGTGCAATGTACATGACTCAATGCCAATGCCACTGGGTACTACTCTGACCCCTACTCCATGGAGCTAACAAAACATTTGGAGAGAGTGAATGGGAGGACATGTTCCGGTTTCTGCCAGCCATGAGCAAGATGCTACAACATTCGTAACGTGCACATATCTGGCTTTACGGTAAAACTCTCGACCAAACATGAAAAGTACGGCATCTAGTAGAGGATATCAGTGTATTGCACGGATTCGCCACGACACAGAAGAATCACCAACTGGTCACAGGTCAGCCCTTCCAACCCTGATACCTCCAAAAAGACCATTGAAGATCGTCATCGTAAGATTCGCACCCACATCAAGGGGTAAGCTCAACTCTTAGGCTCAAGGCCTTACAACTATGCACATGAAATGCCAATGCTTACACAAAGCAGATGCAATAAAGCAATGTCTATCCATTGGATAAACCTCAAGGTTCACTAAGGTTCTCTTCCTTAGAAACTACACACGTCTTTGTTTTATAAAACATTTATCCATCGGACAAAACATTTATCCATCGGATAAATATCTCGTGATTCCTTTGGAATGATCTAGACTGCTTTCAGAATCGCCGACTGTCCCCATAAACCAACACAAGTCTTTTCAGCGTGTTTTGCCCTTACTCACACGCTTTCTAGGAAACTTCCCAGAAGGTCACCCATCCCATAATTACTCTAAGTCAAGCACGCTTAACTATAAGTTCTTATGTTCTAAGCTCCCGAAAAGAAGATAAATCTTGTTAGTATGGGTAGTACCAATCAATTCTTATATGCCTTCCCTTAA
Organism: Ammopiptanthus mongolicus; assembly: GCA_039655645.1. Classification (NCBI taxonomy): domain Eukaryota; kingdom Viridiplantae; phylum Streptophyta; class Magnoliopsida; order Fabales; family Fabaceae; genus Ammopiptanthus; species Ammopiptanthus mongolicus. The sequence goes on along the minus strand of CM077346.1, from coordinate 55,660,978 downwards.
CTATACAGTCCCATACCTGCATAGCCTCAGGATTCCTTCCACTGTACAGTCCCATACCTGCACAGCCTCAGGATCCCTCTCATTCCGATTATCACAAGACGGAAACAATTGAACGATTAACCTGGATCCGAATCACCGGTCCGTCATCGAAATAGTGTTTCAAAAACCAAAACGTTTCATGTTTGTGTTTACGTCTTATGAATTATGTCTCAAGTCCTAAGCATTATGAATAAGGATTGAGAATCCTCTTAGATAAGTCTTTAAGCCTTTCTAAGATATTAATCCCTTGTCTTTCAATTAAGGAAAAAAGTGTTGATTCACTTAAGTTTTATGAACTCATTGATGTACTAAGTCATCAATGGTATAGTACATGGTCTTGTTCCACCACATCCCATACTTAATTAACCCTTGTCTTCAACTCTAAGTTAATTACTTAACTTAGGTTTTTCATGCGTAAAACATTACGATTGAGTTAGAAAACTCCTTTTGTAAACCAAACAACTTTTACAGTTGAAAACTCATTTGATTTGAAACAACATTTGAACTACTTACTTCATTTCTAGCATTTTCTGAAACATGAAATTCGCTTAGCGGAATTCCATTTGCTTAGCGAAAATGAGGCAGTAATGCCTCCTTTGGAACTCCTCTGCATCGCTCGGCGAAACATCATTCGCATAGCGAAGTTTTTTATATTCGCTTAGCGAATATGGATTCGCTAAGCGAGATTGGAGGCGGTTACACCTCTTTTGAAACTCCTCTGGATCGCTCGGCGAAACATCATTAGTGTAGCGAAATCTCTGGATTCGCTTAGGGAATATTAATTCGCTTAGCGAAAGTGAGGCAGTGATGCCTAACTTAGAATTCCTCTGTTTTCGCTTAGCGAAGGTAAATTCGCTTAGCGAAAAGTTGCCTTAAAACAAGACATTAATCTTATGGAACCATTTTGATTCTCTTCATGAAAACACCTCTTGTCTCATTTTGAGTCACTTGATTAACCTGATGGACTAAGGATAAGGCATAAAACATGTTTCACTTTGGTGAAAACACTTTGAGATTTAATTCCATTTGATCTTTGGATCAAAGTCACTTAGGGTTTTTCTTTGAAAAACATAAGCCACTAAAACACTTTTCTTACTTGAAAACTTAATTGTTCAAGAACTACTCAAACTCTTCCTTTTCTCAAGGTCATGGCTAAAAGCCAACTATGCATCAATGTGAAGATTAACTTCACCAAACTAACCAAGTTATGGCTTACAAAACTTACACAATTATGACAAACAACAAATGCATCATTACATCATAACCAAAACATAAGAGTCCATCACACATCATAGCCTCATAATCAAACATAAAAGTCCATACTAGATCTAGTGATCAAAGTAGGTTTTTCAACATACATGGAAATGATTTTCATTCAATCACATCATGATCAACATATGCTAGACAACACACTAAAGCATAAACTCATCAAGACAACTTTGTTCTTCAAGAAAACTTAACAACACTTAACAATTAAAAGTGAACCCAAACTAAAGGGTTTCACCCACACATAAACTTAAACAACCATCTTCACCACCACCATTTTGGTGTGATGAGGTTCACCCCCCATACCTGTTGAAGAGCAGATTCCCATATCAAAGTCGGTTGATCGGTTTGTGAACCTTCTGATAATTGTCACCAACTACAAACAACCAAACAATCAAACATTAAACAACAATCAAACCAAACTCAACAATTCTCACAAAGAGGGTTTCGGCCACCCTAAAGAGAATAAAGCTAGGAATTGATTTTGGTTTTCCATTTCATGGATTCAAAGGCATAGGAAAGCTAAGCATGAAATCAAGTGTTAAAAATCAAAAATTGATGAAAAACACTATTCATCATCACCTTGTAGGGTTCGGCCATATTGTGCTTTTTGAGCTATGATGAGAGTTGAATCATAAGCTCTTGGGTTTAGGTAGAGAATGATGAGGTGAGTTCAAAGAAATTGGTCTCACATCAAAATGATTTTTCTACAATTTCCTATGGATTTTCAAACTTTTGGATCTAAGAAATGATTTTCATGAAAATGGATCTTGATCTTGAAATAAAGAGATATTCAAGAAGCTAAGAGATCATAGAAGTGATCTTACCTTAAAATGAAGGAAGATTGCTCAAGGAATCAAGTGATTCCAACAAGAAACCAAGCTTTTCTCAAGAACAACGATGGAGCTTCTCAAGGTTGAAGATGGAGTGTGTTTTGGGAGGGCTGTGTGCGTGAATGAGGGGCTGGATGGGGCAGAGTTCAGCCTTAAAACAAGTCACTTAAGGGCAAAATGGTCATTTGCCAAAAGGGTAAAATGGTAAAAGTGCAAAAGACTAAGGTTAGGGGCATTTTGGTCATTTCGCGTCTAGATTTTTCCGATCGTGATGACGAATCTGGCATACTCTCCCAAGTGTCCTAGGATGATGTGGTATCGAGCTTATCCGTTGTCGGGTCTCGTTGAATCCCTTTACGACTCCAAACGCCTCTTGGTTCGATTATACGACCGAATATAATATATTGTTATTATTTTTCGGACGTCAGGACGGATTTAACGAAGATGTAGAGAATAAAATCCCGAGACTTACTGTCTCGTTCACGAGTCCAAATTAGGTCTCGATAGTAGAAAAAAGGCTACTATCCGTGAAAAACGCAGACCTGGCTCTGTTTGAGCTTTCGCCCGAAACTTAACCATGGCTTCCTATGGTTGCGTAGAACATTCCTATCTTCTTGGAATATTTTATTTCACTCTCTAAACCCTCCAATAAAATACAAACGTTAAAATACTGGAGAATTAGAAAACGTGAAAATCGGGGCGTTACACTGGGTTTTTATGTAAAACCTTTATAAATTTATGAACTTATATTATGAAATGTTTCTATTTACCTTACACGCATAAACGGTTACAAGCTTTTATAGTTATGTCTTGTGAAAAGGAAATAATTACCACATCTTTCTTAAATGATTTTAATTAACCCATTTTTTGGCCTTATAGTTGTATAAAATGTCCTTTATGTGATGCCCCCGGAAAGGGTGTTACATATACCAACAAGATGCATTTTCTTTTCGAGAGCCTAGAACATAAGAACTACATAGTTAAACGTGCTTAACTTGGAGCAATTGTGGGATGGGTAACCTTCTGGGAAGTTTCACAGAAAGCGTGTGAGTGAGGATAAAGCACGCTGAAAAGACTCGTGTTGGTTTGTGGGGACAGTCGGCAATCCTGAAAGCAATCTGGGCCGTTAAAATCGTGGTTCCTGGATGAACACTCAAACCACTCTTATGGCCTTCCTCATGGATCAACTTCCTAAGCTCCGGAACATCAGGTATACAAACTCTATCCTGGAACCTCAAAACCCCATCAGCTCCTTCCTTAAAACTAAGGTTTCTACCCTGAGCAAGCAGCACCCCCTAGTCTAAAAGGTATACATCTATCTTCTGACCTTCTTGAATCTGATCCATCAAAATATTAGCAATCTTCAAAGTTCCAAGCCAAATACTCCTAGGGGTAACTTCCCAAGCTAAGATCAAATCTCCAAACTCCTCGATCAAGTCCATCTCTCTAACCATCAAGGCTGAAACATGTAAGGTTTTTCTACTCAAAGCATCAGTCACTACATTGGCTTTTTCTGGGTCGTAACTTAACTCAAAGGCATAATCTTTAAGAAACTCCATCCACATATGTTGTCTCATATTTAGCTCCTTCTGATCAAACAAATATTTCAAACTCTTATGATGACTAAAAACCTCAAATCTGGCTCCATAAAGACAACGCCTCTAAATCTTCAAGGCAAACACTATGGCTCCTAGCTCCAAGTCATGGGTAGGGTAGTTCTTCTCATGGATCTTCAACTGCCTAGAAGCGTAGGCTATTACCTAACCATTCTGCATCAACACACCACCTAAACCTTGCTTTGAAGCATCACAGTACACTATAAAAGGTTCACTAGGGTCGGGTAAAACTAATACAGGTGTAGAAGTCAACCTACCCTTCAATGTCTGAAAACTTTCCTCACACTTAGAGTCCTAAACAAAGATATGACATTTCTTAGTAAGGCGGGTCAAAGGCAAAGCTATCTTAGAGAACCCCTCTGTAAACCTCCTATAGTATCCTACTAAACCCATGAAACTCCTAATCTTAGTCACTGACTTAGGTGCTTCCCAGTGGAGTACGATCTCTACCTTAGCTGGATCTACGGCTATCCCTCCTTTAGAGATGATGTATCTTAATAAACTCACCTCCTCTAACCAAAACTCACACTTAGACAACTTAGCATACAACTGTTTTTCCTTAAGGCTCTGCAAAACTATCCTCAAATGTTCCTCATGATCTCCTCAAGTCTTAGAGTACACTAAGATGTGTCATCTATGAAGACTACCACAAACTTATCCAAGTAAGGGTGGAAGATCTTGTTCATGTAGTCATGAACACAGCAGGAGCATTAGTCACACCAAAAGGCATAACCAAGTACTCATAGTGACCATAACGCGTTCGGAACGCAGTCTTCGAAATGTCCTTAGACTTGACCCGAATCGGATGATACCCTGACTTCATATCTATCTTAGAAAAGATGCAAGCACCTATCAACCGGTCCATAAGGTCATCAATCCTTGGGAGAGGGTACTTATTCTTAATGGTTACCTTGTTGAGCTGACGATAATCGACACACAACCTCATACTACCATCCTTTTTCTTTACTAGCAACACTAGCGCTCCACAAGGGGACACACTAAGCCTATCACACTAATCCTTGAAGAATGGAGAGAAATTAGTTGAAAGCTTGGAGGTGTCTTGAAGTGAAGAAAATGGAGAAGAGAAGGGGAAGGTGCACGAAATTGAGAGAGGACAAATGGAAGAGAGTGGCGTGATATGTATATATATAGGAGGAAAGGAGAAGGATAGGATAGAAAGGTCATTTCCTTTAAGAACCAAATTGGAATTTCATCAAATGTTGTACTAGAAACTTCAACACTTGAACTGAAAGAATCAAGTGAAGGAGAAAGAAATATGAGAGTGTAAATATATCCATGAATGGTGAGGAACATAAGTGAAGAAAGGCTAAGGTTAATATAAAATTACTTACGGGCAAAATTGTCATTTCCTATTAGGGGCAAAATTGTTATTTTACACTAGGTCATCATGACTATGGTGAGTCACCTATGTGACTCACCCCTTGTCATCATTACTGTGGTGATGAATAACCATGTAATGATTACATATGGATAAGGTGGTGAGGTGTCTAGGTGAGGTGGCGTGAAAGCGACGTGAGGCTTATCCGTTACCGGTTCCGGTGATCTCGTACGCAGGCCAGGTTTCGTCTGAGTCATCAACCCAAACCTTAACCATAATTCTCTACTAGTAATGTAGAGTAAAACAATATCTGTGTGGTATCCAAAAAGTGGATACGTAGGAATAAAATCAAATACTAGACGAGAGATGTGGTTCTTGAATGTGATTAGTCAATGGATGAGTTCATCACTATGACTTATCATCATCATGATTACTCTACCATGACTCATCATCATGAGTCATCCATGTCATGATTACTTGTCTAAGTAATCATGATTACTTCTCCAAAATATCTTGATATTTATAACTTTGACACTATGACTCCGATAAGATTTGGATACTTTACCGATCTGAAAATTGGGATGGAAACTCTATGTGTTCATAGTTGTTCTTCAACTTCTAAAATTCATGAAAAATTGTAGAAAAATCATTTTAATGTCAAACCAATTTTCTTGATCTAGATTCATGATCTTCTATCATTAATCTAAGAGTTTGTAATCATAAAATCTCTCTAAACCATTTGGGGTGGAGAAGGCCGAATGCCCTATAAGAAGGAACCATGAAGTTTTGTTTCAATTTTACTTAACGAAGTGTTGATTTGAGTTTTATCATACTTAAATGTCCTTGAATTCAATTGATTATGATCAAGAACCTTTCTTACCGTAAGTTCCTATGACATGGCCGAACCCTTCCTTTGATGAACTCATGATGCTTTATTCAAGTTTTTGGTTATAACTTGTTGATTTGATCCTATTACACTTAGAAGTATATGAATCCCAAAAGAATTGAATCAAAAACCCATTCTATCCTAATTTTCTAAGTCATGGCCGAAACCCTACTTAGCCATATCAAAGGATTTGTTTCAAATTTTCCATGACTTACAGGAGTGTTATCTATGCTTAAGGATCATAGATCCAAGAGTTTGTACAATTTTAACACTCCTAGCAATTTTGTCTCTATGGGGCCGAGACCTAGCTTATGAAGAACTAGGTATGTTTTGGTTGATTTTACTAATTTGGATTGTGATTTGTGGTGAAGGATCCAACCGTGTGCAAGTGCTCTAAAGGGTGTGCAGTTATCCATTGAAGGAACAAGGTTGTAGCCGTGGGAAGGTGCTAGTGAGCTTGTGGACATTGCTACCTTGCTACAGGTAGGGAGAAGAAATTGTGATCACCGGGAAGGCAAGCGTAGTATAGTTTATATACATGTGTAGGGGAGCCTTAAACCCTACAAGAGGTTGAGCCCTGAACAAAGTACCTAGACCCTAGGTGTAGGTATCTTTGGGCTATCACCATTAAGATGATTACACCCTAGGCTAGATGACAATTATTGGATGGATGATTGATTGATATACTTGATGATTTTGTGCTCTAGGTGTTCTATATGAATTAATTGTGAATATGTGATCTATGTGTTCTATGTGATTTATATGATGCTCTATGTGAGTTAATTGTGATTATGTGTTCTATGTGCTCTATGTGAGCTATATGATTATTTCTAATTGATGATGTTGGCATGCTCATTACTATGATATGTTATTGTGATTGATTGGACGTTTACGAATGAGCATATGATAAGATTGATGAGATTGATGAATATATGATAATTGATGAGCATATAATGAATTTGATAAACATTGATGTGATAAGCATATGATGAGATTGATGAACATATGATGAGATTATGATATTGTGCGGGTTGATACCGTTGTGATTCTATTATTACTGTTGTGATTTTAATGGAGCTGTGGGCTCGTGGACTGTTGTGATTTTAATGGAGCTGTGGGCTCGTGGACGCATGGCGTCATGATATTGATTTTAATATTGATGCAAGGCATCGTGGTTATGGCTGAGTGCCTAGATGTGAGATTCTGGTATCAACCTATAAGGGATGATTGTACATGCATATCATGCCGCATAAGAAACCCCTTCAGAGGGCGACCCAATTGGGGGCGTTATTAAGAAACCCCTGATGCCGGGTCAGGGCGGTCCAAATGGGGACGTTATTGAGAAACCCTCGATTACGAGGCGGCCCAAATGGGGGCGTTATTATTGAGAAACCCTCGATTCCGGGTCAAGGCGGTCCAAATGGGAACGTTATTGACACCCCTCGGAAGGGCGGTCCAATTGGGGACATTATTGATCCTTTCGAGAATGTCCAAATGGGGACGTGAATTATTGATCCCGACGGGGATGTCCAATTGGGGACGTTATCGGCCGATCATGCATACATGCATATAAGGATTAGTATCCTTCCTTAGAGGTTTGATCTGAAAGAAATATCTTGGAGATGGATGTGATGTATGCCTAGGGAGATGACTATTTATTGTGTTATTTATCGTGTTGTATGATTTCTATATATTATGTGATACATGTATGTATGCCATGCTACTGCTCCTTTTCCCATATATATGATGATACATGTTTAATTCTTACTCCCTGTCTTTTCTTTTTATGTCTATATATATATATATATATATATATATATATATATGAAAAGACTTCTTGGAAGATCCAGCTGCGGAGGAGTTAGATGATACTCCATACGAGATTGAGGCCGATGGACAAGCCTGAGGAGTGTTGTCTTATGTTAACATCTTTTGATATAATTTTGTTTAAAGTTTGTACTGAGACACTCTACATGTAAATATTAATACTGTAGCCCGACTGATAGGGCAATTGATGTATATGATATATGTTTTATAGTTGCGTACTCTGATAAGTTGCTTGCATAAAGTTGGTTTACTTCCGCAAGAGCGAAATTTTCTGCTACGCTTCATCTTGATAAAGCACGCTAACGGTTATAATGCGATTAAGGGTAGTTAATATATTAGGTTCTTTAATGGGATTATCCTACGTAAGTGGGGTCGTCTCATTATTATGGTATCCACTCTACATGTAAATATTAATACTGTAGCCCGACTGATAGGGCAATTGATGCATATGATATATATATATATATACATATATATATATATATATATATATATATATATATATATATATATATATCTTTATGCTTTAAAACTGTGTACTCTGATAAGCTGCGTTTATGAAGTTGGTTTTGCTTCTGCAAGGCGAAATTTTCCACTTCGGGTCTAGGTACTTTGTTCAGGGCTCAACCTCTTGTAGGGTTTAAGGCTCCCCTACACATGTATATAAACTATACTACGCTTGCCTTCCCGATGATCACAATTTCTTCTCCCTACCTGTAGCAACGTACCAATGTCCACAAGCTCACTAGCACCTTCCCACGGCTACAACCTCATTCCTTCAACGGATAACCGCACACCCTTTAGAGCACTTGCAGACGGTTGGATCCTTCACCACAAATCACAATCCAAATGGTGTGGAACATATGTGAAGAAAGGCTAAGGTTGATATAAAAATACTTACGGGCAAAATTGCCATTTCCTATTAGGGGCAAAATTGTCATTTTACACTAGGTCATCATGACTATGGTGAGTCACCTATGTGACTCACCCCTTGTCATCATTACTATGGTGATTAGTCACCATGTAATGACTACATATGGATAAGGTGGTGAGGTGTCTAGGTGAGGTGGCGTGAAAGCGACGTGAGGCTTATCCGTTACCGATTCCGGTGATCTCGTATGCAGATCGGGTTTCGTCAGAGTCTTCAACCCAAACCTTAACCATAATTCTCTACTAGTAATGTAGAGTAAAACAATATCTGTGTGGTATCCAAAAAGTGGATATGGTCAATTCCACTACCTAAACCATGGTGTCACCATTCACTTATTGCGTTTGAAATACATTTTTGAAAAAACTTACTTGAAATGTATGATCACAAATCGTAATAAGATTTGATCCTTTCAAGATTGGTTCAATTAAATCAATATATGACTTAGGTAAATCATATGATCATAAGTTAAGTATCAAAATCATTTGGGAACCCTAATTTCCATACTATGGCCGTGACCTACATCATCCTTTGGGATGCTAGGTTTTTCTTGAAAACTTGATTTCACTTGATTACACTAACTTCACTTAATTACTTAAACACAATGTTACAAAATCAAATCATTTTCTATGTGAGGAATGCCCCAAAACCGAATTACACATCCTCATATAAGGGTTGAGTTTATTCATGATCTTTGTTGGTTCCAATCATCCTTAGTTCCATCATTGAACATGTAAACCACATTAGTTTTCAAAGAACAACTTCCTAACCCTAAAATAGAGGGCATGGCCGAACCTATGCTCATGGTTTTTGGTAGCCATTTGTTCATTACATCACTCCAAATCAAGCACAATACAACATCAATGTAAGACCCGCCAAAAAATGACATAAGGTTTAATTAAAAATAAATAAATAAATAGAGAAGAAAGTTTCAAAATTTGTTTGGCATGTTATTAATTATTTTTAACATGAAAATATTAGTATAGTTTAAATAAATAAAAAATATTAATGTACATAAGAATACAAATAAAATTTGGTGGTTTTCAAGATAAAGATAGGGACATATTTCTCATTCGGTCCAAGTGTTAAGTTATGAGTTAACTTAACATCATGGGCTTTTCAATAAAAGTAACGAGGCATAAATAGTTAGATAAAAGAGGATGGACAGCATTGACAACCCTAGCAGAAGAGAACAAATGATGGAGAGAAGAGAAGAATAAAGGGGAAAAGTGAAGGAGAAGATGAAAGAGTAACAATAGCATAGGAAGGAAGAAAATAGAGACTCAAGAACGTCAAACAAGGTGAGGGATTTAGATTTAAGGTTGGATTAATGATGTATTTTGGGGAAAAATTGGTGGTATGATAATTTGGGATTTTAGGTTATGACACTGTGTGTTTTTGGCATGAAATTTGTGTTAAATCGGTTTGATATTGTTGATATATATGAGTAATGTTGTTTGGTTAGTCAAGTATTATGATATACAGAGAGTTTTGAGTTTTTCTTCATGTATTCGAGATATTTTTGTGCATTGAAATGGTTGGATTTCCGCAGAACTCGCGTCCCTGCGATTCTGCAGAAATCGCGCCAGCGCTGGGCACCAGGAACCCAGCGCTGAGCGCTGGGATGGCAGAGAAGGACTGATATCCAGCGCTGAGCACCCAAAACCAGCGCTGAGCGCTGGAGCACCCGAGAGCAAGACCTGAAAACTCGACCCCTGCTCCCAGCGCCACTTTACCTGCGCTGAGCGCTAGTATCAGTCAGCAAAATAATTATTTAGGCACTTGTGTTTCTCTACTCTTGCTCTTGAAGAGGTAAGGAATTAAAATGGGTATAAACAAAGTAAACTAAATGTGAAGTACTATGATATCAAGGGAGGTTTATTAAAAACATGTTAGAAAAGATTATGGTGAAATTGGTGATAAAAGGAAAATTGTCATGAAGTGACATGTATGTAGAGATATGAACATGGATGATTTGAATTATAAAAATTGATGAACTATACGTTAAAGTTCTTTGTGGCATAGTGTGGAGTGACAAACAAGTTGATGAAATGTCGAACATATACATATGATGGGATAGTTATGATGTGCCAATAAAATGAGAGATTTGGGAGATAACATGATAATACTGCTTTAGTGTTATTATAAGTAGGGTTAAGACATGTGTAATTAAGAGAAGTACAGCTGATGTTGTCTTATAATCATGAGTATGATTGATTAATGTGAGAATGTGTTTGAGGATCGTGAATGACTTATTTTTTTTAGTTGGTGTAAAGTAATAATATCAAAGGAGAGGAACATAATTGTGGAGTATTTTATAGGATGTGAGATTACGAAACACAAGGGGATGAAGAGGAATGTATGAAAACTGGAATGAAGCTATATGATGGTGAAATAGACAAATGAAGTGGTAGGATTGTTATGTGGTACAAGTGTTTGTTTACAGTGGGATAGTCAATGTTTATATTCTTGTTGAATCTAAGAATGGTTCTTCCTTACGATTAAGTTGGTTCTTATGAAAAGAAGAGAGTATAATTGTGAGCATTACTGAGTAACTGTGCTAAATACGATAAGGAACATTAATTAAGACGGTCAATGTACACAAGTATTATGAAGAAAGTAATTAAGTGAAAATGAAGTAGATGTATATGTGAATTATTGTTGTGTTCTATGTTTATGATGGTATATGGGCAATGGCCTTTTATTCACGTGTTTATTCAGTTATGAGGTTATTGTACTTTTTGTATATTGAGTTTTAAGCTTCGAAAGCGAAACAAATGCTTATTGTAGTGAACAAGGTTTGCCCTGAAATTATTGACAAATGTCAAGGTAAGGTCTATTGACTCAACTATGTATTTGCGTATGAAGCAAGTGTTGAAACTAATTGGTAAGATGCCTCTAATTTGGGAGTGAAATGACTATAATATTGTCTACATGTATTTATGATTGCGATCATTATAAAATTTATTGATTACCGTTGTAATGGTTATGTAAGCTGTGTTGAGGCACATAGTGAAGATGTGATATTGTGAGTTGATTTGCATGAACATGCCATGCATATGAAAAGGGGTTTGGTTTTGGACATTGAGCAAGACTTGGTGTATCCGACTGGTTAGCGGACACGACCGGGGTATAAATGTGACCGCTGGAGAAGGGGACTCTAGTGAACAACCCCGATGTTTGGAGGGATGTAGTGTAGTGATCGAGGTCAGTTGCCGGTCAACGGTTTCAACCGGGATAGAAATGCGACCGTCGGAGTGGGAGACTCTAGTGAACAACTCCAAGGGGATACACAAGCATCTTGCCCAATGCTAATTTGATATCATGGCAAGAAATGATCAGCTATGGATGGTTTCGTACGTTGTAATTTACATATTGGCATATGGTTATATGTTATACCATTTGATGTTATGTTTTGTTTATCCCTCACTGAATTATGGGACTCACCCCCACCCTTTTTGGTCCAGATTTAGGTACTTCATGAAGGAAGTCATCTCAAGAAATCCTCGCACGTGTGTAGTGCTTGGGTATCTGCTGCTAGTTCCTTTTGTTTGGTTTTGTCATATGGGAAATCTTCTTGTTTTAGAGTTTTCAATCTCCTTATGATTTGTAAACTCTTTTGGTTTGTTTCTTTATTTTATTTTATTTTTAAAAAACTTCGGTATTTTAACTCAGGGCCGCCATGGCTTATGTTTTGTATAATCGTTTACTCTGATAATTACTGCTGATATGTTACATATTTTGCTATGATGTGACTTGTACGTTCTTGAAAGGCCTTGGGAATGGAGCAACAGAGTTTCATTCTGGCCGGTCAGGGGCGCCTAAGTTGGGTCCTGACAATCAATATTATGAGCAATAATATTCTAAGCATTAAACAATCATAACCTAAAAAAGACCACACCTTGACCTAACATCAAAGAGGTGGGTTAATCATTTTTCCATCACAACAAATATATGATAAGCATAGAATAAGCATAGAAATAAACTTACTAAGCTATTACAACTTTCATCACAAATAATCTTCACAACAAAGTGAAGAACACAAATAAGCTATGACCATGAAAATACTTAGAAACTAGTCTCATCCACCATAAGGCGTGATATAGACAAATGAAGGATGAAAGGTGATGACTTCAAAGCTTGAACCTTTAAGAAAAAATAAAATCCATTTTCATGGAGTGAGTTTCAAAAATCTCACTAGAAAAAGTATGGATTTATCATGAACTTCAAGAACAAAAGTGGAAGAGAATAAGTATAGGAACACTTACTCTAGAAGAACTATGATGAAAAGGTGAGTTCTTGATCTTGGTCCAAAAATAAAGGTGATCCTTTGAGAAAACTTTCTTCTACAAAGTTGTAGAGAATGTTGAGTATATGATGATGGTGTAGTTGGTTTTGAAAAATGATGTATGGATAGTAGAGAAAGAGAGAAACTGTATAGAGAGAGAAAGATTAGAGAGAGAAAGCCATGGATGAGTTTTAGAGAGAAGGAGGAGAAATGATGACGATGAAGTTGTAAAATGAAAAGTGATAGAGAAATGGGGGAAGGGGGCTTCGGCCAAGGCTAAAGGAGAAAGAGAGAGAGGGGATGAGACAAATGGTTTAAGTCTCCTAGTCTTAAGCTTAATGAGGTAATGTCATAAACATGACCATAAGGCATAAAGCATTATTGCCTAATTGGTGATTAGTTTAAATATTTTGTTTAAAGTTGGATGATGACATTATTATTGGAGGAAACTTGAATTTTAATGATGACTCATATTTCTGGGCTAGAATATGTCCCGACCCCGGGTCGAACTCCTGAAATCACGTAAATCAAGAAAATATTATTTTCATCGATTCGCGATGAAATCACGGGCAAAGATTTATTGGGCCGTCAAAATTTTGATTTGAATCCTAATTCTATGACTTATGGTTTTGGACTAGAATATCTCCCGGTCTCGAGCCAAATTCCTAAAACTTCACAGACACAGATATAACTCAAACAACATTGTATGATTTTTAATGAGTTTTGAATTCTCTATTGAATTCTACTCATCATCTTTCAGTTATTAGTTTAATTTAATCAAATTAGGGTTTTTAGACAATTTATTCACAAAGATTCACTAAAAGACATAAAAACGTCAGATACGGATTTAGGGGTGTTACATGGGTTCCATGTCAGAGGAATTACCTGACACTTAAAATTCAGAGACTAAATTGACATTTTTTGAGGGTTATCCTCTTTAACGTCTCTTGCCCTCTCTCTCTCTCTCTCTGCTTCCTTTATTTCTCTCCCCAACCCTAAGGTGAGTTTTTTTTTTTGGTTGGGTTTTCTAAAATGAAATTACTTTTGGGTTTTTGCTCGGGGGTCGAATCCATCTCCATCTCCATGCCCAATTCTTTCAAGCAGCCTAACATTACTGGTTGATTATTCCCTAGTCTCGCATATTGCAACATTTCATTTTCTATAAACACTGGTTTCCTAGATTTTCTTCTTTTTCTAAATGCATTTTTCCCCTGTAAATTCATGTTTGTGTGGATTCTATAGGAAAGCTTGCAAAGTTAAGTTTCGATCTTTGATTTTGTTCTCATATGAGAGCTGGTCATATAAAAGAAAAAATAAACTTTAGCTAATTGTGAGAGAACAACAAATTTTTTTTTCTCCCTTCTTATAAAATTTTCTTTCCTAAAAGCTAAACTCTTGATTGGAATTTTCTTTTCAATTAGTGGCTCGGGGGCGGCATCCTAAAAAAGATATATTGCATCTTTGTTAAATGACCAGTAAACTGTTTCCTTCAAAAGATATATTCTCTATGTCATTTTTGTATCCAGTGGATTTGAATAAATTACATTTGAGGATGTTTTATCTTAAATCAAATGATATTTTTTTTTCACAAGAATCAACTTAATTCTTTTCATTGGAAATAACATCAACAATACAAAAGGGAATAACAGGAAAAATATGGGGAGAAGCTAAAGATGTGCCCACCCCTGCTAACCTGTGAATAACCACATTTGCTTGTCTCCTAGTAAACTCAACTCTAGAGTTGAAAAAAGAAGAAAGGTACTGCTTACAATGGGAAATAATCGTACCAAAATCTGAAATATCTGTTGAGTCCTTATAGATGTTATCCAGTATTGCCTTGCAGTCCGTTTCAAAGATGACGTTGTCCAGGTGCAAAGACTTAATCCATTGCATTGCACTAAGAAGGGCAAGCGCCTCACCCTCACGGTGTAACACCCCCCTGGGGCATTACATCTTATACACGTGCGGAATTAAATTTAAAAGAGAATTGCTGGTTGCTTTTGGAAAAAGGATAATTTACTTTAAATCAGAAAACTTGGGTGTAAAAATTTTCCGCATAATACTTCAGAAACGTGATACACACATCACAATAATAAAATCACATTATACTTAACAATACACATAAACTGTGTTTATTCACAACCCATTTCACCATCACATATAAACTTTCCTGAAATTGTTTTTCATACAGAAGTTCCAAACTATACAGAGGTTTTCAAAACCACATATACCGACTTTCTCAATTTAAACATTGAAAATCCTAAGAGCTGGTTTGATGAAAGAACTCTACGGACAATGGAGCCTACTACCTAGTATACATCGTACCAATGAGATTGGGCCTCATCGTCAACAGTCCACACATCTTCGTTGTCGACATCAAGAAATGCAAGCGACAGGGTCTTGAAGTGACCCAAATGACAGTTGAGAAGCATCTGTACACGTATCCAAAAACACAATAGGGAGTTCAACATGTACAGACAAGGGTGAGTAACCAATATATGGATTTAAACACGATAACTACATGTACGACACACAAAACAACATATGAACATATGTAGTATCAACACAGCATAGTAGCAGAAGTAACACAGGAGGACACACCAGGTAACAACATGTCCAACATGTATACCATAAATCTCAATATATCATATTAATCAATTAGCAGCATTAGACATCTTCGAAAGCAGAATAGTGATGTATAATAAATAAATGTAATCATCAACAACTATGCAATGCAATGCAATGTACATGACTCAATGCCATATGCCACAAGGGTAAAACTCTGACCCCTACTCCATGGAGCTAACAAAACGTCGGAGAGAGTGAATGGGAGGACATGTTCCGGTTATTGCCAGCCATGGGCAGGATGCTACAACATGCGTAACGTGCACGTATCTGGCTTTACGGAAACACTCTCGACCAAACATGAAAAGTACGGCATGTAGTAGAGGATATCAGTGTATTGCTCGGATTCGCCACGACACAGAAGAATCACCAACTGGTCTTATGTCAGCCCTTCCAACCCTGATACCTCCAAAGACCATTTAAGATCGTCACCGTAAGATTCGCACCAGCATCTAGGTGTAAGCTAAACTCCTAGGCTCAAGGCCTTACAAACTTATGCAATGAAATGAAAATGCTTACACAAAGCAGATGCGATAAAGCAATGTCTATCCACCGGATAAACCTCAAGGTTCTCTAAGGTTTTCTTCCTTAGGAACTATACGCGTCTTTGTATTATAAAACTTTTATTCACCGGATAAATCTCGTGATCCCTCCGGGATCGAGTTATCACAAGACTGAAACAATTGAACAACTTTTCTTGGATCCGGACCACCGGTCCGTTATCGAACTACTGTTTCAAAACCCAAAATGTTTCATGTTTGTATTTGTATCTTATAAATTATATCTCAAGTCCTAAGTGTTATAAAGAAGGATTGAGAATCCTCTTAGATAAGTCTTTGATCCTTTCTAAGATATTAATTCCTTGAGTTTCAAATAATGAAGTAAGTATTGATTCACTTAAGTCTTATGAAGTCATTGATGAACTAAGTCATCAATGGTATAATGCATGGTCTTGTTCCACCATATACTATACTTAATTATCTCTTTGCTTTTGTACTAAGTTAATTACTTAACTTAGATTTTCTATGTTAAAACTTTACGACTTTAGTTGAAAACTCTTGATTTGAGTCTTTGTAAACCAAAACCTCTCTAATTGAAAACTCATTTGATTTAAAATAACTTTGCTACTTGTTTGAAGTAAAGTACCTTAATCAATTAGAAAAAGGTTTTTCCTTACTAACTTAGTGTAAAACCATGATTTAAGTTAGTATAAAAGAAATGGAATTTCATTTAGTTTGCCAACTATGATTCAATTAATTCAAACTTGATGACAAGGTCCTCTTTATACTTGGAAGATTAAATGTTAACTTAGTTTCAAAGAGTGACATCCCATTAATCCTTAGGTAACTTCATATTAATTTTACTTTCTTGAAATCACTTTCATCCTTTTATTTTTAAAACACTTAGTTAATTGGATAAACTATGACTAAAGTGAAACATGTTTTCACCTTAGTTAAAAACACTTGAGGATCGAAATCCCAAATACAAGTTACTAAAACATTTTCTAACTTTCCAAACACATTGAATGTTCAAGAACAACTCATGTTCTTCCTTTTTTTTAAGGTCAAGGCCGAATGCTCCCTTACATGGGATGTGAAGATTTTGCTTCACCAACTTGTCAAGTAATAGATCAAAAGCTCACAATATAATGATGAACAATAATCATGCATCATTCAAGCATAAAAATCCTTACTTGATCTAGAGATCAAGTATGGTTTTCAACATACATGAAAACACTTTTCCATCCAAACATACATCATCACAAAAGTTGAAGTGAAGGAGAAAGAATTGAAGGAGAAAGCTTATGATGGTGGGGGCGTGAGGCATAGAGGGAGGGGCAAAGATGTCCACAAAAATTCACTTAAGGGGCAAAATAGACTTTTCACACAAGGTTAAATGGTAATTATGAAAAAGGTTAGGGGTATTTTGATCATTTCGCATCCAGATATTTTGAAAATCATCATGACACTTGGCATGGTTCCCAATGTGATTTGACCTGATGTGACATCAAGATTATCCGTTAGCGAGTCCCGGTAAAACCCTATCCAGCTCCGTTCGTCACACGGTTTGAGAATTCGCCTGAATAGTTTATTATTATTCCAATTTTTAGTGCGTGAAACCAATTTTAGTAAAATTGTAGAGAATTCGATTCTAAGACTAACTGTCTCGTTCACGAGTCAAAATTAGGTCTTCTGAGTAGTAAAATACTACTGTCAGTGAAAAACGCAGATCGGGCTCCGTTTAAGTTTTCGACCCAAAATTTAACCGTAGCTTCCTGTGATATCATAGAGCGTGAATATGGTCTTAGTTTATTTAATTTTATTTTCTAAACCTCAGATAAAATGATAAACTTAATTATATAATTTACTGATATTAAAAAGCATGAAAATCGAGATGTTACACACGGACTTACACCATAGGCTGGATCCAAGCTGTTAGAGCAATAATATAGTGACCAAGGTCATTTCTTAAGCAGCATCCCACAGAGGTGGTACCCCTATCCTTATTAAAGCCGGCATCAATGTTGCATTTCAGAAAGCCCAAAGGAGGTTTATTCCAACCACAACCAGTGTTGGAAGTAGGAAGTGAACTTTTGTCCAAGTAAGAGGTATAAATTCTTGCAGCTTGCCAGTCTTGAAGTGTAACGTCTCGCGATATTACATTGAAATAGATAATTAAGTAAAATAATTATTCATTTATAGCATCAAAAACTAAAATAAATTAAAACTTCAAATTTATTACATAAAAACTCTTTAAGTTAATTAATAAAAAAACAATTCTCTAATAACAATTTTAGCCTCAATAGATGGGCAACTAAAAACATCCAGAATTAAAATCAAACATCACTAATGCTAAGGTCTTTAAGACTCCAATACTTTCTCAAGTTGCTGCATTATCTCTAATATCACCTGTGAACTCTGAAAGATAACACCATTAATGAGATTTATAATGCCAGTAAGCAAACACAACTCTAAAAAGTTTTCGAAAAGATGTTTCTTTCAGCCGACGCAATAACTGGAAAAACGGTCCATGGTACCCACTATTTTTCCAATATAGTAGCATAATAATAATAATAATAATAATAATAATAATGATAATGATGATAATAATAATAATAATATAAATTATTATTGCTAATAATAAGTCATCATCAACATATATCGTAAATCAAGTATGTCTAAATCTCATATATCAAATAATTCCCAATAATTCACATATGTCATATGACTATTAAACATCACTCAACAATGGCGTCTCATTGCCTACATTTACTCAAGAAATGTATCTCGATGTCACCTTCTTATCGGTGACATTACTCATTTTTCGATACCAACCATGTGCCCTAGCGGTATTACTCATTTTTCGACATCCCAATTTATGACGATGTTGCTTTCGATACCCCATTAAGGCATTATTACATAATTTCGACATCCCAATTAATGGCGATGTTACTTTCGATGCCTTATTACGGCGGTATTACATAATTTCGACATCCCAATTAATGACGATGTTACATTCGATACCCCTTTCATAGGCGGTATTACTCACATATCATACATTATGCATAATGGTCAATTAATCATGCCAAAGCAACATATATCATCATATATCTCCAATAGAGCATGTCAATCAACCAATACACATACCAATCGTACATGTCATAACATAAATCATGTAATCAAATGCCCAATTTAATAAACTTAGAAAACCCCAAATTTTCCTAACATAGAAAACACCAAATTTTCCCAATTGATCTCCCAAAATAACACTATTAGTTTTAAGAACCCAAAACCCCTCATAAAAATACCATGGAAGTGTGAGAAAGATGGTGTTTTACTTACCCAGCGTCCAGCTCGGTATTTTGCACATATCTTGAGTTATAGACATCGAAAAAATATGATCTTTATATAGTTGGAAAGATTAAAGAAATATCTATAACTTTAATGAGGGACACAAAATCTGAAACGGTCATTTAGAGGGCCAAAACTGGGCCAGAAGTTAGAAAAATGGTGTTAGCGCTGGAACCTGAACAACGTGTACGAATTTGGTCATAACTCGAGCTACAAGAATCCAATTGGGATGAACTTGATGTCTATAGAAAGCTACGAGCCAGAGCTACAATTCATATGAAGACATAGAGTCCTAAAAAGGTGTTTATTATAGGGAAAAATATAATTTACATTGTATTTCGGATATGACGATACCCAGATTTTAAGATATTACATGAAACACTTGGGTAGCTTGAGTAACAACAAGAGTTTCATCCTCTAGAGTATCCTCCCAATACTTCATGTTACGCATTCTCCACAAACTCCATATAAGCATACATACTTGTTCCTGATGGGGCCGAGACAAAGATGTTAAAACTAAGAAGATAAAATCCTGGAATGAATCCACTTCGGACATGAACTTTTCAATCGAGCTCCATAAGTTGGCACGTCTCCAGTAGGACTTAACTGCTGGGCAAGAGAGAAAGGCATGCCATGCATTTTCCAGAAAAATCAAATGATATTTTATAATAACCTATATAGAATAGATGCATAGAAGTTGGAAGAGTGGGCTCGGGCTCGTAATCTATTGGTTTAGGGTTGGACAGAGAGGAAACAGAAGAGAGAATGGAAGAAACATTGAAGAGGATAACCCTAAAAAATGTCGATTTATTTCTTGAAATTTGAGTGTTAAGTAACTCTTTTAACGTGAAAACAGTGAAAATAATAAAAAGTTGTTTTCAATATTCTATATACAAATTTTTTGAAACAAGAAACAAAATAAAATAAAATAACAATTTTATAATTATTTCTAAAAATAGAAAATAAAAACAAAAAACTAAAAGTGGAAACAAACCAAAATGATACTTTTATAATTATAATTATTTTTTAAAATTAGAAAATGAAAATAGAACAAATGAAAGTGGCCCTAAAATCTTCTCAAATCTTGGTGCCAAGGGCGTCGTCACACCGCACGGCACGGTAACCCTATCCATCACCAAGTACGAAGGAAAAAAAAAACAGCGTCTGGAAACTGAACACTGAAAATCGGAGAAGAAGCAGAAGCAGAAGCAGCAGCATCAACATAATTACCAAATCATCAATACCATAAAAGAAAAAAATGCGTGCTCACGTGTTCTCACTCTCAGCCAACACTAGTTTACTGCGACAGGCTCTTCCAGTTCTGGTTCAACCATACAAATCCATTCTCTCTCGTACTCGACCTAATCCTATGTTGCTCCTTAGATCCTCCGCTATTTCAGATGTTGTCGTACGCAATAGCACTCTTCCTAAACATCACAGATTATTCTCCACGAGTTCTCTTCGCAAGTTTACTACACGCGCCACACACGTCAACGATGCAGGCTCTATCGACTTGCCACTTATGCAGTCTATGGAGAAAAAGGTATCGTTTCGTTTCTTGATATTATTCACAAATGAAAATGAAGTCACGCGGAGAAGAACAGGATTTTGTTTTTTTTATTTTTTATTTTCTTTTGATGATATGTAATTTTTTTAATGTCAATTTGCAACGTGCTCCGACAGATAAAAGAACAGCTCAATGCAGAATCAGTCACCGTAAAAGATGCTTATGGTGATGGTCGGCATGTTAGGTGAGCATTTTTTTTATAAACATTGAAGTGAAATTTGGTTACATATCAACTGACTTCAATTTCTTTTTTCTTTTTTCCTTTTTTGGTTGGTTGCTGTTTCGACTTGTTAGCAAACATTGATAGAAAACAATAGGTTCACAAAAGCATACAAAAGGTACTCTAGAAACTGAAGAAGAACACTGGAGATAGAAAGATAAAAAGAGGGAATATACAGAAGTAATCCTTACAAGTTTGAGAGAATCATAGAAGCCCACTTAAAGATTGAAGAATCATGGATCCTATTCAGCTCCCCTTTAGTCAGATTTTCCCCTTATATTTCTTATGTTAAGTTCAAAATATTATTTAAATCCTGGGTCACTTTCCCATGAATGACTTACCTAGTTGGTGGTATACTCATAGATTTTGTGACTTAGAATTTGATTAAATTGTTCTTTTGATGAAAGAAAAAAATTAGAGAAAGTACAATTAGGGGGGAGGAGACTATATCCTCCAAAATAGTGAAGCTAAATGAAAATAAATGGCTAAGGGGCTCAAAGTGCAATAAACTAATAAATTTATCAAATCTCTCTATCAGAAATGTGAACTCTCTTAAAACAAATCATGACCAGAGCACCGGAGAAAATTCTTACTATTATTTGATTTATTGTCTGCTGTCCTCTGTTATGCAGAATGAGATTCCCTCCCAAATTCTTGTTCCCAAAAGGCCAAAACAGCCTCTATCTTATTTTCCTTGTGTTTTTGGCTGTACCTACCTTGTTCATAATCTCAACCTGGACAGCATAAACTTTTTCTGAAGAGTAAGAAAAAAAGAGTGAAAACCCATAATGTTGGAATGCATAATGGGGTTGCAGAACACCGGGTCTGCCCTATGGACCTGCATCACTTTCTTATGATATAGTTTAGAAGGTTTGGTGTCATAAAGAAGCCAACATTCTGTGGCAGTGCTCTTTCTTTGCTATCCTTTGTGGCTGGAAAGGAATGCTAGAATTTTCAAGGGCACTTTTTGTAGCCTGGATTTCATTTGGGATAGAGTTATTTTTATAGCATCCCTTAGGTGTTCTGCTCATGGTATCTTAAGAGCTGTCTCTTTGTCCAACATGTAGAGAGGGATTGACATACTTGGATACATGTTTGATGTTTCAGTCGCATAGGTTTTGACTGTTTTGTTGTTTTCTTTTGAGTGATGTCTTATCCTCTATCTTTGTACTTTTCTCTTCTTACGTAGTAAGTTTGTTTTTCTATAAAATAAAAAAAAAAAAGAGTCGGAGGTATGTGGTATCTGTGTTTATACGGTTTGTACTATAATTACATGGAGAGTGCACCTGTACTACAGCCAATTGTTTAGCTATTTACACATACTATTTTTATTTTTATTTTTAATAAAAGATGAAATTCATTAAGAAGAAAAAGACAAGGAATTTTTTGGATAGGGGATCTTCCATATCAAAAATGGAAAAATACAAAAGAAAAAGAAAAAAAAAAGAGTACATCAACAGAGCAAAGTTGTTCAATTCCTCTGCATATCTATTAAGAAAACCCCCTTAAATAGACCATGTGACACCAAAGAAGCCAATCGTGTAATCTTATCACAATTTACAAATCATGTGCCATTAAAACATCCTTAAAAATATGAGGATTACACCCTACCAAATGTGATACGTACCAAAAACCAGTGAACAGCAAGAACAAGAAAAGAGAGAGAGATTTGTATTATTTATGTAACTAAGTGAGAATTTACAGTAGAGTAGCACAGAGCTAGGCTCCTATAGAGAGCTATTGCTCTCTATCCATAACAAATTCCATGATTTTCCGAAGATGTCTCTCTCACTCAGCACCCCTCCTATTTGTATCCTACTTTCTCCTCTCCTCTCTCTATAACTAACTCTTCTCTCTCTAAATGGGCCCTGGACATTTGGGCCTGCAGCCTGCAGGTACCCCATTCTGGGATTGTATTGACTCCATAGTGATCCGGTACGTACCCCATACTGGGATTGTATTGACTCCATAGTGATCCGGTACCTATCAATACCACCTCCTTTAAATTTTGCCTTGTCCTCAAGGCAAAGAAAAGGAAATTGCTCTGTAATAATTGCTGCCACTTCCCCACCCTCAAGCACCTTCTTACTGCCTTGATAAGATTCGCTTCCTCCCAAGTAGCTTCTTCAGCTGTCTGGGCCTTCCAAGGGATGAGCCACTCAATCACAGTTCTGCCATGATGCCTCCTCTCATTGCACGCAGGTACTACTTCATGTTCTACTTCATAGGGCGTCACCATAGACCTTGCTATCTTTGCTTGCTCAACTATGTATCTAGAAGATGGATGTGACAATATGAATCCCGTTTGTTGTTTATCACGGGAAGGAGGATGATGGGATTCATTAGTAGGCGTCCATGGCCTTGTGCAGACTATGTGAAGTTGAAATTTCAGATGCTCAGCCACATAAGTATGCTCATTTATGTTGTTAATTGCTTTGGCTGCTTCAAACATTCTCTGAGATTGGGAGTAGGATGATAACACATCTAACACGCTTCCTCCAAATTTCTGCAATAACGTGGCAGTTCCTTAACTCTGATTTAGTCTTCCCGCTCTTGCGTGCATGCCCATTCTGTCTTGCCACCTCCATATACTTCCTAACAAGCTGTTTTCCTTGAAATGGGAACTCTGTTTTGTGCGCTCAAAAACAGGGGTTGTGTGCCATACTTTCTCCTTTTTGTTAAGTAACTCTGATTGGCCCATTAAGCCCAAGAAAAATGGCTGCAAAAACAATAAGAGGATGGCTGCATATTTCCTTTGAATTCCTTGGGTTGGGTGTTGGCCCATGATCTCCAGAACAGAGGTTGGTTGGCAGAATTTCCCCTTTATTTTTCCTTTATAAGCTATTTGGGACCCATTAGCTCCACAAATAGTCCCAATTTGCTGAAGACCCATTCGACCCTTTCTTCTTCCTCTCATTCTAGAATACATCCCTCTGTACAAACGAAAATTTTGGTACATACCCCTAACAACACGGTTGGTAATGACCCACACATTGCCACATGTGCGTTAGCGTCCGGTGGTTTCGGTGGTGGTGGGGGCACGGCTAAGCAACATGCCACTTTGAAGTCCTCAACTCCCCTTCCGCAAATGACCCATCCTCCTCCATATACCTGTCCCGATCTGGAGGTTCCAGCGGCGGCACACACTCACCACCAACTATGGTCTCCACCAAAATATCTCGACCACCACCCTCGTAGCGGTCGTCGGTACTCCAACGATAGAAACATATCAACACGACGGAAGAAGATATCAACTGTGCCAAGTGTCAAGCGTCGAGGGTTCACCTAAATGCCCATTCTTTTCAGTTACAATTGAGACCTTCAATGGGACTATCAAGGCTGCACCTCCACCCCTTGAAATTCCATTACTAATGTGATGGCAAAAGCAGACCACTTCAAGGAATGAATCCTCTGGACAATAATGGTCAGAACTTGCATTTCTGCCAACACAATCGACAACATTTCTGTCTTGGACTCCTTCGACTTGGCCCAATGAAATAATGTTCAGAATTAGGCAATTTAAGACCCTTTGCTCTTGAACCCAGATGCCAACATCAAATTGGGCTAGGCCCATTAGGTCAAAAATGGGATACAACTCAAAGAATACCTGTTTTGCCCCTCTATGTTTCTTCTCCGCCAACAACAATTCACAGAAGGAAAACATCACCATTATCGACACCCATGGTCGCTCTGCCGGCAGAGACCCACTAACCACCACCTTCAAGTTAGCATCCGACGGCTTTGGTGGCGGTGGGGGCATGGCCGATCCACCCTCAGCTTGGATCTCTGTAGCAACCACTGTGTGAGAACCACGGTCCGGTGGTTCAGGCGGCGGCGCAGGCGGATCTGGCGGTGGCGCAGGCAGCTCCAATGATTTCGGAGGTCTGGGAAGTGGAAGCTGGGTCGGTATTTCAAAAACCCCGAGCTCCATGGTCATCGTGCACTCTGTGCGAGGACATGGATCCAGTGGGCTCCGGTTGTGGAAGGGCCGCCGCTAGTGGACCCGCGTCCGGAGGCTCCAGTGGAGATGGTGGGTCGACCACAACCCCTTCCTCCATACTCATTTCCTTCTCACCCATTTTTTGTGGTCTCCTTTCCGCCACTGCATCAACGACCTTTTTGGCCTTAGGTTCTAATTTCCAGTGGTGAGCCTCTTCTAAACCATTGACAATCACCGACTTTGGTTGTCTTTCTTGATTTTCCAACATCAGCTTCTCCTCTCCACCATCGACAACCACCACCAATTCCGGTTCTGTTTCTTGATTTTCCAGCACCAACTTCTCCATCCAGTGCTTCATCCATGCTCCAAACCTTCTAATCACAACAAGGGAAAAAGATTCCCAATCTGCATCGAGGTCCTCTTGGCACCAAGAACTGAACCAAAGCATGGCTACGCCCTCCATGCTCATGAACGCCCATTGTAGCTTATCCGACGGGTGAATTTCTTGCTCCTCAAAGAACCTTTTGGCTCTAGCGATCCACCCAACGGGGTTGGTCCCTATAAAGTCCGGCAATTCCACCTTCTTGGCCCACATGTCCTTCATCTCCGACAACACTGGCTCCCCCTCGAGTATCCGGCAGGTCGGACTAGTTTGATCCATACCAAAAACCAATGAACAGCAAGAACATGAAAAGAGAATGAAAAGAGAGAGAGATTTGTATTATTTATGTAACTAAGTGAGAATTTACAGTAGAGTATCATAGAGCTAGGCTCCTATAGAGAGCTATTGCTCTCTCCATAACAAATTCCATGATTTTCCAAAGATGTCTGTCTCACTCAGCACCCTCCTATTTGAATCCTCCTTTCTCCTCTCCTCTCTCTATAACTAACTCTTCTGTGGAAATGGGCCCTGGACATTTGGACCTGCAATCTACAGGTACCCCATACTGGGCTTGTATTGACTCCATAGTGATCCGGTACGTACCCCATACTGGGATTGTATTGACTCCATAGTGATCCGGTACCTATCAAAATGCACCAAACTATAGCATAGGTTGCACATTACATGTGATATTTATACTATTCAGCACTCCCCCTTGTGTAAACATACACAACTAATTGGAGGATCTCTAAGGGGTTTAATGAATATGTTTTCTAGCTGGTCATTTGAATTGTTAAGGCTAGGAGCTATATGCCAATATCTCTTGAAAGTATCTTCTCTCGCAAAATAATATTGACCTGAATTAGTTTGGTCCTCACGTGACAAATAGATTGGAGGCTATGTGTTGATTGATAACATAAATCAGCTGCATATGTCACACTTCTCCAAAGATTGGGAATGGAATTGACTACCACCCGGAAAAACAAATCTAGGGGTGTTAGGGCCCAGCCCAATAGGAACTCATAGATTTTGTGACTTAGAATTTGATTAAATTGTTCTTTTGATGAAAGAAAAAAATTAGAGAAAGTACAATTAGAGGGGAGGAGAAGATATCCTCCAAAACAGTGAAGCTAAATGAAAATAAATGGCTAAGGGGCTCAAAGTGCAATAAACTAATAAATTTATCAAATCTCTCTATCAGAAATGTGAACTCTCTTAAAACAAATCATGACCAGAGCACCGGAGAAAATTCTTACTATTATTTGATTTATTGTCTGCTGTCCTCTGTTATGCAGAGTGAGATTCCCTCCCAAATTCTTGTTCCCAAAAGGCCAAAACAGCCTCTATCTTATTTTCCTTGTGTTTTTGGCTGTACCTACCTTGTTCATAATCTCAACCTGGACAGCATAAACTTTTTCTGAAGAGTAAGAAAAAAAGAGTGAAAACCCATAATGTTGGAATGCATAATTGGGTTGCAGAACACCGGGTCTGCCCTTTGGACCTGCTCACTTTCTTATGATATAGTTTAGAAGGTTTGGTGTCATAAAGAAGCCAACATTCTGTGGCAGTGCTCTTTCTTTGCTATCCTTTGTGGCTGGAAAGGAATGCTAGAATTTTCAAGGGCACTTTTTGTAGCCTGGATTTCATTTGGGATAGAGTGATTTTTATAGCATCCCTTAGGTGTTCTGCTCATGGTATCTTAAAAGCTGTCTCTTTGTCCAACATGTAGAGAGGGATTGACATAGTTGGATACATGTTTGATGTTTCAGTCGCATAGGTTTTGACTGTTGTTGTTTTCTTTTGAGTGATGTCTTATCCTCTATCTTTATACTTTTCTCTTCTTTCGTAGTAAGTTTGTTTTTCTATTAAAAAAAAGAGTCCGAGGTATGTGGTATCTGTGTTTATACGGTTTGTACTATAATTACATGGAGAGTGCACCTGTACTACAGCCAATTGTTTAGCTATTTACACATGCTATTTTTATTTT
Organism: Ammopiptanthus mongolicus; assembly: GCA_039655645.1. Lineage (NCBI taxonomy): Eukaryota > Viridiplantae > Streptophyta > Magnoliopsida > Fabales > Fabaceae > Ammopiptanthus > Ammopiptanthus mongolicus. The sequence continues at coordinate 55,633,384 of CM077346.1, read as the reverse complement.
TATTTTTAATAAAAGATGAAATTCATTAAGAACAAAAAGACAAGGAATTTTTTGGATAGGGGATCTTCCATATCAAAAATGGAAAAATACAAAAGAAAAAGAAAAAAGAAAGAGTACATCAACAGAGCAAAGTTGTTCAATTCCTCTGCATATCTATTAAGAAAACCCCCTTAAATAGACCATGTGACACCAAAGAAGCCAATCGTGTAGTCTTATCACAATTTACAAATCATGCGCCATTAAAACATCCTTAAAAATATGAGGATTACACCCCACCAAATGCACCAAACTATAGCATAGGTTGCACATTACATGTGATATTTATACTATTCAGCACTCCCCCTTGTGTAAACATACCCAACTAATTGGAGGATCTCTAAGGGGTTTAGTGAATATGTTTTCTAGCTGGTCATTTGAATTGTTAAAGCTAGGAGCAATATGCAAATATCTCTTGAAATTATCTTCTTTCGCAAAATAATATTCACCTTAATGTGTTTGGTCCTCACGTGACAAATAGATTGGAGGCTATGTGTTATTTGATAACATAAATCAGCTGCATATGTCACACTTCTCCAAAGATTGGGAATGGAATTGACTACCACCCGGAAAAACAAATCTAGGGGTGGTAGGGCCCAGCCCAATAGGAATAAAGGTAGTTAGTTATGTATATAAGGAGATTGTTGTAACTGTGTTAGTCAGTTAGTCAATTACCAGAATCGTAACCTTGAGCGGTTAGCTCGGTTGAAGGGCAAAGCCCTCTTGGGAGATTCGTCTCCTAAATGCACACCATGATCTCTCTCATTTCTCAGTGTTCTTTCTCTCAACTCTCAGCCAAGAATCCTAGTTCTAGGTGCCTAAAAGTTTGGTCCGACCTTCCAAATCCAAAACCAGGAAGGAAGAAGATGGAGGCACGCATGGAGGTGTTGGAAAAATTAGTGTAGGCGTTAAGAAAAGTGCCAACAAACAAGTGGACCTTTTGAGGAAGGTAATTGGGATCAAGGGGTGTGTTTAGCGGCAGTTGAGAACTTGGAAGGAATTGGGGATATCAAGATGATGTTGGGTCAGTGGATGCGAAAACAAGGGATTGCTATGGAGGACAAAGGAGGGAACGAATTCGTTCTTGGAGGGAATTCGACTCCTTTTCTTGGCCAAGAAGGCAGGCGGAGGTGCAGAGGAGGATGGGCCTGAAGGAAAGCAATGATTTTGGCCAATCTTGGGGAGCAAGGGTGGAATTACCGGTTTTTATGGTGTTGGTCCCTTGGGATGGACAGTGAAGGCTAAGAAGTCTTTTGAGTTACAATGAGTGAACCCTATTGAGAAGATGCATCTAGTCTTTATCAGTATGGATGGAGTAGCTGGGAATTGGTTTTGTTTCTTAAGGAAGAAGGAACCCAGTATGTCCTGGGAGCGTTTTACTGTAGCATTGTGATAGGTAACCCCTAGTTAGTTAGTTAGTTAATTAGGGGTGAGTTAGGGAGATAATTAGGAGAAATAAGGCACATTGCCTATAAATAAGAGGAGAGATTGAGAGCGAGGGATATCTTGTCATTTGAGAGAATTGGGGCCTTTGGGCATTGGGAGGTGTAGATCCTCGAAGATCTGCAATAGTGTTATGTCATCAAGGGGATTTTCCCTATTTTCTTTGTAATAGCATATCGGTTCCTATCAACTGCTATTAGAGCTCCGATCTTGGAGCTGTGGGGAATGTTTGATTTTATGGGAGAGGGGATGCCTATTGGTGGCTGATCAAGTTAGATGAGTACTTTAGAGCCATCGAAGTACGTGAAGAGGAGAAGCTATCAGGGTTTGCTCTGTTCGCATTGACAGGGGATGCTCTCAGTTGGTGGTTTTCTTGGGAGAAGAACAATCAAAATACTAGATGGTTGACATTTGAGAAGGCAATGCTCAAGCGGTTCTGACCAGAGCTTTGGGTTTATCTTCAAGAAGAAAAAAACCAAAGTGAAGATGAAGTTCGGGAGATTAAGAACCATGGGGACAAAGAAGAAACCAACTGCCGGGAGATGAAACCAACAAGATAAACAAATACGAAGATAGAAGCAAGAAAAGAAGCAAAATCGGAATCTGTAGTTTCAGAGGATGGGAGCAATCTGGTCCAGGAAGAGCAAATGGAAATCTTGAACAAAAAGGAAATGGTCCAAGAAGGCCAGCAAAGAACATCCAAAGGAGGAAGCGGCAAATCAGCCAATAGCAGAGAGAAGCAGAAGTTGTAGCCATGGAACGTGCGATGCGGGATAGAAGATGCTTGGAGGGGTGGGTCATGAGCGGGCCAGACGACCCACCAAGGCGGCAGCGCTAGGGGAAGAGATGATAGCCGCACGGCAAACCCCATCCAGTAGCACAGTCCACAAGAAGACGGCAACGACCCAGGGGATGTTTGTTACCCAAGCCATGAAGCTAGGAAGAAACATTGAAGAGGAACCGCAGCATTATCAAGGGTGGATGGGTCCGTACTCCCGAAATAAGGTTAAGTTTTCAAGCAACCTTCGAATGCTGCCTCGATTTCTAGAGAAAGTACGTCCATGGGGGTGGGAAGGTTGGCAACAGGGGTCGTCCTCATCATGTTCATCTTCAGCAGGCTCTAACAAACCTGTAGCGGGGGCTGATAGGTTGGGGATTAGAGCAGGACAGCAGCAATATAACAGAACTATAGGAGCCAAGCATCTACCCTATAAGGAGTATCTTAAGGGAAGGGAGGAAGGGAGATGATTTCAGTGTGGTCTTCCCTTTAGCCCTGCTCATAGGTGCTCGGAAAAGAGTTGAAGGGTGACTATTTTAGTGGAAGATGAGAGCATAGATGATGGGGAAATTAAAGTTGCTGACGAAGTTAGGGGTGCAGAGGAGGTGGTTGAAGGTGAATCGTAAAATGTCAACTGCCAAATAACCTGGCTTCATTTTCAGCAGGTGGCTTGACTCAGCCTAAGGCAATGAAGCTGAGAAATACTTAGGCGTCCAATTGTGGTGCTGATTGACAGTGGAGCTAGCCACAATTTTATTGCTACGGAGACTGCTTAGGCTGGGAATACAGGTATGTAGATTCCTCCTTTTGGGGTAAGGCTGAGTGATGGTTGTAGGAAATTATCGCAAGGATGTTGTAGAGATTTGCAATTCGTTATTGCTAAACAGAATTTCACTAGTGACTTCTATTTGTTGGATTTGGGGGGAGTGGGTGTAATTTCGAGAGTAGCTTGGTTGGAAACGTTGGGGGAAGTGCACGTTAATTGGATGATGTGCACTTCCCCCAATGTGACCCCAATTTCTCAAAGTCATTAGTTTCATCCAAGGCATTGTTGATGTTGGATGATGTAGAATTTGCATCAATGTTATGGGACCTTTCTGTGTTTCAAATTTCAGTATTGGAGGGTGGTAGTGAGGAGGCTATATCTACAGAACAGAAGAAACAGTTGCAGGGGGTTTGGAGCAGTTTGATCTTTAATGGGGTATTTGCTATTCCAAAAAGGTTAACTCCAGCCGTTAAAGGCCATAAGATTGTGCTTAGGGCAGGAACAGAACCCATTAAAGGCCATACCGTTATCCACATGCTCAAAAGAATGAGATGGAGAAGTTGGTGAAGGAAATGTTGACTTCAGGGATTATTCATCCTAGCTTTAGTCCTTTTTCAAGCCCAGTTATTTTGGTAAAAAGAAGGATGGAGTTGGAGGTTTTGTGTGGATTACCGTGCTTTGAACAAGGCTACCACTCCTGATAAATTCCCAATTCCGGTGATTGAAGAGTTGTTGGATAAATTACATGGGGCAGGGTATTTTCCAAGATAGATTTGAGGGCTAAGTACCACCAAATCAGAATGCACGAAGCAGATATTCAGAAGACTGCATTCTGAACTCACCAAGGACATTGTGTTCTTTATGATGCCCTTTGGACTCACTAACACGCCAGGCACATTCCAGTGTTCCATGAACTCCACCTTGCAACCCTTCCTGCGTAAGTTTGTGTTGATTTTCTTTGATGACATTCTGGTCTATAGCAAAACATGGTCAGATCATTTGCAACTAGTCCTTGCTACTTTGGATTTCTAATAAAAAGAATGCGGTTTTGGGAGGACTCTTGGGTTGAATATTTGGGGCATATCATTTCCAAGAGAGGCATGGCCATGGATGAAGCAAAGAACAAGTCAATTTTGCAATGGCCATCCCCACTTCAGTAAAGGTTTTGAGAGGGTTTCTTGGTTTAACGGGACACTATAGGAGCTTTGTGAGGGAATATGGCAAAATTGCAAGGCCTCTCACAGATTTGTTAAAAGAGGGAAACATTAATTGGCATGCTGTAGCTGAACAAGCTTTCCAAAAGCTCAAGCAGTGCATGGTGACCACCAGCCTTGGCTATGCCAGATTTCTCAAATCCTAGTCTAGGTAACAAGGGTCAAGGTGAAAATTGAAACATTTTTTTATACAATTTTGCATTTATTCTCTTTGATATAAGTTGCCCTTGAGGAAAGATGCGATGTTTTATATTAACAGTTTCATTTGATACTTCTGTATAGCTTGGCTGGGACACAGCTCTAATGTGTGGTTTGGTTTTGCAGCATTGTCGTTGTATCTGCTGCCTTTGAGGGACAATCAGCTGTAAATAGGCAAAGGATGGTCTATAAAGCCATATGGGAGGAGCTTCAGAGTACAGTTCATGCAGTTGATCAGATGACTACCAGCACTCCTGCTGAAGCAGCTGCACAAAAGGTTAAATAAAAGATCATGAGAATATACATTGTTTGATCATGTAATGGAGTGAACTAGAAGTACTTGTGCTTTTAATAGTTTTTGTACTGCTGTTGTTTTGGAATGAATTCCTAATCTTAAACTACCATTACAGTATATTCATTAATGTGCCAAAGGATGCACTTGACTTGGAGCGGCTTAGTGTTCCATAGTTCATTCTTCTCGCTGATTTCATATGGCACTATCATTGTAATGACGAGAAAGAAAATAATTTAATGGATGAAGTTGGTAATTGTCTTTTTTCTGTACCTTCCTGTGATCTTTGATCTTATATTAACTGTGTATAGTCCAAATGTTTCAGCCAGTTTGCACCATTTTAGATTGATACTTAAAATGCTATATTTCCCGGTCTACAGATATGTGATTGATCCAAATGGTAACCAATTTAGACCCCTTAAGCAAGTGATCAGGATTTACTTCCTAATTCGTATATGTAAAAAATCTGGTTGGGAGAGATCAACTTAAATATTATCTAACATCTCGGGAGTTTAATCTTTACAATTACATGTAAAATAATACTTTGAGAAATAAAATAAAAATATAATTTCCCATCTATGTAAGTTATAAGAATTCATTTTGGAAACCAAGAAATCGCCTGATCTATGGAGGATCAGGAGCATTGTTTTCCAATGCGTGAAAATTCCTGGACTCCAAAATTGGAAGCTGAAAATAATTTGGGCACGTGCATTATGAATTCATTGTAATGATGACAGCCTTTTATTGTGGGGAACAAAGGCATTATCGTGCACTCGTTATGTCATGGTCATAGATCCACCCTCATCTTGCAACTCAATGGGTGTCGAGCAAATCCTCCCCCCCATAATATCCATAGTTGGGGTTCGCAATTCACATGATGGTACTAAAATACAAATCTTGGGGGTCGAATGACTTGATATACAAATATTGAATTTTAGAAATCGCTATACACTAAAGTTTTGGCCGCGTGAAAGGCCAGCCTTTGCATGAATCAATTGAAAAATAGAAACAAGAAAGGAAGACAAGCATTTCAAATACTGCCCACCCTTTCATGTTACTGTTGCAACACTAATTAATTGAAGGCAACATTGGATCCATCCCAAGTCCAGAACCTCCAAAACTACCTGGTTCTACATGCTTCACCCTACCGAAGTGTCGGATATGACGTAGAAGTCTTGCTAGGAAGGTATTGTGGCATATGGTTGAGCTGTCACAAACCAAAGCTAAATGTTTGCGTGCTCTAGTCATGGCAACATTGATTCTTCTGCTATCCCCAAGGAATCCAACAGCTCCCAAAGTGTTAGATCGTACCTTTTTTTTTTTTCAAAATAAGAGAGAAGGGCCTGACAATATTAGTTCCATGCGGAAGATCAGTAATGGATTAATTTTTCCACAGTAAAGCGGTTTTTCAATTCAGAACCTCCTACATGATGGATCATGAATCTCAGGATGTGAACGTTGGATAATCAAACTGGTAGTAAGAGTTCATGTATCTCAACAAACATTAAGGAAGAACGGTTACATATTCCCCCAATTGCAAACATTAGTCATAAAAAATTAAAGATGAGAGATGATGAGACATGATGCAAGCAACCTAGCGAGAGTATCAATGCCGAAGGAGTTATAAATGTTTCATTTACATAATCAAAATGAACGGGGAATTCATGCAGTTAAACATTCATTCATTTTACGGGGACCAAAAATATATTTAACCCTAAAATTAAAAAGTGTGGTCACACTTCCGACAAAGAAACTCAGTTAGGAGGCATATTGGAGATAAAAATCATTCTTGAAATAAGGTGCTTAACATCAAGTAGAACATTATTTCTTGAATATCAAAACAGGGACACTATACGGTGTCCCTTTGCTTTTTTGATGGATTTTTCATATACATGTATATAAAGAAGATAAAAAAAGTGAGATAGAAATAAATGTATATGGTGTCAAATATGATGTTCAAATAACAAAAATCTAACTATGCTGACTAAATTTCATGATTTAAGAGAGAGGAGGGTAAACTCCCAAGGGATTTGTGCAAAGGATTGCAGTATAAGTCAACCTTCAATTGGAAAAGAATGGAATTCTGACAGCTTCAAATCACATATAAGGGTTGCATTATGATGATGTTTGGACTTTCTCATGTCAACTAAATATGATATCCAACCGTCCCCTCTCAAACATTTATTTACTTTTATTTTAAGCAATAAGTTTATTTATCAATAAAAAAATAGTTGAAACAAGGCATCTATAGATTGGATTCAGATCATACCATCGATAAAATTACTGCATCAGCTTCCCGACCTTGAAAGCTATCAATTGTTGCAACCTCAGTACCTGCAGCCTCTGGGATCTCATCAAGCATGTCCCTCACCAGTTGTACTTGAGCAACATAAGGGGATTGCACTACGATAGCAGTTGGGCTAACACCTGCATTTCAGATTCAAATTAACAAGGAAAATCTTATATCAGCAAACAAGACGACAAATAAGTTGTGTCACAATATCAAAACTCTGAAAGACAACTTGCATTGCAAAAAAATGATAAAATAAAATGATATGATGTTACAGGAAATGCTAGTTTCCCCATTATCCTATAGTTATTTGGTTATATGCTTCGGTCCCTATACTTTTATGCCCTAGTCCCTGAACTTTTAAGTGTCATTTTTATATGTTGCTGTTATTCCCTTGGCACACGTTGGTGTGTGATGCTTTAGAATTAAGTTTTATAGCAAGCTGAGGTGGCTTTACAATTTGTAACTACCCATGCTATATAGCATGCCCAAGTGGCTAATGAATGAATATACCATTTTCAGAAATCACTTACTCTTCTTCTCTCTAAAATTCATTCTCTCTCTAAACTTTCTCATTGCTCATCAACATTGGAACTTACATTAAGTTCCCTGTAGTAAGGATCATCATCGGTTAGTCCCCGAAGATCCAAAACCATTAAATATGAATTAATATTTTTTTTCTTGGATTAAAAATGATATGCTTACACATTAAGCAGGGTTGGAAGGAGGAGGTGAAATACTACAATATCCTTAATTTTTTCCCACTATTTCATACATTAGGAGTGTGTTTGTTTTAGGTTATCTAAACATATTCCCAAGAAAAGAGAGCGGCACAGCTCCGGAGGGCAGTGTGCCACCGGAGGAGATTGAGTAGTTACACATGTAGTATGAAAAAAGTGCGCAAACAGGGGGGTGACTTCTCAGGGATAAATCCTTGGAGCAAAGGGATAAGGGGATGGAAGGAGGTCCCAGAGCAAGAAGGTGGCAGTCAAACAAGTATGGTAGCATATGCTCAGATGGCAAAAAAAAAAAAAACGGAATATGAAGAAATAGAAGTGGAGGATGATGAGAGTTCCGAGGAGGAAAAGGTGGAGGGTCAAACCGAAGGTGCTAACCAGGATGAGACAAAGAAAGGAGCAAACTGAAACAAATACTGGTTTCGTAGTAGAGGTGATTGTGAAGGGTTTGTATAACCTAGTGGCAAGTACAAAGGAAAAGCGCAGACTGCAAAAGCCATGGAGGAAGCAGACCCTGATTGTAAAACTGCTGGGGAGGAGAATGAGCTATACCATTCTGGAAAAAAAAAAAAAAATTGATGCTCTGTGGGCTAGGAATGTATATGTCCAACTCGTTGATATAGGCAACGACTACTTTATTGCACAGTTTCTGTTAGACATGCAGAAGAAGAGGTAGCTGCAGCTGAGGAACCTCGCATAATGAGAGTCTACTATTGGAAGAAATGGCACAAGGGAAAGGATAGGGAGATTAGGGAGTAATAGTGTGTCATAGGATTGATTGTACACTTAGTTAATTGTAGTATAGTTAACTAAGCTAGTTAATAAAGCAGAACTCAGGTTAGAATACGGTTAGGAGTTGGTTAGATGCGGTTAGCTGTTAACTTGCCTATAAATAGTAGTTTTGCAGTTAGGAAGTCAGTTTTTGATTAGCTCTTTCTTCTTCGACTGAGAGTGCTCAGTGTAAAGGGGAGTGCCCCTTGTGATTCGCATTGTAACCCATTTTTGATTCATCAATAAACTTCTAGGCGAATAATCCCAGTTTCCTCTCCCTTGTCTACCATTTCCTACCTTGAATTCTCTGGATTCCTATCAAGTTCAGTCCGACCTGCCGGATAGTAAAGCCATGGACAAGATCAAAGCTCGGTTTGCGACGTTGGAATCCTCGGTTGAATTGTCGAAGAAGGTGACCAGCGAACAAGGTACTCACATTGCTGAAATCATGAAAAATGTAGAAGGAATTGTTGAAATTCGAGAGTTGTTGGCGAAATTCATGGGAAAAAATGGAATCTCGAATGAACCGCATGATGAGGAGGAGGATGAGCGTGAAAAAATGAAAGAAGGCCATGGCGAAGGAGGTGGCCCTGATGAGGAGGAAGAAATTCCGCAATCGTGGCTGAAGAAGGTCGAATTGCCAACGTTTGGGGGAAGTGATCCCTTAGGATGGATCGCGAGGGCCGAAAAGTTCTTCGAGGTTCAGAATGTGAAGGCGACTGAGAAACTAAGGTTGGCGTTTATCAGTATGGAAGGTAATTCGATGCATTGGTTCCAATTTTGGCCCCAAAAATCGAGGAACCCTAGTTGGGAGGAATTCACCACCGCGTTGACGCCTAGATACGGCGGTTTAGAGCAGAGCTCAAAATATGAGAAGTTGGCAGCATTTAAGTAGACCGAAATAGTAGAAGAATATGTATAGGAGTTCGAATTGCTGGTGGCTCAATCCTCTAACACCTTCGATGATGAACTTCTAGGCGATTTTTTGGCGGGCTTAAGAGCTGACATACGTGGTCAAGTTAGACCTCAAGATCCTCAAGATGTTATACGAGCTATGGATGTGGCCAGGGACATTGAGGAAGCCATGAAAGGTGTAAGGAGTTTTGGAGGAGGGACACAGAACAAAAACTCAGGGTTTAGATATCAAGGAGGTGGAGGGATCATGACCAAAATTGGGGCGTTCAGTGGAGGGAACACCTCATGGTTACAACGGAGGGAATCGAAATTCACAAGAAGGCAGCAATAGAGCATCTTCTATGGCATCAGTGGTAAAGCCTGGAGGTAGTACAGTATCCAGTTTGAGGAACAAAGGGGCGAGGCAATTGCCCTATCCTGAGTTTGTGAAGAGAAGGGATGAAGGGTTGTGTTACCACTGCGGTTTAGCGTTTGGACTGGGTCATAGGTGTCCTGAAAAAAGCTTGAGGTTGGTGGTACTAGCAGAAAATGAGTATGTGAATGATGAAGGAGAAATTGCCACTATGGACACCGAATTTTATAGTGGAGAAGAGGAGGAAGTTCATCCAATAGCTGATTGCAATTGGATGGATCTGTCCATTTGTTCAGTAAGGGGATTAACACAGCCACAAACTATGAAGTTGATGGGCAAGGTGCAAGGAGAATAGGTCCTAATTTTGATAGATAGTGGGGCCAGCCATAACTTCATTTCTTCAAAGTTGGTGCAAAGGTTGGGTCTGGCAGTGGATGAAACTGTGGCATACAAGGTCAAATTGGGAGATGGACATAGGAAACACACCCAAGGATGCTGTAAACAACTAAAACTGCAGATGGGAAGGTATGATTTTCTAGGTGAATTCTTCCTATTTGAGTTGGGTGGTGTAGATATAATCCTAGGAGTAGCTTGGCTAGCCACTCTAGGAGATGTGAAGGTGAACCGGAGGACACTATCCATGACATTCCAAGAGCAAGGAGAAGTGGTTGAAATAAAAGGTGATCCTAGTTTGGCCAAATCCTTGATTTCACCTAAGTCACTTATGAAGGAATTAGAGATTGAAACTATGTCTCTATTGTGGATCATGGAAGTAAAAGCACCAGATGAGAGTACAGCTTCAGAAGGAAGACTGACCACTGAACAACAAGGTCAGCTGTAGGAAGTGCCGAGTTTCTGAGCATTTCTGACATGCCAGAAGGGCTGCCCCCTAACAGAGAAGTGGATCATAGGATCCCTATTAAGGCACGTACTGATCCCATCAATGTGAGGCCTTATAGATATCCTCATTTGCAGAAGAATGAGATGGAAAAGCTTGTGTCTGAAATGCTGTCAACAGGGATCATCAGACCCAACAATAGCCCTTACTCTAGCCCTATGATCTTGGTGAAGAAGAAAGATGGGAGTTGGAGGTTTTGTGTAGATTTTCGAGGACTGAATAAGGCTACAGTTCCTGATAAATTTCCCATTCCAGTCATTGAATAGTTATTGGATGAGTTGAATGGGGTTGCCTTCTTTTCTAAGATTGACCTCAGAACAGGTTATCACCAAATTCGAATGCATGAAAATGACATTCCCAAAACTACTTTCCGGACTCATCAAGGCCACTATGAGTTCTTAGTTATGCCTTTTGGCTTAACTAATGCCCCAGCCACTATCCAATGTGCTATGAACTCGGTGTTGAAGCCTTTTTTGAGGAAATGTGCCCTAGTCTTTTTTGATGACATTCTCATCTATAGTGGCTCCTGGGAAGATCGCATTAGACACTTGAAACTGGTCCTGACAACTTTACAACAAGAAAGGTTCTTCGCTAATCAGAAAAAGTGCAGCTTTGGACAGCAGAAGGTGGGTTATTTGGGCCACCTCATATCAAAGGAAGGAGTTTCCATGGATCCACAGAAGATTGAAGCCACACCAATGGCTAGAACCTAAAAACCATCAAAGCCTTGAGAGGATTCTTGGGGTTAACTGGCTATTATAGAAGGTTTGTGTACAACTATGGCAAAATAGCAAGACCCTTGACTAATTTGTTGAAAAAGGGAAGATTTGGGTGGAATAAGGAGGCTGCTATGGCATTTTTCCAGCTGTAGAAGGCCATGACCACTGCCCCAATTCTGGCCATGCCAGATTTCTCCTTGCCATTTGCAATCGAGTGTGATGCCTCAGGAAGAGGATTGGGAGCAGTTCTGTCCCAAAACAAAAAAACCCATTGCCTTTTTCAGCAAGGCATTATCAGAAGCTTCCTTGGCAAAGTCAGTATATGAGAAAAAGTTGATGGCTTTGGTTCTTGCAATACAACACTGGAGACCATATCTATTGGAGCAGAAATTCACAATGTTCACATATTAGAAAAGCCTCAGGCACCTACTGGAACAAAGAATAACCACCCAGAATCAACAAAATTGGCTTGCTAAATTGCTGGGATATGAATTTGACATAGTCTACAAACTAGGTGCAGCCAATAAGGTGGTCGATGCCCTGTCCAGGAAGGAAGAGGATAAGGAGTTGCAGGGAATTACTAGGCCATACAGGCAGAATGTGGGGGAAATTGATGAAGAAGTGAGAAGGGATCCTATATTAGCCAAGATAGTGGCAAATCTGAAGGAAAAGGCTGATTCTCATCTCCATTATACCTTAGAGCACGAGAGACTTCATTACAAGGGAAGAATGGTGTTGTCAGCCTCCTCCGTGTGGATTCCCAAATTGTTGCAGGAGTTCCATGCATCTCCAACTAGGGGGCACTCTGGAATTTATAGGACCTATAGAAAGGTGGCTCAGTCCCTATTTTGGACAGGAATGAAAAATACCATCAGTAAGTTTGTGGCCAGCTGCCATATTTGTCAAAGAAGCAAATACCAAGCATCATCTCCTCAAGGATTGTTACAACCCTTGCCTATTCCCAATGCTATGTGGGAAGAATTGAGTATGGATTTCATTGTGGGGCTCCCAAAATCCAAGGGTTTTGATGCAATATTGGTAGTGGTAGACAGATTGAGCAAGTATGGGCACTTTATCATGATCAAACATCCTTACTCAGCAAGATCCATTGCAGAAATTTTTGTGAAAGAAATTGTAAGGCTGCATAGGATTCTTATGACGATTGTGAGTGATGGGGACCTTACTTTTCTAAGCCACTTTTGGCAGGAGCTGTTCAAAATGTAGGGCACCACTTTAAAAATGAGCACAGCATACCATCCTGAATCAGATGGCCAAACTGAAGTGCTGAACAGGACTGTTGAGACATATCTGAGGTGTTTTATCTCAGAACAACCCAAAGCTTGGGCTAAGTTTCTGCCTTGGGCCGAATACTGGTACAACACTAGCTTCCAAAGTGCAGCACAGTGCACACCTTTTGAGATAGTTTATGGCAGGCCCCCACCTTCCTTGGCTAGATTCATTCTAGGTGAAACCTTGGTTGAAGCCATGGCTCAAGACTTGAGAGAGAGGGATGAAGCTTTAAAGCAGTTGAAATACCATCTCAGCAGAGCTCAAGAACAGATGGTGAGGCAGGCCAACAAACACAGGAAACCTTCACAGATCCAACCAAGGGACTCAGTATATTTGAAGATTAGACCCCATAAGCAAGGATCCATGCCTACTAGACTCCACCCAAAGCAATCAGCAAGGTACTATGGGCCTTATTTGGTGCTTAATTAGATTGGAGCAGTGGCTTTCAGGCTGCAATTACCCGAGGGGCTAGGATACAACCGATTTTTCATGTCTCACAACTCAAGAAAGCAGTGGGAAACAAACCAGTAGAGGAAGATCTACCTTCGGATTTTCAGGGAGGGACTCATGACTATAGTCCTCATCAAGTGCTAGGAAGCAGAACAATCACCAAATATGGAGAATCTGTCCCACAAGTGTTTTAATTCAATGGCAAGGCAAGGGAGTAGAGGAAGCAACTTGGGAGGATCATGAGACTATCAAAGGGTAGTTTCCTGAATTCAACCTTAAGGACAAGGTTGGGGTTGAGGAAGGAGGTATTGTTAGACATATAGAAGAAGAGGTAGCTGCAGCTGAGGAACCTCGCATAATGAGTCTACTATAGGAAGAAATGGCACAAGGGAAAGGATAGGGAGATTAGGGAGTAATAGTGAGTCATAGGATTGATTGTACACTTAGTTAACTGTCGTACAGTTAACTAAGCTAGTTAATAAAGCAGAACTCGGGTTAGAATACGGTTAGGAGTTGGTTAGAGGCGGTTAGTTGTTAACTTGCTTATAAATAGTAGTTCTGCAGTTAGGAAATCAGTTTTTGATTAGCTCTTGCTTCTTCGACTGAGACTGCTCAATGTAAAGGGGAGTGCCCCTTGTGATTCGCATTGTAACCCATTTTTGATTCATCAATAAACTTCTAGGCGAATAATCCCGGTTTCCCCCTTCTTGTCTACCATTTCCTACCTTGAATTCTCTGGATTCCTATCAGTTTCACTCCTCGGGCTATGAATTTGCCCTAACTAGTGGTCCTAGGTTGATCTTCAACCATTATTTGTCTATCAGAGAGTGGGAACAAGACTTTGATCCATATGTGGCTTCTATCGAAGATTGCAACATAGGTAAGGCTCTCGGGTTTGTCCATTCAATACTTTGATAAAAAATGCCTCCAAGGTGTGGGGGACTTAATTGGACGAACATTGAGAGTAGACTTGAGCATTGCCTTACAGAAAAGGGGGCGGTTTGCGAGGATATGTGTGGAGATAGACCTAGAAAAACCCTCATGGCACAATATGTTCTCAATGGAATCATTCGTAACATTGAGTACGAACGGGTGCACATGATATGCTTTAGCTGTGGCAAGTATGGTCATGACAAGGACCACTACCCCGTGACAGCAGAGAAGAAACAATCAGAGACTGGAGAAGGGTCCTCGTCGAGTGGTGTGGCTAAACCAGTTGAGAACGGTGTGGCTAAACAAAATTAGGGCGGAGAGGCGAAACCAGTTGAGGAGAAAGGAGGAAAAAAGGTGGAAGAAGGGAGCCAAAAGGGTAGCTTTGGACCCTGGATGGTGATCCAACGACAGCGGCTGCTGAGAAAGGGAGGAAAAGAGACGAAGGAGCAGCAGACACCGGAAACGGAGGTGCGGAAAAAAATCAGGAGAATCCCCCAAAGATCATGGAGGATCCCAAACAATCTTATAGTGTTATCATGGAAGGGAATGATCTTAGGCGAATCTTCAGGGGCAACTGCTCACAATAACAAATCTATGGACTTAGTGGAAGGGAACCAATGGGTGACTAAGGAGTTTCTAAAGGGTAGCCAAATGAGGAAAGAGAAATTTGCACGTGCCATCACTTTTTGTGCATGGACCAAAAATCTGAAGAAAATCAATCCTGCTACTATTCAGGGGCCAAATCCACATGATATGGTTAAACTAAAGCAATTCAAGGTGGGGCACTGGAAGAGAATTTAAACTTGTGCCAAACAGACCCACAACATAAAGTGGGGGAGCCTCACGTAACTAACTCATATAACCCATGCAATCAAGCAACCTCCCATGCAAACGTGATTTCTAAAACAAGTTCTAGTGAGCAAGACCCGAAACCACCCGATCCGGATCCGATGGTGCATGATGGCATGCAGGTCGATAAAACACCCCCTAGGAACGAACTGGAAATAGTTATGGTAGATGGTGATAGTCCTAGTGACATTATGGGATAAGAATTTCTGAATATGCTTGAGTGATTATCATAGGAGCCCGATTCGATAGTGAAAGAAAAACTGTATTTTAGATTGAAAGAAAAGAGAAGAACTATTACAAAGAGAAACCCCCCTTGTAATCCCAGAGCCTTGAGAATTCTCTGCCCAATTACAAAATAGCAACTAATTTCCTACCTTCCTACGTCCACCCCCTAACTCCCTTTATAACTACTTCAACAATCCCACTCTCCAACCCCTAAGTGTCACCTGTCCACTATGTTATGATTTCCCCTCTCCTTTGTAACTGTTTCCCTCTATCCTCACCACAATTGTGTCACGGGCCTATCAATACTCCCCCGATGAGTTTCACCTTGTCTTCAAGGTGAAGGATCGGGCAAGACAAGAAACGTCCATCGAGATCCCATTGCTAGACGCATAATGACCAAGTTATGTATGAAACAGAAGAACTTCCTCCTGGGTCAAATGCTCTGTTTTTTATGGCATTTTCAGCTAAAAAACATAGTGTGATTGGTTCTTTGATTCCAGCAGCAATACAGCTTTTCTCTGTCATAAATTCTTCTGCAATGGATGGGTGTATTCCCACCTTGCTGTCAAATTGTGCCTTGGTAACTCCACACATCAATGCAACTGTAATACCCTGCATAATTTCAAGTGCATCAGGCTCACACATGGAAGCTCCAAGAAGCTTTTGTGTCTCAGCATCAACATATTGTTTAATGAGACTCCAACCAAAAGCTGCAATGACAAATCCAAAGTCTTTAAACTTGCCTAACATTATAGCCTTGACTCCCTTCCCAAGCTGCATATGCTCTGCGAAGTAATGCTCTGCTAGAAAATGTGCCGATGAACGGAATGGAATGAATTCCAACATGCCTTCTTCTTGCCCAGTTGATAGCACCTTGAACGTTGTTAAGTGCAAAACAAGATTTTCTAACTTAAGCAACTGATTCATTAGTGCTATCATTTGAAATCTTCCTAAGCTTCGTACATTGTATCCAATATGCTCAAAAAATGACCCTATTGTAATTGGGAGGGATTGTAGTCCGTCCTCTGCTTCTAATTCAGTTTGGGTATTAAAGTACAGCCCATATACTATTAGGCCCATTTTCCTCTCCTCATGGACCATCTTCCCTTTATTGGTAAATTGGATCCAGCCCATTAGGTCTAATGTTGGGCTGAACTTTTGTAATACCCATCCTACCCTTTCTTTATTCCTTCTTCCCTTTGATATCTCAGATTCTGCATTTCTTATCTCAGCCACAAATGGCCCTTGCAGACTTTGACCAACGTTGGTGAAGCCCCTAGCTCCACCGCCGCCGATGACCCATCTTCCTCCACAGATAGATATGGATCCAGCGGCTCGGCCTGTTATGGTCTCCACCACAATACCTCGACCACCACCCTCGCAGCGGCTGTTAGCGCTCCAACGACAAAAACATATAAACATGGCGGCAGAAGAACTTGGCGGCGCGACGACGTCTGAGCGAACACAATGGGGCGCTCTTACTGATTTGGTACACAGGTCGATGCCGGTCTGTTGTAGAAGGAGGAACTCCCCCTTCTCGATTTCAACCTCAAACTCTTCTTTGTCGAGAGTCTCTCCTACCTCTGAAAGTTCTCTGATATCCTTCAACCCCCCTCCCATGTGCGTTTTCCGGTTCTACTACAGTACTATTGATACTACTAATGGACCTTTCACTTCTTTTTCCTTCATTTCCGTTCTCGATTTTATCCTTTTCTTCTTCTGTCTCAGATGGAATTTGACTTCCTCGATCAGTTCCTTGCTGATGAAGATCGAATGAACTTTGAGCCGTCAACGACTCCGATTCCAGTTCCGGCTCATCTTCCTCACCTGATATGTGCAAAATGTACCGGTATTCTGACTTAAAACGCCAAAGAAATGCAAGTGAGAACATTTCCCAACTCACCCGTGGATGACGTCGACCCCACCAGAGCCACCATTTGAGAGATCGAGCTCTCATTGCCTTCACAGTTTCCGCCATCTTCTCCTCCTCTGGTGTTCCCCTTACATAGAAGTATCTGTCAATGCAAAAGTATTTGTCAATGCAAATCACCCACCAGTAAGCGTCTTCCTTTTCGTTAAACACTGGAACCTCCATCTCCGACATCACTAGCTCTCACTCAATCATCCGGCAGGTCGGACCAATTAATAGGAACCCGATTCGATAATGAAAGAAAAACTGTATTTTAGATTGAAACAAAAGATAAGAACTATTACAAAGAGAAACCCCTTGTAATCCCAGAGCGTTAGCTCCTCAGAGAAACCATTTCCTCTACCTAATTACAAAATAGCAACTAATTTTCTACCTTCCTATGTCCACCCCTTCACACCCTTTATAACCACCTCACCAATCCCACTCTCCAACCCATAAGTGCCACCTGTCCACTATGTTATTATTTTTCCCTCTCCTTTGTAACTGTTTCCCTCTATCCTCACTACACTTGTGTCATGGGCCTATCAGATTAACACTGAGCATACTTGGTATTGATATACACTTCATAATCAATTTACATGTTATGATTACAAGGGAAATAAATGTGAGTGCAGCTTCTTAAGCTTCCGAAGTACATGAATAAATTAAATCACTTTTACATGAACCTAAGTCTTAAATGCTGCTAGGTCATTGTAAAGTATCATCTATACTGGTAGAGAAATCAAGCCATGAGTATAATTCCACATAAGTAGAAAAGAACAATAAAAGCAGTACCAAAACATGGTTGAGTCCACCTATAATCTTATGATTGTTATTATTATTTTGACCGTACTTGATCACCAATTGTATCATAAGCTTACGCTCATAAGAAACAGACATTAATAGCATAAATTCCATCATGCTGAACTCTACGACTACCTGTCACTAGGGCTGGAAATAATCATTTGACCCGACCCGCACCCAAGTTACCCGAAAGAGGCAGCAGTTGGACGAGCGGGTCAAATCGGTCTCGCGGGTCGTCGGTTCTATAGATCAGTTACACACGAATAAGGTCGGGCGGGTTCGGGTGTGGTAAAAAAATTCTGTCGGTACCCGAACCCAACCGAACATAAATCAACAAAACAAATTTCAATACCTCGTATGCATTACCCGATAACCCCATTTACTCCCCTACCCATTCATTTGGCTCGAGACTCACCTTCTTTCACGCATAGCAATATAAAATGAATCTAGTAGTGGGAAGTGGGAATTGGGAAACGCGCACATTCACCATAAAAAATATTTATCAATCCATGATTCTTTCTTTTCCAAAAAAAAATAATTAATCCATGACAATAAAAAGTTGCCTTTTTCTCCATGTGAAAGCAACCACCGAAGTGCTGAACGCAATGCTGAGCTCACCAAATCTTAGCGGTTTAGAGTTTGAAATGAAATGGGTTTGCCTCTCCGTCGCTGCTCTGTCCTCTCTGCCTCTCTCGCTCGTCTTCTACTATCACACTACTGCTACTTGTTTAGATCAACACCAGATATGGGAGATCTGCACCATGATGTGTTTGAAAGTTCGACCCAACCCAGTTGCATGATGTTTTTTGTTGTTGAATGTTTGAATTTTTCTGGGTTTGATTCTAGTTCTGGTTCAGTTGAATCCTCTCTTGACATTCTCTTTTTTTTTGGGTCTACAACCGACCCAAACAACCGGCCGACCCGCCGACCCGTCCAAACCGCCACCCGCCCAACCTGATGGTGGAAACGGATGGAAATGGGTGAGGAAATCTGCTTGTCGTTTTTCCTCGAGTTGGGTTTTTTCGGCCCGAACCCGCCCACTGTCCACCCCTACCTGTCACACAAGTACTTGTATATGGAACATGATAAAATAATAACTTTAAAACCCCCAGCAAATATGTCACTACACAATTTTTAAAGGGCATAAAGACTTGAATGAATGATTATATTATAAGATCACATTTTGGAATATGAAGAGAACCAACTAATGCACCAAGGTATAGGTACGAGATAGTGAGACACCATTTGTACTGGGCCACACTTATGCAGTGTTCATACGCAGCATATGGCTGTTTGTGGGCCCATTTACTGACTTGGCCTAGGGGGGGTCACCAAAGAACAAGCAGACACTCTTCAGTTCTGTCTTGGTAATTTTACTTTGCTCATACTCATGCCATTTCTTGTTGATACTATAAAGCATTCATGCGTGAAAAAAAGTTTTATGTTAAAAGCTATGAATAAAAAAACTGAACGACTCAAATATACTTACCAGAATAAATTAAGGAAAAGACATGCTGCAAAACTATATCAGCTTCTCCTTCGTTATAAAATGAGCCCGTTCCAGCTGGGTCTAGATGTTCTTCACAACCAACTGACAGACTTCCATATGGCATTCTAGTATCGAGCAATACCAGAGGGCATTGTGTTATCCATGTAGGCTGCAACAAAAGGCAAGTCAAGCTTTCCATTCATGTAATAAGAATTAAAAATAAATGGAGAATGTTGGAATTAGTAGTAGTTTATTATAGGTTCATGTACATAGAAAATATCATACTTAGAAAATAGATCCTTATTTATTATCTTGTAAATGTAAGTTGTAATCAATTCCAAGTGTATATAAATATTCAGCCGGCTGAGTGCTAATCACTCAAGCAATTCACAATCATATAGTCCCATCTATATTCTAGTGTTTCAAGTTGGTATCAGAGCGGGTTCGTCCCGCATCTGCTGTCCGTCTGTGTCTGTGTCTCTGTCTCCGATCACCAGAGAACACAAGTTCAGATCTGTCCAACCTATCATAATTCCAAAGATCACATTGCCGGCCTACCCACTTCTCACCGCCGTCGGAAACATCCTCAGAAGGCACCGGCCGGCCAGCCCACGAAGTTTCTTCGCCGGAAAATGTCCCACGCATTCTCACTCTGTCGACGCGTGTAAGCCACATGCCACCTTCCCGACGTCAGAACCGCCGCGCGCTTGCCCATAACTGATTGCCGGCCTCTCCTCTTCCTGTTTACGTGGTCTGTTGTCCAATTCTCCAACATTCTGAAAATGGGTCCCCTCTTCTTTACGCATCAGTTTTCAGCAAATAGTTCTCTTTTGCTTACCCTGTTTTCTAAGGTGTAAAATGGCTTCTGATTTGCAAAATGATTCCTCTCATGGCTTCTCTAGTCACAATAACCGACACCAATGTTCCTATTGTAAGCGAATGGGGCATACTCAAGACAAGTGTTATTCCCTACATGGTTTTCCCCAAAAACCAACCAATGCGTCCCATTCCTCTAGCTTTGGAAAAGGGACAGGTCAGAATTTTTTGACGGAGAATGAGTATAAGGAATTTTTGCAACTTAAGGCAGCTCAAAACTCTTCATCTTCAACCATTGTTACCCATAATGGTAATTCTATGGCTTGTCTCTCTAAATCTATGTCTGTTGGACCTTGGATTTTGGATTCGAGTGCATCCGATCGCATAGCTGGTAATCCCTCTCTTTTCTCACAAATATCACCACTCAAATCACCCCACCTTATTACCCTCGCTAATGGTTCTAAAGCTAGGGCTATTGGAATTGGCCAAGCTAAAATTGTTCCATCTATCACCTTAATATCTATCCTTTTTATACCAGGTTGCCCATTTAATATAATTTCTGTTAGTCGTCTTACTCGTTCTCTTTACTGCTCCATAACCTTTGCGTTTAATTCCTTCTCTATACAGGACCGAAGCACGGGACAGATGATCGGAGCAGGATTTGAATCACAAGGTCTCTATTGTCTTCAGTCTTCACCCTCCACAATATGTGTTGCTACAGAATCACCTCACCTTCTTCATTGTCGCCTCGATCACCCAAGTCTCAATAAATTCCAAAAAATGGTACCTCATCTCTCTCATTTACAACCTCTTAAGTGTGAGTCATGTCAACTTGGAAAACATGTTCGCTCAACATTTCCAAGTAAAGTCAATAACAGAGTTGTGTCTCCTTTTCATGTTGTTCATTCTGATATATGGGGTCCAAGTCGTGTCACTTCTGTTTCTGGATATAGGTACTTTGTTACTTTCATTGATGATTTCTCAAGATGCACTTGGCTTTATCTAATGAAAGATAGTTCAGAATTGTTTGATATCTTTAGAAACTTTTGTAATGAAATTCGCACTCAATTTGGTCATACTAGTCGTATTTTGCGAAGTGATAATGCAAAAGAATATTTTTCTTCATCCTTTAATTCCTTTATGACATCTAATGGAATGATACACCAATCCAATTGTCCTCACACCCCACAACAAAATGGTGTGGCAGAAAGAAAGCATCGCCATTTGGTTGAAACTGCTCGCACCCTCTTACTACATGCTAATGCACCACTAAAATTTTGGGGGGATGCTATTCTTACTGCTGGTTATTTGATAAATCGAATACCCTCTTTGGTGTTAAGTAACAAAGTTCCTTATTCTATCTTATTTCCTGATGAACCTCTCTATCCGGTTCCTCTTCGTGTCTTTGGTTGCACATGTTTTGTCCATGATCTTTCTCCAGGATTGGACAAGTTGTCCGCACGGGCTGTCAAGTGCATCTTCCTTGGGTATTCTCATGTTCAAGAGGGGTACAGGTGTTATTCTCCATTCTTCTAAACGTTTTTATATCTCTGCTGATGTTACTTTTTTCGAGGATACACCTTATTTTTCTCAACAGGTTGAATCAAAATCCATCTCTCAGGTCCTACCTATTACTTTCCTAATGACTCCAGTTTGTCTTCCTCCACCAGTGCATGATCAAGCTCTTGATACTCATTAACAACCCACTCCTCGACCATTTCGCACTTATCAAAGACAACCTCGCCTCAACCCTCCAGAGGCTAATCCAGTTCGCATGGTTGATCCAGTTCTAGAGACTAGTGATTCATCTCCTACTCCATTATCGCCACCGGCTTCAGACCTACTTGAGTCTTCCGCTGACTTGCCAATTACCATCCGCAAAGGTATTCGTTCTACTCGCAACCCTCATCCCATTTATAACTTTTTGAGTTATCATCGTTTATCATCACCCCATTATGCTTTCATCTCTTCTTTGTCGTCCATTTCCATTCCAAAAACTGTCCAGGAAGCACTCTCTCATCCAGGTTGGCGGCAGGCTATGATTGATGAGATGACAACCTTAGAATCTAACCATACATGGTCCCTCGTTCCTTGCCCTCCTGGGAAAACAACTGTTGGTTGTCAATGGGTTTTACTATAAAAATGGGTCCAGATGGAAGAGTTGACCGCTTAAAAGCTCGCCTTGTAGCTAAAGGCTACACCCAGATTCTTGGCCTTGATTATGGTGACACCTTTTCCCCCGTTGCTAAAATGGCCTCTATTCGGCTCTTCATCTCTATGGCTGCCATAAATCATTGGCCGTTATATCACTTAGATATCAAGAATGTTTTTCTTCATGGTGACTTGTCCGAGGAGGTTTACATGGAGCAACCACCTGGGTTTGTTGCTCAGGGGGAGTCAGGTTTAGTTTGTCGATTGCACAAATCCTTGTATGGTCTTTAAACAATCTCCTCGATATTGGTTTGGGTGATTCAGTAAAGTTGTTGTTGAAAATATATTTAGAATCTTTGTAATTATTGTTTAGGCATATCATATCATGTAAATAGGAATAAGAATCTCCTAATTTATGTTGTAATTATTTCATTAAGCCTATATAAAAAAAGACTTCGCTGTGTAGTTGAAACACACGATTTCAGCATCCCATGCCTCTGTTTTCTCTCTTTCAACATGGTATCTAGAGCCAGTAAGAGATAACCCTAAAACTGTGCCTACCCGGTGGACCCACTGTCCTCCGGTGACAATTTTTTGGCAACCGTGTTCCTAATCCGGTTTGCCGTTCCCATTTGCTGTCTGCCGTCTCCAACAACCACCTGCCGCTGTCAGCCGCCCCTTTTTCCGGCGACATCTCCTGCAACCACCCTCACCACGAGGTGCGCCTCCTCAAGATCGGCCCACCCCCGGAAGTACACTGTCCTCCACCCTGTCACGCACCCACACGCACGGCGCAAAGCTTCTGCCCCCTGTTCTGTTCGCCGCGTGGAGGCTCCGTTTCGGCCGCCGTTTCCAGCGCGGTGGTCACCGTCCAGAGGCGATTCCAACGCCACCCCTCTCGCCCCAATCCGAGCACGTTTGCTTGTGGCGCAGTGTGCGCGAGCCATTTCGAGATTTTTTCCTGGTATCTCGTTGTCGTTTTTGGACCTTTGTTGCTGATCTATGGCCTCTTCTAGTCCCACAGATCCTCCTAAGACCACATATCCTCCTCAGGCATCTCCGGCTAATTATGAAGATTTTCTCCAATGGTTTAAGCATCGCCAGACCTCCGGATCTACTGCTATGGTTGCACACACTGGTAATTCATATACTTGCATGTCTCAGTCACCCTCACTTGGTCTTTGGATTCTTGATTCTGCTGCATCTGACCATATCTATGGTAATAAGGCTCTTTTCTCCTCTCTTTCTACATCTGGTTATTTACCTATTGTCACTTTGGCTAACGGTTCCCGATCTCAATCCCAAGGAATCGGAACTGCCCATCCACTCCCTACCCTGTCAGTTGATTCTGTTCTTTATGTGCCTAGTTGTCTCTTTAATTTACTCTCTGTTAGTTGTTTAACTCGTTCTCATGATTGTTTGATTACCTTCACTAAAGACACTGTTATCCTGCAGGACCGGAATTCGGGACGGACGATTGGCACCGAATGTGAGTCTCATGGCCTTTACCAGCTTTTCAACCCGTCCCGGGTTTGCTCTGCCATCGATTCCCCTCATCCCATACATGCTCAGTTGGGTCATCCTGGTCTCCCAAAAGTCCAGAAATTGGTGCCGAGTCTGTCTAAGTTATCTAGTTTGCACTGTGAGTCATGTCAACTAAGGAAACACACTCGTAGTCAGTTTCCAGATCGAGTCAATAAACGGGCTTCATCCCCTTCTGCTTTAGTTCACTCAGATGTATGGGGTCCTTCTCGTACCATTTCTACTCATGGATCCAGATACTTTGTCACTTTTATTGATGATTTTTCATGGTGTACGTGGTTATTTTTAATGAAAAACAGATCAGAAGTGTTTTCGATTTTTCAGCAGTTATATCAGGAAATTAAAACTCGGTTTGGTGTCTCCATTCGCTCTTTACGTAGTGATAATGCCAAAGAATATTTGTCCCAACAATTTCAAACTTTTATGGCTTCTAATGGCATTCTTAACCAAACGTCTTGTGCCCATAGACCTCAACAAAATGGGGTTGCCGAACACAAAAATCGGCACCTCATTGAAACCACTTGGACCCTTCTCCTTCATGGCAATGTTCCACATCAATTTTGGGGGGTGCTGTTTTGACGGCTTGCTATCTTATAAACCGCATGTCCTCCTCTGTCCTTGATGACCAAGTACCTCACTCAGTCCTTTTTCCCCGTATTCCTCTTCATTCACGTCCGCCACGTGTCTTCGGGTCCACTTGTTTTGTCCACAATCTCTCTCCCGAACTTGACAAACTCTCGGCTTGCTCACTCAAGTGTGTCTTCCTTGGTTATCATCGGTCTCAAAAAGGCTATCATTGCTTTTCTCCTACTCTTCAATGGTACCTTATATCTGCCGATGTTACCTTCTTCGAGTCTGTCCCTTACTTTGAGTCGACTCACTCGCCTCCTGAGCCGCTATCTATAGTCGTCCCTGTTCCTTCTGCTATGGTCCCTCTCCAGTCTGTCCCACCGGAGACACCGCCTGTGGATCCCCCTACTGCTCGCGCATTCCAGATATATCGTCGTTGCCCACCACCATCCTTGGTGCATGTCCCTGCCCCTATTCCTGCTACTGAGGCCATGAAGGACTCCTCTCCAGCACCACCTCCTTTACCGGATCCAGCCCTGCCACCTGAGCCTGACCTTCCCATTGCTCTTCGTAAAGGTATACGTTCTACTCGTCACCCGTCTCCTCATTATATTGCTTTGAGTTATCATCGCCTTTCTCCTTTGCATTATGCTTGCCTTTCTTCTTTGTCATCTGTCTCTATTCCTAAATCTCCAGTTGAAGCTTTATCTCACCCTGAGTGGCGGCAAGCAATGATTGATGAGATGTGTGCTCTTCAAAGCAGTGGTACCTAGGAATTGGTCCCTCTACCTCCTGGGAAGTCTTTGGTTGGTTGTCGCTGTCTTTATATAGGCAAGGTGGGTCCTGATGGTAAGATTGATCGGTTTAAGGCTCATTTGGTGGCCAAGGGCTACACTCAGATATTTGGGCTTAATTATGGTAATACTTTCTCTCCTGTGGCCAAAATGGCTTCTGTTCGGCTTCTCCTATCCATTGCTGCCATCCGCCACTGGCCTCTTCATCAACTTGACATTAAAAATGCCTTCTTGCATGGTGATCTCGAAGAGGAAGTGTATATGGAGCAACCACCTGGGTTTGTTGCTCAGGGGGAGTCCTCTACCATGGTCTATCGGCTTCACAGGTCCCTTTATGATCTTAAACAGTCTCCTCGGGCTTGGTTCAGCAGATTCAGCACTGTAGTGCAACAGTTTGGTATGATTCGCAGCGAAGCTGACCACTCTATATTTTATCGCCATTCGGCCCAAGGATGCATTTATCTGATTGTTTATGTGGATGATATTGTTATAACTGGTAGTGATCAGCATGGCATACTACAGGTGAAACAACATCTCTTTAATCAATTTAGATTAAAGACCTTGGTAAACTCCATTATTTCTTGGGTATCGAGGTAGCTCAATCTAAGGATGGTCTAGTGATTTCACAAAGGAAGTATGCTATGGATATTCTTGAAGAGATAGGATTATTGAATGTCAAACTAGTTGACAATCCTATGGATCCAAACATCAAACTTCTACCTGATCAGGGGGAGCCACTATCAGATCCAGGGACGTACAATAGATTGGTTGGGAAATTGAACTACCTTACAATCACTCGTCCAGACATCTCTTTTGCAGTCAGTGTGGTAAGCCAATTCTTAAATTCTCCTTGCCAGGACCATTTGGATGCTGTGATTCGAATCCTGAAGTACATTAAAGGTGCTCCAAGAAAAGGTCTCATTTATGAAGACCAAAGACACACTCAGATAGTTGCTTACTCAGATGCCGATTGGGCAGGTTCACCTATTGACAGACGATCCACTTCCGGTTATTGTGTACTCATTGGAGGAAATCTGATATCCTGGAAAAGTAAGAAACAGAATGCAGTTGCAAGATCTAGTGCAAAAGCAGAATACAGGGCTATGACATTAGCAACTTGTGAACTCATTTGGTTGAAACAGTTACTTAAAGAGCTTCTATTTGAAGAGGCTATGCAAATGACCCTGATCTGTGATAATCAAGTTGCATTGCATATTGCCTCTAATCCAGTTTTCCATGAGAGGACCAAACATATTGAGATAAATTGTCATTTTGTTAGGGAGAAGATCCACTCAAGGGACATCACCACTAGCTTTGTCAACTTCAATGATCAACTGGCAGATGCCTTCACCAAATCCTTGAGAGGTCCTCGAATAAGTTATCTATGTAACAAGCTCGGTGCATATGATTTATATGCTCCAGCTTGAGGGGGAGTGTTGAAAATATATTTAAAATCTTTGTAATTATTGTTTAGGCATATCATATCATGTAAATAGGAATAAGAATCTCCTATATTTATGTTGTAATTATTTCATTAAGCCTATATAAAAAAGACTCCGCTGTGTAGTTGAAACGCACGATTTCAGCATCCCATGCCTCTGTTTTCTCTCTTTCAACAGTTGTCTTGCAATATGGTATAACTCGTAGTGAGGCAGATCATTTGGTATTTTATAGACATACATCTTCTAGTCAATGTATCTATCATGTTGTCTATGTGGATGACATTGTTATCACTGAAAATGATTACGAAGGTATTCAGGGACTAAAACAGCACTTGTTCAAGCACTTTGAAACTAAAGACTTGGGCAAATTGCGTTATTTTCTTGGGATTGAAGTTGCTCAGTCGAAGAATGGTATTGTCATATCCCAAAGAAAGTATGCTCTTGATATCCTAGAAGAAACTAGGATGCTAAATTGCAAGCCGGTTGATACTCCTATGGATCCCAATATTAAACTTTTTCCGGATCAAGGAAGGCCTTATTCAGACCCCGGTAGATATCGAAGACTAGTGGGAAAATTAAATTATCTCACTATGACTAGGCCTGATATATCTTTTGATGTTAATGTTGTCAGCCAGTTTCTTAATTCTCTATGTGATAGTCATTGGGATGCGGTTGTACGGATCTTAAGGTACATTAAAGGTTCCCCGGTAAAAGGGTTGATATATGAGAACAAGGGTCATACAGATATTGTTGCCTATACCGATGCTGACTGGGCTGGTTCTCCTAGTGATAGAAGATCAACATCTGGATTTGTGTTCTGATTGGTGGAATCCTTATCTCGTGGAAGAGCAAGAAGCAGAATGTTGTTGCTAGATCAAGTGCAGAAGCAGAATATCGAGCTATGACGCTTACTACATGTGAGTTGATTTGGCTAAAACAACTTCTTTAAGAGTTAAAGTTTTGCAAAATTGGTCCAATGAAGTTAATATGTGATAATCAAGCTGCTTTGCACATTACTTCTAATCCAGTCTTTCATGAAAGTACAAAGCATAGAGAAATTGATTGCCACTTCATTCGAGAGAAGATAGTTTCTGGAGAAATTGTCACTACTTTTGTCGGCTCCAATGATCAACTTGCAGATATCCTCACCAAGTCCCTTCGAGGTTCTCGAAGCCATTATATTTGTAACAAGCTTGGAGCATTTGACTTGTATGCTCCATCTTGAGGGGGAGTGTTGGAATTAGTAGTAGTTAATTATAGGTTCATGTACTTGGTTCATGTACATAGAAAATATCATACTTAGAAAATAGATCCTTATTTATTATCTTGTAAATGTAAGTTGTAATCAATTCCAAGTGTATATAAATATTCAGCTAGCTGAGTGCTAATCACCCAAGCAATTCACAATCATCTAGTCCCATCTATATTCTGGTGTTTCAAGTGAGAAATACAGAAAAAAAATTCATATACATATCACATACTCACTAAAAAGCATAGGTAACTCAAAATATAACAGAAAGCTAAGAAATCCATAAAATGGTGGCCAACAAACATTTATTCTTTTGTTTTCTATATTCATGACAGTATTTGTTGACAAAACTGTTTCATCTTGTGATTTGTACATCTGCAATATTACATATTGTCTATTAAGAAAGCTAAGCCATCAATATTGCATCAACCTGTCATAAGCTGCACTAGTTGTCAAAAATATAGTCCTGAGCTGTTTTTCCAGAGGGGGGTTATAGGGTCATAAGCTGCACTACTCATTTGGCTTACTCTCTCTCACTAACTCACTCTCTCTGCATCTAATTATAATCAAACATAATATCGTTTGCCAATGAAATTCTGCCTGAACTAGTACAGCCTCTTTAAGAAGGAAGTATGATACGTCAGACGGTTTGATCCTCCACTACGCTACCTATCTCCCTCACTGACCTCAGTGCTTATACCTCCACTGTACCAAAGAAAAATCATAACATTGTCCAACAAGATTATTTTTATACGACTTTCTCCAACAACTTGGATGATTTTGAATAGCATCTTTAGAAAATTAAGGACTAGCAAGATAAAACGGACAACTGGAAGGTCTAAGATTCTGATAGGAACCCAATGCAAAAAAAACAGAAAAGAGTATTATTGATTGAAAACAAGAACAATTATATAAGATAACCCCTGTCAATCTCCCTAACAATAAATCCACCCTAACAAACTTGCCACATCAGCATTCCCGTCTAACTTCCCCCACTCTCACATTTCCCACATGGTCTAGCCTAGGGGTCTATCAATACTCCCTCCCAAAAGATTCAACTTGTCCTTAAAAGACCCATAGGCTAGACCATGTTAGAAATGTGAGAGGGTGTTGTCTAAGTTGAACCACCCAAAAAGTGGTGCAACCATGCACTATTTTGTTAGAGTAATCTGAGTCGTTCAGGTGGACTAATGTAGCTGATCCAGTCAAAGTAGTTTCTTTTGGTCAAATGTAGTATTTTGTTTTGTATTTGCCCTTTAGGTCTGTACTTTGTTGTATTTTCAAGTATTTTTATTGTTTGTATTTTTAGAGGGAAAATGAAGATGACTGCTGGATTCTGGTGGGCTACACACGTACGGAAGGGGAGCTACACGGCTGGGAGCTACACTTATTCTCTGTTAACAAAACTAGCATTTTGCACCAATGTGTGTTGATGGCATCATGCATTGGAGCAAGGACAGATCTTTCATGTAGTAAGGACAGAGCAGTAAAGACACTTTTTTTTGGCAAAAAATGCCACCAAAACAAAGCATTTGACCTAGGAGAAAATTCCTATGTTTTACGCATAGTTTGGTGATTATGTTTCAAGGTATGGGACCTCGGAGGAAGTTTATTCCAGCAACTACAAGACCATTCTTCACCTTGAGGACAAGGTGAATATCTTTTGGGAGTACTGATAGACCCCTAGGCTAGACCATGTGGGAAATGTGAGAGTGGGGAAAGTTGGAGGAGAATGTTGATGTGGCAAGTTTGTTAGGGAGGATTTATAGGGAGGGGAGTGGAGAGCGTGACGCAGTTTTTGGGAATTCTGTTATTAATAGGCACAATGAGGTTTTAAGCTTCCGGGTGAGGAGCTTTGCTCTAGGATTACAGGGGTTATCTTCTGTAATGGTTCTTGTTTTCAATCAATAATACTCTTTGCTATTTCTCTTGCATTGAGTTCCTATCAGATTCTTTGGTTAGGACAAGATGTAATGTACTTTAATAGAATCCTTCACTTCAATGAAAATGGAGATATCGTTTATGGGCATTATACCTTAACAAAAGGAGAGTCTACAAGAAGATGAGAAAAGACAGTCTCAGAGGACTTCAACAATCCTCCGTACGTCTCCTTTGAGGCCCAACTAGCAATTGCATCGTTCATACGGTATTGTGTTGTTAAACTGGTGGTGAGAATCCCTTCATGCAAAGTTGTAGCTCTCTCCAGTAGAGATATTCCTAGACCACCTTCTAAGGCCTTTCTAGATAATATGACAGGAGCAAGTTGGCATTTATCACCGGCAAGAATACAACGCTTTCCCTGCAATATAGGAATCCAGCAAGAGGGTTCAATTGCCTGTCCAGCTTCATCTATGACAACCAAGTCAAAAGTATCTAGCCTTCGAATCAAAGGATCAGCTGCTCCAGTGTTAGTAGCAAGCACAACCTGGGCACTAGATAGAACTTCATTAATAGTCTGCTTTTCCTTTTTCTTCACCGATCTTCCTAGCTGTTTCAGAAGTTGGCGTATACCGGCAGCTAGTGAGTCATCCTTTAAACAATGTCTTAGATCTTTCCTTAGATCTGACTTCTTCCTCTCATACTCTTCTCGAAAACTTGCAAGCTTAGCATTTACAATTTCTCCCAAAGACTTTGATGACATGGCTTTTGATATACGAGCTGGATTTCCAACCCGCACAATATTTAATCCAACATTTGTAAGCTTTTCAACCATGTTGTCAACAGCTGCATTAGTAGGCGCTGTAACAAGAACCCTTTCTCCTTGCTGAACAGCGCATGCTATAAGATGCTTGATTAAACCTGTCTTGCCTGTACCAGGAGGCCCTTGGATAACCAATACAGGCCTCTTCTTATTCAAACCCAGTGTAATTGCTCTCTGCTGAGAATCATCAAAGGCTTCATTTCCTAGTAGTCCATTCATTTTTTCTTCTGCCCAGTCAGCCAAATGATTCTTCTCAAGCCATGCAACATCTTCTCCGTCTCCAAACAGTGTAGCCACAACAGAAATTGAAGGATTCTTCTTTCGTAAACCATTCTTCTGAAGCAGCATTAAGGCCTCACAGTTGCGCTGTAAAAAGTAATAAGAAGCTTATTAAAAGATGTATATGTACATATACAATCGGTGAGCTATGCTAAAGAGTAGGATATTAATGAAATTAACAGAGAGCCATCATAGTCTGATTATGTTTGTCTGTTTAAAACTGATCACTAGAATGTAGAATTATTTTTTAGTGGAGAAAGTACGTGGCGGGTAGTTAACACTTTTAACCATATCATTGTATCTATACAATTTGTAGCAGGTGGCAGAAAAATGTAACCAAAAGGAATATTTGATCCCTACAAAATGGTGAAACTAGCCATACCCCAATCACAATATGCTAGTCAATTATTCAGATAAATAAGCAACACGATGTAAAGAGATAACAAGCCAATAAATTACTATTTTTCATTCTGGAAGACAAGGTATGTAAAGGAAAAATGAAAAACAAAAAAAAAGAAATGTTGATCTGTGCTTTAATAAATAGAATAGGATGATGTAAAGCAAATAAAAAAATAAAAAACAACAAGGCAGTAGCTGTGAGCCACAAATTTTCCAGTAGAAGAGAAAGCGTTTAAGATAAAGTAACTGAATGATAATAAAATTAAAGGTCAAACTATAACAAAGAGCAAAAAATCATAAAACATTCCATGGCAAAAAGGACGTATGGCCACGTAAATAGAATCACCATAGCTTTCGATGTGCAACTTTGAAGCAATTGATTACTGTTTTTTAAGAGGGAAATCTGTTAAATGTTAAAGTTCCAATTGGTTAAGTATGAGTAAAGAACCATTTATAATGACTTGGGCAACCCTCCCCTTATAACCTAGCTTTTAGGGTGGAGTTAAGCTGAATTATATTTACATGGTATCAGAGTCTATCCCGATGTTGAGCCACATGTAGATACCCAGTCCTACAACCAGCACACTCTAGATGTCCAGTTGGGGATAGGAGGGGTTTGTTAAGTGTTAAGTCTCACATAGGTTGAGTACATGAGTAAAGAATCATTTATAATAATGACTTGGGCAACCCTCCCCCTACAAGCTAACTTTTGGTATGGAGTTAAGCCCGGTTATTAGCAACCAAAGCATTTTCCCACTAGGTAGGGTTGGCTTCATGGATCAAACAACAGTAGTGTGTACTATCATAAACCAAACCTTCTGAGAGGCCATTTAGATCTAAATCCTTTCTAATGGTTTGACCTAGAGTTTTTCTTGGTCTTCACCTCTAAAATATGGCCTGAAACTACAAAGACCACCTTTTTAATCATAAGTTCCACACTAACACCATCTTTAAGCGGTGAGAATTGATGTTTAATACTGTAATTTGGTGACAGAGTCTCTAGTTTGTCAACTGTCACCTTGTAACGTCAATTTTTTAACAGTAAAAATTTGGTTTTTAATAGTTCAATCTCTAGGGGTTAGGAAAGGCATATTGATACTCTATAGTATATATGCTTATCATTATCAGACTTGTTCACCTTCCAGATCAAAATAGTATAACTCAAGTACTGATAGTTGACCATACACTTTTCCTTTTTCTTTTCGTAGATATCATAGACTTTATTTTGTTGTTCTTGATTAAACAAAAGTAGTTGATACACATTTTAGCCCTCATTTGGCTACACAAAACGTCTTAGTTTGAACATTTGTAGAATTTGTGGCACCCTTTTATAATTTTTTCACAAATGTGTCTTGAAGCCAAAAATATGTTTTGGCAGTGTGGAAGAATCACATGATAGATTTCAAATACCTCATAGGTAAGTGTATCAGCCAGTCCTTGAAAACGGTCAATGCGCACACTCTTCCCAAATAGTTTAGAGAATGTAGGATCGCCATGGCGTGATTCTAAAGCAACACTAATACTACAGCCATCATCCCCAAGATTGTTAACAAATCCTTGCATGCAAGAAGTTGTAACTGCACCCTTGCTGTCACATGTTCTCACACAAACCATGTCTCCAGGTGAAAGCGTAGTAGGTGGTAGCCGATGGTTCCCTTCAACCTTGAATAACACCAAATGCATTCCCCCCAGTCCTGTTTACAAAATCAAATGTGATCATACCAGACTGCCTGGATTTAGTCCCTCATTGTTACTGGGGACGCTTTTTTATGTTGAACAGACTAAGTTGATATGATTAGCATTCTATGCACAAATTGCATCCGTTAAGCTTAAGTGTTTATAGTTTATAAATCACAAAGAAAGATGCTCTTTGAAATATAACATATTTATTTGCTTAGGGTCTTATTACTCAGAGTACATAGACATCCTTTGGATCACATTGTAATTATGATTTACATTCTAAACCTACAGCTAGCATAGTCAATACAGTTAGTTATATCGCTTATCTTCTTCCTAGATATGCATGCATACGACACATTAATTCGATGAAGTTCAGCTCATACATTTTACACTAATATATTTTTCTTGCAGAGTACATACTAGATCACTAAGTATAGACCATGCCTAAATTAGTAATGAAATTGCTGTACTTTATCCCATATTATATCATAATAATTCACAAGCAAGTCAACACTGCAACTTCTTTCACAGAACATAAATAAAAAGAGAGTAAATTGCAGAAGGAAAGTTAAGTCAGTGCCAGACCTGTAGAGGTACTGATGGCGGTTAAATTACAGATGGTATCACAGAGTTCTTGTTGGGGCTGGCTATGGCTAACCAAGAACTCGATCGGTTTTGATGAATCAGAAGTGTCATCTGGTCTAGGAACAGCATCCAATTCCTCCTGAGTGAACTCCAATTCAGCATCCCTTTCAATCCGGAGCAGCTCTGACATGCTGTTGGTGAATTCATCAATCCTGGACTGCATTGCCTTGACCTTTTCTATGTCCATTCCTAAAACACCTTGGACAGTCTTCAGCTGTACTATCTTTCTCGCAACTGCCCTATGCTGAGCTGTAAAACAAACCCTTCTCATTCTCAGTTTGGAGCAACGCAAATTTCAATATAATATCTAAAATGAAAATGAATAAATAGGCAATTTAGCCATAGGAATTATTTTCCACTCGCAGTTTAGTCCCTCAAGTTATACATGTATACACGAGTTAGTCCCTAAATTTATAAAACTCAAGTCAAGTTAATCACTCTTGTATCACACTTTAGTCCTAACTCCTAAGAATGACCAACTTCATATGAGTTATACAAATTCAAGAACCAACTTCTACACAAAAAGAACTTCATGATTAATTTCGGGGACTAAGGGGCGTTTGTTTAAGCTTTTTTTTTTTCACAAAAAAGTGATTTTTTTTAATACAAATATCACTTGTAAGTTTGGAACACTTTTGTTTGGTTCGGCTTTCACTAAAAAAAACATAAGCTTAAAAAATACTAAAAAGCGCTTTTATTAGCTTCTCTAAAAAGCTCATGATTTACATAAAAAAGCTTTTACTAAAATTACTTTGTATAATTTTAGCCAAAAACAAAATAGCTTTTTATTATTATTATTATTATTATTTACATAAAACTATACAACAAAAATCACTTTTTTTAAAATATCTCAAAATCACTTTTTTTTAAGTTTAAATAAACTGGTCCTATAAGTTCCTTATAAATTTGAATGTTGATGACAAGGCGAGAAGAGAAACCTGAATTGGCGAGGTCCTTAAAGAGTTTCCATGACTCGGTTTGACGCCAGTCGTGGACTAAGGACTTATTCTGTAAGTCTTGAAGAACATCACGTAGCTCCCTCTGGAAGTGGTCAAACAGAGTTGGATAATGGGTGCAGGCCTTCAAGCAAATAACTTCAAGTCCAAGCGGCATAGGAACCGCATTCAGATAAGGCTGAGCTTCGATAACAAAAGTGAGTCCCGGTCCCATTCGATGCCTCAACTCAGAGAATTCTAACTCGCCCTGTAACTCAGCAGAGGCAAAATCAGATGCCATAGCCCTCATGCTCTGACGAATCCACTTAACCACACTCTTTCCAAGTTCCTTCCACCCGAGAGGGTCTCCATTCTGATGGATAATCTCAACGGCTTGGATTTGCTGCCTTTCCTCCTCTACTATCGGCGGCACCACCGAGGGAGTTTTAAATCGAGTCCTTCTTTTTTTGACGTAACTGGGAAGCCTAGTTTTGCTGCTGTTGGTTGCGTTTGGAATGAGGCGATGGGTGTTGATGGTGTAGGCACTATTACTACGAGTTAATAGGCAAAACGAGGGGACATAAGAAGCGTTGTTATTGTTATAACGTGCTGCGGCGCACAGTTTTGCTGGTGCGGGAATTCGACCGCAGAGGAAGCAAGTAAGAGCTGTTTCCATTGAGAAAATCAGAAGCAAATGAGAGTCATTGAGTATATAAGTATAGATAAATGTTTTTATTTGATTGGGGAAGTGGCAAGAGAAGAGAAGAGAAGAGAAGATGGCTATGTGTGAGGGTGAGGGTAGAAAAAGAAGGGGTTTTGAATTTGAACCGCGAACTGCATTTGAGGTGAGGAAGGGTGTTTTTAATTTAAGAAGAAAAGTGGGAGGAGTGAGATTTTTTTAATGAAAAGGAAAGTGGGCGAAGGAGGGTTACGAAACACAACACGGCCAACCCAAGATCCAAGCTGGCTGCTATGATTTTGGGGCGTGGCTGCCTTTTGCCCTTCCACTTCTCGCCGACGTGTTCCTTTCCTGTTCTCTTATTGCTCGCCACTCGCCAGTCACTAGTCTCTAAATTAAAATGTGATGTAGACATGTGCTCGAGCACTGTACATTACTACCGGGATTACAACCATTTAATTGATATGAATTATTAATATAAAAAAATTTTATATTATCAATTAATTAAAAATTATCACATAAGCTATAATGTTTGATTCTTATTCTAACTATCTTAAAAGTCATCAATACTATAAATTTTAATTGATTAACAGTGTAAAAAACTTTACACTAACAATATATAACAATTAAACTCTTATTATAATTTTAAATTTTAATTAAAAGGGTCCTCCTTAAATAATCTTAAAAAAAACATTTATTCATTGAAAAATTAATTGTATCATTTTTTAATCAGTTATGTTATTTTTACAACAAATTGAGACAACTTTTAGGACAATAATTGGTGAATGGTTAATGCAGTTCAAAATTGTGATTAATGATGTGTTGAACTTAATTAATGAATACACATGTGATAAATGGGTAACTCATTAACCATCCATTGAACTACATTAACCATTAATGAGTATATCAGTGGATGGTTAATGCAGTTCAGTAGATAGTTAATGAGTTACCTATTTACTACATGTATTCCCATTAACCAAGTTCAACACATCATTAACCACAACTTTAAGCCACATTAACCATTGTGGAATTGTTGTCCCAAAAGTTGTCCTATTTTGGTGTACAAATAACATTTATGTTTTTTAATATATCAAATACACAACTTTTTATATAAACTAGATCTTGGACCCGTTGATATGTAACATCCCGATTTTCTATAACTATAATCATGTTGGTTAATCTCAATTAGGGCTTGGATTGATTGAGTGAATTGTTTTGTGTTAGTTTAAGGCTTAGTTGGAAGCTTAGGAATAGCCTTGAATCAAGTTGGAAGTGCCTAAGGTGTAACACGAGAAACTGGGAAAGTCAGGAGTTTGGAAGACTCTTCCCAGCTGAGCAGCATGCTCAAGCCTAGGAAGAGTGCACGCTCAAGCGTGCCAATGTTTAAACGTTGGCATATTGCATGCTTAAACGTGCTAAGTGTGTGTGCCAATTGTTCTAAGTTTTGACGCGTGTGACGCGTGTAGGACACATGTTAAACGTTGGCATGTTGCATGCTTAAACGTGCTAAGTGCGTGTGCCAATTGTTCTAAGTTTTGACGCGTGTGACGCGTGTAGGACACATGTCAAGCCAGGAAGAGGATGGAGTGAACGAGGCTCCACACTCAAGCATGGAAGCACCCCACGCTCAAGCGTGCAAGTCCTCCACGCTAAAGCATGGACAACAGCTCAAGTTTAGGAAGTTTTTCCTTCTTCCTCATTTGTGCTCGAAAATATTTAGAGTTTTATGCATTCTCTGCAAGTAGAGAGAGAGGGAGAGTTGAGCTAGAGAGAGAAGTTGAAGGTTTCGAGACTTCGAAGCGTCGAATCAAGATTCTGACTACATGGTTGTGATCGTGACGAAGTCCTCTACGAAGTCCCTAACACATGTTCTTCGTGTTCTTCATGTTTCTTCGAGTCTCTACCTTTTTCCTTTGATCTTTGAGCTTGCCCTAGGGCTAACATTATTGTATACGTGTTGTGCTCGTGATTAGAGCAACGTTCGCGCTCGTGATTGTCCGAGTTTCGGAGGTGTACACGCAGCTGTTCTAGGAGCTGCCATTGAAGGGAGGCTACAAGCTTGAGGTTGGTCAAAGCGTGATCGTTGCGTTCATGATCACATCGAAGTTCGCGCCATCGTTTCAGGTGGGAAGAAAGAGTATTGTTATCGTCGAGAAGGCAAGAGTAGCATAGTTGTGTTTTCTACTATGCGTAAGGAAGCCCTAACCCTACTAAAGGTGGCACCGCTAGGTTAGCACCCTAGGTTAGATAACTGTTGATCGAGGTTGGATTGCTTCGTATGACTATCTGATGTTGTTTGTGTTAACTGCTATCTGTATACATGCCTACACCCTTACTTGGTATATGATATGCTATGCCTGTATGCTGGATTACTGTTATCGTTATTGCTATTGCATTAATTTTTATACTATTATGGTGGTGTGCCTAAGTTAGTTACTGAGAGGCTGTGAGTCGGACGGTTGTGCTGCTGTGATATGATGTGTTGTTTAAGCTGGAGTTGTGGCTCGTCATGATGCTTGACATCTGTTGTTGATCTGCTGTTGAGCGCTTAGGCGTGAGAGTGCGATATCATCTCGCTGAGGATGTTTGTTGCATAAATAGCTGCCAAGTGGCGAGGCCGTATGACAGGTAGTATGGGCTGCCAACGTCATGCAAGGTTAGTTGTACCTGAGTGGGTACACGGAGAGCGGAAGAGGCGGCCAAGTGAGTGGCCTTGGGGATGTTGCCGGTCTCGGGAATAATGTACAATGACAGATGAGATAGCTCCTATTGTGTCGTGATGCCCGATCCAGTCCGGTTTTCCCGACTAATCTCTGAGCTTTCCACGTTCCAGGCTAACGTTCTAAGGCGACCAAGACATCCCGGTTCCGGGTTTCGGAAGAGGGATGCACTCTTATTGGTCACGGCGAGCGGTTCGGTTTCTTAGACAAACTAACTCATGTTCCGGTGTGGAACTTTGTGTTATGAGGAGTCGGCCGACATGCTACATGGGATTAGTATCCCGATCTAGAGGATTGATCTGAGAGAGAGAACTATGTTGTTGTCGTTCCGATTTGCATACATTGTATTCTTATCTCCCTGTCTGTTCTATTATTGTTATGTTTCCGATCCTTGCTCATGTGAAGACAAGGAGCCATCAGCTTACGACAATGGACCCGATGACGCACCCCTACATCACGTCGGCACCGAGGATGCCGGTGCTGGGGCTGATCAAGATCATCTATCATGATGATAAAGGGTGACGTGTGGACCCTTCTACTTTCTTGACGGTCTACACTAGACCGGTGAGCTTACTGTTTCGAGGAGGGGCATCACACCTAGGGGATGTTTTGGGACCTTACAGAGTCGTCCAGTTTCTACCCTTAACTCAGATGTGGCAATCACCGAGACACCACGAGAGGGACTATACATGGGCAGTGCCAGAGTCGTCACGCGCTTCTAGTCGCCAAGGTTTTGTGCTACGAGGCCAGCGGAGGAGGTCGGAGCAATTACTGAGGACCTACCGCAGGCATAGAGTGGTGGTATCTAGCTTGTCACCTGAGTAAGAGCCTTTGGTGACTTATAAGCGTACTCATGGTGAAGGCCAAGGTAGTTCAAGGCATCTGCACCACTGATGGTGGGTGCCAGGCAGTGCGTCTAGGTGGCGAGTTGTGTGCATTTTATGTATTTTTGAGTGACGGGTGGGAGTGTTGGTGAGCAGTGAGAGCTCTTTCTTTTCCTTTTGATGTACTTGTTTATATCTTTTTGCAGTTTTTGTACAGTGGGGATGTATATGTATCTTATCACAGTGCCCTACTGATGGGGCCATGCTACTGCATGTTCTTGTATATAGCTATCCTTATTTGCGCTTTACTCTGATGTTTGTTATGCCTTTTCCGTACGTGTCGTAAGTTTTATTGCGTCGTTTCCACTACGTTGTTTGAATACCACGCTATCACTATAATACTGTTAGGCATAGTTAATAGTATAAGCTTTGGGACTAATGGGATTATCCTGTGTGAGACCATCTCCAGCGCGGGTTGCTAAAGGTGTTCTTAAAAATAAGGAACCGTTCCTTATTTTGTTTTTGCGTTGGAGCTTCCTGACGTGGCATGGTTCTTAACTTAAACTTAAGTGAGACAAGCCCTTCCTGGGAGGTCCCATTGGTAACCTCACTTACAATTATTAGCGTTACAGCGTAGCATGATAGTACAAAATTGCGTAAATATTTAAAACATTAAGTATACTAATACCATGATAGTTTATACAGACATAAGGGTACTGGCTCCTTCAGTGGGGCCTACAACAACTGATACCAAATATAAAAGATTTCAGAGTACGCAGCAAATAAAAACTAAAAGCATAGCAGCGAAAATAAAAATACAGACGACTCAGTCTCCTAGAGAAGGTCGTCCTCTGTATAGAGCAGCTCAAGGTCCCCCAGCATTGGGATCCGAGGCTCTCCCGCCAGCATCAAGTTCAACCGGGATGCCATCAATCTCTTCTGGAAATTCCTCATCTGGGTCTTCTCGTACAGTCGAGAGTAAAGAAAATATGACATAGAAAATATTGGGGATAAGAAACAGTAATATGTCATAACTGGGAAAAACAGCTATATAAAATAATGTATATAGATAGCAACACTCAGAATCACAACAATGGCAATCATACAACTCCCGAATAATATTCTCTTAACTACTGTCTCTCACACTCATGCAACTAATGACTATATGGACGTGATCACGACGCGACATCCCCAACAGATCAAGGTGTCTCAGTCATCACTATGCCACCACCCGTAAGGTAGGGTGCCCGCAGGCCCAACTCGTCTCATGGGTGCGATATATTCCCCCGCCCGCAGGCCAGGTCGGAATATTCGCCCGTCAACAATGCAACTCACGGAAACGACATGTTCCCCCGCCCGCAGGCTAGGTCGAAACATTCGCCCGTCCGTTAACAACTCAACTTTCGGTAACGACATATCCCCACGCCCGTAGGCTAGATCGAGACATTCGCCTGTCTGTCTACAATTCGACTAGCGGGTAAGATCATTTTCCCGCAGGTAAGTGTTGGGGTAAGCCCTAGTGGCCAATCTATTTTGAATAGATAATCATTTGTATCATGACTTTGATCATATATCTGATATATGTATAAGGCATTTATTTATTATGTTATATTTTATGATCATATTTATAGCCTAATAAAGTCCTTAGAATAGGTAGTTCATTTAATGGAACGGCAAGTATGACTTGACCGTGAGATGCCATTAAATTATAGAACACTATTCTTAAATATCCATAGTCAAGTATTATTATTATTAATAAGGACAATAATAATATATTAGGACTATTATGTGAGTGTACTGATGATCACATCTCACGGATCATAGATAAAAGATATCAAGTCTCCACATAGGTATAAATATTAGTGGAATATTTATATTGGAATGACCTGCTATGAGAACGCTGCATAATAGTTATGTAAGTGTCATAAGCGATTATCATGGTGACCATAATGAAGTAGTCTTTCGACTTGAAGTCACTACGATTCCTAACATATGTAGTTGCAGGCTTTAATACTATTAAACGTTGTCTGTAATAAGACAACTATAAAGATAGTTATTGAGTCTGCAATAAAACATGTTGAGGAATGTGAGTGATGTAGATAGGATTCGTCCCTCCTACATAATAGGAGTAATGTCTATAGGCCTCTTGATGATATGCGACGTAGAAATGCATGGCCATGCTAAGGTGGGACAATATGAGATATTGGGCCCACATGATCGTACGTCAATTACTAGATCAAGAAATAAATAATTGAACTTAACAAAGATGACACATTTATGCCTTGTGTTCAATTAAGACATTGAGACGAAAGGATGTTGACTTCATATTATACATGGTTACAACAAGGTTTTAATTGTATCACCAATATTCTAATTAATTGGGTAGCAATGACGTATTGCTAGATGCCGCTCATTGTTTATAATATTAATTGATTATTAATATGATTAATAATAATTAATGTTATTGCCAATTAATTGAGAACCTATAGGGTTACACGCATAGCGTAAATGTTCAGAGAACTAATTTAATTGATTAATTAAATATGATTTAATAATAATTAAATTAAATGAGGATAAGTTTAATCGATTAATTAAATATGATTTAATTAATAATTAGACATTGGGCCTGTAGCGTACAGTAGCCCAAGTGGGTTAGGTTAAGTGAGTGACAGCTATTAGTAAGCTGTGCATGTCACTTAAGCCAGACAAGATACAGAGCACTCATAACGGCCGCTGTATTCTATTGACAGTCGCGCCTCCTTTCTCTCTCTGTGTACCGTGCCTCTTTCAATCCTGATAGCTAGGACTATGGTATCTCCAACGTTGGTTTGCTCGAGTGTACTGAGTAGAGGTATTGCTACTTTGCAATACTGGTGATAGAGAAGAACCTCTCCCTTTGTGAGGATAGCAGCAGTGTTCCTCGGATCTGTTGCTCTGTAGCTGTGTAGATCAAGTTGCCATTCACACCGTAGTAGTGTTAGTGATTTACCAGTGCTACTGGCATGCTCACAGTGTTCGTGGTAAAGCTACGCTTCAAGAGGTAAACACAATATCCTTGTGATTCATGTGCGATACGTGGTCCTTTAGTAGAGGGGTTTTTCCGCTCAAGAGGTTTTTATAAATTATTTTTAAAAAAGTATCCCTCTTGAAACCCCAACAGTAAGATCGGAATCGCCCCTACGCCAAACAAATCGGTACGATCATCTCCCCGCAGGTAAAATCGGAATCGCCCGTATGCCAACACAGTGATGAACAACAACTATGTAACATAAATCTCACCGACTCATCTCAAGATCAACACTTAGTGCCTCAACCACGACTTATACACAATCACGACCAACTTTCCTCCTGCTAAATCTGGTATCAACTTTATATCACAACACCAACAGATCAGCTGTATCTCTAGGTTGAGCACTACGACATATCTATATCCTCGACTTTCTCACCACACATTCATCTCCCGACTTATCAGAAATCACTGCCTAGCTCTAATCAGACATCAGCAGTCACAACAGTACGTAAATCACAATCAACAACAGATTCAACAGTAAAATTCAACTTACAGATAAACATGTTTAATCAATCATAAGCATATAATAAGCATAACATATATCACATATATCATATTAAATATCCAATCACAGAGCATACATCCTCAATATACGGTAAAATCAACCTAACGGTCAAACGACCTCTAGTAGGGTTTGGGTCGCCCTACGCATATCAATATATATTATTTTAAAGCTTGCCTCCCTGACGATATTGTGGTTCTTTCCCCCACCTTAGTGATGTTCTCGGGTGACTCCGGATGCGGCTCCACAACAATCAATCGGGTGCGCGGTCGAACGTCCAAGTCCTGTCTGATTCTATACCGCAAAACACAACCAAAAATTAAAAACCGTTAAATCACAAACCCCCTAATCCTTAGGATTAGCTACTGCCCCTATTTAATTAAATAGGCTAGGGATGTTGAAATTCTGCCAACTCTTGGATCAATGATCCTTAAGCATACCTAAGACATAATCCATGATCAATTATCAAAGATTCGAACCAAAATCCCTTAAACCAACAAAATAGGGTTTCGGCCATCACCTCTAAAAAAAGGTGAGAGTTTGATTTGGATTCTTAATCACTCGGATTACATGATTAAGGAATGAAATAGGTGAAATCAAGAATCATTTCACAAAGATTGAACCAAAAACCCATTTCCCCCAAAATGCATGGATTCGGCCTTTTAAAGATAAATAGGCTAGGAAGGTTATTTGATTTCATGCTCTTGGATTATGATAGTAGAGGATGAAACTAGATTGTAGAAATTGGTTTGGCATTAAAAGGATTTTTCTACAATTTTCTAGAGATTTTTGAAGTTTGGATCTTAAAACTTGAACTCATGAATTTTAATAGAGAAAATGAAGATTGAGAGCTCACGAGGGAAATCTATACCTCTTAGGTGATGAAGGAGGATGAGAGGATCAACTTTGCTTTACAAATTTGCTTGAAAATCCTTGTGGAAGTTGAGGAAAAATGGAGGTGGAGCTTGAAGGAAAATGGAGAAAAATGGATAAAGGAAAGAAAGAAAGGAAGAAGAAGAAGATGGAGGTGAGGAGGAGAGAGAGAGAGAGTGAGTTATGATACCTTTTTAGATATTTTAGGGACATGGATGTCCTTTAGGAAAAAGACCAGGGACATTTTGGTCTTTTCACATTCAGATATTTTCTAATTTCATAAATATCTAGATATTTTCGGAAAAGCAATGATGACAGTAGTGAGTCACAGGCACGCCTTCCAAGGCGATATGAATTCATGTTCATCCGTTTTTAACTCCGTTACTTATGCGATTTACCATTTCGCACAAGAAAGTCGTGAGAACTTTTATATTTTGAAAATTTTCAAAATTGCCGATATTGTTCACAATTTTATTTAAAACCTAATTGTTTCGTTCACGAGTCAAAATTAGGTCGTCTGAGCAGTAAAATCATACTGTCAATGTAAAACGCAGACCGGGCTCCGTTTGAGTTTTCGACCAAAATTTAACCATAGCTTCCTACGATAGCTTAGAGCGTGACTTGATGGAGAAACCTTCTTTTCTGTTGGGAATTCATTTCCACAGGGATGACCTTACTGACCAGGAAATTTACAATGTCAGCGTACTAGGGTGCTGCAGCATTTTCAATCAGTAAAAGGTGTTCATCAGGAAAATTGTCTTTGATTTCTCCTTGAAGCTTGGTTTCTCCTTCTTCAACAATTCTGGAAAGATGATCAGCCACCTGATTTTCAATTCCTTTCTTGTCTTTGATCTCCAAATCAAACTCTTGAAGCAAAAGCACCCATTCTGATAAGCCTTAGCTTTGCATCCTTCTTGTCAATGAGATACTTGATAGCTGCATGATCTGTGTATACCACCACCTTGGTGCCCACCAAGTAGGGTCTGAATTTGTCAAAAGCAAATACAATTGCTAGCAACTCTTTTTCTGTAGTGGTGTAATTGATCTGAGCATCGATGAGGGTCTTACTAGCATAATGGATAGTATGGAACATCTTGTTATGCCTTTGGCCTAGCACAGCTCCCACTGCAAAATCACTTGCATCACACATCAACTCAAACGGTTGTCTCCAATCTGGAGCTACTATTACAGGGGCAGTGATCACAGCTCTCTTCAGAATTTCAAAAGCTGATAAGCATTCATCTGTGAAGTCAAATACACTGTCATGTTCCAGCAATTTGCATAGTGGTTTGGATATTTGAGAGAAGTCCTTGATGAATCTCCTATAGAAGCCAGCATGTCCTAGGAAACTTCTTGCCTTAACAGAATTAGGTGGAGGGAGTTTGTCCGTCACCTCAATTTTAGCTTTGTCCACCTTTAAGCCTTTCTTTGACACTTTG
Source organism: Ammopiptanthus mongolicus (assembly GCA_039655645.1). NCBI lineage: Eukaryota > Viridiplantae > Streptophyta > Magnoliopsida > Fabales > Fabaceae > Ammopiptanthus > Ammopiptanthus mongolicus. The sequence goes on along the minus strand of CM077346.1, from coordinate 55,588,716 downwards.
TGGCCTAACACAATGCCTTCTTTGACCATGAAATGACACTTCTCCTAATTTAGAACTAAATTAGTCTCTTCACATCTGCCTAACACCTGCTCTAAATTGTCCAAGCATCCCATGAATGAGTCTCCAAACACTGAGAAATCATCCATGAAAATCTCCATAGTCTTCTAAATAAAATCAGAAAAAATGGCCATCATGCACCTTTGAAAGGTTGCTGGAGCATTGCAGAGCCCAAAAGGCATTCTTCTGAAAGCAAATGTACAATATGGGCAAGTGAATGTGGTCTTCTGCTGATCTTCGGGTGCCACTGCTATCTGATTGTAGCTTGAATAGCCATCTAGGAAACAGTAAAATTATCTCCCAGACAACCTATCCAGCATCTGATCTAAGAATGGTAAGGGAAAATGGTCATTTCTTGTTGCCTTGTTCAGTTTTCTGTAGTCCATACATATCCTCCAACCCGTGAATGTCCGTGTAGGAATCACCTCATTCTTCTCATTTTTTACCACAGTGACTCCTCCTTTCTTTGGAACACATTGCACAGGACTTACCCGCACGCTATCTGAAATAGGGTAAATAATTCCTGCATCTAGCCATTTGATGATCTCTTTCTTCACCACTTCTTTCATTATCGGGTTCAGTCTTCTCTGGCCTTCAACATCAAATACAATTACATAAATACTGATTAATTAGAAAGAATCAAAAAATCGGGGTGTTACATTACTGCCTCCCTTAAAAGAATTTCTTCCCGAAAGTCGACATACCTTTTTAAAATAGGCTCGGATATTGTTGTTACATGTCCTCTTCGCGTTCCTAGGTAGCGTCTTCGGTAACTTCATCCCGTATGATCTTGACCAACAGAATGTTTTTACCTCTGAGTTCCTTTATCCTTCTATCCGCGATCCTTACAGGTAGAGCTTCATACTCAAGGTTATCTCTCAATTGTATTGACTCTGGTTCTAAGACGTGTGATGGATCGGGGTAATACTTTCTCAGTTGAGAAACACGGAAGACATCATGGAGATTGGATAGGTTTGGGGGTAAAGCGATGTGATAGGCTACAGGACCAATTCGGCGAAGAATTTGAAATGATCCAATGAATCTAGGAGTAAGCTTTCTAAATTTTATTGCTCTGCTGATTCCAGTTCTCGGAGTCACTCTCAGAAAAACATGGTCTCCTTCCTGGAATTCTAAAGGTCTCATTCTCTTATCGCTGTAACTCTTCTGTCTATCCTATGCGATTTTCATCTTTTCCCTTATCCTCTTAATTTGTTCCGTCATCTGCTATACTACCTTCGGTCCTTGCATTTGACTTTCTTCTGTCTCATACCAACACAATGGTGTTCTACACTTCCTGCCGTACAACGCTTCGTAAGGTGCCATACCTATACTTGAATGAAAACTGTTGTTATAGGTGAACTCAATGAACAACAAGAACTCCTCCCAAATTCCTGTGTATTCCAAAACACAAGCTCTTAAGAGGTCTTCCAATAACTGAATCGTTCGTTCATACTGACCATCCGTTTGAGGATGATAAACAGAACTCAACCTTAACTTAGTTCCCAAAGCCTCATGTGACTGCTTCCAGAATCTAGATGCAAATCTAAGATCTATGTCGGAAACAATACTACAAGGCACTCCGTGCAACCTTACTATTTCTTTGATGTAGATTTGGGTTAACTTTTCTAACGTATAACTTTCGCCAATAGGTAAGAAGTGAGCACACTTCGTTAACCTATCAACGATTACCCAAATTACATCATGCCTCTTGTTAGTTCTTGGCAGACCAACCACGAAATCCATAGATATACCGTCGTATTTCCATTCTGGGATATCTAAAGATTGTAGTTTCGCTGGCTTTTGGTGTTCTATCTTCGCCTTCTGACACACCAAGCAAGCCAACACATATACAGTTACCTCCTTCTTCATTCCGGGCCACCAAAACATTTTCTTTAAGTCTTGGTACATCTTGGTAGCTCCTGGATGAAAACTCAATCTACTCTTATGCGCTTCCTCTAAGATCATTCTCCTTAGCTCTATATCTATTGGCACACAAATTCTATCTGCATACCTCAAGACTCTATCTGATTCATCCTAAACTCAGAAGTTCTGCCTTCTGTCACTTGTCCCTTTACTTTCTGAAGATACTGATCATAGGGGTGTTCGCGGATCGGTTCGGTTCGATTTTGAGTATAAAAACCATCCGATCCAAAGAGTAAAATATCATGCGGTTCGGTTCGGTTCGGTTTGCTTCTTTAAAAAAATCCGAACCGATCCGATCCAATTAAATGCGGTTTGGATCGGTTCGGTTAGTTCGGTTTGGTAAAAATAAACATGATCAATTAAATGTGATTTGCCCTCTTTCCACTCTTTTAATTTATTTCATACCACAAAGGCACAAAGCCATAAATCAAGCAAACAGTGCGTCTTTTGTTGAAGACAATAATCTTATTACTTAGACAAATATTTGTACATACAAACACGTTCTATATCAAGCAATAAGTATTTCAGAAAAACTGAATTCTATATATTTGATTCTTTTGAAAATGAAAAGTTACTAAGTTACACCTAAAGAATAAAGATGGTCCAAAAAGAAATTTTTAGACTACAGTGAGTGACCAGTGATGTGCCGTGTGTGTGGGTAGTAAACGTAAAGCACAACGTTATATTACATGAATCGGTTCGGTTGCGGTTCGGTTCGGTTTCAGGAAAGCAAACCGCAAACCGAACCGAACCAATCGGTTCTCATCAAATATCATCCAAAAAAATCCAAACCGAATCGGTTTTTATCGGTTTTCGGTTACTTTGGATCGGTTTGCGGTTTTATAGCGGTTCGGTTTGGATCTGAACACCCCTAACTGATCAACCTCCTGCTTCTCCTTAATTGTCTTCAAACAGTCGCTTGTTACAGTGACCATTCCTAGGTGTATCTTATCCCTAGATTTAAATCTCTAAACTATTCCATCAGTTCCAGTTCTTTTACCATCATAGCAGATACGTGCAAAGATTTCCTATTTAACGCATCTGCCACTACATTCGTTTTTCCTGGATGGTGTTGTAGGTCGAATTCATAATCTTTTATGAATTCCATTCATCTCCTTTGCCTCATATTTAATTCCTTCTAATCAAATAGATACCTTAAGCTCTTATGGTCACTGTACACAATAAACTTAGCTCCATATAAATAGTGCCGCCATATCTTTAAAGCAAACACTATAGCTGCTAGCTTCAAATCATGAGTCGGATAATTCCTCTCATGAACTCTTAACTGCTGTGAAGCATACGCTACGACTCTCCTTTCCTGCATTAGACCACAACCCAATCCCTGGTATGACGCATCACGGTATACGTCAGATTGTCCTGAAGAATCTGGTAACATCAATACTGGTGACATGGCCAACCTCCTTTTCAGCTCCTGAAAACTTTTCTCAGATTCATCCGTCCATTCAAAGGATATTCCCTTCCTAGTTAGCTGCGTCATTGGCAACGCGATTTTCGAGAATCCTTCAATGAACCTTCGATAATATCTAGCTATGCCCAGAAAACTTCGTATCTCGCTTACCGACTTAGGGCTTTCCCATTGTACTACAGCTTCAACCTTTGCTGGATCTACTGCTATCCCATCACGATTAATCACATGACCTAAGAATTGCACTTCTTCTAACCAGAATTCACACTTGGACAACTTTGCATAAAGTTGTCGGTCCTTTAACACTTGAAGCACAATCCTAAGATGTTCCTGATGTTCTTCCCGATTAAGGGAATAAATAAGAATGTCGTCGATAAATACAACGACAAACTTATCTAAGAACGGTCGGAAAATCCGGTTCATGTAATCCATAAACCTTGCTGGAGCATTAGTTACACCAAAGGGCATAACCAGATACTCGTAGTGTCCATACCGGCTCCTAAACGCTGTCTTCGGTATATCCTCCCTCTTGACTCGAATATGGTGATAACCAGATCTTAAGTCAATCTTCGAGAATACTACTGCTCTTTTCAATCGGTCCATCAAATCGTCAATCCTAGGCAACAGATACTTATTCTTGATCGTCGCCTTGTTCAGCTATCGATAATCCATGCACAACCTTGAACTTCGGTCCTTCTATTTGACAAACAGCACCGGCGCTCCCCAAAGTGAAGCACTCGGTCTTATGAACTCCTTATCCAACATGTCGTCCAACTGCTTTTTCAGCTCTGCTAACTCCGCTGGAGCCATTCGATAAGGTGCTATCGAAATCGATCCAGTTCCCATGCAAGATCTATAGCGAAATCTATTTCTCTCTCCAGTGGTAGACCCAGAACGTCATCGGGGAAAATTTTCGAAAACTCCCGCACTATAGGCAACGAATCCAACGTAGGAGATTCCTTAGCTTCCATAGAAAGTAGCAACACGTGTTTATGAGATTTACTACCTAGCTTACTATCATTGGCAGGCATCAATCTAGATCGCTCAGGGAAAGCTAAGGTCTTTTTAGAATAGTCTAATACTAAATGATTAGCCGAAAGCCAATCCATGCCAAAAATTATATCAAGTTGATGCATAGGTAAGCAAATGAGATCAACAGAAAAAAATTCGATTCTCAATGACAATAAGACAATTTAAACAGACAGTTATGGTTGTCAAAGAATTACTGGTAGGAGTAGAAACAGTTAAGTCATGGGGAAGTAAAGAAACAGGCAATTTCAAATGATACACACACTCTAGGGATATGAAGGAATGAGTAGCTCCCGAGTCAAACAATACTGATAAGAGTTTACCTGTCACTAGGCACATACCTTGTATAAGATCAGGAGATTGAGAGGATTCAGCTCCTCTTATGGTAAACACCCTTCCGGTGGCTTGCGGTCTCGCTGCTTGCTATCTCTGTTGTTGCTGCATGGTCAATTGCAATAGCTGGGCGTTCTGCTGCGTCTGATGCAGCATTGTTGTTGCCAACTCCCTAACAAGGTGCTCGCCTCACGACTCGATGCTCGCCACACGAGCCAGAAGGCTAGCCCGAGTAGTAAAATATTGTCTTTCGGCCTCGCGACGCGAAAAAATCCTCGCCCCGCGAGCAAGAAGGTCTGTCTGAGAAGGAAAATACAGCCTTTCGGCCTCGCCTCGCGAAACCAAGGCTCGCTTCACGAGCCAGAAGGCCAGATGTATATATATCATATGCCTTACGAACAGAACAGTTGTCACACTCAATAACTTGCGCATCGGACACTCTACCTAACTTCTAAGCATAGTCAATACCCAATGCGGGTTAAACTAGACACGGCCCGAAATCACAACCTTACCCAAGCAGTTCTTGATTAAGAATCAAACTGCTCTGATACCACAAAATGAGACAACCCCTTCCTCGGAGGTCCCATTGGTAACCTCACTTATAATTATTAGCGTTACAGCGTAGCGTGATAGTACAAAATTCCAGAAATATTTAAAACATTAAGTATACTAATACCATGATAGTTTATACATACATAAGGGTACTGGCTCCTTCAGTGGGGCCAACAACAATTGATACCAAATATAATAGATTTCAGAGTACGCAGCAAATAAAAACCAAAAGCATAGCAGCGGAAATAAAAATGCAGACGACTCCTTCTCCCAGAGAAGGTCATCCTCTGCATAGAGCAGCTCAAGGTCCCCCAGCATTGGGATCCGAGGCTCTCCCGCCAGCATCAAGTTCAACCGGGATGCCATCAATCTCTTCTGGAAATTCCTCATCCGGGTCTTCTCATACAATCGAGAGTAAAGAAAATATGACATAGAAAATATAGGGGATAAGAAATAGTAATATGTCATAACTGGGAAAAATAGCAATATAAAATAATGTATATAGATAGCAACACTCAGAATCACAACAGTGGCAATCATACAACTCCCGAATAATTTTCTCTTAACTACTGTCTCTCACACTCATGCAACTAACGACTATATGGACGCGATCATGACGTGACATCCCCAACAGATCAAGGTGTCTCAGTCATCACTATGCCAGCCCCCATAAGGTAGGGTTCGGTCAAAAGCCCGCAGGCCCAACTCGTCTCATGGGTACGACATATTCCCCCGCCGGCCGGCCAGGTTGGAATATTTGCCCGTCAACAACGCAATTTACAATAACGACATGAGCAGACTTGGTCAGTTGACTAGGTCGAAACATTCGCTCGTCCATTAACAACTCAACTTTCGGTAATGACATATCCCCCCGCCTGCAAGCTAGGTCGAGACATTCGCTCGTTCGTCTACAATTCGACTAACGGGTATGATCATCTCCCCACAGGTAAGATCGGAATCGCCCCTATGCCAAACTAATCGGTACGATAATCTCCCCACAGGTAAGATCGGAATCGCCCGTATGCCAACACAGTGATGAACAACAACTATGCAACATGAATATCACCGACTCATCTCAAGATCAACACTTAGTGCCTCAACCACGACTTATAAACAGCCACAACCAACTTTCCTCTGGCTAAACCAGGTATCAACTTTATATTACAACACCAACAGATCAACTGTATCTCTAGGTTGAGCACTACGACATATATATATATTATCGACTTTCTCACCACACATTCATCTCCCGACTTATTAGAAATAACTGCCTAGCTCTAATCAGACATCAACAGTCACAACAGTACGTAAATCACAATCAACAACAGATTCAACAGTAAAAATCAACTTACAGATAAATCATGTTTAATCAATCATAAGCATATAATAAGCATAACATATATCATATTAAATATCCAATCACAGAGCATACATCCTCAATATTGTTGGCTGTAAAAGTGATATGTGCAAGTGTACACAACCGTAACAAGTAATAAAGAGTAAGTAAAGATCGTTCCCACGAGGATTAAAATGATTTGAATACAAATTCTAGCTTAACCTTTTCTCTATAGCTTAATAAAATAAAGGATAATTTTAAGCATGTAAAGTAAATGGAGTAATCGGGTATCAGAACAATAAGTGGTAAATGCAAGGAGTTAATTAAAGCTACGAGAATGGTGTTTTAAAACCGAGATAAAAACAGCTAAGATTCTAATCCTTTGTAATCTTAACTTCAGGGTAATTTATGCTTCAGGATGCTATAGCATTTAGTCCAAGATTTTCGGTTTGCTTTCCAGCAATAGAACTGAGTTCATTAAAAGCTTCTTATTCCTAAGTTCAAATTAATTTCCCTCAGCTATCAATTAAGTACGTCCAGCTACTTAAAGACATGAAGGCTATTCCTAGCTCATTCAACACAATTAATTTTCCAATTAATTGCTCTATCTTTATCTTCTAGTCAAGTCCACTAACTTGGTTTTTCCAAACTTAGTTAGCTAGTAAATCAGATCAGTTGATCAGGCTAACCTGAGATTAAATATTAAATCAGAAGAGAAGAAATTGAATAACATCCATAACATTGAATTATCCTTCAGTATAATTACAAATTCATAGAATCCTAACTAAAGGAAATTAGCTCATAATGAGCTTAAAGACAAAACAAGCTAAAGAACGGGAATAGGAAGGCATAAAGCGTAAAATGAAATTACAGAGGAGACAATGGAGCTAACGGCTGCTGCAACAGTACAGGGCTGACCCTAAAAGCAAGGTCACACTCACTATTTGTACTAGCTCCTAAAAAATAGGGTTACATTCTCTCTCTCATGCCTCACTCTCTTTTTGGGCTTTTTACAAAATTCACAATACTAAAATATTCCTTGACCCAATTCCCAAGTACACACAGTTGCTGCATCACATCTTCTCTCTCTTCCTTTTTGCACATTGTAGCAAGTGTTTTGTCTTCTAGTGGGCATTAGCTGAGCTGGGCATGATTTTATCTTGTATTGCTTTGTTCCCCAGGAGCTGCAGCATTCTAAAACATCCCAGAGCACTCCTTCAGCAATTTGCATCTTTAAAAACCTGCTCAAAACTAAATTAGTTCTTTAGCAATAATAGATCGGACTTTACATCTTTTTCGCCTTTAAACACATTCAAACAGATATTTAATCAATCAAACAAATCTTGAATTTCTTTTCCAAAATTAATCAAAACAAGAACAATGATTAAGCTAAAAAGATAATAACAACTCTTATTTCTTAGAGTTGTCACACCCTCAAGCTTGAACCATTGCTTGTCCTTAAGTAATGATATTTAGCAAGGCAGAACAAAATTAGAACAATGTAAGCAAATTCCATGGCAGTCCTCAGATGCATTCAGAAATATGCTCAACACAAGATACCCTTAAATGTGTGTGGGTGCTCCCTAAGCTGTAAACTCAGTTTCAGCAAGAGACTCTAACCAAATCACCCTTCAACCAAGTCTTAGGTGTATTTTCCAAATATCCTATAGATTAAGGGTGATGACTTACCAGATTATCTTCCTAAGAACAGGGGTTTAGTATAATCTTGGATTTGCCATATCACTCAACTCGCTCTTCTTTATGTTCTGTTTTGGTGTTTCACTTAATCTTCATTCACATGCAACTCTATCATAGGCTTGACAAATTTCTAACAATCAAAAACACAAATACCATGTGCACACAGCTAGAGGACTTTACTAGGTTGTAATGGGGCTTAGGTTCAGGTTTGGTACATTTCGGACAATAGCTTAATTAGGTGGAGTTCAAGGTCTTTTGTCCACATCACCCCCTCCCCCCAAACTTGGGCATTTGTCTATTTCTGCCCCTATTTCTGATGACAAGGAGGGATGTTCTCTTGATCTACTTTCTTGCCGCAGGTAGAGGAAGGAAAGATCACTTGATTTTTAACACACTTTGCAAATTATTTATTTATTTTTTTGAATAACAACCCAAATCAAATTTCCACTTTTCCTTTGATGTGCCTATTCCTTCCTCCTTTTGTTGCATATGTACCCCCCCCCCCAAAATTGTAGCACTGGTTGTCCTCAACCATATAGGTAAGTGACCATAATCATAGACTAGTTGGACAACAGTCCCCAAACTCCACCTAAAAAGGGATTACTTTCTTTTTCAAGGAATTTGGGCTTGTTATGTGGTGGAAGCCAACAAAAAGGGCTTAGACTCAAAGTGGTTTACAAATGGTAATATTTCAAGGTTAGCCATTTAAGTCTTAGTAGTTAAAAAAACAAAAGTGCTTCAAGCCAATTTGTGTGCTGCAGTGATATAGACAATCAATCACAGAAATAAGGCAAGTTCTGCAGAGGAAACACATGAATAGAATATATAATGAATGAATCTTTTGAAGCCCAAAACTTCGTAGGATTGATGCTGTAGAATGCTAAACATCACATTGAATCTCACTCACCCCCCAAACTTAGGTCGAAATCTAATGCAACTCTCACCCTCTATTGCATGGATAAGGATTCTTCCCACCCAATTCCCCAATTGATTGAGGACATTAATTGAAGTCCCGCTCGTGGCTAGGGACATTGTGGTTGCAAAATAGTGATTCAGGATATCACAGTATTGGACATGCATTGTAAACACACAAAAACAACTGATCGTCATCAGATGCACATGGACAACCAAATACCATTCATTCATTCAACAACCATTTCTTTCAAAAAGGGCCCCCATTTTCCATTAATCATAAAACCTGTGGAAAAATGGGGGCAGACAAGTGTTTTACCCACTACGCAGTCAAACAAACAAAAACGAAAAACACTAAACTAAAAATGGAAAATTAAAAAGAGAAGGGTCCTTTTCAACAGATGCTGCAACATATCGCAACACTTAGGGAGGAACTTCAGCTCATGGCTGAGCTAGTCTGGCACTGCTCCTGGTCTTGCCTCCTTTTGTCAGCTGCTACATTGTAGGCCTGCCAGTTGCTGGAACGACTTTTGTGATCTCCACCTCATCAGTAAGTTCTTGATTAGCAGTCCCAGCATCCCCTCCACTCGTTGCTTGAGCTTTGGCCTTTAAACCTTCCATTTTTCCGCTCAGAGGGATATCATCCTCTGAGCTCTCACTGATGTTAGCCGCAGCTTTCTCTGCTTCCTTCTCTTCTCTAGTTTTTCTCTTTCGAGGAGGGGCAGTGTACTTGATCCTTCCTCTCTTGAGTGGGGGAGGAGCAGTAGGCTCAGCTTCAGCCAACGTCCTTTTGCCCTTGTCAATGGGTGATGGTTGTACTGGTGCTGGGTCTCTGGGAGGTGCGGGAGGTATCCGCTCAGAACTGATTTCATTGTTATTCACCGAATGCTCACTAGCATTCGGTTGAACAGGGGGATGGTCAAGCTCAGAGACCGGTACAGTGGGGTTGGCAGAGTCTTTCTCTAGTACAGTACCAGGCGGATGCTCCTTTGCGGGCTCAGTGGGTATATGGTCAGTGGGAGAGTACTTAAATGGTTCAAATAGGGCTTCAGGGAATTGGGGAGGAAAGCTGCCTTGTCTTAGCTTGTTAATGCCAAGGGTCCGTTGGATCCACAAATGCTGCTCTTTGGAAAACTCCCAGAAGAGTTGTTGTTGCTTCAAATTATGCTGCAGCATTTGGTAGCAAAGATCCAATTCTTGGTTCACTTCAGCTAGGTGATCCTGCTGCCCAGAAGGAGGAACCGAACCTTGTACCTTGGATGTGGATGCGCCGAATCGCTTGATAGCCAGCCAATCTATGGCCCCTTTATTGTCCTTGATTTCATCTTCCAGCAAGGCCTTCACTCCACATTTTTCACACAACGATGTGATGAGGGAAGAGAAAAACAACAGACCCTTCTTTTTGAAGGCACAGGAAATGATTTCCCTCTCGACCAACTGGCCCACATCGACCCTCTTCTTTTTCAAAATACAGTATAAGAGAACTAACCTTTCCTTATTCACTGCTTCCATGTGAGCAGTGGGTAGATTTTTGGTCCTGATAACATGGTACCAGACCTTGGCCAAGGGAGTGAGATCGGGTCTTGCTATTTTCCAGTTCTTATCATTTTGAATCCACTCCGCTCCCTCCACGGTTACCTCCCTCATCATATCCTTCAGCTCGGCTTCTTCCGCATTCTTTAACAAGTCGAGGTATTCATCTTGAACATCCTGTAAACCCCACCTTCTGTTCAAATTAGGTGTAGAGAAGGAAACTTTACAATTTCTTACTATCACATTCTTCTGTTGGGGTGAAGTGAGATTCGCATAAAACTCTCTAACAAATGGGATGATGGGGTCTCTTGGATGAGCGGCGAACTTGTGCCAGTTGTGGTAGTCGATAAGCTCAGCTACCTTCTCAGTCAGCCCATGGTGTGGGGAGTCTATAAGGAAGAAACCCTTCTCCAGATGAATATTCCATCGCTTCACCTCTTTTTCATACTTCAGCCTTCCTTCCTCATTCGCGAACCGTGTATCAGCCTCCTCACCAGAAGAGGAGGAGACGGTGGTAACTGGCCGCTTGGAAGATTCCGCTCGTGTTTTGCCCATGGTATTGGATGTGACAAAAAGAGGATTAAGTCGATGGTGATAGACAGAGATGGGTGGAACAGATAGAGAGAGTTGGGTGTCGCGTGGGATTAGGGCAGAGGACAGTAACTTTAATAGGTTGAGGAGAGAAGGGAAGGATGAGTGTGAGTGGTCACAGACCAGTTACATTCCTCCTTCTTTTTTTTGTATCTCTGCCCCGCCCAAAACTCTTCAGTTGATTGAATGTGGACCTCACAAATCTTGAATTTGAACAGTGGGCTAGCCTTGACATGACCCAACTCCCAGCACAACCTTTAGAAACCAAAGCATACTACAGCTTGCTAGAACACAGGTTAATAACATTTATTTATTTAAACTAAAACAACATAGAAGAAACTGAAAAACAATTAAACTAACATTAACATGAACTAATAAAGCAAAAGGATATAAAGCTGTGTTGCCTCCCAGTAGCGCTACGTTTACCGTCCTTCAGCCTGAATCCACACTTGTGGTTAAGGGTCTGTGAGATTGATGGTGGCCTTATTCCTTGCATAAGGCTCACCCCAATATTGCTTCACCCTTCGGCCATAAACTTTGAACTCCCTCCTAGAGCCTTCATTCAACAAATCTACAACGCTGTGAGGGTGCACCTTGAGCAATTTAAACGGTCCAGACCACCTGGATTTTAACTTCCCAGGGAATAGTTTTAATCTAGAATTAAACAGGAGCACTTTCATGCCTTTAACTAATTCCCTGGGCTGTATTTTCTGATCATGCCAGGCCTTGACTTTGCTCTTGTATGCTTCAACACTTTCATAAGCATACATCCTGAACTCTTCAAGTTCATTTAGCTGCAACAGTCTTGTTTCTCCAGGCGCGTGTGCATCAAAATTCAACTTCTTTATGGCCTAGAACGCCTTATGTTTCAGCTCGATTGGCAGATGACAAGCCTTAACATAAACCAGTCTGTACGGTGACATGCCAATAGGGGTCTTGAATGTCGTTCTGTAGGCCCAGAGAGCATCATCCAAGTGTAAAGACCATTCTTTCCTCGAAGGATTCACCATTTTTTCAAGGATTCTTTTGAGCTCTCAGTTGGATACTTCAGCTTGACCGCTTGTCTGAGAGTAATATGCAGTAGCCACCTTGTGTTTCACTCCATATTTGGCTAGCGAATTCGCAAAAAGCTTGTTGCAAAAATGGGAGCCTTCATCACTAATTATAGTTCGAGGAGTGCCAAACCTGGTAAAGATATTCTTGTGCAGAAATTTGGTGACTACTCTAGGATCATTGGATGGCAAAGCTGTTGCTTCCACCCATTTAGAGACATAATCAACTGCCACTAGGATGTAGGCATTTCCATATGAAATCGGGAATGGCCCAACGAAGTCTATCCCCCACACATCAAATAATTCAATCTCCAAATTAGTGTTGAGTGGCAATTCTTGTTTATTGGAAATATTACCCACCCTCTGACATCTATCACAACTCTTGGCAAAGTCTTGGGCATCTCGAAACAGAGTGGGCCAGAAGTACCCGGATTGTAGGACTTTAGCAGCAGCTCTTTTTCCACCAAAGTGGCCTCCATATGGAGCCGCATGGCAATCATTAAGAATATTATGCATTTCTTCATCAGCAGCACATCTCCTCATAATCTGGTCATGGAATTTTTTGTACAGAAAAGGTTCATCCCAGTAGAAATGTTTGACTTGATGGAGAAACCTTCTTTTCTGTTGGGAATTCATTTCCACAGGGATGACCTTACTGACCAGGAAATTTACAATGTCAGCGTACTAGGGTGCTGCAGCATTTTCAATCAGTAAAAGGTGTTCATCAGGAAAATTGTCTTTGATTTCTCCTTGAAGCTTGGTTTCTCCTTCTTCAACAATTCTGGAAAGATGATCAGCCACCTGATTTTCAATTCCTTTCTTGTCTTTGATCTCCAAATCAAACTCTTGAAGCAAAAGCACCCATCTGATAAGCCTTAGCTTTGCATCCTTCTTGTCAATGAGATACTTGATAGCTGCATGATCTGTGTATACCACCACCTTGGTGCCCACCAAGTAGGGTCTGAATTTGTCAAAAGCAAATACAATTGCTAGCAACTCTTTTTCTGTAGTGGTGTAATTGATCTGAGCATCGATGAGGGTCTTACTAGCATAATGGATAGTATGGAACATCTTGTTATGCCTTTGGCCTAGCACAGCTCCCACTGCAAAATCACTTGCATCACACATCAACTCAAACGGTTGTCTCCAATCTGGAGCTACTATTACAGGGGCAGTGATCACAGCTCTCTTCAGAATTTCAAAAGCTGATAAGCATTCATCTGTGAAGTCAAATACACTGTCATGTTCCAGCAATTTGCATAGTGGTTTGGATATTTGAGAGAAGTCCTTGATGAATCTCCTATAGAAGCCAGCATGTCCTAGGAAACTTCTTGCCCTTAACAGAATTAGGTGGAGGGAGTTTGTCCGTCACCTCAATTTTAGCTTTGTCCACCTCTAAGCCTTTCTTTGACACTTTGTGGCCTAACACAATGCCCTCTTTGACCATGAAATGACACTTCTCCTAATTTAGAACTAAATTAGTCTCTTCACATCTGCCTAACACCTGCTCTAAATTGTCCAAGCATCCCATGAATGAGTCTCCAAACACTGAGAAATCATCCATGAAAATCTTCATAGTCTTCTCAATAAAATCAGAAAAAATGGCCATCATGCACCTTTGAAAGGTTGCTGGAGCATTGCAGAGCCCAAAAGGCATTCTTCTGAAAGCAAATGTACAATATGGGCAAGTGAATGTGGTCTTCTGCTGATCTTCGGGTGCCACTGCTATCTGATTGTAGCCTGAATAGCCATCTAGGAAACAGTAAAATTATCTCCCAGACAATCTATCCAGCATCTGATCTAAGAATGGTAAGGGAAAATGGTCATTTCTTGTTGCCTTGTTCAGTTTTCTGTAGTCCATACATATCCTCCAACCCGTGAATGTCTGTGTAGGAATCACCTCATTCTTCTCATTTTTTACCACAGTGACTCCTCCTTTCTTTGGAACACATTGCACAGGACTTACCCGCACGCTATCTGAAATAGGGTAAATAATTCCTGCATCTAGCCATTTGATGATCTCTTTCTTCACCACTTCTTTCATTATCGGGTTCAGTCTTCTCTGGCCTTCACCACGTCCATTTTTAACATCTGTTTTTCATTAACAGATGTTAAATCCCTGGCGTGAAAAGTGTATTTTCCACTAGTGTAACAAAAACAATTATCAAATAACAAATATAAGAAGGTAAGGGAAAGAGAGAATGTGCAAACCAGATTTATCCTGGTTTAGTTAGCTCCACTGGTAACCTACATCCAGTCCTCACACCTCTGTGCGTTTTCTCCACTAGAAATATAACGTTTTACAAGATTCTTTACAAAGCTTCACCTTATAGTTTCCTTCTACCCTTGTGAGCACTTTCCTAACAATCTTGCTTTTCCACCAAGAGTTACTTCTACCCTTGTATAGCCCACGAGAGACAACTCCTCTCTAATCAGAATATTGAAAACAGAGATTTGCGTATTGATTATATGAAATCAAAACTTTTCAAATTGAAGCACTATAGGTGTTTCTCACTTTTTCTCAATGCTAAGCTCTCTAGGAAATTTTGAGTGGTTGATTGCGAAAATATGAATTTTGTTTGTACTAAGGTGTACGATCATGTCCTTATATAGTCAAATGAGAAATATATCTGTTGGACATTCATAACCAATCAGTTAAGATCAAAACAGAATTGGATTTGTGATACTGATACAAGTCAATCGATTGGTACACAAATGTATTAATCAAGATTTTCAGCTTCTGAATATGTGTACATCGATTGATCTCTTGTGTACAGATTGACATCTTTGTTGTTCATGAGTACATCGATTATGTTCTTTCGTACATTGATGTATGTCTTCCAGACTTCTGTATTCTCAGCCCAAAACTTTAATACATCGATTATACTAATCAATTTGAATCAGTCACTTAAGACTTTCAATTTCTGTTCTAAGTGTACAAAGATGTACTAATAGATGTATTCGATTTCTAAAACATTTTCAATACATGTAACTCATGAACTAATCGATGTATAACATTTATACAGATGGTTTTCACACAAAGTTAGTTAATTAATGGAAAGTACACAGATGTATACAAATCCTTTAATTAACTTTTTCAATTCTAAATTCATTTTGAAAAACTTCTTTACTTTTGAGAAAATAATTTCTTTTTTCCTTGAGAGTTATAAAAGTGAGTAACCCTTTACATTTGCATCTAATACTTGTCTTCCATTTGCTTTGTCCTCGATGCCTTTCCTTTGTATATCTTCATAATCCTTGTGATTCTCCATTTGATTCAGTTTGAATTTCGTTGCTCTTACTTACTGTAATACTAAATCAAAACTAGAAACTTCACACAAGTAATTAGTTTATCATTAGGAGTAATTAGTTTGTCATTAATCAAAACATTAATAGAGTCAATATTCCACAAATTCCCCCTTTTTGATTGATCACAAACTTACCATACTTAAATGTAAATACATCAGAGTTAGATGCAACATATATCATTCATTTTACCCCCTCGATCTCAAAGACAAGTTTTATGAAATTCAAAGTCAGATATAGATCAACTTATGAATTTATATTAGCATCAAGTATGCAGTATTCAAGTAATTGGGTGCATAACAGTATGGTTCCATTTCTCCCCCTTTGACATTATCAAAAAGAATATATGGGAGATTCAACAAAGTACCAACACAAAATAAGATTCAATCGTTCATTCATTAAAAGAGTACCAAAATAGTAAGCATTACAGAGCAAGTTATCAAAAGGGCAAATGCAATCCAAAATGATGTATTGAGCAGCAGTAATGCTGATCTCAAATGTTGAGACATAGACATTGATGTACTATTTGATGTTTTGGTGTCCACAGAGAGCTCAATTTGATCAGTTTTTACAGAATCAATGTAGTCAATTGATGTACTTCTTCCCAGTATCCTTTCTTTCCCCTTTTTGTCAAAGTAATCGATGTACATATGGATGTATTTTATATCAAATAGCCATTCTTACATTTTATTACAGGTAAATCGATGTCCAACATTGATGTACAAAATGTCTTGTACTTTTTATATTAGTTCAATTGATTGATGGAATCGATTGATGGGTGCCTACAGAGAGTTCAGCTCTCAGGTTCTTATCAAAATCAATGTACAACATCAATTTACTTCTCCGTTCTAGACTTTAATACATCTTTGTGCTCAATTGATGTATTAAACTTATGATAGGCTATTTTTGATTTTTATACATACCATAACCATGCACGCAATCGATGTGTACTATACTAACAACAAAGAAACATGGATATGACATTCAAAACATCAAACATATGTAGGATAATTATTCTTAGATCTCTTCTTATAAAGAAGAAGCTTTCTTTTACTAAAGGTTTAGTAAAGATATCAACTAATTGTTTAGATGTATCAACATATTCAATAGCTATATCTCCACTTTGAATGTGATCCCTTATAAAATGATGTCTTATCTCTATGTGTTTAGTTCTTGAATGCATTATTGGATTCTTAGTAAGATTTATTGCACTAGTGTAATCACATTTGATTGGTAAATTTTCTAAGAAAACACCATAATCAATTAATTGTTGTTTCATCCAGAGGATTTGTGCACAACAACTTTCTGCTGCAACATATTCTGCTTCAACAGTAGACAATGGCACACTAGATTGTTTCTTACTAAACCAAGAAACTAGTGAGTTTCCTAGAAGATGGTATGTCCACTAGTACTTTTTTATGTCTAACTTGTATCGAGCAAAGTCAGAATTAGAATATCCTACTAAAATACATGTAGATCCCTTAAGATACCATAATCTCATTTCTTTAGTCCCTAGCAAGTATTTCATAATTCTTTTTACAACAGTTAAGTTTGATTCCTTAGGATTAGATTGGTATCTAGAACACATACACATTGATATGATCAAAGTTAGAATCATCAATTTTAAGGATCTATCCATGAGCTTGTTCTTATAAATTATGCAAAATGATGAGAAGAATTGGGGAAAAAGAAGGTGTGGTTGCCACCCGAATATGAATAACAAAAGGAATCAACTAAGGAATGTAAATAACTAAACAAGAAACTTAAACAAATAAGAATTAAAGTGCAGCAACTAAAAACTGAATATAAATGGCACAAATGTAAAGAAGAACATAAATGAAATTAAGCAAATGGAAGGGGAAGAAGATGAAGGGAAAGACGCCATAATAATCCATAGAATTGGAAGATTGATAAACCAAAGAGGATTCGCCACAAAAAGATAGAACTCTTTGATAAGAATCAAGCAAGTTCTTATCCAAGAACTTGAAGAGGAGGAGCCAATGCTCAACTCACAAAAATACCCAAATAGGATAAATTCTAATTTCATTCAAAGTTATGTAAATGAGGTCATACATTTCCTATTTATAGAAAAGGAAAATGCTACCCACACCAATCCTCTAATTTGGCTCATGGCCGCCAAACCCTAATCCAAGGCGTCTGAGTATTTTCGTGGCCCATGCGGCCCATTATACAAATAAAACCAAAACCCAATTACAAACCTAAAAATTGATTAATGAGTTAAATTCGTCCCGAATAGCGTTCCCAACTTCTAGCCCGGTTTTAGTCATGATAGAGTCCTAATAAGGTCTTGAGCTTCCAATAAAACTTGTAGATAATTCTCTTATCTTTCCAACGCATCCAGAATAACTTCAATCGGACATCTAGAACTCACGATATAGCCAAAATAAGAACACAGATCACTTGGACTTGAATAGTTTTTCTTGGACTTGAATGGATTGATCTTCTTTTGTTGCAAACTTGACTTGTTCCTCCTTTGCCTCCATCACACATACTGAACATTATATCAGGCCTACTTGCTGTAAGATAAAGTAAGGAACCAATCATACATCTGTACTTGGAAACATCTATTGATTTACTTTTCTCATCTCTGTCCAAGTAGCATGATGGACTCATTGGAGTTGCCATCTCTTTTGCGTTCTCCATTCCAAACTTTTTAAATAGTTCTTTGCAGTACTTAGTTTGGCTAATGAAAGTTCCATCATTAATTATTTGATTTGCAGTCCAAGAAAGAATGTAAGCTCCCCCATCATGTAATTTCAAACTCATTTTACATAAGTTTGGAAAATTCCTTACACAGAGATTCATTAGTAGCACCATATATAATATCATCTACATAAATTTGAACAAGTAGTATATTGTGTGCTTTTCTCTTAGTGAAGAGTGTTGTGTCAACTTTACCTCTTGTGAATCCTTTTGGAAGTAGGAAATTACTTATTCTTTCATATCAAGCTCTTGGAGTTTGTTTAAGTCCATATAGTGCTTTAGTGAGTTTGTATATGTAACGCCATTCGTCACATTAGTAACCCAAATAATATTTAAATAAAATATGAAGAAATAAAAAATTTCATAAATAATTTTTGAATAAAATACTAGGGTATTAATATAAATTGTAGTACCAAAATAATGTTTACATCAAAACCAATAAATACTGAAATAACATAATAAGTTCAAAAGCCTCAAAACCGGACGTCTACCACAACTCTCATGATAAAAGGTAACATGATGATAACTTAGGTCCTCCAGTCGCCGTAAATACTAACCAAAAACTAATGCTAAGAAGATAATTTTCAAGTCTCTATATGCTCAACTATGTCGTTCTCAGGCTCTGAAAACAATACTACTAATGAAATTTATAATCCCAATGAATAAAAATACAATTATTAAAGATTTTCACAAAAGCGTTGTTCTCAGCCGGCACGGCAACCGGAAAAACAATCCATGGTACCCACTATTTTCCAAAAACATAATTTATGATATAAAAATAATAATACTTATGTAGCATGAAGACCAATCAATCATCATCAAATCATCAGATATCATATGCCAAATAATTCCAAATAAATCACATATGTCATATGACTGTCAAACATCACTCAACCATGGTGTCTCATTGCCTACCTCTACTCAAGAGAAGTATTTTGATGTCACATTCTCATTGGTGACATTACTCATTTTTCGATACCAACCATATGCACTGGCGATATTGTTCATTTTTCAACATCCCAATATATGACGATGTTGTTTTCGATACCCCATCAACTGACGGTATTATATAATTTCGACATCCAATTCAATGGCGATGTTACTTTCGCTAACCCATCAACTGGCGGTATTACATAATTTTGACATCCCAATTCAATGGCGATGTTACTTTTGATACCCTTTTCATAGGTAGTATTTCTCAAACGTTATGCCACATACATAATGATCAATTAAACATGCCAAATCAAATATATATCATCACATAATTCAAGTAAAGCATGGCAATCAATCAATACACATACCAATTATACATCTCATATCATCAATCACAAGGATAAATACTCAGTTTAATAAACTTTCATTTTAATTGAAAATCCCCAAATCAATTTAGCATTCTTGAACCCTAACATAGAAAAACCTAATTTTCTCAAATCAAACACCCAAAATGCATTATAGGTTTTAAGACCCAAAAACCCAAATATTTGTATTATGAAAGTGTGAGAAAATGTATTTTTACTCATCTTCTATAGACATTCAAAAACTCCAAATATTATCTAAGATAAATCTTAACATTTTACCAATAACTCTTCTTCTCTCAACTGACTTTCTTGGATCTTTATGGTGTATAGTTGCTCTTCTCTCTCTCTTTTGTTTTTTCGCTGTACCCCGGCGCTACAGCTCGTCCCTATTATTATAATTATAATTATAATAATAATTAGAACAAATCAGGATTATGCTTTTGAATCCATCTATTTCAATTGTTAGTGTAAGTCTTATTTCCTTTTTATCAGATGAAGCCAATTATCCCTGCACGTGAAAGACTTTCACGTGAATGGCCCATTTCAAATGTTTTTTTTTTTAATTTCTTTTAAGATTTGCATTGAGCACTCTACGTAAGTGCATTTAGCTAAAAGCCAAATTTTGCAATCCTCACTTTTGAGCTTTTGTTGATGAGTTTAATTGTTATGTATTATTAGTATAAAAATTTTTATACTGACAATCAATCAGAAATTAGGATAAGAGTCAAATACTTTAGCTTATGTGACAATTTCTGATTAGTTGTCTGTGTAAAAAATCTTTACATTGACATGTATACCAATTAAATCTTTTGTTTATTTGTTGCTCTCTTTTTAACTTAATTTTTTTATATCTTTAATTCCAATATTGCATTCTTTTTTAATTACCTAACAGCACCAATAAAATCTTATACTAACAATTTTCTACACTAAACCTCATAAAAGCTTAATTTTTTAAATTAAAATAATTATATTGAAATTTTAGGATATTACAGTATATAAGATTAGATAATTCATTATCTTTAAATCCAGGGGGTTGATTCACATATACTTCTTCTTGAATGAATCCATTTAAGAATTTAAGAATGCACTCTTAACGTCCATTTGGTATAGTTTAAAATTCCTTATGCATGCATGCATAAGCTAACAACATTCGTATAGCTTCTAGCCTAGCAACGGGAGCATATGTCTCCTCATAATCGATTCCTTCGTCTTGATTATATCCATTGATTACTAATCTAGCCTTATTCCTTACTATTATACCATTTTCATATAGTTTGTTCCTAAAAACCCATTTTGTGCCTATTATTTGTTTATCCTTGGGTTTTGGAACTAATTTCCATACTTTATTTCTTTCAAACTGATTTAATTCTTCTTGCATAGCTATCATCCAATTTTCATCATCAATTCCATCATCTATAGTTTTTAGTTCAACTTGTGAGACAAAAGCCATATTATTATATGCATTTCTTTAGGAGTGTCTAGTGCTTACCCCTTTAGATATTTCACCAATTATGTTGTGGTTTTCCATTTTGTAGGTAGATCTTCATGTTGTGCCTCAATTGGTGGTTCCACATTTTCTTCTACTTTTGATTTGTCTTGCTCTTCTTCAAGTTGAATATTTTCTAAGATATTTGCAGCATCATCAACAAATTCCTTTCGCAACCTTTTGGGGTTAGATTCATCAAATGTAACATGCACAATTTCTTCTATAGTTTGAGTTCTTTTATTGTATATTCTAAAAGCTTTGCAAGATGAGGAATAGCCTAGAAAGATACCTTCATCTGCTTTAGGATCAAACTTGCCTAGATTATCTTTACCATTGTTTAGTACAAAGCACTTACATCCAAAGTGTAACACCTCCTTTCGGTGTCACATTTTGTAACCCAATTTTTTTCTTTTCGTTAATTAAAACTAAAACTTTTTCGAAAATAATTCAATAGAGTAGTTGCGGAAATCTAATACCAATGGAAAACTTTAACAACCACGTGAAAACAGATTGAAACTCATTATCTATAAAAGTAATTCAACTTCGCCACAAGGCGTATATCCTTTTCAATCTCTTAATACACAACATCCTTAGCCACAGTCGGAAGACTTGACTTAAACATTATAAATCCTAAGAGCTGGTCTGATAAAAAGAACTCTAGGGACAATAGAGCGTACTACCTAGCATACATCGTACCAATGAGATCGGGCCTCATCGTCAATAGTCCACACATTTCGTCGTCAACATCAAGAAGCTCAAGCTACAGAGTCCCGAAGTGACCCAGAGGACCGTTGGAAGGTATTTGTACACGTATCCAAAAACACAACATGGTGTCCAATATGTACAGACAAAGGCGAGAAACCAATATATGAACTTAAGATGCGACAATCACATACGCAACATACAAAACAACAGATTCATGTATATCAAATACGACTCATAAGCATCATCAGTATAAACAGGATATTGTAACAATAAAGATAAAGCAAGGGTCTCATACCCAACAGTCAACGTCATTTTGAAAATATATGCATGACACTTCCTTATATATCATCTAGTACTTGATTCTTAATTTCCGGAAATCCCAACTTCTTTCAAAAGAGCGGATCAGGCTCGAAGTACATTGGCCACTAGGCAACAATGTCTAGCACCAACATGCTATTCAGAGGTACATGAACACCATGACATTACGCGATTACATGGAATTACATTCAGCGCTACTTGACAAATTGTAATTGGTTATACAATATTGTCCAACTCAAGGCACAATATGCTTCATACGTATGACACCATTGTCCAAGGCAGAAAGTTACACAATGACTTAACATCACAGGGTTCCCTGCCATCAAAGTCCCCCATTCTGATGGCACGTCTACCAAAAAGAAATGCATGAGAAAACTTTTGTTTTCGTAAGTTTTTCTGTTTCGTGTAGTTATTTCCTTGTTGAAGCTCAAAGCTATCAACCACCACAACTTTTAGACTCTTAAGTCTTTTCAATATTTTACCAAAAAGGACACACAGTCCAACAACTCAAACACGAAAAACCGATGCACCAGTCTCGGGTTTTGGATTCTAGAGCATGCAAATTGTCCACAAGTTTACAGGACCACTTCACTAACACGGATCCCCGATCTACGTGTTTTGCAGAACACTAGAACCCCGACGTCTCGGTTTCTAGGTTCACTTTCAAATTAACCAGTTTTTGTGAAATACAAAAACAAAACCCACATCTCCGAAGCTTACATGCAAAGTCATCGGGATCGGTTTTTCCATAGAGTAAAACTATTTATCAAAACCACTTTTCTTTTGAAATACTTTAGTAAACCATCAAAACTATGAAATTCTACCTCCTTTAACTTTTCTAAACATCTTTTGAAATACGTTTCATGAAAACTCTTTTTCTCCGATTAAAAACCAACTTGTTTCTAAAACTTGACCTTTGAAAATACTTTTACTTGAAATACCCCGTTTTGTCATTTTTACTCTATTTATGACTTCTAAAAGATTTTTTTCTCTTTAAAACTTGCTTTTCTTCAACTAAAATTGTTTTACTAGTTTCTTTTCTTATGTCTTTTCATCTTATTAATAAAGTATGCTTCACATTATTTTTCCCAAAATAAAATGTCAAGACATTTTGTCTTCAAATCTTTTCTTAAAAAAAACTTTTAACCTTTTATCCGCTTAATATTATGTCTTAAGCTTTTTGCAGCTTTTACCTTTGCTTGATTTTGAACACTAACCAACGTTAGGTTCCTTAACACAACATCAATCACCAATTCAATCAAAATATCATATCAAAGCATAAATTAAACTACTCAACAATTCAAGACATATCATGTGTGACTTGCAACGTATCTCACATCTGTTTTGTTGTCTTACAATTCGATAACCTGGAAAACTCATCATAACTCAAGGCAACAGTTATAATATTTTCAGCTTTTGAGTTATACCCAACTTTCTTTTTATCCTCTTCATCCCATTCACTTCTAATATTTTCTTTCTTGTTGCCATTTGCATCAAGAATGAAAGGGACATAAGGTCCATTTTCCACATCATCTAACACATCAAGACC
Source organism: Ammopiptanthus mongolicus (assembly GCA_039655645.1). Lineage (NCBI taxonomy): Eukaryota > Viridiplantae > Streptophyta > Magnoliopsida > Fabales > Fabaceae > Ammopiptanthus > Ammopiptanthus mongolicus. The sequence continues at coordinate 55,564,888 of CM077346.1, read as the reverse complement.
ACCAGCAGCCTCTAAAAAAATCATCATTCTTTCTTTTCAATACATGTAGGCATTATACCACTAAAGGCAGGGGGTCTTGTCAAGGAAGCCCCATCACCCAAGATATCATTTGAATCCATTCTCTTGAAGCGAATAAGCTTGACACAAGAGTTTTAGCTTTGATGCCACTTGTTGGTTGTGTCTTCTCACTTAAGAATGGGGGTTGATTTGAGTGTGTGAATTTTTTGTGACTTTTTGCAAAAACTTAGACTTTTCTTTTTCTAAAGATTTTTTCAACTAACAAAATAAAATTGTTTTTTCAAGTTTTCAGAAATATGAATTTGACAAATCAAATCAACAAGCTTTCCCTAATATGCTTCTAACAAGAACAATTATCAATTATCAAATAACAAATATAAGAAGGTAAGGGAAAGAGAGAACGTGTGATGCGTGAAATCTGTAAGTGTATGGCTTTATCGTCAAGTAATAAACAGATATTGAACCCACAAAGACTAGTTAATTAATTAGCAATTAATTAATAAACAAACTTAACTAAACAAAAGGGTTTTAAGAATTTGAGATTAATGATAGAACCAAGTAACAGATAAAATAATAAAAGAAAGGAAAAATTTGCGAAATCAGGATTGGGTTTTTGAAATAGGAAAAGTAATTTCCAAGAATTAGGATACCGCAAAACAGTTTATGCTACTAAATTAACTATCCCTTTATTAATTAACAATTGCTTTGAAGGTGAATTTATCCTAATACAGTTAATGTTTCCTCTTGAGATACAAAAATCGTGCCCAGATAAACCAACTCCCACTCTCGTAGTATTGTATTTAATTTGAACCCATTACGCTTTGTGACAATTCATGAACCCTTGAAAGGCCACTTCTAACTCTCATGATTTAAGTCCTAAGTTCAACTCTTATAGATCAACTACTTAGGTTCACTTCTCAGTTCATCCCTAGAGTATCTAATACATGTAAAGAAGCGCGCGCCAAATTCACAAGTAATTAAAGCAATAGAAATTGAATCAAAAGAAATTGAAATCAATAAAAGGGGAGATGCCAAATTCATTCACATAAACATGTCTTGGACATTCCCGCAATCCCTAGAAATAAAAAGACTACTCAATCATTGCCACAAGTATGACAAGCTTGATAGAAGAAAACAAAATTAAAATCAAAGAGAAAAAGGGGAAGCAAAGAAATCCTAGTTTCTACACCCAAAGCACCAATTAAACAATGGTATGGTGGCCAAGCACCCAAAATTTCGTGCCCAAGAAGCACCTTATCTATAGATTGGAGTGTAACACCCCCCTCGTGGGTGCTACATACTCGGACTCTAATGCGGAAATAAATCAAGAAAATAAAATGCTGGTTGCTTTCGGAAAATACTTTAATTAAATAGCTACGTTCGAAAACGCGGTTTTAAAAATTTTCTACATACATAGGCAATACAAACTCAAGGTGAAGAAATAAACTTCTTACAGCACATCAGTATTCACCTATTGTATAACATATTACAAACTTGAAAACATAAGTTCAAAAGCGTGCAGTAATATAAGACTGCTCAAAATAAAAGACTCCTAAGCTGGTCGGCTAGAAGTAGCCATTGGGGTACAATCCAACGTCAACTTCATCAGAACGCTCCGTCATCCAAGTCCTCACGCCTCCGTGGGAACCTATGAGCAACATCTGTACATGTGTTTCAAAAACACGACAAGGTGTCCAACATGTACAGGCAAAGGTGAGATACTCATATAATAAGTTTATCATGATAGTCGCACAGGCGACAAACAGCATAAATATAGTTATATGAACAGTTATTTATACAACACAATATAATATCTCAAACACAATCATGAGTTATAATAATGCATGAGACTTCAATATCATCTTTCTAATTCATGTACTCCGGAGATTCTAACTTCCCAACATCGAGCGATAGGCCGTAGTAGCACCCGTAACACAGTTGTTCTCATGAGTCGGCCTCTCTATTTAGGTCCGAACAACAATTGTTCCAGGGTACCACGTCATAACCATATCCTGAATAGTCCAGTCCCTGATCGAGTTCATTCGTGTTTGGCAGCTGATACCACGGCACGGGGTTGCAACGCCACCGGCCACTTGTGGGATCTCGAACACAGAATGCCCCTATAGACCTAGTGGTCTTAACCGGTTCCATTCTCAACTACTAGAGTTGTAGCTCGGTTTCAAATGGCACGTCTGCCGGTTCATGCATGTACAAAAAAAGTTTTCTGTTTTCTTTGCGTTCATTCTTTCAAATGTCGAGACATAAAGTCCACGACTCGTTTCAAAAAGGCATTAAGCCCACTCAAATAAAAAACACAGGACACGAAGTCCAAGTGCTCAATTCACATTTATTCTTTCAAATGTTGAGACATAAAGTCCACGACTCGTTTCAAAAAGGCATTAAGCCCACTCAAATCAAAAACACAGGACACAAAGTCCGAGTGCTCAATCCACAAAACACTAGCCCCGACGTCTCGGCCACTAGGTTTGGGTTCATCTCAAAGGTTCATCATTTTTCTTTTCAGTCAAACTTTTTCCAAACAACTTTGGAAAACAAAATACACTTTTGTTTTCTTGAAATAAAACATTTCCACATTTTCCGGGAAAAACACCTTTCTTGAAAACAAAATCGTTTTCTAAGGTTTCACGCCCTATTTAAACACCTTACAGAATAAAACACATTTTGCACGACTTTTCACAAAACCACTTTTTAAAAGAACATACTTTTCAAAAGAACATACATTTGAAAAGAACATACTTTTCAAAAGAACATATATTTCAAAAGAACATACTTTTCCAAAGAACATACTTTTCAAAAGAACATACATTTCAAAAGAACATACTTTTCCAAAGAACATACTTTTCAAAAGGGAACTTAACTTTTCTTGAAAAGTAACACGTTTTCCAAAAACCACTTTTCGATTTTCAAAACACGGTCTTCAAAACTTTGATTTCGATTCCGAGTCTTTTAACAATTATCGAGACATAGCCAGTCCTATGCTCGTCCAGGATATAAATATATGTAGAGATATATATATCAATAGTTCAATATCACAATTAGATATCATCCAAGGCATCCATGCCACAATTATATCAAATAACCAACTATGCACAACACTTAACATCCAATCAATCCAGGATATAAGTAAACATATAAATCAAGTCTTAATTCAATCATAACACACTAATCAATCATATGCCATGAGGCTACCAAACTCAAAATGAACTACCTCCCTTTACCTCACAAAAGTGTTCACTCCAAACTAGATCGGTTCTCGGCTCCGGCTCCGGTTCCGTTCGCGTCGCCTAAAATAATCAAACACAATTCAATTCAAACAACAAAGCAACATCAATCTATAACATCAAAACATAAGTTTTCTTCACCAAGAAGGTATAGGGTTCGGCCATGAAAGGATAAAAAGGCTAGGGGTCTCATTTGGTTCCAAACTTTTGGATGGTTGGTCCTTAAGCATGATTAACACTAAATCAAGTCCTATGACCCAAAAATTTGAGACAAAACTCATGGTTCTACACCCTATATGTTTCAGCCATAAAGAGGAGAAATAGGTTAGGAGCTTTGGTTGATGTTTTGCTCTTGGGTTTAGGGTTCAAAGACATCAAGTAAGCTAGAACAAGTGTTATATAGCCAAAAATTGCAACAAAACCCATCCTTGCACCATTAATAGGATTCGGCCCTCCCATGGAAGAATAGGGAGAAAATTTCTTTTGGGTTCATGCTTCTAGACACTCAAAGTACACATCATGGTGGTTTCATAGAAATTGGTTTCATGATCATAGGATTTTTCTACCATTTTCTATGGATTTTCAAAGTTCTAGATCTAAACTTGGATCTTCATGAATCAAATGATTCAAGAGATGAAATAGAGAGATTGAGAGAGTTAAGATGAGGATCATACCTCCTAGGATCAAAGATTAGTGAAGAAGAAACAAGTTTTCACTCAAAAACTTCAACTTTTGAAAATCAAACTAAGGTTTTTGTGAAGAACTTTTGATGAACACTCAAGAACTCATGAAGAACATGAAGAACAAGTGAGAGGAGATGAAGTAAAAGAGAGAGAAGAGAGAGCTGGCCGAAATGGCCATGAGAGAGAAAGATAGAAATATATATATATATATATATATATATATATATATATATATATATTGATGTCATGGCAAACTTGTAAATAACCAAAAGGGTAATTTGGTAATTCCTTCAAAGACTAGGGGCATAAATGTCATTTCCCCTATAAATATCTAGATATTTCTAGAAAGGTAATGATGACATGGTGAGTCACAGAGTCAGAATGGTTATTCCATAAATTCTCAAGGGCAAAACGGTCTTTTCATTCAAGAGCAAATGGTAATTATGAAAAGGGTCAAGGGCATTTTAGTTATTTCACGTCTAGATATTTTCTAAACTTAATCATTACACTTATGAGTCACTGATGAGTCATGGCAGACCATGTGACTTCAACCTTATCCGTAGCGGTTCACTAAAATCTCGTATTCAGCTCCGTTCTTCACCTGATTTAGGTTTTCGCCCAAGAAAGTCGTAGGACGACTTATTTATTTTGAATATTTTCAAAATAACCAATATCGTTGGAAATAAAATATAAAACCTAACTGTTTCGTTCACGAGTCAGAATTAGGTCTCGATAGTAGAAAAAGACTACTATCCGTGAAAAACGCAGACCGGGCTCCGTTTGAGCTTTCGCCCGAAACTTAACCATGGCTTCTTATGGTTATGTAGGACATTCCTATCTGGTCAGAATATTTTATTGCCATTTCTAAGGCCTCGAATAAAATATAAGTTTGTCGGGGACGAACCAAGCGGAAGCTGGTGGGCATGTAACACCCGGGGCTGACGAGGGCGGGGAGTGATCGCCGTTGCATGAGGCACGGACAAGGAGTGGCTCCTGGCTGGCTTCTAGGTGGAGGGATACATGAATGAACCGATTCACACCAGAATGAGAGGGATCCTGAGGCTGTGCAGGTATGGGACTGTACAGTTGAAGGAAGGCTTATAAGAATTGATTGGTACTACCTATACCAACAAGATGCATCTTCTTTTCGGGAGCCCAGAACATAAGAACTCCATAGTTAAGCGTGCTTAACTTGGAGCACTTGTGGGATGGGTGACCTTCTGGGAAGTTTCCCAGAAAGCGTGTGAGTGAGGACAAAGCACGCTAAAGAGACTCGTGTTGGTTTGTGGGGACAGTCGGCAATCCTTAAAGCAGTCCGGGCCGTTACTGAATAATTAGGAAAACTCGAAAATCGGGGTGTTACATTACTACCCCTCTAAAAAAAATTTCGTGCTCGAAATTTCGCGACTCAAAACTGGACAAGACCCTCTTGATCCCCCAGGTTCCACATCTCATCCACTACGCCATACTTTAACAGAACGCCTAACTCTTCTCGTCTATCCTGCTGACAGGATGTTCGTAGTTAGAGTAATACACTTACTCCCACCGAGTCCTTCAAAGATCGAAACGTCTTCTTGCTCGTCCACTTGAGTTAAGGGAAAACAGTTGGATTTGGTCGCTATTCGGCCCTCGAAGATTAAGTAAGAAATCTTCCGACAAAAGAAATTTTCTTGGTCTTACTCTCACAGGAAAGTATATAGAAGGATTTTATCCCTCGGAAACGAGTACAGGAATATCCAGTATGTAAAAAGATTCTTCAGTAGGTTCGTGAGAGTAAAAATGCATAGCTAATACATGTTTACAACCATGACTCTAATAAAGTCCCTTCTTTCATAAGCATTCTCCAACAAATCAGGAAATCGAAAGGTAAACAGTCTGGCAAAAGTTTCAGACTGGATCACAGTTACCAATAGTAAAAGTGATTCGACTAAGTTTCATCAAGAAACTTTCAGTATCAGGAATTTGTCTGTGTTACAACTCAAGGAATAGTACTAACAAATCTTTCGATAGAACGACATGAAAAAGTTTAGGCCAAAGGTTACTTTTAAACCAATACACTCAAATTTCTAATACACTAAGGGTTACGCAGGAGTGTGAGTACAAAGGTTCATCCAGAATCATTTCCCTCATCTCCGAGTTGCTCTGTACACAAACTCGTCCATTATATCTCAAGATGTCATCAGTTTCCAAACTGAACTTTGCAGCTTTCTCTTGTCCCAGTAACTCCTTTTTCTCTTGGAGGTACTCATCAGTTGTCTGTTGTTCACGGATCGTCTCCATCAGTCCACTAGATACCTTGATCATTCCCAAGCTAATCCTCTCGTGGTTCACTTCCACAGTTAGATTGAGATCACGAAACTGTTCTATCAATTCTAGCTCTTTAACCATCATTGCAGAGATGTGCAGGGTCTTCCGACTTAGAGCGTCTGCAACGACATTTGCTTTCCCAGGGTGGTACAGCAAAGTGAAGTCGTAGTCCTTAGGAAACTCCATCCAACGTCCCTGCCTCATGTTAAGTTCCTTCTGGTCGAACAAGTACTTCAAAATTTTGTGGTCATTGAAGACATCGAACTTTGATCCATACAAGCAGTGTCTCCAGATCTTCAGTAGCTAACTCTAGGTCGTGCATTGGGTAATTCCTCTCATGAATCTTCAACTGGTGCGAAGCATACACATACGCTATAACCTTCCGATGTTGCATAAGCACACATCCTAATCCTTGATGCGTAGCATCACAGTACACTTCATATGGTTCGCCTGGCTTTGGTAGTACTAACACTGGTGAGGTTGTCAAACGCTCCTTCATCGTCTGAAAACTTTCCTCACACTTTTCAGTCCACGTAAACGGTTGGTCCTCCCTCGTTAGTTGAGTCAACGACGCAACAATCTCCAAAAATCCTTCGATGAACTTTCTGTAGTAACTAGCTAGTCCAACGAAACTGCGGATTTCTGTCACAGTCTTGGGTCTCTCCCATAAAAGTACTGCTTCTACTTTTGTAGGATCGACGGCAATTCCTGCCTTCGAAATCACGTGTCCCAAGAATTTGACTTCATCCAGCCAAAACTCGCACTTGGTTAGCTTTGCGTACAACTTCTCCTTGTGAAGGATCTGCAAAACTTGTCGTAGATGTTCCTCATGCTCCTCGGAACTTTTCGAGTAGATGAGAATATCGTCGATAAACACGACAATGAATTGATCCAGATACGGACGAAAAATCCGGTTCATGTAGTCCATGAAGATAGCAGGTGCGTTCGTCAATCCGAAAGGCATCACGAGGTACTCGTAGTGACCATAACGAGTCCTGAAAGTAGTCTTAGGTACGTCCTTGTTCTTTACTTTGACCTGGTGATAACCGGATCTCAGATCAATCTTTGAAAAGACAGAGGCTCCCTGAAGGTGATCCATTAAGTCATCTATGCGGGGTAGATGATACTTGTTCTTGATCGTAATCTTGTTCAGTTGACGGTAATCCACACAGAGTCTTGAACTCCCGTCCTTCTTCTTCACCAACAACACTGGTGCTCCCCACGGGGACACACTTGGCCTCACAAACTGCTTGGACATCAGATCCTCTAGTTGAGTTTTCAGCTCGGCTAACTCTGTAGGCGACATCCTATAAGGAGCTATAGAGATCGGATCGGATCCGGGAACTAGATCAATCGAAAACTCGATCTCTCTCATAGGTGGCAAACCTGGAACTTCCTCGGGAAAAACTTCCGGAAAATCTTTCACAACCGGCACATTGCTCAAGACAACGCCCCTTTTGCTTTCTAAACAGGATAGAAGCATGTATCCCTGATCTCTTTCTTTCAAAGAAGCTCTTACTTGGTTGGCAGTTATAAATCCAGAAATTTCAGGGTCAGGAAGACTAAGGTTCTATGTGCACAGTCCAAAAGGATATGGTTGGAAAATAACCAATCCATGCCTAGGATCACATCCAATTGAGTCAAAGGCAAACATATTAAGTCAACAAGGAAGTTCCTATCATGAACAGTAATAGGACAGTTCAAACATACTGTATTAACAGTAACAGGCTTAGCTGTTGGAGTTGTGACAAACAAATCAAAAGACAACGGAGAAACAGGCAAGTCTAATTGTCTCACACAATCCAAAGAGATAACGAATGCGTTGCACCGGAATCGAATAGTACAATTAGGAGATTACCAGCTGTGACGCAACTACCTTGCATGCGATCATCCGAAGCATCAACGCCAGTCATGGTATAAACCCTTCCCCTCGCTGTGGGTCTAGCAGTTCAAACATTGTTGACAGACGGCTTGGTTTTTGGTGTAGGGCACTTCCTCATGAAATGTCCTATCTTCCCGCATCGGAAACATAGAACTCCTTCCAGCTCGCAGCTGTTAGCTTGATGTCCGTGTTTCCCACATTTGAAACATCTCCGGATTTGGCCTTGGTTCTGGTCGTTTCCACCCCCTCCACTGTAAGTAGAAGCGACAGAACGATAAGGTTGCTGTTTCTGTCCATTCCCTAGAGGTCGGGAATATGGCTTCGTCTGGGACTGCTTCCCTTTCTGGTTTTGGTACTGGTTTGGGTTCCTGGACCTAGACGGCCCTCCTACAGTACCCTTGTTCTCCCTTCCTTGTCCGAAGGTACGGATCTCCAACGGTAACACTGACTCCTTGATCCCGAAGCGCAAACCTCCTTCAAATCTCTAGCACTTCTAGTCCCCATGAAACTGCGGTGGACTATGAGCAGCAAGATCAGCTACTTGTTGGTTTTGTTGATTCTGTTGAGCCATCGTAGCTGTCTATTGAGCAACATTAGCCGCCATACCAGCCATGGCCTGGATAGCTCGATTGATGTTGTTGCCATCAACTTTGTTGTCAGCAGTGCCGCAACCTCCACCACGACCACCTCTAAGATTCATGTTTCCCTCACAAGGCAGACCAATCATACCTTAATAAGGAAACATAAATTCGTGCGTTAAGTGCTAGTGTGTCAAGTAACAGTGTTCTAGTTTACTAGTGTACTAGTGTGTCAACACACATTGCTTCAACATAGAAACAATTCAAACAATGTTAACACAGAGATCACACAACACAAACATAACAGACTCACTTCCCAAGGATTCCCGAAAGACTCGACCAGCTCTGATACCACTAATGTAACACCCCCCTCGTGGGTGCTACATGCTCGGACTCTAATGCGGAAATAAATCAAGAAAATAAAACGCTGGTTGCTTTCGGAAAATACTTTAATTAAATAGCTACGTTCGAAAACGCGGTTTTAAAAATTTTCTACATACATAGGCAATACAAACTCAAGGTGAAGAAATAAACTTCTTACAGCACATCAGTATTCACCTATTGTATAACATATTACAAACTTGAAAACATAAGTTCAAAAGCGTACAGTAATATAAGACTGCTCAAAATAAAAGACTCCTAAGCTGGTCGGCTAGAAGTAGCCATTGGGGTACAATCCAACGTCAACTTCATCAGAACGCTCTGTCATCCAAGTCCTCACGCCTCCGCGGGGACCTATGAGCAACATCTGTACATGTGTTTCAAAAACACGACAAGGTGTCCAACATGTACAGGCAAAGGTGAGATACTCATATAATAAGTTTATCATGATAGCCGCACAGGCGACAAACAGCCTAAATACAGTTATATGAACAGTTATTTATACAACACAATATAATATCTCAAACACAATCATGAGTTATAATAATGCATGAGACTTCAATATCATCTTTCTAATTCATGTACTCCGGAGATTCTAACTTCCCAACATCGAGCGATAGGCCGTAGTAACACCCGTAACACAATTGTTCTCATGAGTCGGCCTCTCTATTTAGGTCCGAACAACAATTGTTCCAGGGTACCACGTCATAACCATATCCTGAATAGTCCAGTCCCTGATCGAGTTCATTCGTGTTTGGCAGCCGATACCACGGCACGGGGTTGCAACGCCATCGGCCACTTGTGGGATCTCGAACACAGAATGCCCCTATAGACCTAGTGGTCTTAACCGGTTCCATTCTCAACTACTAGAGTTGTAGCTCGGTTTCAAATGGCACGTCTGCCGGTTCATGCATGTACAAAGAAAGTTTTCTGTTTTCTTTGCGTTCATTCTTTCAAATGTCGAGACATAAAGTCCACGACTCGTTTCAAAAAGGCATTAAGCCCACTCAAATCAAAAACACAGGACACGAAGTCCGAGTGCTCAATCCACATTTATTCTTTCAAATGTCGAGACATAAAGTCCACGACTCGTTTCAAAAAGGCATTAAGCCCACTCAAATCAAAAACACAGGACACAAAGTCCGAGTGCTCAATCCACAAAACACTAGCCCCGACGTCTTGGCCACTAGGTTTGGGTTCATCTCAAAGGTTCATCATTTTTCTTTTCGGTCAAATTTTCTCCAAACAACTTTGGAAAACAAAATACACTTTTGTTTTCTTGAAATAAAACATTTCCACATTTTCCGGGAAAAACACCTTTCTTGAAAACAAAACCGTTTTCTAAGGTTTCACGCCCTATTTAAACACCTTACAGAATAAAACACATTTTGCACGACTTTTCACAAAACCACTTTTTAAAAGAACATACTTTTCAAAAGAACATACATTTGAAAAGAACATACTTTTCAAAAGAACATATATTTCAAAAGAACATACTTTTCCAAAGAACATACTTTTCAAAAGAACGTACATTTCAAAAGAACATACTTTTCCAAAGAACATACTTTTCAAAAGGGAACTTAACTTTTCTTGAAAAGTAACACGTTTTCCAAAAACCACTTTTCGATTTTCAAAACACGGTCTTCAAAACTTTGATTTCGATTCCGAGTCTTTTAACAATTATCGAGACATAGCCAGTCCTATGCTCGTCCAGGATATAAATATATGTATAGATATATATATCAATAGTTCAATATCACAATTAGATATCATCCAAGGCATCCATGCCACAATTATATCAAATAACCAACTATGCACAACACTTAACATCCAATCAATCCAGGATATAAGTAAACATATAAATCAAGTCTTAATTCAATCATAACACACTAATCAATCATATGCCATGAGGCTACCAAACTCAAAATGAACTACCTCCCTTTACCTCACAAAAGTGTTCACTCCAAACTAGATCGATTCTCGGCTCCGGCTCCGGTTCCGTTCGCGTCGCCTAAAACAATCAAACACAATTCAATTCAAACAACAAGGCAACATCAATCTATAACATCAAAACATAAGTTTTCTTCACCAAGAAGGTATAGGGTTCGGCCATGAAAGGATAAAAAGGCTAGGGGTCTCATTTGGTTCCAAACTTTTGGATGGTTGGTCCTTAAGCATGATTAACACTAAATCAAGTCCTATGACCCAAAAATTTGAGACAAAACTCATGGTTCTAAACCCTATATGTTTCAGCCATAAAGAGGAGAAATAGGTTAGGAGCTTTGATTGATGTTTTGCTCTTGGGTTTAGGGTTCAAAGACATCAAGTAAGCTAGAACAAGTGTTATATAGCCAAAAATTGCAACAAAACCCATCCTTGCACCATTAATAGGATTCGGCCTTCCCATGGAAGATTAGGGAGAAAATTTCTTTTGGGTTCATGCTTCTAGACACTCAAAGTACACATCATGGGTGGTTTCATAGAAATTGGTTTCATGATCATAGGATTTTTCTACCATTTTCTATGGATTTTCAATGTTCTAGATCTAAACTTGGATCTTCATGAATCAAATGATTCAAGAGATGAAATAGAGAGATTGAGAGAGTTAGATGAGGATCATACCTCCTAGGATCAAAGATTAGTGAAGAAGAAACAAGTTTTCACTCAAAAACTTCAACTTTTGAAGATCAAACTAAGGTTTTTGTGAAGAACTTCTGATGAACACTCAAGAACTCATGAAGAACATGAAGAACAAGTGAGAGAAGATGAAGTAAAAGAGAGAGAAGAGAGAGAAGAGAGAGCTGGCCGAAATGGCCATGAGAGAGAAAGAGAGAAATATATATATATATATATATATATATATATATATATATATATATATATATATATATATTGATGTCATGGCAAACTTGTAAATAATCAAAAGGGTAATTTGGTAATTCCTTCAAAGACTAGGGGCATAAATGTCATTTCCCCTATAAATATCTAGATATTTCTAGAAAGGTAATGATGACATGGTGAGTCACAGGGTCAGAATGGTTATTCCATAAATTCTCAAGGGCAAAACGGTCTTTTCATTCAAGAGCAAATGGTAATTATGAAAAGGGTCAAGGGCATTTTAGTTATTTCACGTCTAGATATTTTCTAAACTTAATCATTACACTCATGAGTCACTGATGAGTCATGGCACACCATGTGACTTCAACCTTATCCGTAGCGGTTCACTAAAATCTCGTATTCAGCTCCGTTCTTCACCTGATTTAGGTTTTCGCCCAAGAAAGTCGTAGGACGACTTATTTATTTTGAATATTTTCAAAATAACCAATATCGTTGGAAATAAAATATAAAACCTAACTGTTTCGTTCACGAGTCAGAATTAGGTCTCGATAGTAGAAAAAGACTACTATCCGTGAAAAACGCAGACCGGGCTCCGTTTGAGCTTTCGCCCGAAACTTAACCATGGCTTCCTATGTTTATGTAGGACATTCCTATCTGGTCAGAATATTTTATTGCCATTTCTAAGGCCTCGAATAAAATATAAGTTCGTAAATACTGAATAATTAGGAAAACTCGAAAATCGGGGTGTTACATGGAGCATCATTGAGTCTTAGTCAAATACAAACTGATAAGAAATCAAAACAGAAATCTCAAAATATCGCGCCACGGCCGTGAAGTGTATCATGGCTAGGTCGTAATCTCTTCTGTCTTATTCAGTTCTTCATTATCTTTTAAGTTCTCTTTTGTCACGACCGTGATACTTATCATGGATAGGCCGTGACAGCTTTTGCCTTGCTCTTTTTCTCTCATTTTCTTCTCTTCTTCATTCTTGTTTCATAAATGCATGAATCCAAGCTCTTTTTAATCAATTCCTGCACATTCTCACCACAACACAACATTATCCAATTCTATAGAAAATCTAATAAAATCCTAAGCTAAATGCCTAATTTACAATGAGAATGCATGTAAAAACGCGATGAAATATGAGGTGAAATTGCACTCATCAACATGCAAACCAGATTTATCCTGGTTCAGTTACCTCCATTGGTAACCTAGATCCAGTCCTCACACCTCTGTGAGTTTCTCCACTAGAAATCAAACGTTTTACAGGATTCTTTACAAAGCTTCACCTCATAGGTTCCTTCTACCCTTGTGAACACTTTCCTAACAATCTTGCTTTTCCACCAAGAGCTCCTTCTACCCTTGTACAGCCCACGAGAGACAACTTCTCTCTAATCACAATATTGAAAAATAGATTTGCGTATTGATTCTACGAAATCAAAACTTTACAAATTGAAGCACTATAGGTGTTTCTCACTTTTTCTCAATGCCATGCTCTCTAGGAAATTTTGAGTGATTGATTGCGAAAATGTGAATTATGTTTTTTATAAAGGTGTATGATCATGTCCTTATATAATCAAATGAGGAATATATTCATTGGTTATTCATAACCAATCATTTAAGATTAAAACAGAATTGAATTTGTGATACAAATACAAGTCAATCGATTGGTACACAAATGTATTAATCAAGATTTTCAGCTTCTGAACATGTGTACATCGATTGATCTCTTATGTACATAGATTGACATCTTTGTTGTTCATGATTACATCGATTGTGTTCTTTAGTCAATTGATGTATGCCTTCCTGACTTGTGTATTCTCAGGCCAAAACTTCAATACATCAATTGTACTGATCGATATGTATCAGTCACTTAAGACTTTCAGCTTCAGTTCTGAGTGTACATAGATAGATGTACTAATAGAGGTATTCGATTTCTAAAACATTTTCAGTACATGTAACTTAAGAACTAATCGATATATATTTTATACATTGATGTACACAAGGTTTTCACACAAAGTTAGTTAATTAACGAAAAGTACACAAACGTATACATAGATGTATGTAACACCCCGTTTTCTTGTTTAAGGTGTGGGACATTAATTAAGCCTGTTTAAGGTCTTAATTATGTTCTTTATGTGTTGAGAAGTCATGATTCAAATTTGGGACAATTTGGCCTTGGAACGAGTCCAGAAAGTGGAAAAATGTGAAAGAACAGTTCTGTTCAGCGTCCAACGCTTAGACGTGGAGAAACCATACGCTCAAACGTTGAACGTTGACGCTCGAGCGTGGGTAGTTGCACGTTATAGCGTAGAAAGGGGTACGCGTGGAGGTGTACGTGTCAGCACGCACACGACGCATGGCAGAGACGTGGCAATGAGGAGGCCACACTCAAGCATGGAAAAACCCCACGTCAAAGCGTGCCCACGCTCAAGCGTGGAGTGTTCCCACGCTCTAGCGTGGAAAGGTTGACAACACCACTCAAATTTTCCTTTTCCTTTCTTGTTTGCACAAAATTTTCATAAAAGCTCCTAAGGCCAGAAGCTAGAAAGAGGGAGAGGAAATTCTAGAGGGAGAAAGTGACCCCGAAGGAAATCGAGGTATCGAATCGTGATTCCAACTACGTCATCGTGATCAGGGCTGCGAGCACTACAACCTACGCCTATCGATTTCATGTTTCGTCAAAGGTAAGCTCGAATCTCTAACACGTCGTCCTCGACGTTCTTTGTATTCTTCGAGCTTTTCCTTTGAATTTCTCCTTGTTTTTGAGATCGCCCTAGGGTTAACGATATTTTTTACACGTTGTTCCCGTGATTAGGGCAAAGTTCATGATCGTGATCGTGTGAGCTCCCGGAGGAGGTTGCAACTGCGAGCTTGGTGGCTGAGGTATCACGTGCTGTTGTGCTCGTGATCGTGTTCATGGTCGCGGTCGCGATCACGCAATCTTTTAGGTGGGGAGAAAGAACTGTTATCGTCGGAAAGGCAAGCGTAGTGTAAAATGTATACATATGTAGGGGAACGTTAAACCTACTAGAGGTTGAGCCCGTGGCAAAGTACCTAAACCCTAGGTATAGGTATCTTTGGGGCTATCACCGCTAAGACAATACCCTAGGCTAGACGATGTTATTGTTGAGGTTGATTTGATGTGCATGATAATTTGCCTATGTGACTACCTATTTATCTGTCTATGTGATTATGTATGTGTTGTCTATAGTAGGCAAGAGTAGAGTAGAATGCATTGATATGCGTAGAGGATCCTAAACCCTACTAGTGGTTGAGTAACTGACAACACCTAAGTCCACATTGGCAATTACCGTAAAAGTGGTACCAATGTAGGGTTATGTATTGCAGGTTTATCACTGTATGTTGATACTATGTTGATTGAGGTCGTATGTTTCACATGCTTATATGCTTGCTATGATGTATTTGTGAATATGTGGTTTATCATGCTTGCGATAACATGCTTTATTGTCCTATCTGGTGATATGATGGTTATATGTTTTATTGCCTCTCTTGATGATATGATGATAACATGCTGTGAGATAACATGATATTGCATATGTGATTGTTGCCATGGCTAGAGCTAAGACATGATCATTGTGAACTGGGTGATGTGTGAGATAAGATCATTTGGTGGTAATAAGCTATTGTACTCAACCTGAGGAAGCCATTGAGGACTATGGATAGTCGTGAACACTCTGCTTGGTAGGGAGTGTTAGTGTTCAGTGTGTTAGGTGATGAGGTTGAGCTACTAAGCTATTGATCGGAATGAGTTGTAACACCCCGTTTTCTTTTTTAAAAGCTTTCTAATATTAATTAAACAGTATATGTGTGTTTAGATTTTATTGGATGGTCTAGAGAGTGAAATAAAATAAACTAAGATCATAGTCAAGCTCTACGATATCGTAGGAAGCTATGGTTAAATTTTGAGTCGAAAACTCAGACGGAGCCCGATCTGCGTTTTTTGTGACACCCTCAACCCCAGTGCCACTTTCGTAACTCAACACACAAAATGAAACGATAAATAATAAACTTCGCTGGTTTTACTTTCGGAAAATAAATCCTTTGTATAAGCAGATTCCGAAAATCGTGACAAAAATTTTTCTTATTAATACGTATAAGCACCACTCCAGATAATACAGAACTACTCATATGCAATAATAATAACAAGGTATATATATATAATGGACAACACGTCCCTTTACAAAAGAACGAAAAAGTATTAAACTTCTAAAAGCTATAAACTAGGCAGCGACAGTCTGGAACAAAATCTCTAAAACCTATGGCCATCAGTAGCCGTTAACAGACTACCCAAAAACCGCTGCCTCAAAAATAAGGTCTACACCCTAAGCTGGTCCGACTAATGGAAGCCATTGGACAATCCCCCGGAGGGAGGTCCAATGCTGGAACCAGGGGAAGAACTCTGGGAACCTACATTCCCGTTCCCCTGTGGATGGGGATCGGAAGCATCCGAAAGATGATCCTCCGGGTCCTCCTGAGGATCCTCCTCAGGGTCTTCCTCCTCCTCCTCTTCCCCCACATCCTCCACGACGTGCTCGCCCGCTACCAAGACAAAAGGCGGGGGAGGCGTCTGGGGTAGCTGTTGCTGCGGGGACTGTGCAGTGGGGGCGACCGACTCGATCACACCCTGCTCCATAACGGCCTGCAGCATCAACCCGATGGGAGGGAGAGGCACCTGGATGGTCTCCACTGTCCTAGTACTCTTCCGCGGTCCCGTCTCAGTCGTCCCGCTTACGGTGCAAACCGGTCCAGTGTACGCCGCACTTTCCACCCCTGGGTGGATCACCCACGCGACTGGGTCCGTCCTCCGATCAAATGCTAGGACGCGCATCCCCGAGTGCGCTAGGTGATCTGATGTCGGCTCCATCTGTAAACACGATACAATATATATACCAATGGACAACCTGTCCAAAAACATGCAAGGGTGAGAAACCAATATATGAATCCATAAACAACAACTATATGCCCAATCCACACAACAGACTCATATACTGTAACTCACTCAAATCATCATATAACATGTCATATATCATCAAGTACAAATGGCGGTAAATGCACAAGGGCTTCGTACCCCACAATCAACGTTATCTCCTAAACGTATGCATGGCACTTCCATATATCTCAACTAATATTCAAACTAGATTTCCGGAAATCCCAACACCATAAATACGAGTTGATCAGACTCAACGTTATTGCCCCGCAGGATACAACAACAAACGCCAGAATCAACATTCGGCCAAACGTGAGCACGTAACCTTCTAGGAAATAATACATGGACGCGCATGTCAGTGGTACTCACGATGTATAAGTCATACTATATTGTCCTCTTCACTGGGCACAATACGAACACACAGCACGTCATCAAGGCACAATGTTACATAATGACATTAAGTCATATCAGGTTCTCCTTGCCTATCAAGGTCCCCCATTTCACGGCACGTCTGCCCAACACACAAAATGCATGAGAAACTATCTAGTTCCCGATAATGATCTTTGTCGCATCAATATTTCCTCGTTGTAGCAGCAACGCTAACAACCACCATAATGTCTTAGACTCTTTAAGCCTCAAAACACATTTTCTCAAAATAGGACACTTAGTCCAAAAACAACTCAAGTCCCAACACCCCTAACCGATGCACCAGTCCAGGATGCCGGATTCAAGATCATAAAAACATCCGCAAGCTTACAGGACCACAAAGATCGTCCCTAAGCCGTCTGGACCACAAACTAACACGGATCCTTGATCCACGTGTTCTACAGAATCCTAGAACCCCGACGTCTCGGTTTCTAGTTTCCAAACTTCAAAACCACTTTTCTTGAAAACCCGAAAACCAAAAACCCCAAATCTCCGATACTTACACAAAGTCATCGGGATCGGTTTTCCATAAAACAAAACTTGGTCCAGAGACCATTTCTTTTTCTTTCGTTGTTTTTCGGTAAAATACGAACTTAAAACAAAACTTGCACAAACTCATTTTTTCTTGAATAAACTCAATATAACTTTGGAAACCACATTTCTCAAAAGGGTTAACTTATCAAATTAAGACATTTGAAGGTTTCTAATGCCCTATTTGCTTTTAAACTTCACTTCTTCTTATCAAAACACATTTCAGACTTTTAAAGCTTTTAAGTTACACGATGTCGGATCCTAATCAAAATTAGGTCCTCTAATGCCTAAATCCCACAACAGGGCACACGATACATCCATATAACCATTCAGCAAGTATAACATGCATTCAACTATATCAGCAGTTACATCAATACATCAGTACATCAGTGCATATTCCAATCAACAACAGTCAATCAAGAAAATCAACTAACATCAGATATAAACTATTTAAATACAGTACAGACATCGATGCAGCACATAGCTGTCGGGAATGGAATTCCTCAGGTTTATCCCCTTACCTCTTGTAGCTTCCAGCTCAACTTTGAACACCCGATCAATTTGTTCACCGCCCTAGCACGCTGCCGATCACTACATACATGTAAAACATATCGGCATTAACTTACAAAACAAAGATTTCTCCTAATGCACCACCCCTAGGGTTCGGCCCTATTACACTAAAAATAGCTAGGGAGCTCCAAAATTTCTCATTTTCTGGATAACACCCTAACTAAGTGTGACAGCCCTAGATATCAGATCAGAACATCAAAAACCAACCAAAACCCTACCCTACACACATAGGGGGTTTCGGCCCCTACCTAGAAAATATAACTAGAGGGATTTCTTGGCTCTAAGCTCTTGGATCATACAAGTATGTCATGAACCTAGGCCATAGAAATTGGTTTGATGCAGATACGATTTTCCTACAATTTTTCATGGATTTTCAAAGATTTTAGGGACAAAACCCTAACATCCTTGATCATGAAAATATGAGGAGAGAAAGGAGAGATTGAGAGAGATAGAGTTGAACTACTACCTCCTATGATGATCCACTCCAAGTTTGATGAAGGTTGCTTCACAAAAACTCAAGCTTTAGGCCTTTAAAAATGGAGTCTTGGGGAAGAAAAGAGAAAGAAGAGAAAGTGGGTGTGAGGGAGAAAGAGAGGTGCCGAAAGAGAGGGAGAAAAATGAGAGGATAAGAGTGAAAAGGGTAGATATTTAGGGTTTTATTAGTTTAATAATAGGAAAGGTAAATTGGTAATAAAATTAACCAAGGGCAATTTGGTCAATTCACGTCCCAGTATTTGAAATCGTCCCGACACTCGTATGAATTCCTCAAATAACTTGATACAATGTTGGCATGAAAAACATCTGATCGTGGGTCTCGAAAAACCCTAAGACAGCTCGAATCGTCTTCTCGATCGATTATCGGCCCGAATATAAAATATTATTTATATTTTTGGACGTCAGGACACATTTTAGGAAAAAGATAGAGGAATACATTCTAAGACTAATGGTTTCGTTCATTAGTCCAGATTAGGTCGTGATAGTAGAAAACACTATCATCTGAAAAACGTAGATCGGTTTTTGTTTGAGTTTTCGGCCCAAAACTTAACCGAAGGCTCCTACGATTTTATGAAACAAGACTATGATTTTAGTTTTCCCAAAATCACTTTCTAAAACATAGATAAAAATATAAACTCATTAATTGAGTTTATCGTCCTTAGAAAGCATGAAAAATCGGGGTGTTACATTTTTCATTGACAGTAGTATTTTACTACTATCAAGACCTAATTTGGACTCGTGAACGAGACAGTTAGTCTTAGAATCACGTTTCCTACATTTTTGCTAAAATGGGTCTTGACCTTCAAAAATGAAAATAATATAAACTATTCGGACGAAAACTCGAACGGAGAGCCAAACAGAGCCGAATTGGTCTTTACCGGGACTCGTTAATGGATAAACTTGATGTCACATCAAGTCACATCACATTGGGATGTGTGCTAGTGTCATGATGACGTTAGAAAATGTCTGAACGAGTTCACACTGCAAAAAGACCAAAATGCCCTTGGTCTTTTTCCTAAAGGACATTTGTGTCCCTAAAATATCCAAAAAGTTGGATGGCACACCCCTCCCCTCCCTCTTTTTCAATCAACAGCCTCTCTCTCTCTCTCTCTCCTCCATCTTCTTCTTCTTCCTTTCTTTTCTTCTTCTTCTTCTTCTTCCTCCATTTCTCCTTTTTCTTCATTTCTTTTCCTCCATTTTTCTTAAGCTTCCACAAGGATTTTCAAGAAACTTTGTGAAGCAAAGTTGATCACCTCATCCTCCTCTATCATCTAATAGGTATAAAATTCACTCTTGATCTCTCAATCTTCATTTTCCTCCATTGAAATTTCATGAGTTCAAGTTTGGGTTTCAAACTTCAAAAATCTCTAGAAAATTGTAGAAAAATCCTTTTAATGCCAAACCAATTTCTATGATCTAGTTTCATCCTCTACTTTCATAATCCAAGATCAGGAAATCAAATAATATTCCTAGCCTAATTAACCTAGAGGAACCGAACCTATGCTTATTTGGGAAAAATGGGTTTTGTTTCAATTTTTGTGAAATGATTATTGATTTCACCTATTCCATTCCATAATCATGTAATCCAAGTGATTAGGAAACCCTATGTTTTTGGTCGAAGGGGTTTTGGTTCAAATCTTTGACAATTGATCATGGATTATGTCTTAGGTATGCTTAAGGATCATTGATCCAAGAGTTGGTAGAATTTCAACATCCCTAGCCTATTTAATTAAATAGGGGCAGCAACCTAGTCCTAAGGACTAGGGGATTTTTAATTAAGCTATATTAATATCTGGTTGTGTTTTGTTGTATAGAATCGGACAGGATTCGAATGTTCGACCGCGCACCTGATTGACAGTTGTGGAGCTGTAACCGAAGTCTCACAGGAATATTACTAAGGTGGGGAGAAAGAACTTTATCATTGGGAAGTCAAGTTTAGTATATAATATATATGTGTGTGTAGGGGAACCCTTAAACCCTACTAGAGGTTGAGCCCTAGATAAAGTGCCTAGACCCTAGGTGTAGGTACTTTTGGGCTATCACCACTAAGTTGATAATATGGATGATGTGATTGATTGAGGTTGATGTGTTGAACTGTTTACTTGATTATCTGTTGGTTTATTTTGTTGAACTGCCTGTGTGATGAACTATTGTCTGACATTGTGATGATATCTGTACTGGAATAAATGCTGTTGCGATATTTTATTGTGATTGGCTGGTTGAGTGTTGATGAAAGTATGGTGAGTGTTGATGTTGTTCGGGTTGATACCATTGTGGTCTCGACCATGGAGCTGTGGCTCGAAGACGCAAGGCGTCATGATGCTGATGTTGATGTTGATGATGATGTTGATGTGGATGCGGTGCATCGTGGTCGTGGTCGAGTGCTTAGGTGTGAGGTCCCGGTATCAACCTGCGATGGATGTGTGTTACATATCATAACATTTCATACCACAACATATTTGTCCCAAAGGGGGATGTCCAATTGGGGGCGTGATGTTTTTAATCCCGAGGCGGGATGTCCAATAGGGGACGTGGTGTGATGTTATCCCGACGGGGATGTCCAACTGGGGATGTGATGTATCGACCGACATGCATATAGGGAAGTCAGCATATACATAGGGACCAATATCCTTCTTATAGGTTTATTTGAGAGAATGACTTTTGAGATGGTTGTGGGGTATGACTTAAGATATGGGTGATGTTGTGTTGTATAGTTTATATGTGTTGTGTGATGCATTTATATATATGTTGTACTGATGCTCCTCTCCCATATTGATGATATATGTTTCTTATCTCCTGTTATTTTCTATATGTGTTATTTTATTTTACGGGAAGACCCCATGGAGGAACCACTTGCTGAAGAACTGGATGGCATTCCGTACGAGCCAGATGTCGGTGGACGATCCTAGGGTCCTAACCTCGAGGGGTTAGGAAGTGATTGTGGTTAGCCAGAGAATTTTCTCTCGACCTATTTCTCTATTTTTATTTTGGTCTGTATTAATATACTCTGAAATGGGGCAAATGATGTATATACGTATTAATATTTTGGTCTGTATTAGCCCTAATGATGGGGCAAATGATGTATGTACATATTTATTTATATTTTAAAAGTTGTGTACTCTGAAACCTTGTGTGCCTTAAATTCGTTTCGCTTCGGCGCTAAATTTTTCGTTTTGCTTCGTATTAATAATGCGCGCTATGATTATTATACGATTAAGGTTAGTTAATATCTTAGGTTCTTTAATGGGATGGTGGATCGTCTCATGAGTCGTGAGGATTCATGCTAGATTGCACTGTGTGGTGATGTTACAACGGCGTAGATTTGGGATTACGCGAGGTCAAACCGGAACTATATATAGATGCTTGGTAGGTCTACTATGGGATTCTGAGATCTCCGATGCCCATGTCGACACCGGGACAACTATTCCTATCGGCAATGGGGAATAGTGTCACCCTTCTTGGTAGGGGGTGAGCATCCTGCTTGATAGGGGGTGTAATTTACCCGTGGGTGTAACAGACTTTGCTGCTCAGACGACGTTTGACTTTCATCTTGCTTGGTCGGGGATACGTTGTGATGTAGGAATGTAGTCACATCTTCATGTAAGGTCTAGGTACATGAGAGTGTGAGACTAGTAGTTAGGTCCAATGAACCCCGAGGATGGTTATTGTGATGATTGTGTGTGGTTGTGCTGTCAATGTTGGCTGCTTTACTGCTATCCCTACTTTATGATGAGATGTAGTTATTATCCCCTATTTTCTCCATACTGTATGTTCTCTTATATTGTGAGAAGACTCGGTGGTAGAGCCAGCTAACGAAGATTTGGTAGAGCCAATCCATAACTAGCAGTTTGCTGAGTTGGGCGAGCATAAGGTCCTACCCTCTGCTGGAACCTTCCACCTCTACTCCTCTGGTTACTGCGAACGGGTCCATCACATCTAGCTTGCGGTTGAACCATTCCAGTCCGGGCATGTCCCTCCAGTACTATGCATTTCTCAACAAACTCTGGGAAGGATTTGATGCTCAAGGGCAGCATCGCTCGTTTCAACTCGGGCCTCAACCCGTTTTCAAACCTCCTGCACACCCACTCTTCATCAGGGTGCACTTGATAGAAATGAGAAAAGTTGAGCAATGCTTGAAACCGCATTGCATACTCTTCGACTGACCTCGGCTCTTGTTTCAGACTCAGAAATTCCTTCTCTTTTTCCTGCCTCACTCTTGTAGGAAAGTAATTCTCAAGAAAACTTTCCTTGAACCGCTCCCAAGTAGCAATCCTCCCTTTAGCCTCTAACAGTCAGGCATTGTTCTTCCGCCAAGCTTCTGCCGCTCCAACCAGCATGAAGGCAGCATATGTAACTCTCCGATCTTCTCTACAATGTATGGCTACGAAGACCTTCTCTATCTCTTGTAACCATGTCTTTGCTACTTCAGGGTTGTACTCCCTGTGGAACTGTGGGGGATTTCTCTTCATAAATGCGTTCAGCCCAGTATCCACTATCTCATCCACCCTCACTTGGTGTAGCTGATCCTGTCTTGCCTCTCTCTCTATCTCTTCTTGTCTTTGAATGAACTGAGCAGTTTGTTATGTCTATTGCAGCATACCAGTAGCCAAGTCTCACATAGCTCTCATCGCTTCTGATGTGTCTCCACCAAGTCCTCAAGTGCTGCTCCGATCGCCTCCGCTGCCCATGTATTACGAAGCCTCTCCTACTAGACACGTGAGATGATGCCGACACCACCCACATAAAGTCCTGCTCGCGGGGCCTCGGTGGGTGTCACATCTGGGTGAACGGAAAAAACTGGGTGACTCGGTAGGGTCCTCGAATGTCCTCAACATGTGGAGTACCGCTCCTAAATAGTAGGTTGATCAGTCCGGTAAAGACCGTTAGGAAAGTAGAGGGGTCCATCTGCCACCCCTAATCATTGTGATATATGATCTCAAGATCTCCCAGCAATGACATCCGTGGTGCCTCCATGATAAACGGGTGGGATCTTGGGTCCATCAACGTCTTCTGCTGGCTCCTCGTCTTCACGATAACGAACAATAACAGACATACACAGAAAAGATAAGGAGATAAGACTATTATATCACATCAAAAGGAAAACGACAGTAGCAATATAACCAAAAATAACAAGTAGCACAGGTAACACATATAACAGGTAGTGCATACTGACAACCATCTCCCAAGTTAACATAACAGGTTAAAGCACCACCAACCATTTCCAATTGCTCTCACACTCAGATCAATTCTCTACTCGGGATACTATTCCCATGCAGCATGTGGGAGAAGGAACCTGTTTGAAACACAAGAAGAGGGGTTGAATTGTGTTTCTTAAGTTTTTAAAACTTTTCGCAAGCAGATATATAAGTTTTCGCAAAGGTTCAAGGTTAAAACGATAACGGACGCAAGGAGCATTTCCAAACACCAGTTGGACGCTTACTCAGAAAGATTAAGATAAAAGAAACAAGCGCGATAAGACAGCAATTCAATCCTAAGGAGTTAGGCAGAAAATAAACTAAAGCGAAGGTAAGGGAAAGAAAAGTAACACAGAGATGTTATCCTGGTTCACTCTTTACCAAAGAGCTACGTCCAGTCCTATCTACTTGAGAGCTTTCTTCACTATAACAAAAACCCTTTTGTTACAAGTATTCAACACCTCTTCAGGCAAGTATTCTACACCTCTTCAGGTGTTAGTCCGTTGAGTCTGATAACTTGTTGAGGCTTCTGATCAGCAAAGTAGACTATCAGGTTTGATAGCTAGAAATGGGACTGACATCTTTTTCTTATACTCGAAAGTTGCCTTTTGTCTTTCCTATTGGAGAAGATCAAATCCTTTTTGTGTCAGGGACAGTCTGGCTTCAGCTTTCGATGGTACAAAGATTACAAGGAATGTTTGTCTAAAGGATATAAGCTTTTTACACAAAGAACAATGAATTTAAAATCTTTACATATGTATTCGCGCTAAAACAAATAAAGCTTTCTTGGACTATAAGGATTACAACGCAATATTAGGAAGAGTCTTTGCACTCAAGATTCTATCGTTGAAAAGACTTATTAGCGTTTGGACTTAGCGAGAGCTAATCCACTTTGTGGTTTGGACGAGCGAAAGTCTTTGGACTATATATATATATATATATATATATATATATATATATATATATATATATATATATATATATATATATATATATATTCCTGCACAGTAAGATAAAGCGTTAGTCCATAACTAATCTTTATTCTTCTGAAATTAGTCATTTGTGAATATCAAAACTTAAGGGATTAGTGGACCATAACCACTTTGGTTTCAACAATCTCCCCCTTTTTGATGATGACAAAACATACTACTTTGATTGAACAAAGTTTCCTAAAGAACTGAAAAGCTCCCCCTAAGACAAATACTCTAAGCATATAAAGCATGTAAGAGAGAGTGCAAGCAATCAAGCAGTTATAACAAAACATACTATGACAATCAAGCAGTTATAACAAAACATACTATGAATTTTCATTATCATTCAATCAAACCCTTTCTCCTCCTTTTTGTCATTAGACAAAAGAGAGAAAACACATCATAGTTAAAAAAAACTGAAAAGAAAAGAATTAATTTAAGAAGGTGGAGGAGGAGGGGATTTAGGAAGAAAGTTCTAAAACATGGCTGCAATTTGTTGAAGCAGCACTGCATTGTTGGCTTCTATAGACCTTTGGACAAACTCTTGAAATTCCGGAGGAACAATAGAGACTAAACTTTCAGCAGTGGCCTTGGATGCCTCAGGATTTCTCTGATCAGGAATGACACTCAGTGCCTAAGAAAGACAAGGATCAACAGGATGGACCACCGAAAGAGGGATAGGTTGAGACCTAGAGGGGGTTAAGCCTGCAACTTGTTCAACTACCTCTGCATGCACTTCAGGGGAAGGATCCTCATAGACGATCTCTGTGTCCCCAGTTTCTTCGGAAACAACCGGTATTGGTGTAGCTGGGGGTGCCTCAAAGTTAGGATAATCTTGAATGACTGGTTTGGGTGGAGGTGGAAGTACATCAAGAATGATCTCAGCATCATCATACCTATTTTCTCTCCATCTGGGTTTAGGGGCTAGAAGCACGTCTCTTGGATACAGAGGTATTCCAAAGATGTCGTCCATTATCAAGAAGTCAACATCAGAGACTCGGTATTGTCTTGGAAATACACGAATCTTCTGTTTTTCTTCAACGGATAGACCAGATGTGGATGCTTCTTAAGTGCATCTCCAGATGAAGTTCTCCCAGTAGATTCGAGCGTCTGGGTCAAATCTTTGGAGAGGATCCTTTTGCCAGATGTGGGCTCGATCTACTGAGTCGTCTCTTGGTCTAGTCTAGAAGAGAGGATCAAAGGCAGTTTTGTAAGGTAGCGTCCATGTTTCAAGCCTTTTTTGTCCATCTTTGTTTTTGTTTGGGTCCAGAATAGGAATTCTTGGACAAGGTCGAGGAGGAACAACGCCTACTCTTGTTTTTGAGCTTTTGCTCCAAAATTTCTTTGGCAGATTGTGATGGATCTTGGCTTCTCGTGACATATCACACTCCTTTCGGACAGCGTAATATGGCAAGAAGTCTCCAACATTAGAGTATTCTTTCCAGGCTGAGGGATAGCTTAGAATGAATTTGATGTCTTGATCAAGAAAGATGTTGGGCAAACCATAAGTTCTCGATCTTCTTTCCTCTGTGGTTTTGCAGCCTTCCTTTTCTTCATTAAGAATTATCACGTGTCTTTTGATATTGTAGTGGCACCATTTGAACGCCTTGTCCTTAATGAGGTTAGGATAGATCTTCCTTGAAGGAAACTTTTTCTTTTCCAAACAGATTTCTAAGGGTCCATGAGCATTGTAGAGTTGAGTTGACAGAGGATCGGTGGGTGTGTAAGGGATGGGATAGTAACCATGTTCAGGGGGTGGAGCAGAGGGATTTTGAGGTGGAAGGGAAGGTGTTTCATATTGGTATTCTGGTGGAGGAGTAGGGCCTTTAGGGTGTGGAAAGGTGGATGGAGGTGAATGCTTAAAGAACAGAACAGGAAACCTTCTTTTAATGTTAGCCCAATTAGAGCTTTCATTTCTAAAGGTAATTCTGGGTATGTGTTTGTATTTTCTCTTTGGGTAAAGCATTCTGGGATAAGGTGCTCCATAGGGTTTAAAAGGATGATTTCCCCATGGTGTAAACCAGTCTTGAGGTTCAGATGGTGAGGGAGATGATGGTCTTTATGGTGAGGGAAAGGTTTGTATGTGAGGTGAGGTGGAGAGTGAAACAATTATGGACGGTTGAGAGTCCAAGGTCAAGTCTTCAACCTCAAAGGGTTGCTCTATGATAGGAGTAATAACTAAACTAGATTGAGGTTCATTATTACCTTTAGTTTTGGATCTAGTAGTCCTTGCCCTAGTTGTAGTATGTTTGGGCCGAGAGGCTTCAGAGGTAGACTCCCTTCTAAGACCTTTGATCACCTTGGAGATAGGCTGATCGTCCTCGTCTTCCTCATCAACAGAAGCTAGGACCAGCTTCCTTTTTATGGATGGTTGGACGAAGGATGTTGGAGGAGCAGAAGATGACTTGGTTTTTGGACGAGCAGGCTCTATTGAGCGTCCAGCAGAGACTTGTTGATCAGACGCTTCATTAGTACCTTGCGTCTAAACACCTTTCAGCTTTCCTTCTTTCTTGGACTTTTTGTGACAGTCCAATTGCATCATCACCAAGCTTTGTTTGCTGAACTTTGGTTGAAACACACGATTGATGCCATGAACACCATAATATTTGAATCTTTGTTTTGGAGTCAGATGCATGAGGTCATCATAAACCAGATGTTTCTCAAAGATTCTTGAGAGAAGAGTATCATAGATGATGGAGGTATTCTTCCCAGAGCCATCAATGGCGTATTTGAAGTATGAGAAGAGTAGGTGAGGAAGATTTATCTGCCTCTCCAGAATCAAATGGACCAAGCAGAACTGATGAGCTTTTGATACAGAGTCCTTTGATCCAGCTTTGTGAAGGATGGACTTGTTTAGAATTTGATGAAGAACCCTAGCCTTGTCAGTCATTCTTGAGGCTATCAGTTTGTCAGATAGGTTCTTCAAGAGACATTCTTTGATGGTGTCAGAACCACCAAGTTCTTCTTCCCATTTATCTTCACAGGTGATTCCAGATTGGGCACAACCAATGGCATTGTAAATGGTTGCTTCAGAGACAATTACCTTAGTATCAATCACATTGTTTCGTATTACCCTTGCAGAGATGGTAGGGTTTGTCTAGAATTCCCTTATGAGAGCATGATAGATGACAGGAGTACCTTCAAAGAAACTTGACCATCCAGCGGCGTGAAGATTTTGGGAGACATCTATCCCATGATCAGCAAGAAACTTCAGATTGAACTTAGACTCGACCATAACTTCAGCGGTCTTAACATCGAAAGTCTTTCCTTTTCCCTTAGAAGCAGCAGTGATGGAGGATGAAGATGCCATTGTTTCAGAGAGGGTTGGGATTTTTCGCAAGGAGTTTTTCTTTTCGAGGAGGAAGAAGAAGGTGAGGAGTTGTGTAAAGGTGGTTCCTTTAAAGAGAGAGTTTTTATAGATAAAAACCGTTCATATTTTCAAAAACAAATTTTTAAAAGAGGAGAGAAGGTGGTGAGGCGACGTGCATTAAATGACTGACACATGTTTCAGACTTTGAAACCTAAAAAAGCTGTTTTGTAATTATAGAAAACAAAACTGACTCAGTTAGGGAATGAGAAATAAATTTTCATTCGACAAATATTTTGTTTAATTAATGCATTAGACGAGCAATCAACACATATTGGACTCACATGTATTGGACTAAGCCAAATATTGGACGCATGCATTGGCCTCACAATTGATCAATGAAATGCATGTTCAGATATTTCCTTATATATGCGAACCTATCTTCAGCTAAAATCTTGGCGAAGATATCAACCCATTGATGGTCAGTATCAACAAATTGAATATCAATTATTCCTTTTTGCACATAATCTCTAATGAAATGATGCTTGATTTCTATATGCTTTGCTCTGGAATGTAGTATGAGATTTTTAGACAAATTGATGGCAGTAGTTTTATCACACATTATTGGAATGTTACTTACAAATACGTTGTAGTCTTCTAATTGATGTTTAATCCAAAGAAGTTGCGAGCAACAGCTTGCAGCAACAATTTACTATGCTTCAGCAGTTGATAGATCAATTGTGCTTTGCCTTTTGCTTGACCATGAGACTAGGTGGTACTTTTTCTTTCTATTCTGTCTCCAGCATAGTCATCGTCACAAAATCCAACTAATTTGTATTCATCAACTTTCTTATACACTAGACCCAGATTAGTAGAGCCTTTGAGATATCTAAAGATTCTTTTAACTGCTGAGAGATGAGACTCTCTTGGATCAGATGGAAATCGAGCACATAGGCAAACACTAAACATGATATCTGGTCTGGACGCAGTTAGATATAAGAGAGAGCCAATCATACCTCTATATACCTTTTCGTCTACCTTTTTGTCTTTGTCATCTTTGTTTAGCACGAACGTTGGATGCATTGGGGTATTCATTGGTTTGTAGTCATCCAACTTGAAGCATTTTAGAAGCTCCTTTGTGTACTTCGTCTGATGAATGTACACTCCGTCCGGTGTTTGCTTTACTTGAAATCCGAGAAAGAATTTTAATTCTCCCATCATACTCATTTCAAATTCTTTCTGCATTAGCTCAGAAAACTCTTGACAAAGAGATTCATCAGTTGCACCAAATATTATATCATCAACGTAAATTTGTGCAACAATAAAATTCTTTTTGCTTGATTTTCTAAAAAGAGTTGTATCCACTTTTCCTCTTGAGAAACCATTCTCCATTAGGAATGTGTTAAGTCTCTCATACCAAGCTCTAGGAGCTTGTTTGAGTCCGTATAAAGCTTTCTTAAGCTTATATACATGCTCAGGATGGTTTTGATCTTCAAAACCAGGTGGTTGAACAACATAAACTTCTTCATTAATGAAACCATTCAAGAAAGCACTTTTTACGTCCATTTGATAAAGCATGATGTTATGATGTGCAGCGTATGAGAGTAAAATGCGTATGGCTTCTAGTCTTGCTACTGGAGCAAAATTTTTAGTATAGTCAATACCTTCCTCTTGAGAGTAGCCTTGAGCAACTAACCTTGCTTTATTCCTTACAACTTTGCCATCTTCGCCCAGTTTGTTACGATAGACCCACTTGGTTCCAATGACAGACTTATCCTTTGGCAAAGAGACCAGCGTCCAAACGTCACTACGTTAAAACTGGTTGAGCTCCTCTTGCATAGCGAGGATCCAACATTCATCCATTAAGGCTTCGTCCACAGACTTTGGTTCCAGTTCAGTGATAAAGGCTGAATCAGCTTGCTCTCTGAAGGTTGACCTTGTCCGCACTCTATCATTTGGTTTCCCAATGATTTGATCCTCCGGGTGATAAGTCCTGAACTGCCACGAACGAGGGATGTTGACTACTTGTTGAGACGATGATGCGTCCTGAGTTGCGTCTGATATTTCGTCTTTGTTAAGCGTTGGACGATTTTCTATATCATTCAGATTCATATCTGCAAATGAATCATCTAGCTCTGATAATCTTTTATCAGGCTATTTGTTATCAAACTTAACATGGATGGATTCTTCAACAACCAATGTTCTAGAGTTATAGACTGTAAAAGATTTGGACGTTTCAGAGTAACCTAACAATATTCCATTATCTACTTTGGCATCAAACTTACCAAGTTGATCCTTAGTATTTAAAATAAAACATTGACATCCGAAGGGATGGAAGTAAGAAATGTTGGGTTTGCGTCCTTTCCACAATTCATAAGGAGTCTTATTCAAGATAGGTTTCATGTATATTCTGTTTTAAATGTAGCAGGAAGTATTTACAGCTTCAACCCAGAAGTTTTTAGGAACAGAATTATCACTAAGCATTGCCCTAGCCATCTCTTGAAGAGATCGGTTCTTTCTTTCAACAACACCATTTTGTTGTGGTGTTCTAGGGGCAGAGAAATTGTGATGAATAATGCTATCATCACAGAACCTTTGGAAAAGCTCATTTTCAAATTCGCCTCCATGGTCACTTCTGATTGAGCTTATACATATGCCTTTTTCATTCTGAACGCGCTTACAGAATATAGTAAAGACCTTGATAAACCCATCCTTGTGAGCAAGGAACTTAACCCATGTCCATCTACTATAGTCGCCTACTATGACAAGCCCATATTTCTTACAACTGACAGAAGCAGTCCTGGTTGGACCAAACAAATCAAGATGCAACAGCTCTAGTGGCCTTGAAGTACTAACAATGTTCTTGGACTCAAAAGAGTTCTTAACTTATTTTCCTTTTTGACACGCGTCACAGAGAGCGTCCGATCTATACACGATCTTTGGTAGACCTCTTACGAGGTTATGCTTGTTTAGCCTTGAGATTAATCTCAGACATGCATGATCAAGTCTTTTGTGCCAGATCCATCGCTCATCTTCAACAGACACTAGGCATGATACACTTTGATTTGAGAGTTCCCCCAAGTTAATCTTATAAAGATTATTTTGCCTCTTGGCAGTGAATAAGATGGACCCATCAGGGTTCTTGACCATACACTCACCTTTATTGAAGGAAACATCAGACCCACTGTCACATAATTGACTTATGCTAAGCAAGTTGTGTTTTAATCCTTCAACCAGAAGAACATTATCAATAGAGGGAAAAAGATGCTTAGCAATCTTACCAATTCCAACTATCTTTCCTTTCTGGTTGCCTCCAAAGGTGACCCATCCACCAGTCTTTTCACGTAGTTCTTGGAACATAAACTTTTCTCTCGTCATGTGACGTGAGCATCCACTGTCCAAGTATCAGGACTGGGGTCTTCTTTGTGTTGCTAAGCAGGTTTGCAATAGGGATTATCATATTCTTAGGTACCCAGATAGACTTGGGTCCTTTTTGGTTAGTCTGTGGTCTTCGTCCATGCATGTTGTTTTTCTTTTTGTGTATGCATTTCGAAAAGATATGACCAATCTTTCCACATAAATTTCAATAAGTATTGTATGCATGTTGTTTGATTTCTTTTAGCTTTTTATGAAGTCTTGAGTCTTTATGATAATGTTTTGGTCTTGATATTTTGTGAGAAGCTTCTTATTTCTCAGAGTCATAGCCTAAGCCAGACTTATCGTGAGGTGATCTTGAATACCTCAATATCAAGTCGAGCTTCTCTGATCCTCCAACAAGCTTTGATACGCTTTTGGTTAGGTCAAATACCTTTTGTTTAAGTATGGTTACCTCGTGAGGTTCACTAGACTTAGAGGTGAGTTTGTCAGTTAGACTGACATTCTCAGCTTTTAGCTTATTGTTTTCTTCAATGAGCTGCTTATTTTGCTTGTTGGTATTCTCCAACTCTTTATTTATTTTTGAAAAGTTTCTTTTAAGCATGATATATTGATGATGCAATCAAGAGGAATCATTAAGCAGTTCATCATATGCTTCTTGAAGAGAGTTAGGAACAGATACCTCATCTTCTTCCGATTGAGCCTCTGATGAAGTGTTTGCCATTAGACAAAGGTTGGCTTCCTCATTTGTTTCTTCTTCTTTTTCTTCTTCAGACGAATTGAGATCTTCCCAGGTTGCCATGAAGTTCTTTTTCTTCTTTTTGAAAAACTTCTTCTTGTCTTTTAACATGGGGCAGTCAGCTTTGAAGTGGCCTGGCTTGTTACACTCAAAAATAGACCTACTGACTTTTGTCTTTGGACTCAGCATGATCCTTGAACTTTTTCTTTTGAAGTGGCCTTCTTTTCATTCCGTTTTTCTTTCTCTACATGTTTTGAATCTTTCTGGAGATGAAGGATAACTATCATCGTCTGATATTTCATTATCACTTTGATCAGCATCATCACTGGACTCATCAGCTTTTAGAGCTTTTGAGTTGTTGGACTTCTGAGCTTTCAAGGCAATCCCTTTATTTTTCTTTCCAGGATTATCAAGATCAAGCTCCCGCTCATGAACTTGAAGAATTCCTACCAGATCATCCAGTGTCAAGGTAGAGAGATCTTTGGCCTGGGTGATTGCAGTAACAAGTGGTCTCTATTTCTTAGGCAAGCTTCTAAGAATTTTAGTGACATTCTCCTTGGTAGTGTAGACTTTCCCAAGGGACTTTAGATTGTTGATGATCGTTTGAAAACGACCCATCATGTCCAAGATGGACTCTCCTTCGGCCATGGTGAATAATTCATACTGGCCAACCTGCATGATGATTTTTGAATCTTTTACCTTGGTGGTCCCCTCATGGAGATTTGACAAGGTATCCCAGATTTGCTTTGCTGATTCATATGCGTGAATCTTCTGAAATTCATCAAGACTGAGAGCACACATTAAGGCATATCTGGCTTTATGATTTTGTTCCATCCTGGCTCTTTTAGCATCAGTCAAGTCTTCTTCAGTTTTTTCTGTCCCATCAGAGTTGAGACATACATTTGGACCATTCATGATTTTGGCCCAAAGAACTGAGTTTGTACTTAAGATAAAGCCTTTGAATCTCTCTTTCCAGTACAAGTAATGGGTTTCGTTAAAGAACAGAGGTCTGGTCATGGAAGTACCTTCCATAATAGGTTGACTCCTGCTTGGCATACCTTGTCCTGCCATATCTGCTGTAGGATCCTTTCCTCTACACGGCTAAGTGCTCAACCCAGAGGCTGAGCTCTGATACCAATTGAAGGAACCTGTTTGAAACACAAGAGGGGGTTGAATTGTGTTTCTTAAGTTTTTAAAACTTTTCGCAAGCAGATATATAAGTTTTTGATAAGGTTGGACGTTAAAACGATAACGGACGCAAGGAGCGTTTCCAAACACTAGTTGGATGCTTAGCCAGAAAGATTAAGATAAAAGAAACAAGCGCGATAAGAAAGCAATTCAATCCCAAGGAGTTAGTCAGAAAATAAACTACAGTGAAGGTAAGGGAAAGGAAAGGAACACAGAGATGTTATCCTGGTCCACTCTTCACCAAAGAGCTACGTCCAGTCCTCTCTACTTGAGAGCTTTCTTCAATATAACAAAAACCCTTTTGTTACAAGTATTCATCACCTCCTCAGGCAAGTATTCTATACCTCTTCAGGTAAGTATTCTACACCTCTTCAGATACAGTAAGTATTCTTTCTGCACAAGCCTCTTCAGGCTCACCCAACTAGGTTTTGAAAAAAGTTTTGTTCTACTAGCTCACTAGATGTGAGAGTTTGAAACTAAAGCTTAGAAATCTTGAACAATACTCGATGCAGAGAGTGATATGAAAATTAAGAGCAAAGTAAGCTTTTCGAGCTTTAACGTTTTTCTCTTGATTGCTTTGTGTGCTTGACTATTTTTCAATTTTTGATTCAGTTGTGCATCACTTCGCTTATCTCTATATATGTATCTTCAAGAAGAGAGATATTTATAGCAGATTTGATTTGATCATCTTTAGTCTTCAACGGTTGGAAAAGAATCCGTTCTGATTGAGCATTAAATGCATTAATCCGTTGAGTCTGATAACTTGTTGATGCTTTTGATCAGAAAAGTAGACTGTCAAATTTGATAGCTAGAAATGGGACTGACATCTTTTTCTTGTACTCGAAAGTTTCCTTTTGTCTTTCCTATTGGAGAAGGTCAAATCCTTTTTGTGTCAGGGACAGTCTGGCTTCAGCTTTGGATGGTACGAAGATTACAAGGAATGTTTGTCTAAAGGATATAAGCTTTTTACACAGAGAACAATGATTTTAAAATCTTTACATATGTATTTGCGCTAAAACAAATAAAGCTTTCTTGGACTATAAGGATTACAACGCAATATCAGGAAGAGTCTATGGACTCAAGATTCTATCGTTGAAAAGACTTATTAGTGTTTGGACTTAGCGAGAGCTAATCCACTTTGTGGTTTGGATGAGCGAAAGTCTTTAGACTTATATATATATATATATATATATATATATATATATATATATATATATATATATATATATATATATATATATATATATATTCCTGCACACCTAAGATAAAGCATTAGTCCATAACTAATCTTTGTTCTTCTGAAATTAGTCATTTGTTAACATCAAAACTTAAGGGATTAGTGGACCATAACCACTTTGATTCCAACAGTCGGACAATTCTCTCAACACAAAGTTCCACATGAGAACAGGAGTTAGCTTGTCCAAGAAATCGAACTGCTCGTCGTGACCAATAAGAGTGCTTCCCCAGTCCAAATAGGAAAGGGTATCTTGGTCGCCTCGGAACGTTAGCCTCCAACTTGGAACTACTCAGGGATTAGTCGGAATAACCGGGCTTGATCGGGCATCACGACACGATAGGAGCAACCCCATCCGTCACTGTAGATCGGTCCTGAGTCCGGTTACATTCCCAAGGCCACACATACTGCCCTTTTTGCTTTTCGTATCCGCACTCAGGTACAACTAAGCTCACATGACATTGGCAGCCCATACTACCGTCATACGGCCCCACCACTTGGACACTATGATATGCAACAACCATCCTCAACGAGTTGATACCGGATCCTCACGTCTAATGCTCAGAAACCAAAACCAAATACCTCGTATTAACACGACTACCGCTACGATGCTACACGTCCACGAGCCACAGCTCAAACACAACATCACCATCCACGGTATCAACCCGATCAACACAACAGCTCATAGCCACTCAGCCATAACAACAGGTAGGCAATAACAACAACAGGTTGGCAATAATAATAATGCCAACAAATATATCATATCAAGCAGACCAATATAGTAGATCGGCACGTAATCAGGAAGATCATCTAATCACACCAACAACATAACAACATTCATCACAATTCATCCTCAACTAACAATCATCTAACCTAGGGTGCAATCTTAGCGATGATAGCTCAAGGTAAGCTGAACCTAGGGTTTAGATACTTTTCAGGGTTCAACTTGTA
Organism: Ammopiptanthus mongolicus; assembly: GCA_039655645.1. Classification (NCBI taxonomy): domain Eukaryota; kingdom Viridiplantae; phylum Streptophyta; class Magnoliopsida; order Fabales; family Fabaceae; genus Ammopiptanthus; species Ammopiptanthus mongolicus. The sequence goes on along the minus strand of CM077346.1, from coordinate 55,529,026 downwards.
GTAGGGTTTAGGGTTCCCCTACACACAAATAGAAGCTATACTACTCTTGCCTTCCCGATGATAATTGCTACTAACATGCTTTCTTATACAATCTTCCGATCACAACTCCACGACTAGCACTCTAGCACGCTTCCCAACAAGCTACCAACACTGCCCAAGATACCCTGAAATGCACATTGGGACAACAATTGTCCCGAGCACACGCACGGGGTCCAGTAACAGGTAGAAATTGAGAAACAATAGAAGACAATCGTAGAGTCCGAATCAATGAAACCAAAGGAAAGGACCGCGAAATTGGAAGAAGAAGCTCACCAAGACAGAGGCTGTACCCTTCATGGGTAGATCCACCACGTTTCCTTCATGCTCCCTCGAACGATCGATTGGACGGAAAGACCCGTAAAGCTCTAAAACGCACCGAAACGATGTCGGAATTAAGAATGAGAGTAGAACGAACTTAAAGATCTTAAAAGGAACAAAGGTCGACATCACGACGTCCCGACTTACCTCGAGGAAACTCACATGCAATGACAGCAGTACGAAGGTGTCAGAGCTACGAACCCGAATACGCGATCGGTTTAAAATTCCGATGACCGGAATCACCGTAACTCAAGCTTCAAAGCCTTCAACAATGGCTTCCCAAGGAGAGTTTCTTAACCTTTGCATGCTAGTCCAGGCGCAAATGAGATAGAGAAGGTGACATTGGTTTAGTTTATGCTACTTTTAATAGATTAGGATTATTTTATTAAGTTAGTGAAAATACATGTCACCATGTTAGGCCATTTAGGTGATAGTGGGCTAGGTGTCATGATCTTAGAGGATTAGGCTTATGTTAGTGGAGTCCATGTGTCACTATAGTGTCGCAACATGTTGTCCTGTCGGCACACCCGAGTGTTTTCTTCCGCATTTTCCCCGTGTAACCCACTACCGGGAAATTTTTCTGTAACAATTTTAGGCTACTCCGAAAAGCGTATTGTACTCAAGTCCTCATCTAATTTTATTATTCTAACCCTCCATTAATTAATTAATCGCTCCATTCGTGTTCATTCGTGGTCTAAACCTGTTGTTCCATGTTTTTGCACTTTCTGAGCTCGTTCCATGGTCAATTTGTCTCAAGTTTGGACCAAGGCTTCCTCAACACCTAAGGAACATAATTAAACCGTTAAGTATGCCTAACTTATGCTCCACATACTAAACGAGAAAACAAGGTGTTACATCCTAAAGTTTTGAAAAAGTCCTAAACTACTTTACAATGTCCTAAAAATTAAGTAGTCATGACTTCTACTAATAGGAGGTTACAAATGGATTCCTTCTCAAGTTGGTGCTTCAAATTCAACTGGTTGACCATAACCTTTTTTAATTCTTCTTGGACCTTCCTTTGCCTTGATTGGTTCACTGGTTCTTGAATGCCCTCCAAGTGTGGGACTTATGTTCCCATGATCATATCAACAGCTCCTGATTTTGATGCTTCAAATTTTTATTTTCATTATGATCATTCCTATATTTGTCCTTTTTCTTTAACTTCTCATTCCTATGTTTTGAAAATGAGTTAATGTATTCATATTTTATTTCTGCGAATTTGTGAAAGGTGTTTAAATATGACCGAGTTCCAATGCATTGAAAGGACACAACTCTTAGATAAGAGAGCATTAAGTGATCATGTAATTTTTCTTTGTCGAGCATTATTTCCATTGTAGTATGTTTTTAACATGTAATTATTCTGATTTTGGGAACAAAAATATTTATATATAAAAATAATTTTCATTTGATATACATAGTTTAGTATTTTGCATATTATATATGATTTATTAAATTTACTTAGGTTATTTGTAAAAAAAAATATATTTAAATTATATTATACTTTTTTGGTTTCTCAAGGTACCCTGCGCAACTGCGGAGACTAATCCTCTGAGGTACTGGATGACAATGAAGGGTTGACCTCTCTCAATAAGGTTTTCTCCGTATACAAGAGTCAGGGATCGAACCCCTAATTACTTGCTTAAGGGATCCAAGCTCGTTTTATATATATATATATATATATATATATATATATATATATAGACGGCAGTAAATAAATAGATGGTTTCCAATAATTCCCGCTAACTGAAAAGTCATTGTCCTTTGGCAACTTTTTCCATTTGAAATGGAAGAAGAAAAGTTTAGTGCTAATTTATAATTTTGTTCTGAAAGAAAACCAAATTCATTATAAAATTGAATGTTGAGAGAAGGAGAATAACAAGGTATTGGGATAAATGACAATTGTAAAAAATAATATGATAGATACATATATTTTCTAGAAATAGTTAAGTTGCATCGGACAAAGAGAAGAAATAAATCAAATAATATATTTTCAAGAGATAAGAAGAATAATAATATTATACATAAATATATTTTTAAAAAGGGTTTACTTCTACTAGAAAAAAAGAGAATTAAATCAAATACATTTTAAAGAGAGAATAAAAAATAATATGATAGATAAATATATTTTCTAAAAATAGTTAACTTGCATTGAAAAAGTGAATATAAATCAAATAGATTTTTAAGAGAAAAGAAAAAATAATATGATAGATAAGTGTATTTTCTGAAAATGGTTAACTTGCACGGAAAAAGAGTAGCAATAAATCAAATAAATTTTTGATAGAGAGAACAAAAAAAATAATATGATAATTAAATATATTTTCTAAAAATGGTTAACTTGCACATGGAAAAGAGGAGAAATAAATTAAATAGTTTTTGAAAAGAGAAGAAAAAAATAATATGTTAGATAAATATATTTTTTATAAATGATTAACTTGCACGAGAAAAGAGGATAAATAAATTAAATAATTTTTCAAGAGAGAAGAAAAAATAATATGATAAATAAATATATTTTCTAAAAATGATTAACATGCACTGCAAAAGTAAATCAAATAGATTTTTAGGAGGGAAGAAAAAATAATATGATAGATAAATGTGTTTTCAAAAAATGGTTAACTTGTAGGGAAAAGAATAAAACTAAATCAAATAAATTTTTGAGAGAGAATTAAAAAAAAATATGATAGATAAATATATTTTTCCAAATGGTAAACTTGCACCGGATAAAGAGGAGAAATAAATCAAATAAATTTTGAAGAGAGAAGAAAAAATAACATGATACATAAATATATTTTCTAAAAATGGTTAACTTGCACGAGAAAAGAAGAGAAATAAATTAAATAGATTTTAAAGAGAGAAGAAAAATAATATGATAGATAAAGAGTAAAGGTCCAGACGGGTCCTTGACAACAAACACGGTGAGTCGGTGACATTTTGGTCCCTAAGAAATGAAAAACACTAATTTAGTCATCAAGAATGTAAAACGTGGGTCAAATAGTCTTTGTCAGGGACTAAAATGTCCCTAAAAATTATCCGAAAACGAACTAATTTGACCTATATTTTACATTATTAAGGACCAAATTGATATTTTAATTTTTGAGGGACCAAAGTGTCATAGTGTTTTTTTGTCAAGGACCAACTTGGACCTTTATATGATAGATAAATGTATTTTCTAAAAAAAGATTAACTTGAACGAAAAAAGGGGAGAAATAACATTTTTTTTAACTGTGGTATATATATATATATATATATATATATATATATATATATATATATATTGTATTAATTTTTTATTAAAAAATTGATTTTTTATAATAATATGGTATATATTTATTTATTTTTATACTTTTTTATTTTTTAAATTATATTTTTAATACTAAAATTGTGTAGTAAACTATAAGTAGTTACTATTCACATTTAAGAGTCATTATTTGTATTATAATATCAATAATAATTATTAAGTTAATATTTCCTACATTTTGTGATTGACGATTAGACAAAATTATTTTTTAATAATTTTTAATATATAATTCCTCATTAAAATTTTTAAACGAAGACCATGTAATCAATAATTACATTTTTTTTTTTATGAAATCCTAGAATATTAACATATTTTTGGTATGAATAAATACCCAATTTGATCCCTGAAATTATAGGATCGTATCAACTTAATCCCCTACATTATCAATATTTCAAAATGATCCCTAGAATTGCAGAAAGTTAATTAGATTCTTCCCTCCATTAATATTTGTATGGACTATAATGACATTAAGTTGGTAATGTTAGGAATGCATTTGAAATTAAGTGAATAATGTCAGGGATGCATTTGCTACATTTTAAAATTTCAAGGATCATTTTGAAATATTGAAATTATGAGGGACTAAGTTGATACGACACTATAAAAAATTGAAAAAATGTCTCAGTCCATCTGAAAAGTGTTAGCCTCAAGTTGGTATAAAACTAATGATTTTGTTAATTAATGTTCTACGGATATTAGTTAAGGAATTCATAAAAAATTAATTTTTTTTAAAAAATTTAAATATTTAACATTTTAAAATATTAAATATACTACTTTTTAATAAAATTTTTCTTTTTTTAATTTCTTAACCGGTAAACATTCTCCTAAAACTAAACAAAGAAAAACTAAAAATCCGGTTAAAGAAAAATAAAAAAGCTAAACACTATTTGGAAAATTTGAATAGGAGCTGGTTGGTGGTAAGCCACCAACCAATATCATCATCATCATCTCAGATCTACCCTGGCTACATTCTGTCTATAAATTAACAGGAAAACCGCCTTTTTCCACTGCGCGCTTGCCATCTGCTCTATTCTCTTTCCCTGCCCATACCTCACGACGTGTATCCGAAAGGTACGACACACCTCCTACTGTTCCTTTCTTTCGTTCATTTCCGAGCCCCATTATTGGTCTCATTGGTCTCATTATCTTTTCAAGTCTTCCTCTTCATTCTGCGTATTTACTTCTTTTTAGCTTTGTTAACAGTCCGATTTATTTACAGTTAAAAATGTTCATAAATCTGATCTAGAATAGAACCTCACCAAATTTGTCCCTAAAAGCTCTTCTCCGCTGAGATCTGCAGGCAAATAAGCACTTACCGGCAATCATGCACTTGTCTATTTTGCTAATGACATGTTAACCTTTCTGTTTTAGCATATAGTCATAGGTATATGTTAATTGTTGGATCTAGGTTATACTGATATACTCTAATCCTTTGGTTCAGAAAAAATAAACAAAAATAAAAAGTGAAAATGAAGGTGATAGAGAAGATACGAGCTGCAGCTGAAGATCCAGAAAGGGTGACCTTTTCGTTCGAGTTTTTCCCACCAAAGACCGAAGACGGTGTAGACAACCTGTTTGAGAGAATGGACCGTATGGTGGCTCATAATCCCGCCTTCTGCGACATCACTTGGGGTGCAGGCGGATCAACTGCTGATGTGACATTGGAGATTGCCAATAAGATGCAGAACATGATATGCGTTGAGACAATGATGCACCTCACTTGCACTAACATGCCTGTTGAAAAGATTGACCATGCTCTCCAGACCATAAAGTCCAATGGCCTCCAGAATGTGCTTGCCCTCCGCGGTGATCCACCCCACGGTCAGGACAAATTTGTCCAGACTGAAGGTGGATTCGCCTGCGCACGGGACCTGGTATGCCATTTCATATCTCTCTCTTGCAGTTTTTAGCTACAAAGCACCGACACTTTAAAGTAATTGCCGTACTGCACCATACAAAGTTTTCTTTTCGATTTTTTTTTTTTTTTTTTTTTTTATCTTTACATTTTTATACCAATACTGATGGGAATCCACAATAATTAGATAAGTGATACCAATTTTGTATGTTAATACGATAGCCATGTTGCGTCCTATACTTTTTAAAATTTGCTGTATCCTTGTACCTTGTATTTTAAAATTTTTGTCCATATTTATATTAGATAATATGTTTAAAGAATTAGTTGCAAGCATGAGATATCAGTTCTCATCAGGTCTTCATACATGCTCTACTTTATACCTCTGCCAGTTCTTTGGTTCCGTATGTACCAAAGAAAATGTTACAAAACATGGTACCCAAGGAAAGTTGAGAGAAAAGCTATGGAGATTGTATTCACGAAAATGAGAAAGTTTACAAATGAGAAAAGTAAAGTGTAAAGAGTCAACTAGGTGACTTATATACCTATATTTCTAATAGCCCCCCCGCAAGCTGGAAGTGCGGATTAGCACTAACAGCTTGAGAATACAATCAAGAAAGAAAAAAAATAATACAATTGATAAAATGAGGGGAAAAAAAAACGCAAGTCGTAATCACAGCAACATATCAAGGAAAGCAATCCAAGAAAGTGGCAGCGGTTGGTGCATAGCTCCTAGAAGTCTTTGGCCTACTTCTGGGCCCCTTCGAACTTCTTCCAGCGTCTCCACAACACTCACTCCACAACATCAAGAGTCCAAATATGGGAACTATTCATCAAATTCCAAATAGGCAACCAAAGCTTAACCACCGAGCAAAAACCACAACTCAAGACTTAACCACTTGGCAGAAGCTAAAACCTATGAAAAATGCTTAACCACCATAAGGCAGAAGCAAACAACAAAGCAACATAGGCTGCTTACAATCCTTACAAAGAAGGAATCAAATCTGTCTTCAAAATGAACTAAACACAAACACTTCGTGAGCATAATTTCCAACTCATCAAAGTCACAAGAATGTGCTTCAGCAGTTCCAGATTATATCGTAATCCTTGAAGCCATAGACGTTATGATCTTCAAGTGATATGGTTGACAAGTCAAATAAGGAAGCATGCAGGAGCACCTTATTGCACCACCGAACCTGAGAATCGCAAAATCTTCATCATATTCAAAAAACAACATCAAGAACTTGATCGGCGAGCAACACATCACGTAGTCGTTTTTGTGCTTGATTATCTGGAGAGTCCAGATAAAGTCGTTTCAAGAACAAAGCAACAAGAACCGTCGTCGCAAGATTTGTACCACCGCAACAAGCCGGCGCCGGTAAACGCCATCTCTGGCCACAAAGAACGAGATCCAAAACCAGATCTGCGCTGATCAGTGTTCAAATCGCGACACCGGAAAACACTAGCGAGCACAATATATGAGTCGTAGATCTGAAACAAATCACAGATCTTCGCAATAAAACGAAGTGCACGAACAACTCCAAGAACAAACTGATTTCTCAGATCCAAAAAAAAAAATCGGCATCCACTATTGAAAACACTAACTCAGATCCTCAACACTTCAATTTTCAGTATGGACTAATCAACACATCAAAATTTTCGAAAAACAGAGAGAAAATCGTTTAGGTTTTTCAAAGCTCTCTTTCTCTTTTCTATTCGAAACTTGAAGAAATGAAAAAGATACGATGAAATAGCGATGTAGAAGAAATATAGATGAGATGAAGAAGAAAGGTGCTACTGATCGAAGCAAGAATCGAAGAAGAAGGAAACTGAACCATAACAAAAAATGGTAGAGAAAAAGTAGAGAGAACGCGGAAGTTTTGGGTTTTTTTTTTGGGAAAGTTAAAAAAGAAAGAAAAGAAAGCAAAGTAGAAAAGAAAATAAACTAAGAAAGATGCAGTGGAAGAATTGTTCAAGGTGGGTGATATGGCTCTGATACCATGTTACAAAACATGGTACCCAGGGAAAGTTGAGAGAAAAGCTATGGAGATTGTATTCACTAAAATGAGAAAGTTTAAAAATGGGAAAAGTAAAGTGTAAAGAGTCAACTAGGTGACTTGTATACCTATATTTCTAATAGAAAAATTGGAGTTGAACAAGTCTTAAACTCTTAAGACTCCATCTATTTTGTTGAGAATGGCTTGCTTTTGGTGTACACACACACTCACGGTTCCCGCTATTGTTTTGGAAAATATTTGCATGAAAACTTTTATTATTAAGACAAGCTTTTCAATTGTAAACAGAAATACTCTCTTATGACTTTTGAGTGTTTGATTCCTTTTGCAACATGATTTCTCCTAAAAAGGAGATGCTATTTTCCTCTTATTGAGGAGATGTTCTATATTTCATTGGAGGATACTTTTAAATTGTCACACGGTTTAGATATCTTGGACCTATCATCTAAAAGATGGAAAAATAAAGGGAGATGTAAACCGTAGGATTCAAGTGGGCGGATGAAATGGAGAAGTGCTTCGGATATTATTCGTGATCGGAAGGTGGCTCTCATGTTTAAAGGGAAATTTTACTCCACAACTATAAGATTGGAAGTGCTCTATAGTACTGAATGTTGAGCCGTAAAGAGCCAATCATAGTATAAGCTCAGTGTTGCATAGATGAGGATGCTGCGTTGGATTAATAGACATACAAGACATGATAGGTTTAAGAATGAATGTATTAAAGAGAAGTAGGATGAACACTTTTTGAGGAAAAGATGACATAATCTCGCCTTTATGGTCATGTGAGGAGAGGACTATTAGAAGTCTCATTAAGATGTGTAGATTAGATGGAGGATAGGCTAATAGTTATAGATAGAGGAAGACCAAGTAAAACTATAAGGGAATGGGGAAACCATTATAAAGGACATACAATGGTGTCATTTGATCTATGTGGCCGACCCCACCTAGTAGGAAAAGATTTTGGTTATTGTTGAAGGATATTTTCAAACCAACACAGGAGAATAATCAAAAACCAGAAACGCAACCTTTTCCAAACTTTCAAAATTTCAGAAATCACTTGTTGATTATATTGCATTCTAACTGATAATACAACTTGAAGCTTAGTTTCATGAAAGGATTTGTTGTCTGCTAGTACAAGTAGCTGTTGATCCTTCTAGGCCACTTGCTTGGTCCTGAGTTCCGATTGTTTGGATGCTGTTGTTTTTGCAGGTGAAACATATCAAAGACAAATATGGTGACTATTTTGGCATCACAGTTGCTGGTTATCCAGGTTTCTTGCGTTTGTTATCATTATTTTCAACTACATTATCACTTTCTGTCATGTGTTTTATTGTTGTTCTTTATTCCATTATCATTTGCTCTTATAATCTGTTGTCTTTTTTCTTCAGAGGCACATCCAGATGTTATTGCAAGTGATGGTGTAGCTCCACAGGAAGGTTATCAAAATGACCTTGCTTACCTGAAGAGCAAGGTCTTGTAACTAAATTAAAATGCACCCATTTTGTGCCTTAAAAGCTTTATTCATTATCAGTTCTAGTTATACAGTTTTAGAGAATTCTTTTTTGTCTGCGACTAGCATGCTTAAAAAACGTAGAAGAAAAGATTCGTGAGAAATGCTGCATTAATTGATAAACATGGGTATTCTTCTCCTCTTTTAAAATGGAATGAAAATGAATAGAAAACAGGTGGGGTGGGCAGAATGGGGATGTTACAGGGAAGTTGTTCATCGTTCTGCCATTTTATTTGGCCTCCTATTCTGAGTTTGTGCTCTTTTTGTAGGTTGATGCTGGAGCAGATCTAATCGTCACCCAATTATTTTATGATACGGATATATTCCTCAAATTTGTGAATGACTGTCGCCAAATTGGAATAACTTGTCCTATTGTGCCAGGAATTATGCCCATCAATAATTACAAGGGCTTCTTCCGCATGACTGGTTTTTGTAAAACAAAGGTATGCAAAAGTTGTTGTATAGACCTTCCGGTTTTAAATATTCTAAATGTTTATTAATCTCATGGACCAAGGCATGCCTCAAAGAAGGTGTACAAAGTCACTAGGATGTTATCTTGAATGTGTTGAATATCAATATCTCTGTCTCAATGTATGCTGGAGGAAATCTTAGTTGCACTCTTTGGAAATTGAAAACATTAATAACAATCAAACTTCAGTAAGTGTCTGCAGAAGTGTAAAAAAATTACACTGCTAGGTAAAAATGTACTTTTTTCTGGTTTAAATGCCTTTTATTCAGTGCTGTTGCCTTTCTTCATTTGCAGAAGATTTAAATTTACAATGGGGTAGTCATTAACTATTGCAATGCTTATTGGAAACTAAACGGCTCTCTTATTTGAGTGTCTTCCCAAGGAAAACAATTGTACTTACTAGTAGTGAAAGTATCTGTCATTTCAGAAGTTCAGAGAAAAGATAAAAAAGAACTTATTAGAGGACCATGTGAACAAAAGCACCCTTTGTTGAAGAATCTTGCTGTTAACCAACTCAGGAAACCCTTTAACCTCCTATCATTTCTGTTTCAGTAGCTAATCTTGCTGCCAAGCCACTACCACTGCAACTCTGAAAGATTTGATATTTTAGTAAACCACTGCTGAGTATTTATTCAATTATGGAAAATGTTTTAAGTTAAAACTATCTTATAGAAAATCTGCCTGGCCTCAAGAATCTGTGCAGGTCAAATTAAAATTTTGATGCCAGTAATGACTTAAATACAGATCTGACGAATAATAGACATGGTTCACCTATGTGTAGAATTTCATTTGACATAAAAGGAACAGAGCATTCGTCGTTGGGCTTGGTATATGTTTGAAGGGAGCCAGTATAACAATTTCCTATAAATAGAATATATTTCTGAGAACACATTTTGGAATATGCAAACTGCTAAATCATAAATTTCTAATTTTTTTGGTTGGTTCTTAATGTTTTTAATTGTTTCTCTTTCATTGTGACTACATACGTTACTTGCAAGAGTTGTATTAAATTTAAAAATGAGTTTTGACTTATAGACTTTTCTTTCTTTACATTGTGATTCCACTTGTGGGGGTAAGACTGCATACATCTATCCTCCCAGACCCCATTAAGTGGGAGCCTCGTGCATTGGGCAGCCCTTTTTTTTTTTCTTTTTTTCTTTCTGTATTAGTAAGATGTCATATCCATTCTCTCTGTACTTTTTCTATTCTTTTAGTAAACTATTATTATTATTATTTTTTAAAATGTGAAGGTCCTGGCTCTTATCTGTCCCCTGCTTTTAAGACCTAATTTGCTCTCCCCTTTGTTCAAATAGCCACACTTTGACCATGGCCTATTGTCGTTATGATTAGTTGCACTTGATTTCCCATTCTGGTGAAGGAGTTCCATCGATTTGTTATAAATGGCAGTGCTTATGCTTTCATGCACTTCTATTGCTAATAGTGAAGATTATTGATTCTAAAATAAATACAATGTCATTCGATGATATTTTGCAAGCTGCATGCTATGTCATTTTAGGAAGAGGTTTCTGCTTTTTGTATTCAGTTGACAGAATAATTTGCAACCAGATGGACTGTCAGATACTTGAGAAATAACCACTAGGAAATCATAATTGCCATATTTGAAAATATTTTATCGTGTACATGTTAATACTTTTCAAAACTGAAAGACCAATTCCAGCCAGTACTTGAAATTAGATTAAGTTTGTGAATGGAAATTTTCACATTACCCATGTCTGTTACATGTTTAATTTTTTGCCATTTTGATACGTTAGTCAAGTGTCATGGGATCTGATAAAATCTTTCTTTTTTAATAAAAAATTATAGATACCTGCTGATATCATTGCCGCTTTAGAGCCTATCAAGGACAATGAAGAAGCTGTCAAGGCTTATGGAATTCACCTGGGAACTGAAATGTGCAGAAAGATTTTAGCTCATGGAATTAGGAACTTGCATCTTTATACGCTAAATATGGAGAAATCAGCATTAGCAATTCTAATGGTTCTCTCCACTCTCCTATTTCATGCAATATTCTGGCTGTGATATGCATGTTTTTAATGTTGTTTTTGCAAGATTTCACTTAATTGAAAGTTGCTATTACTGTTAATACTGGCAGAATCTTGGCTTAATTGAAGAGTCCAAAATTTATAGGTCCTTACCTTGGAGACGCCCTGCAAACATTTTCCGTGTTAGAGAAGGTGTCCGTCCAATCTTTTGGTATATTACCTTTGTAATTGCTATGTCCTGTTCTAGAAAAATAAGGGTGTTTGCGTTTGTGTGAAGGATTTCTTACTTTCTTTATCCAACTATCATAGGGCAAATCGTCCAAAAAGCTACATATCAAGGACAATAGGATGGGATCAATACCCACATGGGCGTTGGGGTGATTCCTGCAGCCCATCATATGGTGCATTAACTGATTATCAGGTGCTCATGATCACTTACAGATTTTAATTTGTGGATTTTACACTTTTTATTTTCTATCATAAATTTAAGCTTCGGATTTTGTTGTCCATTATTCATCTCATATATATTGTTTGCAATTTATTTCCTTTGCAATATTTACGCATATTCTGGATTTTGTGTTCTAATGTTTTTTCACATAGCAAACAGTATGCTAACTATATATTGAAATCATACTTTCCAACATCTTATATGGTTTTTGCTCATGTAAGTATAGATTGTTATGTAAAGATTAGTTTTTCTAAAGAATTGTCTTATGACTCTGATCTGCAGATGCGCTAGCAAATGTACTTAAGCATGGAGTATTGAAAATTGATACAAAAAGTTTAGGATTTAGACATTTAGTGAGTGGAACATGCTTCTTTGAATATGTTAAGAGAAGCCACATTGTGTTTGTGTGTGTGTGTGTGAGAGAGAGAGAGAGAATAAGATACAGGAGCAATATTTAATCAGAGAAAGCATATTGTGTGTGTAAGAGAGAGAGGGGTGGGGGGGAGAGGATAAGATATAAGAGCATTCTAAAGAGGGACACTGATAGAACCCGATTTAAGATAAATGGAGAGATTGTATTATTGATTGAAAAGTTAAGAAGTATTACAAGAGGAAATCCCTGCAATCCCAGAGCAAAAGCTCCTCAGAGAAGAGATGATTCTCTCTCTGCCCAAACCCCTAAGTTTCTAATGACAAAATGCTGAATAATCCCCCCCACTCTCTCCCTCATGTCACTCTATACCCCTGCAGGGGAGTGGATCCTCTAATGTTGGAAAAAATCATGAGGGGGTTATGTTTCTAATCCAATTATTCAATCCTCCTATCCCCCATTTTTAATATTTTAAACATATTCGCTCTCTCCTTCAACATATTAGATGAGGGGTTGAGATTCAACATGAGAAAAAATAACATGTGAGGATCCATTCCCTCCCCTACAGTAAGGTCTAATCGACTGCAGCATATGCCTAACTAACTAACTCACCCTCACTCCCTCCAAGCCTTTCTTCTTACGATTATAGACTTGCCATATCTTGGGCCTAACATAATTGGAGCCCAACACATGATCCATCCCACTAACTGCATTCGGGTACCTTAGTGGGTGTCCTTTCACTTCCTGCCGCTGGAAGAACAACCTTGTCCTCAAGGCTGAAATTAGTAAATGCATGTTGAAAGAGCTATTGTGATATTTCTTGGCAGTAGCCTTTGACATGGAAAGTCCTGTAATATAATTACTCCCAGCATCAGATTTATCATAAAGTGTTCCCCTGCACTGCACCCTATCTTCCTGGATAGCAGGAAATTTGTCTTTTTTAACCAAAGAATCAATTGCATTAAGTGATTCAATAAGCTCAGACTTTGTATGCATGGAACTCTGACGGGAAAAAATGCTGCTCAGATAACTATCAAATTCAAGAACTTTATGGAGTGCATTTGAATTGTGCAAAGCAGCCAAAGCCAACTGCCCAGGAGGAAATAAATGAGGTGCATCTGTGAGCAATATTTTATCAATTTCCAATCTTGCCGTGTCTTGCAAAATCTTCAGCTTTTGAAGAAGGTCATCATCAGCATTGCAAAATTCCTTCATATCATTTATAAAACCTTCAGCTGAGCGATATGGCGCATAAACAATAAGATCAAATTCCCACCTCTGATAAATTATCATCTCATTATTGAGAATCATTTGATGATCCCGTGAAATCCCCTGAGCAAGCTCCTTAGTTGAAACATGATTTTCTTCTATCTTACAAGCAGCACATATACTGATCAACCAATTGTCTCCCACTGTTTGGGCTTGGCCCAGTAGGTTAAAGAACCCCCTCTTTGATGTAATTTGTGCAAAGTTGTTAACAATTCACACCGCAACAACCGCAATCCACATTGAAGCATCCGCTATTCGCGTGATCGGAAAAATCACAACGCGACCGCAATTGCAGTTTAAAACCTTGGATATTACTGATAGTATTAAGAGAGAGACTCAACCAACATAGCTGAAGTCTATGTAAGAATAAAAGAATTCCTAGGCTCTTCCACAGGCCTAACTCTCCCAACTTTCCAGATCCTCCACAACTCTCAATACCCTCCCTTCTCTCTGTTTTGCCCTCTCTATTCTGTTACAGCTCTCATTGTTATTACCTAACTACCCCTAACTACTAACTGTCACAGTTCAGTCAGTTATCCAACTCATTCCGCCTATTCCCACGCCTAACATATACATTTCCAACTAAAGGCCTCCTCTCAATATCCAGTCCAAAATTAGCGAATACTGTGGTAATAATTCTTATAGGAAGCATATATCTTTTAAGAAGCAGCGTTAACTCTTGCTCCAACAATATGTAGGGTATTATGCCTGCTCTTGGGTTTCCTCCAATGAAAAACGTGGGTTTGGAGGGCAAAATTGTGTTGAGTGTGATCAGGAAGATGTATAAACTCGTATTTTTGGAAGAAGGAACAAAATATTGGGAGGAACGCTTTATGACCAACCTAATAACTTTGTGAAAGGCATAAAATAAGCAAAAGAAAACAAGGAAGAAGAAAGACTCTGTGTTGAAGCTTTTAGAATTTAGTAAGTCTTGCACTTCTGTTGCTACTGTGTAATTGATCATGTGCTACACAATTCATTTCTTTCTTGCAGTTCATGCGGCCACGTGCAAAGGACAAAAAGCTTGTTGAAGACTGGGCAGTTCCCTTGAGAAGCATTGAAGATATTTATGAGGTAGAATTACTGTACTTGGACTTTGGATACATTGTCGTCACCAGCACTTGAACATCAACTAAATTTGTGCTCATTGTTTTAATTTGTGCTCATTGTTCTATATCAGAGATTTAAACTGTATTGCCGTGGAAAGTTGAGAAGCAGTCCTTGGTCAGAACTAGATGGTCTTCAGCCAGAGACAAAGATTATAAACGAGCAGCTGGAGAAGATTAACACAAAAGGCTTCCTCACCATCAATAGCCAGCCAGCTGTCAATGGGGAAAAATCTGATTCTCCTACTGTAGGTGGGTGTAAAAGATGTAGATTTATATCCGTCCTTGATTTTTCCAGATGAAAATATCCTGTGTAATTATATTGAGGGTATTGGTCTGTCTCATTGATATTGCTGGATATGATATAAACTAAATGCTTTGTTTTGATATATGGCCTAGGCTGGGGTGGACCTGGTGGGTATGTTTATCAGAAGGCATATGTAGAGTTATTCTGTTCTAAGGAAAAGCTGGATGCACTTGTTGTTAAATGCAAGGATCGGTCATCTCTAACTTACATGGCTGTGAATAAAGAAGGAACTTGGAAATCTAATGTGGGCCCAACTGATGTGAATGCTGTAACATGGGGGGTCTTCCCAGCTAAGGAGATAATCCAACCAACCATCGTAGATCCTGTCAGCTTTAAGGTATGGAAGGATGAGGCATTTGAAATTTGGTCAAGAGGATGGGCGGCCTTGTATCCTGAGGGTGATGCATCCAGGAAACTGGTTGAAGAGGTCAGTTTTTAAACATATTTGACATACCCCTAAAAAAACCTTCCAACCGCCTTATAAACAGAAATACTACGTGTTGCCATTGCTCTGATTTTATTTTATTTTATTTTTTGGTCTTTGATGCTAGAGCTGAGATAATTCTTTCTAATCGTGTCACAGGTTGGGGGCAGCTACTTCTTGGTTAGCTTGGTAGAAAATGATTACATCAATGGTGATCTTTTTGCTGTTTTTGCCGATTTCTGATATGAGCTACATATACTAGCTCTTTAACTAAGTCAGTTTCTGTTGCTTGTCAAGCTTTTTCTTTTTTTTCTTTTTTTTATGAAAATGATTAAAATTATTTAGATGGTTTTAAGTTGGAGTGGTAAATAATTGTATGGATGGCATCACAAACATATTAGATTTGTCATTCTTCAGGAGTTGCATGAGTAATCTGTCATTTAATCACCTGCACGTTGACTTGAAGACAAATTGCTCATTCCTTTGAATTTGATGGTTGTATCAGTATGAGACTGGATTTCTATTTCTTACTATATATGGGTTCAAGTAAAAGTAGAAGATTGTAGTTTTGTATGTCTTATGTTTGCCAAGATGATGGCCTAATCTTTTTTCCCCTCCTCTCCACAAGAATGACGTCATGTTTTGAAGAGAAATATATTGCTGTCACATATTATTTGACAACGTCACTATAGGAACTGTCATCAGCTTAGTTTACTAGAAATTTTGATAATCCGATGTCAAAATTTAGGAGCAAACATTAACTGAAAATACTTCCATACAAGATAAAGCGATCGCAAAAATATTAGGATATGTTAGAACATGCTTGGGACAGCTTAAATTTTTACATTTCATGTTACGACCCCCATTGATCTAGGACTCGATCGAACAAGCAGACATACAGCACACTCAGCCCACTGGTGCAGAAACTGAAGCTCACCTCGCCCAAGACGTTAGCCCAATAAACCTATTTGGATGAAGGATTATGTATGCTGAAGTAGGTGACGTGTGCCTAGGTAAGTGGTCATGCGTGTAGGACCAACTTTCACACTTGTGGTGTGATCATTATTAGTATTATTAATTTTTACTTTATTCTATTATGAAGTTGTTATTCCGTTATGCATTAGGCTTTATATAGGCTGTAATTAGGATCATTCTGTTATGATGAATATTGAGGATTCTCTCTCGGAAAAATTCTTCTCTCTCATTCTTGTCTTCTTCCCTTTTCTCTCTTTTCTTTCCCAAGGAGTTAGCTCTCACTCGAAGCAGAGCCTCTTTTGTACAATCTGAGCTCAGTGGGTTGTATCATTGGTGCTTTCATTGCCTTACCTCACCATGGATCTCTTTGACATCATAACCGCCTCCAATCCAAACTGGATGCTCATTCTGCCTCGCTTCAGCAACTGATTCAAACATCCCTTGACTCCCAATCGGACAATGTTCATAACACCTTACGTCATAACTTGCTCGCCGTCCAAACCAAAATGGAAGCTTTTCGAGCTAAGGTTCGTTCCCCTTCTGCCGGGTCCTCTGGGACTGCTCCCCGTTCATTGAAATTGAGTGTCCCTCGGTTCGACAGCTCGGACCCCACTGGTAGGCTCATTCAGATTGAAGCCTTCTTTGATTATCATGCCACTCCAGAAGAATCTCGGCTGCAAATCGTCTCATTCCATTTAGAGGGCCGCACATCTGCTTGGTTTCAGTGGGCCAGGCGTAACGACCTTCTTCCATCATGGCAGACGTTCTTGGATGCTGTACGCCACCGTTTTGGTCCAACTGCTTATCAAGATGTGGAAGGTGATCTTTCTAAGTTTGTTGGAACCAAAATGGTTATGGTCCATTAATTCCTTAAGATTTTGATGTTAACAAAAGACTAATTTAAGTGAAAAAAGATTAAAGATTAATTACCTAGACTATAGGCTTTAAATCTTTGCATGTGAGTCCAAAGACTCTTTCCAAATAAAAGTTGCTTTATCTAAGTTCAACGATATATCTTTAAGTTTTCTAGCGCGTACTTATATGTAAATTGTTTTTGAATTTATTACTCAATGTGTAAAAGCTTGAACCTTTTGGACAAATATTCTTTGTAATCTTCGTACCATTAAACGCTGAAGCCAGTCTGTTCCTGACATAAAGGATTTGACTATCTCCAAAAGGAAAGACAAAAAACAACTTTCGTATAGAAGGAAAAGATGTCAGTGCTACTTTGAGATATCAGCCTGATAGTCTACTCTTCTTTTCAGAAGCTACAACAAGTTATCAGACTCAACGGACCAAAGCATTTAATGCATGATCAGAATAGATCTTTTTCCATCCGTTGAAGACTGAAGAATCTCAACTCTTAAGGGGTACAAATACCCCCACCTTTGAAGATGCAAATAATGGAACTTGAATTGAACACAAGCGAATAAGCAATCGAAAGAAATCAAAAGTTTTCTAGCTACTCTGCTCTTAAATTTTCATATCATTCTCTTCGAAGAGTATTATTTAGAGTTCTAAGCTTAGTTTCAAATCCTCACACTTAGTGAGTTTGTAGAACAAAACTCCTTTTCAAAACCTTAGTTGATTGAGCCTAAAGAGGCTTGTCTAGAAAGAATACTTGAGCCTGAAGTGTTGCCTGAAGAGGTGTAGAATACTTGCTTGAAGAGGTATTGGATACTTGTAACAAAGGATTTTATTATAGTGGAAAAAACTCTCAAGTAGAGGGGATTGGACGTAACTCTTTGGTGAAGAGTGAACCGGGATAATATCTCCGTATTCTTTTTCTTTCCCTTGCTTTTACCTTAGTTTGTCTTTAACTAACCCTTTGGGATTAAATTGCTTTCTTAACTCGGTTGTTTTAAACCTTCACAACGTGCATTCAACTTGTGTTTGTAAACGCTCCTTGCGTTCTCTGTCGTTTTAGAGTCCAACCCTTTGCGAAAAATATATATATCTACTTGCGAAAAGTTTTAAAAACTTAAGAAACACAATTCAACCCCCCTTCTTTTGTTTCAAACAGGTTCTTTCAATTGGTATCAGAGCTCAACCTCTGGGTTGAGCACTTAGCTGTGTAAAGTAAAAGATTTTACAGCAGATATGGCAGGACAAGGCATGCCAAGCGGGAGTCAACCAGTTATGGAAGGCACTTCCATGACCAAACCTCTGTTCTTCAGTGGAACTCACTACCTGTTTCGGAAGGAGAGAGTCAAAGGCTTTATCTTAAGTACAAACTCTATTCTCTGGGTCAGAATCATGAATGGTCCAAATGTGTGCCTCAATGTTAATGGTACAGAAAAAGCTGAAGAAGATTGGACTCATGCTGAAAGACCTAAAATGGAACAAAATCACAAAGCAAGATATGCTTTAATGTGTGCTCTAAGTCTAGATGAATTCCAGAAGATTCACGCATGTGAATCAGCAAAACAAATCTGGGATACCTTGTCAAATGGACTACCAAGGTAAAAGACTCAAAGATTATCATGTTGGTTGGCCAGTATGAAATGTTCACTATGGCTGAAGGAAAGTCCATTCAGGACATGATGGGTCGTTTTCAGACGATCACCAACAACTTGAAGTCCCTTGGGAAAGTTTATACTACCAAGGAGAATGTCACTGAAATCCTTAGGAGTGCCTAAGGAATGGAGGCCACTTGTTACTGCAATCATCCAGGCCAAAGATCTTTCTACCTTGACCTTGGATGATCTGGTGGGAACGCTGCAAGTTCATGAATAGGAGTTGCATCTTGATAATCCTGGAAAGAAAAACAAAGGGATTGCCTTAAGCTCAAAAATCCAACAGCTCAAAGGCTTTAAAAGCTGATGAATCAAGCGATGATGTTGATCAAACCGATAATGAAGCATCAGACGATGACGAGCTATCATTTATCTCCAGAAAAATTCAGAATATGTGGAGAAAGAAAAATGACTTGAAAAGAAGGCAATTTCAGAAGAAAAACTTCAAGGACCATGCTGAGTACAAGGACAAAGGTCAGAAGGTCTGTTTCGAGTGCAACAAACCAGGCCACTTCAAAGCTGACTGTCCTATGTTAAAAGACAAGAAGTTCTTCAAAAAGAAGAACTTCATGGCAACCTGGGAAGACCTTGATTCCTCTGAGGAAGAAGAAGAAGCAAATAATGAAGCTAACCTCTGTCTATGGTCCAATGCTCAAAATGAAGACTCTTCGGACAATGAACAACTTATTGTTCTCGAAGAAAGAAATCAGGAAGTTACTCCTGCAAGAGGCTGGAATGTTCCACTCATTTTCAATGGAACGGACTATCCTTACTGGAGATCCATGCTGTAAATGTACGTTCAAGCTAAAAACTTTGAGTTATGGAATGTATTCACTGATGGAGATTCTTGAATACGTACAACAGCATCTAAGCCCGAAGCTGAATGGACGAACGAAGATGTCAGAAGGTACTCTCTAAATGCTCGTGCCAACTTGTGTATCATCGATGCCTTAGATCGACCAAGGTTGGAGATGGTTTTGCAGTTTCAAACTGCTAAGGAGAAGCTGGACACCTTAGATCGTCTATTCGTACCAAGGAGTCATCCTGCTTCAAACATCTGCCTGATGGCAAGCACTTCATCAGACGATGAATGAGACGACCCGCCGCCCCATTAAAGAACCTAAGATATTAACTAACCTTAACCATATATAAATGTTAGCGCGCTTTATTAAGAAAACAAAGCGAAGCGGAAAGGTAAAAGTGGAAAACGAAAACAAAACTAAAGCACGCAACATATTAGAGTACACAGCTACAAAATATAAAAAATATTTATACATGCATTAGCTGCCCCATCAGTAGGGCTACGGTAGTAATATATACAAGCATAAGTACATCTGAAATTGAAATAAAACAAAGTACATCGAAAGACAGAGAAAGACCCTCGCGCTCACAGCTCAAAATACATCAAAAAGCCCTCACATCACACTCCTATGCAGACGCATTGGCGGCATTCCGTCACCGACGACGGCGATATCCTGAACTACCCTGTCCCCCACCATATATGCGCTTATAGAACCACAAGAGCACCTACTCTAATGAGGAAGTCGCATCCTCCTCTGGTGCAGAAACTCAAAGCCTCTCGAGGTTGGAGTTCGTGGCTCGTCCACCGGCATCAGGCTCATAAGGAGTGCCCTCCAATTCCTCAGCGACTGGCTCCTCCACAGGATCTTCCCGCAAAACAGAAAACATAAACACAGAAAAGACAGGGAGATAAGAAACATGCGTATCATCAAACATGAGAGAGGGGTAATAGTATAACATATATACATGTAGCACACAACACATAGAAAACATGCATCACACCAACAACAATCTCTCAAATCACACGTCACATCCATCTCAAAGATTATTCTCTCAGATCAAACCTCTACAAGGGATACTAATCCCTATATGCATGTCGACCGATTTCATCACGTCCCTAGTTGGACATCCCCGTTGGAATCAATAATGTCCCTAATTGGACATTGTGAACACAAATTTTGTCCCCATCTTTTTTGAATTAATTTAATCTAATTTAATTTATATTTTTATTTCAGAAATAAAAATAAATGAAGAAACAAAAAAAAGAAATAAAGAAAAGAGATAAAAAGGAAGAAAAGGAAACCAAAAAAGGGGAATTGGGTTCCAAACCAATCCCCACCAAGAAAAAAGAAAAAGGGCTCCCAAACCAAATATAATAGCCCAAACTCACACCTCCTGAACCGGGTCGCGCTTGACATGATTCGCGACCCGCACCCATTTCCCTCTCCACTAAACTGAACTCACGCCCCTTACCCACCAGAAACCGGGTCGCGCGAGACCCGGTTCACCAACCCGGCCCACACTCCTCTTTCTCTCCTCTTCCTCTTCCCTATCACAACCCTAGCCGCCTCCCACCTCTTCTCCCTTATCTCTTTCCCTCATCGCACCATGGCCGAACCAAGCCTTCTCCTTCACCTTCATCATTGCTTTTCTACCTTATCCTGCCTCCACTGCTCCTTTGTCTCCTTTTTCCTCGCATCTCCGCCCACCATAAATGTCTCACCGCCATCTATCTTCTGCTCACGTCCTGCCTCCGCCCACCATAGCCATCCCATCATCTCAGCTTCGGCCTCCAACCCAGCCAACATCCCATATCGCAAGCTTATCTTGCATGTGCCCTCATCAGCATTTTTTTGACAGCAGCTTGAAGAAAAGGGTCCGAGATTGCGGCTTGGGACACGTGTCAACCGTAGAAACGAAGAACATCCTTCTTCTCTGAGCAAAAATGAAAAGGAGCGCCTGAGGAGTCTTATTCATTCACGCTATATCCGATCTGCTCCCCAATTTCGCCTAAAAGCCTTTCAATCCAACTGCAGAAGTGTCAAGAACATTTAATAGCATTAAATTTTCCATCATGAAGGAGGCAAGTGGAAGGAGGCCAGTTGTGAAATTTCTACTATAAAAGGCATGAAGATGAAGATCAAAGGGTTCGAAAATTTGGGGAAAAATTTCTTTTTGAAAATCTGAATGCTGTTTTTGATATTTTCCTTTTTGCTCTGTAATTTAGGGAGAAAATTTTCGAAATTTGGGGCTTCTTTGGGTCTGAAAATTTTGGGAAATTTTTTAGAGAGGGTTTGATTTGTTCCTAGGTATTCTGTTGTTGCATTTTGTAACCTGGGAATTTTCTTTTGTAATTGCTGATAGCACTGGATCTGCAAGCACAGGGAAGGACCTTGATAATGTTCCTCTCCTGACTATCCCGATAGTAAGGCAAGCAATTTTTGAATCAAATGTTAAATTTTTAGTATGCAGTGCCTGCTGCACTCAATACACTTGATAGAGAATCTGATTATCTTGTTTGTGCTTAGATTGTTGTACTGATTTTATTGCTTTGGACATTCACTGTGATGAGCCTGATGATCTAAAATTAATTCTATCATGCTTTGAATATGTTTGATGAAATGTATGTCCTAAATTTTATGTTCACATGCTATGTATTTTAATCAAACAAAATTGAATTGTATGTATTTATTGAAGCCATTTGGTTGCCTCAGTTTGGTTTACTCACGCATCAAAGCTCAAAGCTTATTCATTTTTTTTAGAAGTAAATTTATCTTGATTATAGAACTCTGAAGCACGTAGGTACTTGTTTTTCTTCGATAACTTTTGTTACTAGGTTGCAGGCATTGTTTTGATACTGTGATGACTATGACAATTTTTCTTTTGTTGAATTTTAATGGTTTATGTGTGCATCTTGTTTAGTGTTGGATAGCTAATTTAATTCTGGAATAAGCTTTAGATGTGAGAATGGTTTGAAGCATTCCCTTTGATTTGATCAAAAAATATGACGATGTTGTGTGAAATAAGATTAATACATATGAGGCTAGAAGTCCAATTTTTTTTCCTTTCCTTTCACACACTTCAGTGTTCTGCTCATACTTGGCACCATATTTTCACTCATCATATTAAGTTTGGTAGCAAAAGGGTAGGTTGACAAATCTCTTAATAGGGCTCGTGTTTATTGTGAACTTAAGTTAATTTGCAAAACTTGTTCGTTGTTCCCTGGGCTGCACGGTTATGGCAACAATCAAGCCATGAAAATTTACTCTTGGCAAGTTTAGTGGGTGATGTAAAACTGCATAGAAATTTGTTTGTGTTTTATGGTCCAGTAAACTGATTTTATTGTGCTAAATCTAATTCCTTTTGTGAAGCTAGGCACATTTAATCTAATACCCAAATGGAATGAAATCTTGGATGGTAAAAATGAGTTGGAAGGCTAATCCTATTTTGTCTTGTTTGAATTGAAATCTTTTTTTTAAGTGAGTAAAAAATGGTCTTTTCATAAATATTATTTCATGCCTTTTTTATATGCCTGTTATGAAGTTTCAAGTTTTTGGTGATGTCTTTGACTATACGCTAAGCTTCACTGGTGTAGTAAAAATGATCAATTTGATTCTAATGATTTGTTGGTTCCCCTTTTTTACGTAAACAATCAATTTATTTTTGTAATAGAATTAAAAAAAAATTACAATCTTCATTTACTATGTTACTCTTCAAGACATAAATAAAATCTTTTAATAAAAGGGATCAATATGATTATCCAATTTATTGATTCCTCATCGCTTGAGAAAGTCTAAGTTTTTGCAACTTGACCTCTCAAAAGCTCTTTTTTTTTTTTAATAAATAAATAAATTTTTTTACACTAAAATATAAACTATTAAAATTCCTTTCCAAATGATTTACTTCCCAATATAATATTTTAACTAAAGGAAATCGATCCAGTTATACGACTTATTGATTCCCTAATCAATTAAGAGAAATTTAAGCATCTACAGCTTAATCTCTTAAAGTTTCTTTTAAAGATAAAAAGTTTCCTTCACACAAAAAATATAAACTATGAAAACCTTTTTGTATAGAGAAAAGGATCAATTTCGCTGCAACAGCTTGTTGATTCTATGGCTTGAGTCATTTTAACTGAAATAGTTCAATGACTCATTTTCAATAAAAATATTTCAAATTTTTTTTTTTTAACGAAAAAGGGGTTAAAATAATAATTTGCACAATCAAAGGGTAACCTTTGTTTGCGATGAATGTTCTAGGGTGCCATGGGGATAAGCCCTCATGTCTTCCCTAGACATAACCGACTCCCGAATCCTATTATTCTCTAGATATATATAAAAAAAAAAAAGGATCAGTTCCTGTTTAATAAAAGGGTTTTTCCAATATTTCCCTATTTAAAAAAAACTTTCCCAAAATAAAAACGATAAAAAAAGGAGGCGAAACCTCCCTCCGGTCACGCCGGTTGCGACAGACATCCCCGTAGGGATCAATACATCACGTCCCCAATTGGACATCCCCGTAAGGATCAATACATCACGTCCCCAATTGGACATCCCCGTAAGGATCAATACATCACGTCCCCAATGGGACATCCCGCCTTGGGATCAGTGGTACACATCTCGCCCCCATTTGGGCATCCCCCATTGGGATCAAATATGCTATGATATGCAACAAACATCCATCATAGGTTGATACCGGAACCTCACACCTAAGCACTCGGCCACAACCATGATGCATTGCATCGACATCAACATCAACATCGTCACGACGCCTCGCGTCCACGAGCCACAGCTCCACAGTCAGAACCATGACGGTATCAACCCACACAACACATCAACCTCACCATACTTTCATCAACATCAACATCAACCAATCAACAACAATGACATCATCGTAGCAATAAGCATGCTAATACACATATCATCATATATGCAGATAAACAAATAATCAC
The DNA here is from genome assembly GCA_039655645.1 of Ammopiptanthus mongolicus. Classification (NCBI taxonomy): domain Eukaryota; kingdom Viridiplantae; phylum Streptophyta; class Magnoliopsida; order Fabales; family Fabaceae; genus Ammopiptanthus; species Ammopiptanthus mongolicus. The sequence continues at coordinate 55,504,361 of CM077346.1, read as the reverse complement.
ATAGACAATTTAGCATGCACATCACATCAACCTAAACAACAACGTCATCTAGCCTAGGGTATTAACTTAGCGATGATAGCCCCAAAGATACCTACACCTAGGGTTTAGGTACTTTGCCACTGTAACACCCCAGTTTTCGCTTGCTTGTTATAAAGTGTTGTTATATATGTTATCCATGTTGTTATATATATATATATATATATATATATATATATATATATATATATATATATATATATATATATATGTTATGTGTTGTTATGCTTACGTTAGATGTTTAGGGACGCATTTTGGAGTAGTTAACCTTAGAACGAGCCTATCAGTGATCCTGTCAGGACAGCATGCCCGTTCTCATGGTTAGCACGCCCGTGCTCTAGGCGCGCACCAGAAACGCGTTTTGGGCTTTAGGTCGACCTGTTTCGTCTCAATCCTTTTTATACCTCCTTTGATCAACCTAAAACTCATGGCCGTCATTCCTAGAGTTAGAAACAGCCATCTTCAACCTTTATCTTGGGTTTCCATTGAATCCTTTGAGCATTCTTCAACCCCCAATCCTTGTTTGGGTGTTTTTCATCAAGAACACATCCCTGTAGTGCTCTCTGTTGCGTTTGGGGGATAAGTTGCTAGCTTAGTGTTAATCTGAGGTAAGGTAACCATCCCTTTTCATCCTTTTCCTTGAATCCTTTGAGTTAGTGTTGAACTGTTTTCTCCCTGTCAAACCAGACTTTGTTGTTCGTGCGCCAATGTTGTGAACGACAACTAGCAGATTAGTTCCCCAAGGATCTAATCGAGGTATATATATAACCCTTGTGTTAATTCCCTTTCCTTTTCCTTGTTTAGGGAATTAACTTATCCTTTTGCCTTGGCATTCTTGGTCAAGCTCGTTGAACCTGTTAAACCCGTTGGAGGAGTCAAGTGTGGACTTTGCTCTTGTTGGATCATAGGCTGGAATTGTCATGCCAGGTATGTGGAGAAGGGATTAATATAACATATAGGTTTTAGGGTAGCGTAAGATGAGGGTTAACCCATGACCCTGTTTATGTGATAGATGCCTTAATTGATGTATGAATTTGTTATAGTTGTTTATACATGATATTAATTGTTTTATTGATTTATGTGACTCTGGCATGAATGATATGATGTTGACGATGATGTGTGTTGGTATGCCATAATTAAGTGAGTTGGTATGTTGAAACTGCTGTTAAAACTATGTTAATGACAATATAGGGATGCTAGCGCTAAGCCTAAAACTAGGATTAGTCTAATTGATGTACATAAAACATCAAGATGTTGATGAGGGGTGAGATTATTGCCAATGGATTAGTCAAGAACCTTAGGATTGATTTGGAGTGTTGAAATGTAGAAAAAATTACTAAGTTTCCAGAACTGAGAACTCTGTAACACCGTTGAGCACCCCCGTGCTCAATATCAGCACGCCCGTGCTCTACACCCAGAAAAGCCAGCACGAACGTGCTCTCAGCAGCACGCCCGTGTCGGAAAAACAAGAAAAGTGACACTGTTTAGTGTTGGAATAGGTGGCTTCGACTCAAGAGGGGAGGGGTGAATTGAGTCTTAAAGATTCTTCTTTAAGTTTTTCGAAAATTATTTTTCTCAAAATCAATTATAGAAGCTAACACAAACAATTATAATATAATGAATATATAAAGAGTGTAAGGGAAGAAAGGCGTGCAAACCAAATTTTTATCCTGTTCAGTTCACCACCGTTGGTGACCTACGTCCAGTCCCTAGAATAAATTTCTGAGTTTTGTCCGCTATAGTCAAGCTTACAAGGCGTTTGAAAAATCGTTACAACCAGAGCTCTCCTTACTTGGGATACCTCACCCTAGTCCAAGAGCCTCAAACAAATAAACAAGGGATACCTCACCCTTTTACACAAACTGAGGGATACCTTACCCTTAACCTAGTTTCAGCAATAAGAATAAGATGACACACTCCACTAGTGTAGATGGATACAAATTGAAGTCCTGTGAGATTGATAATAATAAAAATAATAGATGGCTCAATGTGATTTCAGAAATTGTTTGCAAAAGCTCTTTGTTTCAGTAAAAGATCTCGTGTATGTTTTGTGTGTCTTCAAGAGCTGCTAAAAACCCCTTTTTTAAAGCAAAGGAAAATATGTTCGTTTGTCTCTAAAAAAGGAAGGAGAGTAATGCGTAGGGATTTTCATATTTTCACAATAAATGTGCCAAACAATCAATTGGCTTAATTTCACAATCGATTGGCTTTTCTAAAAGAAATAATCTTGACCGATTATAACCGATTTATCTGATTATGAAAATCGATTGCCCAAATCGATGTGAGGAGTTGGAAAATCGATTGATGCACAATGTAAAGTGATTTTAGGCTCAACAATCAATTTTTATAAGTGAAAATCGATTTTCAAAATCTGTTTATACAGGTGCAAATCGATTTGTGAATCTCCACAATCGATTGATATTTTAAGATGGAGCAAAGGAGCTTGTGATAACCGATTTGAACAGCTTTGAAATTGATTTGAATGGCTTTAAATTTGAACTTTTGATTTCAGCATTTGACCAACGAATAAATCATATTTGGATTTGATATCAAAGAGTCATTTCAAAATATTAATAAGGAGTAATGAGATGAAGATTTAAAATGCATTTTTGAAAATAATCATACTTGATTGAAAAAAAATGATTTTGCTTTCCATCATTAATACCCCGAGCCAAATTATTACTAAATAAAATCAATCTCTTACAATAATATCTAAGACTTGATGCTTTACCCATTTGATCCTTTGGTCTTGATATTTGAGATTCAGGTACTCCATAATAATTTGACTTTATGCGCTTTGTACCTGCATACTATACCAACATATCCTTTTGACTTTTATTAATGTTTGTCATTCATCAAAGTATATATAAGTAGGTAATTACATACTCTCCCTTTTTGATTATGACAAACCTTAACTTCTTACTTGAGTAATGTAGTGTCAGAGTTATATGAGCAGCTTGTGAGCGTGGGATGGATCTCCCCTTTTCTAAAACACCTTACTCAATAGATGCATTAATAGACTTTACAAGGCATAAGATCAAATTATAAGACAATGCAGGTGTATTATTGATATGCTCCCCCTGAATGATTCAATGTTATGCATCAAGAATTGTTCAATTTTCTCCCCCTTTTGACATGATAAAAAAGAAGGCAAATGGAGAAACTATATCATCCATTAAAAATACTTAAAGGATAGTATTCATTCATCAAAATATGGAAAAGTGGACGATGAAATAGAAAACACCAATTGAAGAGACAGAAGTACAAGAGATTGCAATCAGTATATATGTAACTCCTACACCATCTAATCATCAGAATGCGGAAGCTCGGCGTTAGCAGCCTCATCAAGCGTTGCCTGAAGGATGTCAGTGTGAGAGGTGGTGGGGGAGTCGGGAGGCGTAGGAATATGGAGTGCCTGATCGCAGTAAGCTGTCTCTCATGACGCCGGAGAGTGGTTATCATCTGAGCATTTTGAGCCACAATTTGCTCTAAGAGGGCCTCCGAGGATGGACGTGAGGTGAACGAGACAGCCGCGGGTGCAAGTGGCGGAGCAGCACGGAGAATCTCGTCCGTGTTGTGGGCAGTAGGATAGTATGAGTAAACCCAACGACCCTGGTCTCGCTTGATCCCCATTTAGGACACAGCAATCTAAGCCATGATACGAGTGACAGCACGCTCCGCAAGGCATTCCTCAGAATCAAATGGGACACGAAAAGTGCGGAGGATACGTGTGACTAAAGCAGGATAATTAAGTCTCCCACGCTGCTGGTAGCGAACCATGTGCTACACTAAACAGTAGCCCCAGCTGGTCTTTTTCTCATGCATGAGTGCCCAAAGAGAAAGAATGTCATCTTGCTGAACAAATGAAAAGTTTCAACCCCTAGGAAGCAAAATACGGTAGAGAACATAGTGCACTAGACGAGTTTCTAGAGGCAAATCAGTGGCGAAGGTGGTGCATTCTTGACGTGCGTGAGGCGCAAGCAAGTCCTCAAGTGCCTCTGGTTTAAAAACTGTGAACCAGGCAGCAGATTTTACAGTTGCTTCGTCTTCCTCGTCTTCTCCATCTTCATCATTGTCCTCATCGTCATCATCTTCAACAGGAAGGCAACGGGCCCATGAAAGGGGACACATGCAATTTGGCTGAAGCGTGCATGGGTCATAGAGATGCGAACACCTTTAACTTCAGAGGTGACTTGTTCTCCATCAAAAGCAAGATCGGAGTAGAAAAGACCGGTAAGAACGGGGTAGACATCATCGCAATAGGAGAGGAAGGTGTTCAAGTCATACCGTTCAAAGATTTGATGGAAGGAGAATCTCTGGGTTTGAAAAAGGTTGAAGTCTACAATCCTAGCATTAAGAAGTTTGCGGTCCCGAAAGCGTTTGTCGAATCTGGACTTGTGGGACCCAGTACAAAAATAGAGACGTTCTGGGTTGGTATGGCAGGGGGCAGGGCGTGGAGTTTGAACACTGGTTGCCTCAGTGTCATCAGGAGTGCTTCAGCTGGAAGTAGCAGTGGTGGGGCGGCTGGAGGAGGCAGTGGTGTGGCGGTTTTGGGGTGAGGAGTTACCGACATTTTTGGTTCTGGCCATGGTGAATGGAGGACAGGGAGGCAAGAAGTAGGGAAGGTGAAGAGGAGGATATACAATGGTGGTTTCTATAGAGAGGGAAAGGTGAGGCGTGCGGCTGTTTTGTGATGAAGTTTAAGAGTTTTGTGGTTTGGTTGAGTAATGAGGATCCAATGGTCACAAATCGATTCTGAGAGGGTGCTAATCGATTTGGATAATCGATTTCAAGAACGTAGCAATCGATTCGGAAAATCAATTTTGGTGAAGGTTCAATTGATTGTGGACTGGTGGTGTAGGGCGGAGAGACCAAGGAAAATCGATTTGTCTCGTGGGACAATCGATTAGCTGAACTGATTTGGGAAATTGATTGGGGGTACAGATGAGGCTTGACTCGCTGAAAATCGATTCATGAAATCGATTATTCCATAGGGGAATTGATTCGTAAAATCGATTTACATACTCGATTATCAAGGCAGTGTTAATCGATTTTGAAGGCCATTGGAGCGAGAAAAGTCCAGCATCAGTGTGTTTTGAAGAAGAATGATTAATAGCAAAATGAGAACAGAGAGAATTCAATTAAGCATATATAAAAATGAATTTAGCTTATGCAAGATGAATCCAAAATGCCTAATTCCTTTTGAATGTAGAAGAAGCTGTCCTTATTAAGGGGTTTGGTGAGAATGTCAGCTAATTGCCTAGTGGTGTCCACATGTTCTAAAACATAATCCCCATTTTGCACATGATCCTGAATGAAATGGTGTCTGATCTCAGTTTGCTTTGTCCTAGAGTGTTGAATGGGGTTCTTAGTCAAGTTTATAGCACTAGTGTTATCACATCGAATATGAATGCGATCATGTTGGACACCGTAGTCCAACAGTTGTTGTTTCATCGAGAGGATTTGGGCACAACAACTACCTGCTGCCACATACTCTGTCTCAGCAGTAGACAATACCACACTAGCTTGTTTTTTTGCTAAACGAAGAAACTAAGGCACTACCTAGAAAATGGCATGTCTCACTAGTACTTTTCCTATCTAACTTGCATCCTGCAAAGTCAGAATCGAAATACCCAACTAAGTTACATATGGCCCCTTTGGGGAACCACATGCCCATGTTTTTAGTTCCTTTTAAGTATCTCATTATGCGCTTAACAACAGTAAGGTGGGATTCCCTAGGATTAGCTTGATATCTAGCACACATGCAGACACTAAACATATTGTCAGGCCTACTTGCAGTAAGGTACAAGAGAGAATCGATCATATCTTGATATTCGGTCAACTCAACAGGCTTACCATTTTCATATTTGTTCAAGTAGCATGAGTAATTTCCTTGGCACTTTCCATTCCAATTCTATTTAAGAGTTCACGACTATACTTCGATTGATTGATAAAAATACCATGATTTGTTTGTTTAAGAGTTCACGACAATACTTCGAAGAAATTTAATTCGCCCATAATTGACATTTCAAATTCTTCCTGCATATGCTTGGCAAATTCTTTGCAAAGAACCTCATTAGTAGCACCAAAAATTATATCGTCTACGTAAACTTGTACAAGAAAAATATCATGTGTTTTTATTTTACTAAATAAAGTGGTATCGACTTTCCCTCGCGAAAAACCTTTGTCCAAAAGAAATTTACTAAGGCGTTCATACCAAGCTCTAGGAGCTTGGTTTAAACCATAGAGCGCTTTCTTTAGTCGAAACACATGATTCGGTAATTCAAAGTTTTCAAAGACAGGAGGTTGACTTACATACACCTCTTCTTGTATAAAGCCATTTAAAAACACACTTTTTACATCCATTTGGTATAGCTTAAAATTCATGATGCACGCAAATGCAAGTAGCATGCAAATGGCCTCAATTCTAGCGACGGGTGCATACATCTCCTCATAGTCTATACCATCTTCTTGATTGTACCCTTTGGCTACAAGCCTACCCTTATTTCTAACAATAATTCCATTTTCATTTAGTTTATTTCTAAATATCCATTTGGTTCCCATTATCTGAGTGTTAGGTGGCCTTCGGACTAGTTCCCATAATTGGTTCCTTTCAAATTAATTCAATTCCTCTTGAATGGCTAATAACCAGAATTCATCACAGATAGCATTCATCACGAAGAATACTGTAGAAATCTCATCTATAATGGCAACATGGGCGTGCTCATCAGTCAGCACGGCCGTACTCATCGCGATTAGGACCGTGCTTGCTTTAGTCAGGCCTTTATTCTCTGAGTCAGTCCTTGCTTCACTTTGGCACGACCGTGCTGATATTTGGCACGACCGAGCTAAATCTTTAGAGGTCAGCTTCAAGTCTTTTCGTAAGGCTTTGTTTGGATGGATGGCTTTAGAGGGTTAGCACGGGCGTGCTCTTGCATGGCACGGCCGTGCTAGCCTCATAACTTCAGTATTCTGCCCAATTTAGCTCTAAAACCTTCATTAATCTTTATAAGTTCATCAAACTGCCTCTAAAGCATCAACACCATTTAACACATGCTATCAACTTTGACCAATAAGCATCAAAGGTGATTTAAAAACATCAAACTTGATCAATAAGCATCAAGAATGATTTAACCAATAACATCGATAACAGTATATCGTTACCCATGACATCATCTTCTCATTAATTAATCTCTTTATTAAGTCTCCATTATTACATCTTACCATATCATTGTCCTAGTTCATTAATTATCCTCAAGGTCGTGTTTTATAATCTCTTATATCATATTTTTATTCCAAAAGGGGTATTAAATCTCTTTTTATTTAAAATAGTGAAGTTTCTTAATTCTGACACGGCTTGAGCACGGGCGTGCTGTGCGAGAGCACGAGCGTGCTAAACAGCGTCACTCTTCTCGTTTTTCCAACACGGACGTGCTACTGAAAGCACGGGCGTGTTGGCTTTACTGGGCAAAGAGCACGGGCATGCCAATATTGAGCACGGGCATGCTCAACGCTGTTACAACGTCTCAGTTCTAGGAACTTAGTATTTTCTGTAGATTTCATCACTCCAAATCAATCCTAAGGTTCTTGACTAATCCATTGGCATTAATCTCACCCCTCATCAACATCTTTATGTTTTATGCACATCAATTGGACTAATCCTAGTTTTAGGCTTAGCGCTAACATCCCTATGTCTTTTATTAACATAGATTTAACAGCAGTTCCAACTCATACAATCATGGCATATCATCATCATCATAAACAACATCATAAACTTCATGCCAAGATCATACAAACCATTTAAAACAATTAACAACATGTATAAACAACCACAACAACTCTATACAACAATTAAGGCATATAGCACACAAATAGGGTCATGGGTTAACCCTCATCATATGCTACCCTAGAACCTATATATATGTTATACTAATCCCTTCTCCCCATACTTGGCGTGATGATACCAGCCTATGAGCCAACAAGAGCGAATTCCAAGCGTGACTCCTCCAAACGGGTTCAACAGGTTCAACGAGCTTTGACCAAGAGCGCCAAGAAAGGACAAAGGTAGTTAATTCCCAAATAAAGAAAGGAAAGGGAATTAACACAAGGGTTATGTACATATCTCGATTAGATCCTTGGGGAACTAATTTGCTAGCTTCCATTCACAGCACTGGCACACGAACAACGGAGTCTGGTTTGACAGGAAGAAAACGGCTCAACACCAAATTCAAAAGATTCAAAGAAAATTATGAACAGGGTTGGTTACCTTACCTCAGAGTAACACTAAGCTAGCAACTTAACCCCAAACGTAACAGCAAACACCACAGGGATGTGTTCTTGATGAAGAAATTCAATAAGGATTGGAGAACGCTCAAGGATTCAATGGGAACCCAAGAGAAAGGTAAAAGACGGCTGTTTCTAACTCTAGGAATGACGGCTACGAGTTTTATGTCGAGCAAAAGAGGTATAACAAGGATTAGAGCAAAACAGGCTAACCAAAGAGCCCAAAACGCGTTTTGGTGTGGGCGTGCTCACTGGTTTGGCCCTAACTTGAGTTATGTGTGTCCGATTTAGGTGATCTTGGTGGCATTAGAAAGCTAAGAGAATTTCCTACAAAATCATGTTTCACGATCCATTCCTAATTCGGACTCTAACAGGGTCAAAAAATGAGATATAAGTTCAACGTTAAAATGATACTTGTTTCTACATAGGATCTTTAGGAGATTAGAGGATAATCTTATCTATTCAACGATTGAATCTCTATGACATCTAATTGATCTTATATCTGCACAACTACAATTACTATAAATATAGATATCTTATAATAATATAAACATGATCTAAATATGAATACAGATAATCGTACATTATTATAATTTTATTACGCATTAATACAAGTGATCCGGTATTAATATAAACATATGTATAATTTATGACATATAAACAAATATATGATCACACATTAATTACACACATCATATTAGTCCATACGAGATCACATAGAAGCACACGAGATCACGTACTTATATACTAATATAATCAATATATTCATATAGATAAGATCATGTATTAATACATATAATATAATTAATGATTAATAATATAAATATAATTATGCACAATTTTCTATTAATACAGTCAATCGTATATTAATATAAGCATAATTAATATAAATCATTTACATATCAGTAATATATATATATATATATATATATATATATATATATATATATATATATATATATTATAACCATACAAACATAAGCGTGTTTGTTATCACTTAAAATATAGACACATAAATATATATTCATATAGATACTTATAAAATCCAGTGACGATGCAAACAAGCATATTGTCAAATATTATACTACTAATAATGGTAATAATAATAATACCTATAATTACAGCAACACATACATACCCATACGAAAAACGAGGTGTTACAGTCGCTGTACACCCTTGATAGGCGCGCTTTCTTTTCTCTCTCTGTGTGTCGTTCCTCTCCCAATCCTGATAGCTAGCACTACGCTATCTCTGACGTTGGTTTGCTCGCATGGACTGACTAGAGGTATTGCTACTTTGCAATACTGGTGATAGAGAAAAATCCCTCGCTTTGTGGTGATAGCAGCAGCATTCCTCTGATCTGCTGCACTATAGCTGTGTAGATCAAATTGCCATTCACACCTTAGCAATGTTCTTGATTTAGCAGTGCTGCCAACGTACTTACAGTGTTCGTGGTAAAGCTACGCTTCAAGAGATAAACACAATATCCTTGTGATTCATGTGTGTTACGTGGTCCTTTAGTAAAGGGGTTTTTTTCGCTCAAGTGGTTTTTATAAATTGTTTTTAAAAATTGTCCCTCTTGAAACCCCAACAGCGGTATCAGAGCGTCTGGTCGTAGTTTGCAATGTATCCTAGGATTGTTTGCCATTGTATGATAACATGTTTATTGCTTTTAAATATGATTTCTTTGTTTAAAAGCATGTTTGTATGATTTGTATGTGATATAAATCTCTTCAAACATGTTTTGTGTGGTTGGTTGTGCTCTTGACATAAATAAGGATTCGCTTCTGGAATCTTGTTGCGCCGTTGCTCCCTTTAGCACGACTGTGCACGTTTGAGTTAGCATTAGTGAACGCGTAGCACGATCGTGCGCTGTTTGGCACGACCAAGCCACTTTTGAACAGCGTCAGTAAGTTTTCCGCATGGTAGGGCGCCGTTTTGCACGCCCGTGCACATGTGGAACAACGTCAGTGAGTTTTCAGCACGACCATGCGCCATTTGGCACGACCGTGCTGGTGGACAGAATGTCATTTTGTCTCATTTTCACATATTTATAAATTGTTAATTAAATGTGCGGTATATGGTTATGGTCCTAGTTTTGGTGTTTTATTTTATTTGGTACATACGGCCTGCGTGTCGTGATTTATTGTATTTATTTTATAAATACGGCCTGCGTGTCGTGACATATACTTTATTTATTTTATTTTATTTTAAATTTTGTAAATTGTTCAGGTTGCATGGAGGCAACACGAGATCATGATGCCAGTGGGAGAAACTTTGGAAGTTTGCTCGAGGGTCAAAAATTGTAATAATTAGTTTTAATTATTACACATTAGGAGGCCATAATCATAATACCTTTTATATGTCTTGTATGTTTATGTATGTGATGCATGAAATGTATGAGATGTATGATTTAAATTTGGAATTTAAATTGTATGATAGCATGTATGTCATTGCATGCTTAATATGTTTTGAATGTATGTAAGCTAGTATGCCATGTTTGCTATGAGAGACGTTTATATAATAAACAAGCCGGTGAGATCACTTAATTATTAAATTCCCTCAATAAATTAAGTTATTAAAGGCCTCCTGATGCATGGTACTCGTCAAGGCCAGAATCATTTAAGTGTGGGTCATGCTACAGCTGAGCACCTTAATATATTCCGGTGAGACGCGAAAGGTGAAATAACCTACTGCCAACCATTAGGTTGAACTTAACTAAGCATATTCAATAGGATTGAAATGGCTTAGAGACATGTGGTTGGGCAATAATCCATATGATGGATTAGAATAAGGAGTTATTCACCCAACTGGTCCAAGAATTACGTTGGATGTATTTAGAAAGGAATTTCCTACCTAAATAGCCGAGTTCTGGGCGATCAGCCACAGCTGACTTAGAACGAGATGAAATATGGATCTTTGTCCCACTAGATAATTTTTCAACGGGATTTTCCAAGTCAATGATGAAGGTCATTGATTTGAGTAAAATAGTGGGAGCCTATTTAATAAAGACCTATTAAATATGTTTTAAAATCATGATACTTATACTTTGCATATTTATTTTATGTAGATATCCATGGCACCAAACACAACTAATAATATGTCACTGCGATCTTTCCTTGAGAAGGACAAGTTATCTGGAAATAATTTTCTGGATTGGTACTGAAACCTGAGGATTGTCCTTAGGCAAGAGAAAAAGTTATATGTTCTTGAGGAGACTGCTCCTAAACTAACCGAGGATGCGTCTAGGGCTGACAGAGATACTTACAAGAAGTATCAGGATGATACCCTGGATGTTAGCTGCCTCATGCTTGCCACCAGGGGCTCTGAGCTTCAGAAGCAACATGAGAACATGGAGATGTTCGATATCAAAATGCTCTACCAAGAGCACGCGAGGCATGAGCGCTTTGAAGTTTCCAAAGCCCTATTTAATTGTAAGCTGGCAGAAGGAAGCCAGTTGGACCTCATGTACTCCTTTTGATTGGGTATATTGAGAGCCTTGAAAGATTGGGTTTTCCACTGAGCCAAGAGTTGGCTACAGATGTAGTTCTGTAGTCGTTGCCAGAAAGCTACACTCAATTTATCATGAATTACAACATGAATGACATTGACAAAACTTTGCCTGAACTACTAGGCATGTTGAGAATTGTTGAGCAGAACATTAATAAAGGAAAAGGTAAATCCATAATGATGGTTGATTCTGGAAAGCAGGCTAAGAAGAAGCCCTAGAGCAAGAAGAAGGGCAAAGGCAAGAAAAAGTTTAAGCCTAGCACTTCTGGCTTGAAGCCCGTGGGCGGGGTAGCTAAGGAAGGCAATTGCCACCATTGTGGCCAACCTGGCCACTGGAAGAGGAGCTACAAGAAATACCTGGAAGAAAAAGAAGGGAAGTGAGACTTCCGCTTCAGGTATTTATGTTATTGATGTTAATTTATCTACTTCAGCATCTTGGGTATTTGATACTGGATGTGGTGCTCATATTTGTAATAATGTGAAGGGACTAAGAAGTAGGAGGAAATTGACAAAAGGTGAAGTAGACCTACGCGTTGGAAATGGAGGAAACGTTGCTGCATTATATGTAGGGACTTATGTTTTAACTTTATCTACTGGGCTTGTTTTGGAACTTCATAATTCTTATTATGTTCCCGTTATTAGCAAAAACATCATTTCTGTTTCTTGTTTGGACAAGAAGGGTTTTCATTTAACTGTTAAGGACAAATGTTGTTCTCTTTATTTGGATAATGTTTTGATTGCTAATGCACCATTGAGTAATGGACTTTATATTCTCGATCTCGATGTGCCCATATATAACATAAATACGAAAAGGATCAAACCCAATGGTTTGAATCTTTCATATCTTTGACATTGTCGTTTAGGCCATATTAATGAGAAACGCATCTTCAAACTCCATAAAGATGGATTATTGGATTATGAATCATTTGATACGTGCGAATCTTGTTTGTTGGGAAAGATGACTAAGGCCCCATTTACTAGTAATAGTGAAAAGGCCGGTGATCTTTTGGGCTTGATACATAGTGATGTATGTGGGCCATTGAACAAACCTGTTAGGGGTCGTTTTTCATACTTTGCCACATTTACTGATGACTTCTGTAGATATATGTATCTAATGAAACACAAATCTGAAACCTTTGAAAAGTTCAAAGAGTTAAAGAATGAAGTAGAAAACCAACTGGGCAAGAGTATTAAAGCCATATGATCAGATCGTGGTGGTGAATTCCTTAGCCATGAATTTGATGACTATCTGAAAGAGTGTGGGATAGCATCCCAACTCACTCCTCTTGGAACCCCACAATGGAATGGTGAGTCCGAAAGGAGGAATCGCACCTTGTTGGACATGGTACAATCGATGATGAGTCACTCAAATCTTTCAGACTATTTCTGGGGTTACGCATTGCTTGCAGCAGCTTTCACAATTAACCGTGTTCCAACAAAGGCGGTTGAACAAACACCACATGAAATGTGGAAGGGGGCGAAAGCCTAGTTTGTCTTTTATGAAGATTTGGGGTTGTCATGTCTATGTCAAACATTTAATCACAAATAAACTGGAACCCAAATCAGATAAATGTACTTTTATGGGGTATCCCAAAGAAACGAAAGGATACTATTTCTATAACCCCTCTGATGAGAAAGTGTTTGTCACCAGGACTGGAGTGTTCCTTGAAAAAGAATACATCTCTAAAGTAGAGAGTGGGAGAACAATAGAACTTGGAGAAATCCAAGCACCACAGAGTACTGAATCGTCTGCAATGGAACAAGAACCGAATCCACAAGATGTTGTGGTTCAAGAATCGGTTCAAGTAACATAAGAACCGTGGAGGTCAAACAGATCACGTACACAACCTGAGAGATTTGGACTTCTCCTAACTCAAGAAGGTGATGTACTGCTCATGGATCAAGATGAGCATGTTAGCTACCACGAGGCCATAGTTGGCCCTGAATATGAGATGTGGCTAGAAGCCATGGGATTCGAAATGGAATCCATGTACACTAACCAAGTTTGGACCTTGGTGGAGCCACCTGAAGGGGTAAAACCCATAGGGTGCAAGTGGGTCTTTAAAAAGAAGATTGACATGGATGGAAAGGTTAATACCTTCAAAGCGTGACTGGTTGCGAAAGGTTTCAAGCAAGTTCATGGTATACACTATGATGAAACTTTTTCTCCAGTTGCAATGATTAAATCTGTTCGAATCCTACTTGCTATTGCCACATACCATGGTTATGAAATCTGGGAGATGGATGTCAAAACTGCATTCCTTAATGGGAATCTACTCGAGGATGTGTACATGACATAGCCTGAGGTATTTATCGATTCAAAGGATGCTGAAAAGGTGTGCAAATTGCAGAGATCCATCTATGGACTCAAGCAAGCTTCCAGAAGCTGGAATCTTCGTTTTGATGAACCTGTGAGACAATTCAGATTCATCAAGAATGAGGATGAACCTTGTGTGTACAGAAAGGTTAGTGGGAGCATGATTGGTTTTCTTGTATTGTATGTGGATGACATATTACTCATCGGAAATGACATTCCTACACTATAAAATGTAAAGACATGGTTGACAAAGTGCTTCGGCGCTTCAATATGCATGATTCCAAGAAGGGTCTCTTGCCTATGTCACATGGCATATACTTGTCCAAGGGACAGTGCCCTACTACATCTGATGAGAGGGAACGCATGAATAAGGTTCCATATGCTTCGTCAATTAGATCTATCATGTTTGTTATGATATGACAAGCGGGTACCAATCTGATTCCGGTGAGAGTCATTGGAAAGTAGTCAAGAATATCCTCAAGTACTTGAGAAGAACTAAGGATATATTCTTGGTCTATGGAGGTGAGGAAGAGCTCATTGTAAAAGGTTGCACTGATGTTAGTTTCCAAACTGATAAGGATGATTCCAGATCGCAGTTAGGATTTGTGTTTTGCCTTAATGGAGGCGCTGGGAGCTGGAAGAGCTCAAAGCAGGAGACAATTGCCGATTCTACAACAGAGGCCGAGTATATTACTGCATCCAATGCTGCAAAGGAGGCTGTTTGGATCAAGAAGTTCATCTCTGAACTTGGTACTGTTCCTAGCATTGTGGACCTGATTGACCTCTATTGCGATAACAATGAAGCAATCGCACAAGCCAAGGAACCCAGATCTCACCAGAGATCCAAACACATACTTAGGCGTTTCCATCTCATTCGAGAGATTATCGATAAAGGAGATGTGAAGATATGTGAGACAACCCCTCCTCCGAGGTCCCATTTAGTAACCCAAACTCATATTCTTAACGTCACAGCGTAGCGTGATTAAATAAAAATGGGAAATATTAAAACAACCAATACTGATACCACGACTATATATAACATACATATAAAAGTACTGACTCCATCAATAGAGCCTACAACAACTGATACCAACTACAAACCTTCAGAGTACGCAACACATATAAATTGAAAGTATGACAACAAAATAAATTACATGCGACTTCCTCTCCTGGCCCCAAAAATACATTTCGCTCAAACCCATGTACTGGCCATAGCAATACTAAGACTGTCTACCCAACCACGACTCTAACGAGGGTAACGAGAGCTCCCAACCGAAACTCTAACGTATAAGGTGGGTCTACAGTGCCTCGTATAGCAACTCAAAATCTCCCATCATTGGGATCCGGGGCTCTCCCGCCAGCATTGGGCTCAACAGGTGTGCCATCAATCTCCTCGGGCAACTCCTCAACAGGATCTTCTCGTGCAATCGAGAATAGATAAAATACAACACTGAATAATACGGGAGACAAGAAACAACAATACATCATAAATAGGGAAACAACTATAAAATAAGCTATATCGATAGTAACATACAACAGAACAATAGTATCAAGCAATCATCTCCCAAATCATTCTCTTTTAGCTACTATCTCTCATATTCATGCAACTAACCACTATATGGACGCGATCATGACGCGACATCCCCAACAGATCAAGATGTCCCGTGCATCACTATACCACCCCTCATAATGCAGGGTTCGGACAACAGCCCTCAGGCTCAACTCATGGGTACGACATATTTCCCTACCCGCAGGCCAGGTCGGAACATTTGTCCATCGGTAACGACATATCCCCCCGTCCGCAGGGCAGGTCGGGACATTCGCCCGTTAACAACTCAACTTATGGGTACGATCATCTCCCCGCAGGAAAGATCGATCGACCATACGCCAACACAGTGATGAACAACAACGGTGCAACATGAACCTCACCGTCTCATCTGGGGATCAACAACTTAGTGTCTCAACCACAACTTGTGCACAACTACGACCAACTTTCTCTGGCTTAACCAGGTATCAACTTTATGTCTCGACATAATTATATCAACAAAATCTCTAGGTTGAGCACTATAACATATATATCCTCAAATTCCTCACCACATGTTCATCTCCCAACTTATCAGAAATTACTGCCTATCTCTACTCATACAACAGTAATCACAACATCATATCATAAGCAACCATAATCATGTTCAATAATCATGTTCATCATACTAAATACTCATCAACTCATAGGCAAATATTTAAGTAATCCTAAGCATGTTACTAGGCACAACATACATATTGACTGTATCGTATTAAGCATACTAACACACAAGCATACAACCTCGACATAACATAAAATCAACCTATCGGTCACTCGACCACTAGTAGGGTTTAGGTCGCCCTATGCATATCAATATAAACTATTTTATTCTTGCCTTCCCGACGATATTGTGGTTCTTTTCCCCACCTGAATAGTTTTCCCGCGTGCTTCCTCATGCAACTCTGATTGCGGCTCCGCATCTGGAAACCGTGCATGCTTTAGAATAATCAAGCACCATTTGATCCTTCACAACCAATCACAACCACAAATGAATAAAATCCAACCAAACTCATCCAGTAGAGGTGGGCTATGGTTCGGCCCTTCACTAACTAATTAGGCTAGGGATGTTAAATTTTTATTAACTCATGGATTAATGACCCTTAAGCATGATAAAAACATAATCCATAACCATTTACCAAAGATTTGAACCAAAACCTATCCAATCAATCAAGTTTAGGGTTCGGCCCTTTTTAGAAAAATAGGCTAGAGATGTCTAAACATTTCTAACTCTTGGATGAATGATTATCAAGTATACACAACACTAAATCCAGTTCCATTATCCAAAAACTTGAAGCAAAACTCATGGTTTCTCAAGGTCATGGTTTCGGCCTCTCTTAGAAAAATAGGCTAGGCATGTTATTTGATTACATACTCTTGATAGTGATAAAGGATGAAGAATAGATCATAGAAATTGATTTCACATTAAAAGGATTTTTCAATGATTTTCTAGAGATTTTTGAAGATTGAACTTAGAAGTTGAAACATAGTTGATCATGGCTTTAAAACAAGAATTGAGTGAAGAACTTGAAGCTCAAAGGATCAAAGAGAGTAATCATACCTCTTGAATAATGAAAATGGGCAAAAATTCAACACTTTTCTTCACCAAATTGGTTAAGCTTCACTTTGAATGAATGAGAGAAAGTTATGAGCAAAGATGGAGTTGTGAGAAAGTGAGTAAATGGCCTCCATGAAGGTGGTCTTAGGCGTGGAGGAAGGAGGGACCAAAGGGTCCAAAAGTTGTTCACTTAAGGGCAAAATAGGCATTTCACCTAGGGACAAAAATGGAATTAAAACAAAAGGCTAAGGGCATAATGGTCCTTTCACCTCCGTAGTCACAAAATCTCTAGTTATTTTTTTATATGTCATGATGATGGTGATGAGTCACATGGCACGAGCGTAATTCCATCAGTTCCAAGGGGCAAAACGGTCTTTTCTTAATGTGAATGTGTTTTAGATATTTTCGTTTTCATCTTGACTTGGGTGAGTCTGTAACACCCTTCGTTACATTAGTAACCCAAAATAAATTCACCATTGAATAAAATTTTCATAAATATAGGAGTATGAAAATATCTCAATAATTACTAAAAGAAGATAATAGTAATAAATCCTTGTATAAATAAAATGAATTGTCTCAAAATCCGGACGTCTACTAAAAATATCCCAATGATAAAAATAAAAGAGTATGGTCCTAGCCACAAGCGGCTTCTTATTGAACATAATACTAACCAAATATAATAAATAGCTAAACCAAGTGCACTTAGTATTCAAGGCTCCTCTGTCTCAATGGTGACGTTCTCATGCTCTGAAAACAACACTTTTAATGAGATTTATAATCCCAGTGAATAAAAACATTTAAATAAGGTTCGCAATTAGTGTTGTTCCCAGCCGACGCGGCATCCTGGAAAAAAATCAATCATGGTACCCGCAGAAAATACACACATAAAATCCTTTGATCAAGCATACATAAATTAATTCAACATCATTTATATTCAAATAAATATCTCGACACCTCAAGTATTTAATCATGTCAACCATCGATGCTCTATGCAATGCAACTCCATGAACATGACTCAGTGATTCCCGGAATCACTTGACTTGACTCGTTGGTTCCCAGAACAGGTGTGAATCCCAGATTCACTAAGGCTTATGAGCTCATATCCATGCAATGACGTCCACTGCCTTCCCCATCCCAGATGAAGGTATCTAATATCCCATCCTAGATGTGGATACTTTTAAAAGTCTGATATCACATCCCAGATGTGATATCGCTCATCCTATTCCCAGAATAGAATGTATACTGTCAACCCTTCCCGAAAGGTGATGACAAATTCATGCATAAAGTTATATTTCATCCCAGATGACTACCAAAATGCTCTAATGCTCCATACATTAACAATGATATATCTCATGCCAAAACTCACATACTTGTAAGCATGCCAATCAACTAAAACTCATACCAATCAAATATATTTCTTAACAATAATTAAAAGTGAAACTTGGCCCATAACATAATTAAATAATAATCCAATTAAAAAAAATGCAACTCAATATCTCGGAACAGTGCATCAGGGGAGGGAGTTTTGATTGACGCACAAGAAGCAATAATTATAATTGCAAAAGAAAGTGAAATTCAACCATATTGAATACAATTAACGTGGTGGAATTGGCAAATTGCCATCATTATTAATTGGACTAAATGAGTGCGCAGAGAGGAAAAAAAAAATAAAAGACGCATGACAGCGTAAACGAAGGAGGAAGAAAAGATTATGCACTCAGATCAACAAACTGAATGTAACACTCATTTTATCAAACGAATAAAAAAAATATTTACCGAACAAACTCATCCAATCTATATTTTAAAAAATCCCGAATTAATTGTACCATGAAAGGGTGAGAAAAAGTATTTTTACTCATCTCTTGTAGACCTCCAAAAAGCCCCAAATATTATCTAAGACAAATCCTAACGCTTTCCCAATAATCCTTCTTTTCTTCTCACTGACTTCTTACTTGCTGACTCCAAACTCTGCACTGCAACAAACAACGCTCCTGACTCTTATTATTTATTTCTTCACTGTTCGGCGCTAGAAAGATAGGTTGCCAATATCTTTTTTTTTTTCTAATTCCAAAAGAAAATCCTGAATGTGCCAATAGGTTTTCCCTTTCAATTCCTTTTAAATAGATTGGTGGCCCATTCAGCTTTTTATTATTGAATAAAGGAAGTCTATAACCTACGTGAATGACTTTCACGTAATGGCCCATTTTAACTATTTATTTGCATTTTTTTTTATTGTTTCCCTCTTTTAACTTTTTTTTTTATTAAAATAATTACATTAAAATTTTAGGATGTTACAGAGTCACTGGCATGCCTTCCTAGGTGAGTTGACCTGATGTGACTTCAAGTTTATCCGTTAGCGAGTCTCGGTAAATTTGTATTCAGCTCCGTTAATTACCCGATTTAAGATTTCGCCAGAATAAAGCGTAAGAACTTTTTTTTTTTTTTTTGTGAAAATTTTCAAAATTGCCGAAATTGTTGGAAACGAGATAGAAAATCTAACTGTTCCGTTCTCGAGTCAAAATTAGGTTTTCTGATCAGTAAAATCTTACTGTCAGTGAAAACGCGGATCGAGTTCCGTCTGAATTTTCAACCCAAAATTTAATTTTAGCTCTCTACGATAATGTAGAGTATAACTATGGCCTTGTTTTATCTAAATTCATTTTCTAAAACCTCGGATAAAATATAAACTCATTTATATAAATTACCGATATTAAAAGCAGTGAAAATCGAGGTGTTACAATATGCATAGTTGATACACTAGACAATGTTGCTGAGCCGCTTACCAAGCCTCTTGCTCAGCAGAAGCATGACGCTCATACGAGGTCGATGGGTATTTGCCTAATTGACACTAGTGCTAGTGGGAGATTGTTGGTGAAAGTCCTAGTGGCCAATATATATTTTGGATTATATATATATATATATATATATATATATATATATATATATATATATATATATATATATATATATATATATATATACATATATTGTGTCACGACTTTATTCTATATTTTATATATGAGGCATTTTATATATTATGTTGTATTTGATGATTATATTTATAGCATAATAAAGTCCTTAGAATTGGTAGTTGATTTAATGGAACGTCAAGTATGACTTGCCCGTGAGATGCCATTGAATTATAGAACACTATTCTTAAATATCCATAGTCAAGCATTATTATTAATAAGGACAATAATAATACATTGAGACTATTATGTGAGTGTACTGATGACCACATTTCACGGGTCATAGATATAAGATACCAAGTCTCACATAGGTATAAATATTAGTGGAATATTTATACTGGAGTGACCCACTATGAGAACGCTGCATAATAGTTATGTAAGCGTCATAAGCGATTCTCATGGTGACCATAGTGAATAAGTCCTTCGACTTGAAGTCACTACGATTCCTAACATATGTAGTTGTAGGCTTTAATTCTATTAAACGTTGTCTGTAACAGGACAACTATAAAGATAGTTATTGAGCCTGCAATGAAACATGTTGAGGAATTTGAGTGATGAAGATAGGATTCGTCCCTCCTACTTAACAGGGGTAATGTCTATAGGCCTCTTGATGATATGCGACGTAGAAATGCTTGGCCATGCTAAGGTGGACAATATGAGATATTGGGCCCACATGATCGTACGTCAATTATTAGATCAAGAAATAAATAATTGAATTTAACAAGGATGACACATTTATGTCTTGTGTTCAATTAAGATATTGAGACGAAAGGAGGTGGACTGCACATTATATATGGTTACAATAAGGTTTTAATTGTATCACCAATATTCTAATTGATTGGATAGCAATGACGTATTGCTAGATGTCGTACATTGTTTATAATATTAATTGATTATTAATATGATTAATAATAATTAATATTATTGTCAATTAATTAAGAACCTATAAGGTCACACGCATAGAGCAAATGTTCAGAGAATTAATTTAATTGATTAATTAAATATGATTTAATTAATAATTAAACATTGTGCCTGTAGCGTACAATAGCCCAATTGGGTTAGGTTAAGTGAGCGACAACTATTAGTAAGTTGTGCACATCACATAAGGTACACACAACACAGAGCACTCATAAGGGCCGCTGTACACCCTTGACAGGCGAGCCCTCTTTTCTCTCTCTGTGTTCTGTGCCGCTCCCAATCCTGATAGCTAGCACTACGCTATCTCTGACATTGGTTTGCCCTCATGGACTGAGTAGAGGTATTGCTACTTTGCAATACTGGTGATAGAGAAGAACCTCTCCCTTTGTGGTGATAGCAGCAACGTTCCTCGGATCTGCTGCACTGTAGCTATGTAGATCAAATTGCCATTCACACCGTAGCAGTGTTCGTGATTTACCAGTGCTGCTGACGTGCTCACAGTGTTCATGGTAAAGCTACGCTTCAATAGGTAAACATAATATCCTTGTGATTCATGTGCGTTATGCGGTCCTTTAGTAAAGGGGTTTTTCTGCTCAAGAGGTTTTTATAAATTGTTTTTAAAAATTATCCCTCTTGAAACCCCAACAGGTGGATGGATAGAAGGTTAGAAGATGGAGGATTGACAACCGAGTTCATGCAGGGAGTGTTGGAGTTCGTTACGTGTCCTCGCAACGACCCAAACTTTCTAATACAACAAAACCCAAATATGAGGTGTCCTTGTAAGAAATGTAAGTGTAGACGAATGCATTGTGGGGACGATGTGATGACACATCTGTACACAAAGGGGTTCATGCCTAATTATTACTACTAGACCAGCCATGGTGAGTCCTTGCCACTGCTTCCACCGATTGTGGTGGACGATGCATATTACAGTAGTGGTGAGCAGAGAGAACAATACAATCCTTTCGAGCAGCTGATTATGGTTCTTGTTGGCCCCGAAGTTGGTCGGGCCATTCAACAGGATAGTGCAACGAGAGAGCAACATATAGAGGAGGATCCAAATCCCGATGCACAAAGATTTTATGAGATATTGGAGACTGCACAAGCTCCATCGTGGGATGGATGTTAGAATTACTCAGAAGTGTCGGTTTCTCTAGTTGCTCTTAGCATCAAGTTCGATTTCAATATGTCGGAAGGCTGTTTCAATCGTGCAGTTGAGTTGATGGGCGAGACCATGCTGTGTGACAACCGAATGCCTCATAATCTTTATCAAGCAAAAAATTCGGTGGCAAAATTGGGTTTGGGTGTTGAGAAAATTGAGTGTTTCCAGAACGGATGCATGTTGTATCGTAATGAATATGTAGTTGAGACTGTTGTTAGTTGTAGATTTTGTGGCGCTGACCGGTACAAGTTCAGAACCACTAGAATGGGCATTGTAAAAAAAATCGCCCTTAAAAAAATGTGGTACTTCCCGATCACTTCTAGACTCCAAAGAATGTACTCTTCAATGGTCATCGCATCCCACATACGATGGCATGTTAACAATCGGAGGAATCCTAGTGTCTTATGTCATCCATTAGAAGGAGAAGCATGGAAGCATTTTGATAGGATGTATCTAGAGTTTTCTCAAGAAGCTCGGAATGTGAGATTGGGGTTATGTGCGGATGGATTCAATCCTTTCGGTCAGTACGATAAAGCTTATTGGTGTTGGCTAGTTATTGTGACTCCGTATAATCTTCCGCCTGGGATGTGCATGAAGAGGGAGGTTATGTTCCTAAGAATCGTAATCCCGGGTCCGTCGAATTCGAAAAGTAAGATTGATTTATACATTCAGCCTCTGATAGAAGAGTTGAACAATTTGTGGAATTATGGAGCCGTAACATATGACGTATCCTTGAAGCAAAATTTCATGACGAAGGCAGCTTTGATGTGGAAAATCATTTACTTTCCAGCATATGGGATGTTTTCAGGTTGGATGACTGTGGGGAGACTTGGTTGCCCTTGTTGTATGGGGCGTCCAAAGGGTTTCACTCTTAAGCATAGTCACAAGACTTCAATTTTGATGTCCACCACCAATTTATTCCACTAGATCATCCTTACAGGAGGAATAAGACTGCATTTAAAAGGGGCGTATTGAGACCACTCCTACACCCCCACATTTATCTGGAAAAATGATCTGGAACCAAATTGAGTTATTTCCGTTCATCCATGAATTTGGAGGAGAAACGATACCTGGGTATGGCGATGAACATAACTGGACCAAAAAGAGTATCTTTTGGAGCTCCCATATTGGAAAACTCATTTGCTTCGTCATAACATTGATGTCATGCACACTGAGCGAAATGTGTTTATGAATGTGTTTAACACGGCTATGGATGTCGGTGGTAAGACAAAGGATATGTCTAAGGCTCGATTGGATATAGCAGAAATATGTAAATGGCGGGAGCTTGAGTTGAAGGACATCGGGGGTGGCAAAGTTCAAAAACCGAAAGCTAAATATGTATTGAGTA
Organism: Ammopiptanthus mongolicus; assembly: GCA_039655645.1. Classification (NCBI taxonomy): domain Eukaryota; kingdom Viridiplantae; phylum Streptophyta; class Magnoliopsida; order Fabales; family Fabaceae; genus Ammopiptanthus; species Ammopiptanthus mongolicus. The sequence goes on along the minus strand of CM077346.1, from coordinate 55,480,681 downwards.
AACCCAAAGGATAGCTGTTTGTATGCGTTAAACAGCTCAAGTTACCTGATGGGTATGTCTCCAACTTATCAAGATTTGTCAACATGAGGGAAGGAAAGTTGCATGGAATGAAAAGCCATGATTAATACCATGTATTCATCCAGTGATTGCTTCCAATTGCATTCGACTCTTTACCGAATGATATTTGGAAGCTGCTTCTTGAGCTCAGTTAGTTTTCAGAGTGTTGACTTCCACAAACTTAAATGTTGAACAATTGTTGGTTATGGAACATGAGGTCCCGATCTTGTTATGTAAAATGGAACAAATATTCTCGCCGAGCTTCTGTGATTCGATGGAACATCTTCCTATCCACTTACTGTCTGAAGCAAGAGTTGGTGGTCCAGTACAATATCGTTGGATGTATCCCTTCGAGAGGTATACATCTTTTTTATTTTCAAATCATTTAATATTTGTTTTCATTAATTAGCATATCTCTAAACAATCTTCTTTCTCAGGTTCTTGCGTTCGTTGAAAGATAAAGTAAAAAATAAGGCTAGGATAGAAGGTTCTATTTGTGAAGCTTATTCAGTGGAAGAGACCTCTACTTTTGCTTCTTTTTACGATCTATCCGAAATAGAAAAAAGGAGGACTAGAATTCCACATAATGTTGATACAGGTGAAGGTCCTTCATCTAGTCTTCAAATATCAATTTTTAATTATCCTGGTCGTTCGAGTGGATTCTAGGATGAGGTACCTCAATAGGTGCCTCACCCGTGAACCTTCACTGTGACCTGTTGTAGCCGGTTCAGTAGGTAATAAACTTTTTATTATTTGCAGTGATGGGTCTGTTTCGAAAAAAATAAAGAAAGGGATGGAGGGCTTAGTTGAAATTAGATGCAGTGATGGGTCTCTTGGTAGTTGAAGAAGGCAGAAAATTCCAGATATCCGCTTTAGACGGCGCTAGTTGAAGAAGCCGTTTCAGACTCCCGGCGATACCGCTGTCGTATTCGGCGTTGTCTTTGACTGTTGGGATCAGGTTAGTGTGAACCTAGATCTAGGCGGATTGTTCGTACTGATGTTTCCATTTGTACGCGAGCATTCTTATAGTTCGACCTAGAGGATTTCCTTCGTTACAGATCTGGTTACTCATGTGATTTGCTTGGTTGCAGATTTAATTTTTTGTACGACATGGATGACGGATTGAAAGCAGGAACATCGAGGAACCTGGAAGAATCGTCGACTCAAGTATGAGAGACTGTTAAATATGTTTTACAAATGAATCAATGATAAGGATGTCATATAGCTTAGCATTTGCTCTAGGCGTCATCAGTTACACCTCTGCTTTGACTGCTGCTGGCTTGCTAGGTGGTCTTTTGTGACTATAAAATTGGGTCTTGTGGGTGTGCTTATGGGCTGATTTATTTGGTTTTCTTAATTATGTATGAGCTCATGATTAAGAAGAAGAGAATATAGAAACTAAAATAGAAAGAAGATAAATGAAGTTGAATTGTATGTGTATTGAATCTATTGATTGAATTTAATTTGTTTCAGTACACTGTGTTTCTTATATAGGCTAAGTACTCCAGTGTGGGAGAGGGTGAGTACACCTTATTACATCAGATCCACCCAGATAGTATCCTAATTAGGCTAACAAACTTGATGTCTCAGCAAGCATGAGGTGCATAATTCCCTTTTTACACTCTGCATGCATCCTTGATCGAATAAGTTAGAGGTCCCATTATTCGTATTAACTCAACTAATATCTAAGGACCCAATCTCATGTCTACTTATAAAGGCAATATTGGACCGATAAGCAAGTGACCAGCACTTCAACCACAACTCTCTGGTGGTTGTTAGCTTTATTTTATTTGGCACCTCTTCAGAATCTTTGGACCCCAACATCTTTTGTATTCAGAGTAAACATAATGAGTGTTGTGGTGGATTGGTGAGTCAGTCCATTAGGGAATATTCCAAGTGTAACAGGTTTAGGGTGTTTTGTTTTTCTCTTAAGTTGGCCAAATAGGTGGTCTGGTGACTTGTACATATAATGAAATTTATGAACTAAATTACAAGTAAAGAATAATTTCATGACTAAGTTGGTAATTAACTCAAAAAGTGAAGATTCATAACTGAAAGCAATGAGATCCCTAAAAGGGTAGGACTGTGTCCATGGATGGAATAGAATACAGTAATAATTTTCAAATGGAACTGTAACATGTTTGCTCCCCTTTTTTGAACCTTATAGTTTGTGGGTATCGGTATAGCATTTAAGTAAAATGCACTATGTAAAGAATGTCCAATGATATTGGTTTCACCTTTTGTTCATAATAGTCCGTCTCACTTTTGGTCTAAAAAAGGTGGTCTCTGGGAAGCTATAGTCTTGATTTGAGCATACTTCATCCTAGATTTGGTAGTTAAATAGGTCTGATATGTAGTTTGATTAATGGGTGGTTTGGGGTTTTGATATTATATTTGTCCATATGTTTGCCTTTGTCAGGTACTGGTTGTGTAAGTATTATATTTGTCCATGTATCGTTCCATGTTATGACATTATATTTGGTTTGGGGCTTTGATATTAAATAAAATGGTATGTATTTGGCTTTGTTATTATATCGAAAAGTATAAGACAGTAGTTTTTCAATGTGTTTGTATTTTTATTTGTTAGGGACTCGATGACTTATCTGTTAACTTAGAATAAGATGAAGAATCAGTTGAGGGTAGTGTGGGAGGGGAGCAATTTAGAAATGTTTGGGAAGGCAATGATGGGATTGCTATAAACAATAACCAAGACATTCTTGCTTTGAACCTTCAGATTATGGGTCCTCAAGAAATCAGTTATTGTCATTTTTCGAGCTTGGAGATTGCCTACTTATTTTATAGTTGTATGGTAGGGTGAATGGATTCTCTGCTCAAAAAGGGAAGATACTAAGGAACAACAAAGGAGAGGCATTGCAACAAACATTTTTGTGTCATAAGCAAGGTTTTCGTGAGGACAAGGGTCTAACGATTGAGAACCGCAAACGAGAGCAGAGGCCCGAAACGAGATGTGGATGTATGGCAAGATTTCATGTACATGTTGACACTAACTCCGAACGGTGGTATGTCACATGTTTTGATGATGATCACAATCATACACCGATCGAAGAGATATACCATGGGATGTTGGCTGCACATAGGAAAATGACTGAAGGTGATATTCTGAAAATGAATAACTTTAGGAAGGTTGGTATTGGAGCACCTGAAATGTATAACTGATTTGCTAGTTAGTCAGGAGGTTATGAGAAAGTAGGATTTAGAAAGAAGGACATATACAACCAGATCGGTAAACAAAGGCAGTTACGCAGAGCAGACGCCATCAGTTCATTGGAATACTTGCGATGGTTGGCATTGAATGACCCTCTAATGTTTGTGCGGCACACAGAGGATTCAGAAGGAAGACTAGAGCACATGTTTTGGTGTGATGGCGCCATCCAGATCGATTATGAAGTGTTTGGCGACGTCATAGCATTTGATGCGACATATGGCAAAAACAAGTATCAATGTCCTATAGTTGTGTTCTCTGGTGTGAACAATCACAATCACACAATTGTGTTTGGTAGCATGTTGGTTGCAAACAAAACTGAGGAGACTTATGTGTAGCTGCTTGAGCAATTTGTAGAGGCAATGAAAGGAAAGTTGTCGATGTCAGTTATAACTGATGGAGACTTAGCGATGAGGAATGCCATTTGGAGAGTTTTTACAAACGCTCACCATAGACTTTGTGCGTGGCATTTGATTCGTAATGCGGTCAGTAACATTGGAATGCCATTGTTTGTGTCTGCATTCAGGAAATGTATGTTGGGTGACTATGACATAGGACAATTCAAAAGACGTTGGAATGCTATGGTAACCGAATTTGGGTTGGAGGACAACAACTGGGTGAGTGAGATGCATGAGAAAAGGGGCATTGGGCTGCAGTGTATATTCGAGGAAACTTCTTTTCCGGATTTAGAACAACGTATCGGTGTGAGGGATTGCACTCACTTATTGGGAAGTATGTACGCTCCAGGTACAACTTAATAGATTTTTTGCAGCACTTTCAACGTTGTCTTAACTACATGCATTATAAGGAAATAGAGTTTGATTTTGCTTCAGCGTATGGAGAGCCAGTGTTACAGATTAACTTTGAAAACCTTGAGGGGTTAGGTGCTAAATTATTTACCATGGAGATATTTCTAATTTTTCGTGATGTGATTGGTAGGGCATCTGTCATGAATGTTACAGATTGTAGACAAACATGTGGAAATTTGATTTACGAAGTTGTGAGATACAAGGTGACTGGGAAGGAATGGCATGTCACACATTACCCATCCAATAATGAATTTAAGTGCTCATGTCAGAGGGTGGAATCATTCGGTCTGCCTTGTGGGCATGTTGTTGCCCTGTTGGTCTATCTTAATTTCAGTGAGTTGCCTGTTAGTCTTGTGCTACACAGATGGAGTAAGGCTGCAAAAGATAGAAATCATGGCGGACAGTTGGACGATGGAATTTTTTGGGACTCTCATATCATTAGCAGATATGTTTGGTTGCTTGAATCTTGCAGGGAGATATGTAGCCTAGCTTCTACAAGTGCCACCAATTTTAACTATGTGAAGGATAGAGTTAGTGACATAGTCCTTGATATGAAAGAAAAAATTACAGGACCTAAAGAAATAAATCAGTCTGAAGCCTGTAATATCGGTTTGGGGAATCCAACGCATGTTAGAGGGAAGGGTGTTGGACACAGAATTCAAGTACTTCAAGCATTAAAACTAAACGAACAACAAAGTGTGGGGCGTGTAGGGTGGCTGGGCATAATAGATTAACATGCCCATTGCTGAGGGAATTTGATAATGTGGTGGAGAAGGTGTACGGATAATCGTTCCCATCGGAGGAAGAAGACATACTGTTTGACAACGATGACCATAATGCAGAATAGGTAAGGTGATCTGTGTTAGAGCACAGTGTTATTCACAACATATGTTTTTATATCTTAACAACTTTTGTATGCTGATACTGTTAACATGCATGTGCAGGTGTTGGACAATGTATATGCGGCAAGTCTGATGGAAATTAACCAGGTTTTTGGAAGTGAATTATGGTGGATTTTTTTGTAATATAAACTAAGTAGCTTAGATTTAATGGTGCCACATGTAATGTTCGTTGTAGTAGCGACCATAGCTGGGCGAATTAGTTTTTCTGACTCATTGCTACCAAAAACATTGTTTTTTTTAGTTAGCATGTTGAATGTTTGTTTTGATGTTTTTTTGTTTCTGCTTATTTTATGTTTTTTTAAAAGCCACACAATTTATTAATATAACGATAGCACATCACCAAGCACAAAATGTGCCAAGTGAATACACATGTAAATGTTGGGTGGATTATTTTGTCTGATGTGTTGTCATATGTTTTGATTATTACTAATAAATTCAAGGATGATAATTAAATAATCCTAGGCAGAGTAGCATGCAGGGGATGGTACTGAAGAGGCAAGAGCCCCATTTTGATCTTGGATTACTCTTCTAATGGCTAGATGTATATTTAGTTGTGTAACCCATGAACATTTCTATTGATTCACCGAAGCATTTTATAGTGGGGTATGAATGGAATATGGGATACAGACGCTAACAGATAGTAAATTTTTGCCCATGTCTGCTTATATTATTTTATAGTGAGAGTGATAGGGATTCCAATTCGTCTGGCTACTGCATTAAAAACGATTTAGTATATTCGGGACCCATGTGGCGAATTTTTTCACTTAAAACAATAATTCACATTTTTAAAAAAATAACCAAAACATTTCGTTTGACTTTTATTTATGTTTTAATTTTTAACTAAACATTGATTGTCCGGAAACTTCATTATTTTACGACAATTCCATTAATTTGGCTACTTGTTAATGCAAATTGAACGAATAATCGTGATTCATATAGATGAACGGGTTGAACAAAGAAAACAACAGCATTTATTATTATTTGCGTAAAATTTAACTTCTGAATGTGGAATACTTAGCAATATATCGAAACCATATTTAGTCAATTGGTCATAGACATAGGATAGCAATGTATGTGTAAGCACATGCATACACTCAGGTTACTGTACTAATAGTGAAACACAGTCATCCAAGAGTCACTTTCAGTTTGCAGTCAATCAAAATGGGATAAAATGGAAAATCAAAACAGCCTTCAGGGGTACTCTATCAATTCTTCAGAGTCAGGGTCTACCATGACACCATGCATAAATGTGAGTTATGGTCTACCCTCATGTCAAAATGAATATTCATAAACAAATACTTAACAAGGCTCCATGTTCACAAAAAAAATGGGAGATTTATCACTGCGCAAGTTGGCGAGGAACCTTGATAGTGTTCCAAAAGGCGTCTGCCTTGTTCTGCATGTCGGGCCAACATTTGTTGTGGGATCCTTGTAAAAGCCCCAATGCTATATTCATACGTACATCTTTCTCTTTAAGCTGCGACAATTTTTAAATGATAACAAAACATGATGGGTTGACAATAGACTAACCTCACCCACATGATTTGGAGTAAAAAGGTACTCCATATCCAGCCATTTTAGAACCCAAACCCCTGAGGTTTTGCTACAAACAACAAAGGACAGGTTACATTCAATCACATTGTACGACCAATGGTGCACTGCTAATATGTTTGGCTACTAGGTGTTTAACCAGTGACCACAATTTGGTATCCTTTTAGGTTCTGATAACTCCCATGTATCCTCTTCGAATGTCCCTTTCCGGTAGTTGCGTGGATAAGCATCGGTTGCCACTATCTGACAAATTATACCACACTGTGTGGAGAAGGAATATGTTAGTATTACCATAGATTATGTGAATAATGACTAAATAAAACTGACTGCAAAACCACTAGCATATCATACCATATTCTTTAGAGTTTCCCTCCATAAGTCGATGAATTCCTGCTCTGGGTTAGAATCAAAGTGGTATATGACTTGATCCTCGATGGATATAACCCCTAAATACCAATGACCGCTGCCCTTTTCTTCAACTAGAATGTATATCTACATGATTAAGTCACGCTGTGTTATAGACTACCATTATCGTCACTTATCCGAACTATTTGGATGGTAGGCTTTAAATTAGTGCAACATCAATGTTGTAGACCTTTGTAGGTTCCATCCATTCTTTTGCGTATATATTTATCAGTTCTTCAAGTGTCGCTCCAAGACTAATGTCTCGCTATTTTATCAATCGCAGGATAAAAATAATAGTCAGTTTGGTAAGGTAAGATGCAAAAAAATGATTCAAGTCATTAATGTTACCGCAAATGAGGGTGGCAGGCTCCAGATCGTTTGGTCTGTAATTCGTTTTTGCACCGACGTAGCCTTCATGGCCATCCACGTAATCACCTGATAACCATCGAGTGAAGAGTTTAAAAATATAACGTGTATGCTAATGGTTTACTTCAAAGCCAAAAAAATGTAATGGAAAAATGAAGGATTCAGATTGTCTCCGGCGCTGTGTCTACAGGGCCTCTCCTTCCAAGCAATCTGGATCGTCCGTCCAGATTTGACGGTCCAGAATTATTTAACCATTTTAAAATAATAAAAAAAAAATCCCAATTTTAAAAAAAATACAAAAAAAAACCCCATTTGTATCTCCCTCAACAGTTCCTGTTTTCCCATTCCCCCCACCCCCCGCGGCCTCCCCAATCCCCCACCCTCCCGAAGTGCGTCTTCCCTCATTGGCTAGCAACTACCTTCGCGCTGCCTCATAACCTTTGCTTTCTCTCTCTTCTATCGTCTCTTCGTCTCTCGCACTGCTCCACGGTGGTCCTCCGTCGTGGTTCAGCTGCTTTCCCTGACGCGCCGTTCACGTCACCCACCGTCGTGCCACAAAGTTTACCACAGTCGTGAAGTGAGTCTCCTCCCTTTTTCTCTGTTATGCTTGATTTTTTGGGTTTTTTTCTCTTGTTTTTGCTGATTTTATATCTGGAATTTTTGGGTCAAATGCTATCATAATCCATGTTAATTCTGGTAGTACCATTGCTAGCTAGCTATGTCTGAACGAACTCGTTTATAACCACTCGTCTATAGGAACTCATCTATAACCACTCGTCTATAGGAACTCGTCTACAACCACTCGTCTATATGAACTCGTCTATAACCAATAGTCTATATCTAATCGTCTATAGGAACTCGTCTATAAGATTGCTTGGAAGGAGAGGCGTTGTAGACACAACGCTGGAGATAATATGAATCCAAAAAGGAACACTAATCGCATCACTGTTGATATAGTCCTTCCGGGCAAGAAAGCATCAAAGTCCTTCCGAGTGGCACACGTGTCCCCCACTTGGAAAATAATTTCTCTGTAAACAAAAGGCACCAATCAGCTATAATAATGTAATAATATTAACTGCATGTCGAAGTAAATGCTTGCACACTCACTTGGGGTCATTTTCGGGGTGCCAAACATATGCACATATTGCCAGCTTAATGGTATCCAGTTCCATGTCTATGGTGGGTCGGAATTTTCAGTCCACATACTGTGTTTGTATGACAAAGTTAACAGTTATAATGTACTAAATATTCACATAAAACTAAATTCTTCTTACTGGCGGTAAGGTAAACCCTAGTGTCCTGGTGTATTTGTCCTCGAGCTCTTCTATAGTAGTGTGAAAGTTCCTGGACCGTTTATGGGTTTTGTCCTTTTCATTTGTGTCCATATCAATGGTTGATTTGTCCTTGCTCTGGGAACCCAAATGGATGCGTTTGCTTGAGCTCTTTCTCGATGTGAATTTTACCCCGGGACGAGGTGAATGAAAGTCGTCTAGGTGCCATGGTGGTCGGATAGGCTCCAAATGATCCATGAACTCCATGACGGAAGTTGGATTTGCATTGATTGACTTCAGCTTAGACTGGGTTGCACATCCATCCGTTCCAGTTCTAGCCATCATATCCGGTTGGTTAGACTGAGGCAGTTTTGGCGGGCCCATCTTTCTATTTGGTTCGTCGGACTAATTGTCATCGTCCGAAACCTCGAAAATGACTTTAGCTATATCCGGTTTGGTATTCCCAGCGCTATACTTGGAAGGTGAGTGGTGTCTATTTTGAGGTTCTCCTAAATTCCTAATGATGCTAGGAATGCTTCTTTTAAACCCTGTTTCAGGAAAGGATCTTCACTAACTTCCCTGCCCAGTTGGGGGGCTTTCATGCATGTTAAGCTGGGGTTGATAGCAGTTGATAGCATTTCTTCAATATGGGAGACTTTGAAAAAAAGTTCTTCGAATATTTTTTCAATATGGTCAACCTTGATATACATCTCCTAAAACGTTACCTTTAGTTATATTGTGGCTTATTCATCTTTTGTTTTAATAACCAAGTTGTTTTTTTCGTATGCGTACCTTAAGCATGTCAGTTATGTGATCAACAGAACACAACAGGCCTTCAACGCGAATTTGCATCTTTTCATCATTAGTGAAAAGCTGTGTTGTGTGTTAACAAATATGTTAGAATGTGTAATGTAATACTTTGGATCATTGGAATAATTTACCCATCATGGCTAGTTGACCTAACCCACCTTGTCCACGTTTTCATCCACATTAATGTCGTTATCTTGAGTTTCAGTTTCTATTTCAACTGGGCTGCGAAACAAATAGTAATAAATGGGGTCAAACACAAGGGCATAAGCACTAATTACAAATATGACATGAAGCTGCATAGAAAGATTCACGTTTACTCACACTTCCATGGCCTTCGAGCAAGCGTGCAGTTGTCTTTCTGGGGTAAGATCATCTCCCATTGTCACTGTTGGATTGGCTCTAATAATGGGATGATAAATGGGTTGCAGTTATCTGAATGTGTTGATAATATAATACCATCGATGTAAGAGGGAGTATAACGTAGGAGATAATATCCTTATAGCTATCGTGAACATAAACAATTGCGTATACGGACATGTAAGATGTCCAATCCGATAAAGTAAGCGTACTATAATAATCCCAGGCTATAGTCATATGGGATATTGAAGTCAGAGTACTATTGCTTCGTTTTTCAGATTCATCATGTTTCTAGCCAAGTTTTTTGTAAAAAGGCAAGTGACATTAAAATATGGCTAAGTGACATTAAAATATTAAAAATATAAAAACTTGGTTATAAATATAATTTTTGTAACCTGTTAAAAATAAGACGTAGGATTAAAATATTAAAAAGAAGAGTTTAACATTTTTTATGGTAATTAATGGAATAAATTATCTAAGATACCGTAATACCAATCTAAAAAATAATCCCAACCCAATATCATCTTTTGGCTACTGTCGAAATTACAAAAATACACAGCGAACCCCATTCATTTTGATTGACAAAGGTCTATCAAGGCCTTCCTTTTGCTCTTATTTACATGAGTATAAATGATGTGATGTTTACTTTTGAAATATGCAGGACTCTATTCCTCGTTGAATGAGCCTTCATGTACTAGGTTAGCAAGTAGTGAAGAAATGAGCCCACTAGATTAAGGTACACGAAAATCACATATTATTATAAAAATATATTTTAGGGTTACGAAAAAGATTTATTATATTATATTGTAGGGCTAGAATAGATAAAAAAAAAAAAAAATTAAAGAATTCAAACAGGTTCTCAGTTCCCCCGAAGCAGTAGCAAGGCTACCAGGACAACTAGGTTACGCTTCTACGGACAAGAGAATAGATAAAAAAAAAAAAATTAAAGATTTCAAACAGGTTCTAAGTTCCCCTCAAGCAGTAGCAAGGCTACCGGGACAACTAGGTCACGCTTCTACAGAAAAGAGAATAGATAAAAAAAATTGAAGATTTCAAACATGTTCGAAGTTCCCTCGAAGCAGTAGCAAGGCTACCGGGACAACTAAGTCACCCTTCTACGGACAAGAGAATAGAGAAAAAAAAAATAAAGATTTCAAACAGGTTCTAAGTTCCCCTGAAGCAGTAGCAAGGCTACTAAGACAACTAGGTCACGCTTCTACAGACAAGAGAATAGATAAAAAAAATTGAAGATTTCAAACAGGTTCTAAGTTCCCTCGAAGCAGTAGCAAGGCTACCGGGACAACTAGGTCACGCTTCTACGGACAAGAGAATAGATAAAAATAATTGAACATTTCAAACAGGTTCTAAGTTCCCCCGAAGTAGTAACAAGGCTGCTGGGACAACTAGGTCACGCTTCTATGGACAAAAGAATAGATAAAAAAAAAAAATTAAAGATTTCAAACAGGTTCTAGGTTCCCCCGAAGTAGTAGCAAGGCTATCGGGACAACTAGGTCACACTTCTACAGACAAGAGAATAGATAAAAAAAAAAAATTGAAGATTTCAAACAGGTTCTAAGTTCCCTCGAAGCAGTAGCAAGGCTACCGGGACAACTAAGTCACCCTTCTACGGACAAGAGAATAGAGAAAAAAAAAATAAAGATTTCAAATAGGTTCTAAGTTCCCCTGAAGCAGTAGCAAGGCTACCGAGACAACTAGGTCACGCTTCTACGGACAAGAGAATAGATAAAAAAAAATTGAAGATTTCAAACAGGTTCTAAGTTCCCTCGAAGCAGTAGCAAGGCTACAGGGACAACTAAGTCACACTTCTACGGACAAAAGAATAGATAAAAAAAAAAAAATTAAAGATTTCAAACAGGTTCTAGGTTCCCCCGAAGCAGTTGCAAGGCTATCGGGAAACTAGGTCACGCTTCTACGGACAAGAGAATAGATAAAAAAAAAAATTAAAGATTTCAAATAGTTTCTAAGTTCCCCCGAAGAGTAGCAAGGCTACCAGGACAACTAGGTCACGCTTCTATGGACAAGAGAATAGGTAAAAAAAATAATAATTAAAGATTGAAAACAGGTTCTAAGATCCCCCGAAGCAGTAGCAAAGCTACCGGGACAACTAGGTCATGCTTCTACGGACAAGAGAATAGATAAAAAAAAAATTAAATATTTTAAACAGGTTCTAAGTTCCCTCGAAGCAGTAGCAAGTCTAATGATATGTGATATTTTTAATTCTAAATCTTAAACTAACCGTAACCCTAACCCTAATGGGTACTCTCTCAACATTTTGATGGAGTTTATGCAGACGTTGGCGAGTAACTTAAAATGTTGCATACCTACCTAAAATTTAATGTAAGGACACATTGAGCTGCACTGTAACACCCCGATTTTCATGTTTTCCTAATTAAACAGTATTTATGAACTTATATTTTATTCGAGGTCTTAAAAATAGAAATAAAATATTCCGAGACCATAGTCATGCTCAACGACATCGTAGGAAGCTACGATTAAGTTTTGAGTCAAAAACTCAAACGGAGCCCAGTCTGTGTTTTTACACTTACAGTATGATTTTATTGCTCAAGACACGTCAGATGGACTCGTGAACAAGACAGTAAGTCTTAGAATTTGATTCTCTATGTTTTGGTTAAATTTCGAAAAAAAAAAAAAATTATTTCCTTACCTTCTATCGAGCGAAATCGTCAATCGGGTGACGAACGAAGCCGCATGTGGACTTACCGGGACCCGCTAATGGATAACCTTGATACCACATCATGTTAAATCACTTGGGAGATCATGCCAGAGCCGTCATGACGTTCAGAAAAATCTGGACTCGAAATGACCAAAATACCCCTAACTTAACCCTTTTTTAGTTTTACCATTTTACCCTTGAATCAAATGACCATTTTTCCTTTAAGTGAGTTATTTAGGAGGCTGGACAGCTCCTCAGCCCCCATTCACGCACAAATTCTGCCCAAGAGCACCAAGAACACTCATCTCCTTCCTTAGACAAAAAACTCCATTTTTCTTTGAGAAATCCTTGAAATCTTTGAAGAAAACCTTGAATCTTTGATCAATCTTCATCCATTCTTAGGTAAGATCACTTCTATGATCTCCTAGCTTCTTGAATCTCTCTCAATCTCAAGATCTTCATGAAAATCCACTATATGATCCAAAACTTTGAAAATTCATAGGAAATTGTAGAAAAATCCTTTTAATGGGAAACCAATTTCTTTGAACTCACTTCATCATCCTCTACCTAAACCCAAGAGCTCATGATCCAATTCTCATCCTATCTCATTTCCCCCAAAATGGCTGAAACCTAGAAGAGATGATGAATAGTATTTTTGCTCAAATTTTTGATTTCTAACTCTTGATTCCATCCTTAACTTTCCTATTGTCTTTGAATCCAAGTGATGGAAAACCAAATCAATTCATAGCCTAATTTTCACAAAAAGGCCGAGACCTTCATGTGTGTAGAACATGAGTCATGTTTCATATTTTTGAGTCATAGGACTTGTGTTGGTGTTAACCAAGCTTATGAACCAACCATCCAAAAGTTTGGAACCAAATGTGATCCCTAACCCTTTTTACCAAACGTGGCCGAACCTTAGACCTTTTAGGGGAACGAAAATTTATGTTTTGATGTTGTATATTGATGTTCATTTATTGTTTGAATTGTACTGTGTTTGATTGTCTTAGGCGACGCGGACGAAACCGGAGTCGGAACCGAGAATAGTTCGAGTTTTGGTTGAGCATCCTAGAGAGGTAAAGGGAGGTAGTCATTTGAGTTTGATAGCACATGGTATTTGACTTGTTATATGAGATGTAGTAATGTTAATTGATGATTGGTAGTTGTGAATGATTGATTTATGTACTTGATAAAGTTTGTACTTGGATATTTGATTTAGCATTGTGGCGTGGATGCCTTTGATGAATATTATTGTGATATTGGGCTGCTTTGATATATATATATATATATATATATATATATATGAGCATAGGACTGGCTATGTCTCGATAATTAATAAAAGACTCGAAATCCCATAACAGAGTTTTGAATAACGCGTTTTAAAATCAAAAAGTGATTTTTGGAAAACATGTTGCTTTTCAAGAAAAGTTAAGTTTCCTTTTTGAAAAGGTTATGCTCTTTTGAAAAGAAAAAGTGGTTTTGTAGAAAGTCGTGCAAAACGAGTTTTGTTTTAGAAAAACGTTTTAAAAAGGCGTGAAACCTTAGAAAACGGGTTTTGTTTTCAAGAAGTGTTTTTCCCGGAAAATGTTCTCTTTGATCAAGAAATGTTTTATTTCAAGAACAATAAAAGTGTTTTGTTTTCTAAAGTTGTTTTGAGAAAATAAAACCAAAAGGAAAAATGATGGATCTTTTGAGATGAACCCAAAACTAGTGACCAAGACGTCGGGCTAGTGTTTTGTGGATTGACCACTCGGACTTCGTGTCCTGTGTTTTTTATTTGAATGGGCTTAATGTCCTTTTGAAATGAGTTGTGGGCTTTATGCCTCGACAATTGAAAGAATGATCGAAAAGGAAAACAGAAAACTTTTTGTGTACATGCATGAATCGGTAGACATGTCATTTGAAACCGAGCTACAACTTATTCAGTTGAGAATGGAACCGGTTAAGACTACTAGGTCTATAGGGGCATTCTGTGTGTCGAGACTCCACAAGTGGCCAGTGGCCTCGCGACCCCGTGCCGTGGTAAGTCGAGTACCCAGCGCGAATGAACTCGATCAGGGACTAGATTATTCATGATATGGTGAGATGTGGTACCCTAGAACAATTGGAGTTCGGACCTAAATTGAGAGGCCGACTCATGAGGACAATTGTGTTACGGGTATTACTATGGCCTATCGCTCGATCTTGGGAAGTTAGAATCTCCGGAGTACATGAATTAGAAAGATGATATTGAAGTCTCATGCATTATTATAACTCATGATGGTGTTTGAGATATTATATTGTGTTATATAGATAACTGTTCTTTATAACTGTATTTATTTGAGGATGTTTATACTGTTATTTGTCGCCTGTGTGGCTATCGTGATAAACTTTTTATGAGTATCTCACCTTTGCCTATACATGTTGGACACCCTGTTGTGTTTTTGAAATACATGTACAGATGTTGATCGTAGGTCCTTGCGGACACGTGAGGACTCGGACGATGGAAACTTTTGAAGGAGCCGACTTTGGGTTGTATCCCAATGGCTACTTTTAGCCCGACCAGCTTAGGAGTCTTTTATGTTGGAATAGTCTTATATTATTTTGCTGCACGTATATGGAACTTATGTTCTTAAGTCTGTAATATGTTACATAGTAGCCCTGAATTTATGCTATGATTATGTTGTATGGATCTTAATTATTAATGCACGTTAAGTAGTTTATTTGCTTGTCTTGAGTCTGTTTTGTCTATGCATGCAGAAAAATTTTAAGAGCCATGTTTTTGAACGTAGCTATTTAATTATATTATTTTTCGAAAGCAACCAACGTTTTATTCTCTTGATATTTTCCGCATTTTGAGCTCGACTACGTTCCACCCGCGAGGGGGTGTTACATGCACCGTGGTTGGCAGATTCACGGTACAAATATATACATGAATCTCCAAAGCTCCATAGTTGTCTGCACTATTGCATATAAATCTCCATAAGCATCATGGACTCTACAACCAAAACCATATATTATGCTGTAATTTGTGGGAGACAACAGGGAGTATACACCACTTGGATAGATTGCCACGCAAAGTTAGATGGCTGGAAAGGGGCTACCTACAAATCTTTCCTCATTTTGAACGAAGCTCAGGCAGCTTTGGTTGAATCCAACATGTCTACCATATCATGGGGTGAGTCATGAAGTTCACTACCGTTACGGTTTTTGTTTGGTTTTGTAGGGTTAGTATGCATGCTCATGTTTACTTTATTATACTATTCAAACACTTACACTCCATCTTTGTCATTGTGGGTGTTACAGGAAACCATGTAATAAGGGATTCACTTCCAGAATTCGCTGATCATGTTGAAGGAGATGAAGTTTTACAGACCTATAGCATGCAGAAGTTGTTGTGTGAAGCAACACGAAACTTATAAAAATTTAACCATACTATACCCGTCATAGTCAAATTATCCACCACAGCCAACAATATTGTCGATATTATGTTTCAGTCAATCCTAGTCTAATTGGTAAACCAGCAGTTAGTATGGGACGATATGCCAAAAGTGATCACCTTCACGTTAGGATGTAGCCATGCATATGTCGCGACGTATTCTAGCGGCAACGGGTTAAGCTATTTTAGATCATAACCACAACAATGTCAATTTGCTACAACAACAGCTGACAAAACTTGAGGCTGAAAATTGCAACATGGCATTCGACAATGGCATGTTAAAGGAAGAGCTTCAGAGCATAGTGACTCGCACCAAACCCTTCTAGAAAATCGAACAAAAACTGTTCACAAATATTACCCAAAAAACTTCTATGGAAACAATAACCAAACCATTTAAGAACTGTACCTCACTTGTTCTATCTAGCCATTTAACTTTGTCAACTGCTTTGATTAATAACAAAAAGCACGATATTTTAAGGTTGCAAATGAATCTGTAGAATGTTCAGATGCTCTTAAGGTTGCAATTAGACATAATCTGGCTAAGTAGTATAGTGGTGGGTTACTAATTGCAACTATGGAACCATACAACTGAAATAGGGGTATTCTAATAAAAAAAGTAGTGTTTTATTCTAAAAATAAGTAAACATGATCATTTTATTTGGTGGTGTACATAGCCAAATGGGACAGGTAAAATGAAACGGAGGAAGTAATCAATGAGCACAATTTAACCTATAAATTTAATGCAACTTTTTAATTGCTCATTTTAATTTTTTTCATTCTAATTAACTTCGTTTAGTAGGTTATCTCATAAAAAAGTTAAATAAAATATTTCAATAAATATATACTTAGTTGTGCAAATAAGTTGTTACATAAAATGGAAGATTAAGATTACGATTATGATATTCAAAGCACAATAAAAAAAGTTCAAGATGTTCAAAGCACAATATAAAAACTTTTACATGTTCACAAACATAAACTATCATAATTCAAACTTGTTGAAATAATATGCTTCATAATTATCTCTAATCTAGAAGTTCACTCAACCGTTGACGAAGAAACTTATATATCGTGCCCAAGTTTCTGCTTTTAGACTTTGCTCTTATATATTGGGGCTTCATGCTAGCAAGTTTGGACGTCATCTCGTTATGCTCTTCATCTACCATCTGTTGTTCTTCTTCTGGATAACAGCGTCACTTCGATAGTGAACTTCCTTTGTTTTAAACTTTGGTACTGGCTCTCGATCTTCAAATATTCTGCATATCGTGGAAATTGATTTACTATAAATCCGTGGGTAGTTGCTGTCTTAACCCATCGATCCTAGTGAGGAGTTCATATACTCGATGTAAGCGCTCTTCATTCCAGTTATAAGATAAATGATCCCAAAAATTAGAAATTGGGACCATCTCTTGTAACAGAAGTCGGCAAAGTTCCATTGGACTTGCACTAGGACCAGTGGCATTAGAATTGTAAGAGTTTGAATCCATTATTGATTCAGAAAGACCATACAAAGACTATGTTATAGAATAACGAATCCGGTGGTGCTTATATAGTGTTATTTCTATTTTAATAGCACCACTCCGTTACTCCTTCTGATCCATGTATTAGCCATTCCACCAATGAAAAACGTTGCTGCAATGGTATTGTCATCTATATCTAACGGTTGGAGTTCAAATGTGTTGTCATCCAATGACCCAGCTTCTATGATCCATCTGTTGTGATCCATGTATTATCCATTCCACCTCCCAATGCTTTACTCACTTGCCCGTTTGAATTGTTAACGTGATACCAGATTTCACGCTGCCAAATACACGCTACCCAAGACATGCCTCAGTGGACTCAATTTTGACGGTCCAATTCTCACTCGACGGTGCTTCTCTATTGATTTATTTCCTTTTTCGTTTTTCTTTTTGGTCAAATGGGATCCGTTTCACTGACTGGAAATGACCCTTAAATTACGTTTGTTATCACAAAATCTTCATTACATTTAATTATTCTCATTTTCTTAATTCTTAAAGAGTTTAATTTCTATACTACATCCAATTAAAAATTGTCACATCTGCATATTTCCTTGACTCTTATCCTAATTACCTTAATAGTTATCCATACCATGATTGGTGATTGTTTGATAGTGTAAAAAACTTTATACTGTCCGTGCATAACAATTAAACTCTTTGTTAAAATATATCTTACAATCATATCACATTATTAATGTTAAATAAAATGCTTACTTAACTAAAATTATTCTAACATTTAAGTCAATAATCATATTCGTCAATGAAATTAAATTTGTATTTGAAATTGCACTAAACTTTAATACAATCCAGTAGGGACACATAAATAAGGAAAGGCCCGTCACAGTAAAGGATCATCCCTTACTAATTATCATTGCACACAAGGAAATCAACAAATTAACAATACAAAAACTCAATGCATCCATAGTCGCTAGGTTTAATGATCGACACTTTTCTTCAAGAAGGTTAAATTTCTCCTTCCATTGTCCAACCTCCATCCTCAGGCCCTTCACTTGGTCTTCCAGCCTTGTGACTTTCGAATCATCCATCTCCCTTGCAACCATATTTCCTGCACCCCCATCATAAATCTCCATTCCATAGCACCATTCAACAAAACCGCACACCTTGCAAAGATAAAATAGCCGATTTGGATTACTATGTGTTCCACTGACTTTGATATCAGCTGTTCTCCCACAGTTGCAAAGCTTCTTCCGTTGTCTCACCACCACTCTGCTGTCACCCACGCTTGATGAAGAAGCCATTGAACGAGAGAGAGCGAGAGAGAGAGTACACTAACCAACCCAAATATTTGTGTAATGGGACCAAGATAACCTCAACCCTTCTTCATGTATAATATATACTATACACACTTTACAAAATTCAAAAAGTGTGATGTCTGAAGCACTGCAAACCACGCAGGTTTTTGTACGTACACGCAACCTCCCTTTAGTATTTTGTTTTTTTCGTTTAGCGTGTCATCAAAGACACTGACGAGTGAGGACAATACACAACAGAATGAATTTTTAAATGGATTGAGTTTTATTCACATTATAAAAATATTAAGCATGGACTGAGGAGCTTGCATGAATCCGAATATCATGGGCCTTCAGCCAGGTACACAGTTTATCTTTAATTTTTGCAAAGGCCATTGTCCTGATTTGATGGCCACATTGTAAATATGGGCCATTCATTGCTAAACATGGGCCGTTGATTTCCACTGCATTAGACATATTATGGCCCACTAACTATAACAAACAATTATCGGAGCCACTTTGGACATGGTGGGCCTTTATTCATGCTCATAGCCAACTATGGAATACAAGGATAACTGTCAAATACACAGCTAAAAAAATTGAGGCCAACTAGTCATCCTAAACAACAAATAACAAAAACATGCTTATTTATGCCTATGCCTCAATAATTCCAAATATACAAAAATTGGTCTTTAACAAAACTGATAATTCTATATGATTGTAAACATGTACCACATATTGACTAACAAGTGATATCCCAATGAGGTCCTATATTACATCAACAATATGACATGCTGCATTACACCAATTAATATTAACAAATGCATATGTTTTCAGAAAACAAGATAATCTTCATTACTTCGTTGTACACATAGGAGAAACTAAACTTCAAGTAGGCCTTACCAATTCAGTTTCAGGTGTATCATCTCCTACACCTTTAGCAAGGTGCCCCTGCGAAAGATAGATCCACTACCACTTTCCTTAACTACAAATATAGAGGAGCAATAACAGAGTTCATATCTCAAATCTGAAGACAAACAAATGCTCAAAACTCAAAAGTGAGGAAATGTCAGGAAATCACAATATCTTCAATCTCTAATGCATTTTATATTACTCATATTCTGGTAAAGTGAGATACATTTATTTATGAAGCACATTGCTTTGTGAAAATGCAAGAAGTAATCTCTTGTAGAGACTATAATCGATGTTTTCCATAAAATGTTTGGCAATATGAGATAGCTATTTAGGAGACACTGGCAATAACAAAGATACTGATTTATCAAATAGGATTAATACAATACAGACAATTGAACACATTGGAGCTTAAAAGTAAATGGGAGACTACATTGACTTGTGCAATAGTTGCTACTTCTTTTGCAGGACATGCAAATAAAAGGGTGTTTCTGCTATGTTCAATAGTGCTCCCTGTAGGACAGGTATCACAACTACCATCAATCCTAGTCATCTGTTAAATCCTCAACCTAAACAATATTATCCAACCACAACTAACACTTAGTAGCAACTCTCCGAGTAGTGTCAAAATCCACATCAACCAATTTAAATCACATCCATTACTGTTATGCTGACACGCCATTATCCTTATGATTTACCATAAACAACATTCTTCATGCTAATATTTACTAAAAGCACTTACAGACATGTAGAGATTGTGAAATAGAGAATACACACTTGTGCACTCCAAGTGAATTCGAAGCAATACTTAAGACAAACAAGGGCTTACTCACACAATTTTCCATTTAAAAGGCATGAGCTATCATATAAAGCAATTTATTAAATCAACGTGTCTTACAAATGATAAAAAAAAAAATGCCAATATTCATAACAAATTGTCAATCACTTTCCAATTCCATTCATTTTTTAAGGAAAGAACCAGATGAATTAAAACCTAAGCAAGATATCAATTTATACCTAAACTAGGCAATAGACAACCTCCACCAACACTTCTATTGCTAAAATTTATCACTTTTCTTCGGTTAATGAAATTCAGAAAGTTAAGGACTACTGCACAATAAAATGGATGGTGCAGGTTAAAAATCAGCTTGCATGAAAACACAGAAAAATGAAATATCTCCGGGATAAAGGCAAAAAAATAGAGAATAAGACCTTCTCCTTCATGGTTTCTATCCCTATGACATCTATAATTAGCTTTTGAGAGGTGATTATAAGTATTGGTTAGAAAATAAAACAAGCAACATGTGCCACGACATCATACCCAATCAGAAGCGCAACACCTGCACCTGCATATTATGAATCATAAATTTGAAGCACCTATCCTTGACAAATCACTGTGGGAACTCGGGTTAATTTTTTTCTCCCAGATTAAAAAACACCCACCCTAGGTGAAATGGTTAAATAAGAAGAAAAAAATTTGAAGGAGCTAGAATACTTATAGATTGATGTTGACGAGAAAACCCTAAATTCATCATCCATTTCCAAAACCATTCAGTGGTGAAGGTGATGCAAGGAATGGAGAATTTCAAAGCTTGAAAGTTCTAACTTTGTGTTTTGGTTCTGGCAACCATAAACAGCGAGGGGCGGTAACTTGGAAGCTGAAGGGCGTCATTGTCGCCGGTTGGGGACACGGACATTTCCCCCATTGCAATGCTCCGCCATTGTCTACTCCTGAGCAACGTAAACAAAAGAGACCATGAATGATGGATTATGCTACAAGAGAGACAGGGGTAGATCTGCAAGGAAGAATTTAGACTAATAAGCAATTTGAAGCCAAACCACTTCAATCGTTGCTCAGTTAGGTTTTTTTTTTTTTTTGATAACTAAATCTCCACCGTTGATTATTAAACTATTAAATCGGACGGCTATGGATGATGGTTCACTGGTGTGCCACTTTTAAGCATACCTCATCCTAGAATCCACGGGTCGTGCGTGTGGCGCATCCTATAAATTACACTTGAGTGCACGTGATGCTAAAGTTGCTGAGTTATACGTGCTTCTAAATTGCAAAGAGGTGGAGCCATATCTAAAGTAAGTTGGTGTCAATCATCTTTTTATGTATTTACCATCTTCTGTACGTACTTTGTTTAAACTGCTTCTTTTTATTATGATGTAGTAAATAAACTGAAAATGCTTCTTTTTATTATGATGTCGACAAATCTGACTCACAAATTCAAGAGGACATTGCCAACAATTTTCCTATGTGGTTCAAAAATCATGTAAGTTACTGACTTTATCCTTGTAACATGTTGTATATACTTAAACTCAATTTCATATACATTATATAGGTTCAAGATACGACAAATTGTAATGCCCCTCTTTACATTAGTAACCCAAGATAATAATTTAAATAAAACACCGTAAAAAAAAATTTCTCAAATAATTACTGAATAACTTCGTAATATAATAATGATCCAAAATAATTGCTTATACCAATTTAATAAAAGAAAATACATAATAAGTTTAAACCTAAAAAACTGGACGTCTATTACAACTCGTATAAATAAATAACTAAACCATAATAATAGTCCTTCTCGCATGTGTCATGCACTAACCCAAGCTAACTACTAAAACATAGTCTTCAAGCGTCTGGTAGCTCAACAGAGTGGTCCTCAGGCTCTGAAAACAACACTACTAATGAGATTTATAATCCCAATGAATAGAAATACAGTTATAAAAAGTTTTCACAAAAGCGTTGTTCTTAGCCAATGCGGTAACCGGAAAAACTAACCATGGTACCCGCTATTTTCAAAATAATTAAATAACAATTATATACTCTAATAATGACCATAAGCATTCAGCAGCACAACATAATCAAATACATCATAATCTCATATACATATAAAGTATTCTTAACATCCTCATATGTCATATGACTATCAATCTGCGCATAAAAATGGTGTCCCATTGCCCATCTTACTCATGAAGGTATTTCGATGTCACCTTCTCTTCAGTGACATTACTCATTTCGATACCACATTGTACACTGGTGTTATTACTCATTTCGACATCCCAACATGTGGCGATGTTGCTTTCGATACCCCATTATGGCGGTATTTCATATTTCGACACCTCAATTCATTGGCAGTGTTACTTTCGATACCCCTATCATAGGCGGTATTGCAGCAAACAACATTCAACATATTAACAGGTATTGAATAATGCCAATATCACCAATATCATCGAATAACTCAAATATAGTATGTCAATTCAACCAAATCATGTATAAATCATATATACCATAATATCAATCTCAATAATATACATTTAATTCACAGCAGAAACATCTTAGAAGGAAAACCTCCAAATTTGTAATATCAGGATTTGACCAAACACGGGATTATTTTTCAAAAACATATTTTTGAAAGCATAACCCAAACCCCAAAATGATTTGCACCATGGAAAGGGTGAGAAAGAGTATTTCTACTCACCTCTTGTAGGCCTCCAAGAAGCTCCAAACGTTTGGTCACAAACGCGCTAAAAAGCTCCTTAAGAATCTCCTATTTTCTTCCTCTTCTAGGCTCCTTCTACTCTAGAATCGTCTTCTCCATGCTCTTCAATCCTTAAAGGCACGCAAAACCTTGTTTAGGTTTCAAATAGGGTTTCTAGCCGCACGAGGGTGTAATAATGGTGTATATATAGTGTTGCACTGTTCTGTGTTTCAAAATCCTATTTTTTTAACGCATCTAACATAGAGCATGGGAGTGCTCCGATTGGCACGACAGTGCCAATCAGCGTCAAAATTCGCTTGGTTTCCGATAAAGGCGTGCTAATAGGTAGCATGATGCGGCTCAGTCCATGCTCCCTTTTGGCACGGGCGTGCCAACATTAGCACGGGCATGCCAAACAGTGTCAAATTTGTCCATTTTCCGACACGGCCGTGCTAATAGTTAGCACGACGCGGCTCAAATCGTACTCTATTCAGCACAGGCATGCCGAATGTGAGCATGGGCGTGCCGACGCTATTGTGACAGATTTCAACATAAAACTTCTCTCTTTTCTTCTTTTGGTCCACTCACTACCCTTAAGGTTCAAAGCCAACTATTCTAGGCCTCCCTAACTCTTTATTAATTTTTATTTGCTAAGGTTTAAGTCTCTTATACTTTTATTTAATTCTTGGGATGTTACATTTTCTCCCCTTCTTTAATAATTTCATCCTCGAAATTAACTCCATACTTAAGCACGCCCCAAAACTTAGTACATCAAGACAGGAAAGTAATGTACCTCGATTAATAAGATCTGGATACTGACGCACTATATCCTCCTCAAGTTCCCAAGTAGCTTCCTCAGGAGTTAATCCTTCCCAAACCACCTTTACCAAAGGAATTTTCTTGTTCCGCAAAGTCTTAGTGCTCTTGTCGACGATCTGACTAGGCTTGGGCTTAAAGACCAAGTTATCTCTTAATTGTATAGACTCAGAAGCTATTATATGAGACTCATCATGTACATATTTTCTGAGTTATGATACATGGAAAACATCATGAAGGTTTGACAATAAAGATGGAAGTGCCAATTGGTAAGCAATAGGCCCGACTCTTTAGAATTTGAAAGGGACCAATGAATTGCGGATTTAGCCTCCTGACTTTCATGGACCTTCCCACTTCGATCTTAGGAGTGACTCTCAAGAATACATGTTTGTGACACCCGCTACCCCGCATACGATAATATTAAATAAAGCATGAAGTTAAAATAAAAACTTTAACATAAAAGGTAGCAAGTGCCACGTGATCCGAAAACATTTAAAACATAAATAACGACTGCGGAAAAACAAACATAAACAAAGCCCGAAACCCTATGTCATATGATCAGAGTTGGTAACCACTACCGATATTACATCGGAACAAAACTAACATAACTAAACTAAACTATGAGTAAGCGATCTCCTCGGGATCACTCCTCAGCTGGCAGCTCACCATCCTCTTCATAACCAAAGGTAGATGCAAAACAACAACAAATATAGGGAGTAAGGAACTGTATGTATAAACATAAACGGTAATAGAGCAGTTAGCAAGGTGATCATGCAACATATACAACATCATAATATAGCATAATATTATAACACACTCCTTCATCTCACATTAATAATACGCTATGCGATGCATAACTACTCCACTACTCCATATGCAATGTGGATCAACAACTAACTCAGGAAGACGATTTGGAGTACATCAACTTGTTGACCATCATGTATCAACACTGTCAGTTCACCTTACTCTCGGATGAACCCCCATAAGTAATGATTCACCTTACTCTCGGATGAATCCCCACGAGTTGCCTGTCTATCAACACTGGCTGTTCATCTTACTCTCGGATGAACCCCCATGAGTAACGATTCACCATACTCTCGGATGAATCTTCATGAGTTGCCTGTCCACCAAACTCTCGGGTGAACGATCAACACTGGCTGTTCACCTTACTCTCGGATGAACCCCCATGAGTAACGATTCACCATACTCTCGGATGAATCCCTGAGTTGCCTGTTTGCCATACTCTCGAAGGAACTTCCCCCAGCTAACAATACCATGCCATGATGCATGCAATGCTAACACACAAACAGCATGACCACCACCTCCATCAACACCATTACATGCCTATCAACTTTGACCAACAAGCATCAAAGATGATTTATCAACATCAAACTTGACCAATAAGAATCAAGAGTGATTTAACTAACAACATCGGTAATAGTACGTCGTTACCCATAATATGATTTTCTCATTAATTAATCTCTTTATTAAGTCTCCATTATTACATCTTACCATATCATTGTCCTAGTTCATTAACTATCCTCAAGGCCGTATTTTATCCTCTCTTAAATCATACTTTTATTCCAAAAAGGGTATCAAATTTCTTTTTATTTAAAACTGTGAAATTCCTTAATTCTGACAGTGGCATGGCCTGAGCACGGGCGTGCTGGCCAATTGGCATGAGTTTATTGTACGAGAGCACAGGTATGCTAAACAGCATCACTTTTCTCGTTTTTATGGCACGGGCATGCTACATAAGAGCACAGTCGTGTTGGCTTTACTGGCCAGAAAGCACGGGCGTGTTGATAATGAGCATGGGTGTGTTCAACGCTGTTATAGCGTCTCAGATCTGGGAAACTTAGCAATTTCTCTAGATTTCAACACTCCAATTTAATCCTAAGGTTCTTGACTAATCCATTGGCATTAATCTCACCCCTTATCAACATCTTTATGTTTTATGCATATCAATTAGACTAATCCTAGTTTTAGGCTTAGCGCTAACATCCCTATGTCTTTTATTAACATATATTTAACAGCAGTTCAACCATACCAACTCATGCAATCATGGCATATCATCATCATCATCATAAATATCATGCCAAGATCATATATACCAATTAAACAATTAACAACATATATAAATAACCATAACAACTCCATACAACAATTAAGGCACATAGCACACAAATAGGGTCGTGGGTTAACCCTTATCTTACGCTACCCTAGAACCTATATGTTATACTAATCCCTTCTTCCCATACCTGGCGCGACGATTCTTGCCTATGAGCCAATAAAACGAAATCCAAGCGTGACTACTCCAAACGGGTTCAACAGGTATAGCGAGCTTGACCAAGAACATCGAGAAAGGACAAAGGTAGTTAATTACCAAACAAGAAAAGGAAGGGAATTAACACAGGGGTTTTGCACATACCTCGATTAGATCCCTGGGGAACTAATCTGCTAGTTGCCGTGCACAGCACCGGCATACGAACAACGAAGTCTGGTTTGATAGGGACAAAACGGTTCAACACTAACTAAAGGGATTCAAAGAAAAATGATGTAGGGTTGGTTACCTTACCTCAGGGTAACACGAAGCTAGCAGCTTAACCCCAAACGCAACAGCTAACACCACAAGGATGTGTTCTTGACGAAGAACACCCAAACAAGGATTGGGGAACGCTCAAGGATTCAATGAGAACCCAAGAGAAAGGTTAAAGACGGCTGTTTCTAACTTTAGGATTGATGGCTATGAGGTTTAGGTCGAGCAAAAGAAGTGTAAAAAGGATTGGGACAAAACGGGTCAACCTAAAGCCCAAAACGCGTTTATGGGGTGCGCGAAGAGCACGGGGGTGCCAACTTTTAGCATAGGCGTGCTGAACAACTGGCATGGGCGTGCTATACAAGAGCACGAGCGTGGCACCCTGACAGGATCACTTATATCACTTGTTCTAAGGTTAACTACCCTAAAACACGTCCCTAAACACCTAAGGCAAGCACAACAACACATAATATATATATAACAACACTATATAACAAGCAAGCGAAAACTGGGGTGTTACAATGTTCATCTTCTTGGAAATCTAAAGGCTTTCTCCTCTTATCGGCATAGCTCTTCTGCCTACTCTGCGTAGTGCGCATTCTCTCCCTAATCAACTCAAACCTATTTGTGTTTTGCTGAACTAAGTCAGGTCCTATCAAGGTCTTCTCACCTACCTCACACCAACACAAAGGGGAGCTACACTTCCTTCCATAAAGATCTTCATAGGGTGCCATGCCTATGCTAGCATGATAACTATTGTTATAACTCTACGAGAGGTAAAAACTTATCCCAACATCCACCTTCGTCTAAAAGACATGCTCTAAGCATGTCTTAAAGGGTCTGAATGGTCCTTTTTGACTGACCATCTGTCTGGGGGTGATAAGCTGGGCTAAAAATCAACTTAGAACCAAAGGCTTGCTGAAAAGCCCTCCAAAATCTAGAGGTAAACCTCAGGTCTCTATCTGACACTACAGAGGTGGGTATACCGTGAAGCTTGACTATCTCCCTGAAGTATAAGTCTGCCAACTTAGCCAAGCTATATGTTGCCTTAATTGGCAAGAAGTGAGCAAACTTGGTCAGCCTATCCACTATTACCCATATGGCATCTCTAAACCCAAACGAGTCCTAGGTAAACCCATCACAAAATCCATGGATATTCTCTCCCACTTCCACTCAGGAATTTCTAAAGGTTACAATAGACCTGAAGGTTTTTGGTGCTTTACCTTAACCTTTTGGCATACTAAACACTTAGACACAAAGCTGGCCACATCCTTTTTAATTCCTGACCACCAATACATTTTCTTAAGGTCCTGGTACATCTTATTTAGCCCTGGATGTATGGTGAACTTCCCCTTATGTGCTTCCTCTAACACTTTTTCCCTAAGACTCCCCTCCTTAGGAACAACGATCCTACCCTTAAACATCACTAAACCATCAACAGATAACTCAAAACTCTCCTGTCCCAACAAAGATAACAATTTCTGGTCTAAAAGCTGTCCTTGCTTAATCTCTTCCCTCAGGTCACTATGAATTTCCAACCTATTCAACCTCAAACCCAAAGCATTCAAATTCAAGTCTCTAAACTCCTCTAACAGATTCATCTCTTGCATTATTAAACTAGATATATGTATGGATTTCCTATTAAGGGCATCGGCCACTATGTTAGTCTTCCCTGGGTGGTACTTCAACTCAAAATCATAATCTTTAAGGAACTCCATCCACCTCATCTGCCTCATATTAAATTCTTTTTGGTCAAACAAATACCTAAGGCTCTTATGATCACTAATAACTTCAAACTTAGCACCATACAAATAGTGCCTCTAAATTTTAAGAGCAAAAACTACTGCTGCCAACTCAAGGTCATGTGTAGGATAATTCACCTCATGGGTTCTAAGCTGCCTAGATGCATAAGCTACAACCTTATCTTCTTGCTTCAAAACACATTCTAAACCATTCTTAGACGCGTCGTAATAAACCACAAAACTCACTAAAGAGTTCGGTATGGTCAAGAAAGGCATTGTCACTAATCTCTTCTTAAGCTCTAGGAAGTTTTCCTCACATTCCTGGTCCAACACAAAAGATTTTCCTTTCCTAGTCAACTGGGTCAAAGGTAACGGTAGTTTAGAAAAACCTTCTATAAACTTCCTACCCTTAAGGTTCAAAGTCTACTCACTACCCTTAAGGTTCAAAGTCAACTATTCTAGGCCTCCCTAACACTTTATTAATTTTTATTTGCTAAGGTTTAAGTCTTTTATACTTTTATTTAATTCTTGGGATGTTACACAAATCAAATTCAAGATCCGCTCTTGATAGATTTGGCATGGGGCCCACTTAGAACGGTTGAATCATATGAAACTTACATTTTAAATGGCTATAAGTTTCACACTAAGGCATGGGGTCATGGCATGAAAACTTCAAATTCCGGTGTCTGTGTACAAGGAACCAACGGTCATTTAGAGGATGACGTTTTTGAAATATTGACTGATATTATTTCAATAAAGCATTATGGTCATCCCACGAAAAAGTTAGTCTTATTCAAGTGTGAATAGTTCAATAATACTCCCAATAAGGGCACAAAAGTAGACAATAGGTTTGGGACATTTGAAGTCAGACAGTCATGAAGATATCAGATGTTTGACCCGTTCATATTTGCACAACAAGTGGAACAAGTTTATTACACACCGTATCCCAAGGGACATCAAGATTGGTTGGGTGTTATTAAGATAAAGGCACGTAGTACGATTACAGATAATGAAGTCAGTAAGCCCGAGACAGAGGTTCCGTACCAAGAGGTTCATGAAATTGATGGGTTCCAAGTAATGTTGCATATTGACTCGGACGATTATAATTTTATTCTTGCGGACGTTGGGGGTGGCGATGAGGTAGTTGACACAACATTATTGAGTCGATATAATTTGGACGAAGGAAGCGAGGATGCAAGTATCTCATCCGAGAGTGAGGAGAGTGATTTCAGTGATGGAGACTCCACTTAGGTAATTTGTATATAGAAAATATTTACTATGATGTGTTGTCTGTTATTTGTTGTATGTTTCAATACTTGATTATGTTTGTTCATTGGATAAGAATCAATGAACATGAGTGAGAAGCTGACTCACTTGTTTTGGTCTAGAAAACCACATGTTAGAATCCAATAAATATTTGTCAATTAATGATTTATATTTATATATAATTGATAACAATGATATTTTTTTTTCTTCCAAACAGAAGGTAGACGACGTAGATAGAGATTGACCCGTTCATGGTGGCCACGGTGGTCGTCGTGGTCGTGGAAGATAGGCGACCACAGCATCATTAGTCCAGCCCCACGTGAGCTCTACAAGCTCACGGTCTACCATTGGGGGCCCAGCAGCAGCAGCCACACCGCCCACGCCACTCACACTTGCCACACCGGCCATGCCAGCCACACATGTATCCTGTGCACAACATGGGGCGCTTCCATTAGAGCAAGGGACTGCAGATCCCACAGATAGGATGATCTGGATTCGCCCTGTGGGGAAGTTTGAGTAAGTTTTATTTATGTTTATGTTTATTAATTAAGTTTTATAGTCATTAAATATCTTTACTATAATGACCCGAACTGCTTTTGACATTGCTGACTGTCCCCACAAACCAACACAGGTCTTTTCAGCGTGCTTTGTCCTCACTCACACGCTTTCTGGGAAACTTCGCAGAAGGTCACCCATCCCACAAGTGCTCCAAGTCAAGCACGCTTAATTATGGAGTTCTTATGTTCTGGGCTCCCGAAAAGAAGATGCATCTTGTTTTTATAGGTAGTATCAATCAATTCCTTTAACACTACGCCAGATTATACATTAAGTGGCGCACCTTAATAGCGTTGATAAGTGAAATGCTATTAAAAAAGAGGCGGAGCAAGAATAGATAGAGCTTCCTTGAGGAAGGGTTGTCTAAGGTGTACTTTAGATAGCGCTTCCTCAAGGATGAGGAAGCGCTATCTATTCCCATTTTAAAATATTTTTAATTAATCAGTTACTAAAACTTCCCACTAAACACTTCCCTCCTCACTTCACTCCACGAACCTTTCCCTAACCCCTCCCTGCCTCCTCCGTGAACACCACCACCACTACGCGAACGCCACCACCTCCCTCGCACGAGCTTCTCTCACTCTTAACTCTGGTCAAGCCCGTCCCTCAGCTAAGCTCTCTCAATTGACCTATCTCTCAGGTAAGCTCTCTCATTTCCCTCTCTGTTGTTAGGGTTTCTCTCATTCCACCGTTACTCCATTTGTGAAGGTGTGGGCAAAGACAAGTAGGACACGATGCATTTGTGAAGTTCTGCATGTGACTGCAAGTTGTTACTGTTCTTAGTCAATGGTATTTTTTCTTCTCTGTTATTGTTTTGTATTGGAGTTTTGAACATGATCAATGAAATTCCATTTTTGCATTGTGACTGAGTTTGACGGTTGGTTATTCGCTTAATTTTCTGATACAATGCATGGACCATTTGCTTCTCTGGGTGAAGTTTAAACTTACTCTTTGAATTCATGTATGTATCGAGTGAATAGCTTGAGTGCCTTATACTGCAGTTTTATATTTGTTCAAACTATGATATTAACATTGGATTGTTTGTTGCCATAGCTAACCAAGCGTGATTAATTTTTTAAACTCTACTTTGTGTGTGAACATGGAAATGAAGTTAGTATAGGACTGTTTTGTGACTCCCCCGTCTAGGACATCACATGGTTACCCATTACGGAAAATAATATGTTTAGTAAACTTGCTGGTTACTTTCCAAAAATAAAATTTTCTAAATATTTAACTTATTTTGAAAATCAAAGATAAATTTTTTTCTTAACTTGTCATATATCCAACGTAATCATACGTGCTAAGTCATTATAAGTTCATACATAGGGCCATTATACAGATGGCCATTCTCAAAAGTCATAGCTTTCAGTAGCCAGGGCAGACTGACGAAGTCGCTACAAAAAAAAAGGAATCATCATACAGCTGGTCCCACCTCTAACGTGTCTGTGACTTCTCATATGCGATCATTCTCCATGCTTTCAGACGTTAGGGAACGGATCCCCGAATGTTCCAGTGGCATCTTGGAACTCATCTAAAGATGTAAGGGAAAGAAACCAATATATGGATTCAAGCACGATAACTACATGTGCGGCACACCAACAACATATATATATATATATATATATATATAATCATGATGTATAAAATTCTACTGAATAAAAAAGTAGTTTATCATAGGGTTTTATACCTGACAGTCATCGTCATTTATAAAAATGCATGACACTTCAACGTTCAACGTTTAGTTCTATACTTAATCTCTGGAGATCCCAACACTGTATAAATGAGCTGATCAAACTTGATTGCCAAAAAGGCACACCGTTGTTAAAACCATTGTACACTGTCCAACACAAGGCACAGGTGATCACCGTTTATGGTTTTCATTGTCCATCAAGGCACAATGATATACACTCTCTTGAATATCCTGACCACCAAGATATCCAAATTAACACCGTAGGCTCGTCTGCCATTTAATGCATGTAAAAACGTTTCATGTCTTGGAACTTTTCTTTTTGTTCTTTCTTTCCTTGTCGTAGCTCAAGGCTCCCGACCATTCATGATTTACAATGTTTTAAGATTTCACATTTTCAACACAGGATTAAATGTCCGAGTGCTCAATCGCGGAGCCCTAGATCGATGCACCAGTCTAAGGTCCGTGGTGATAGAAAACAATATTCACTTTTAATCACGTTCCGTCATAACGTGAAGAGGACACACAGTCCACAGGACACACAGTCCCCAACACCGTAACAAGGATCCCAGATCTACATGTTATTCTCACAGAACACTAGTATCCCGACGTCTCGTTTACTAGGTTCACGTTTCAATGTTTCCATTGTTTTTCGTACTGTGAAACACAAATACAAAACAAAATCTCTGCAACTCACCCAAGTTGTCGGATTTTACACCGTTGGAGAAAGCTTTTTTATAGAAAACCCTTTTCGTTTGAAATTCATTTATAAACATCTAATTACTAAAGAAAATGATTTTACCTTGAAAATATTTTCCGAAACCTCAGTTCATGGAAGACAACCATTGAGACTAAATTGCCATTTCAAATAAATACTACTATTTTTAAAATACCTTTCATAAATCCTTTCGGAATTAACTGTCGTTTAGCTCATAAAAACATTCTAAGTTAAAATTTGACTTTTTCCTTTTAAATTAATTTTCTCCACATGATAGTAACTTATTTTTGACAATCCACTTTTCCTACTAACTTTACATTTTACTTTAGGATCCTTTTCTCAAAACCAACGTCATTGAAAATTAAACGTTTCTCAAATCAAATATTTGACGTTCCTTACGACGCTTTTGAAGGCTTTTATCTCGTTTAATTAATTATGCACTGATCACTATCAAACTTCTCAATCAACAATCAACATCAACAATATTGATATATCATCGTTATAGCAGATAATGCAATTAAAAATATGTATTAAACACTATAACACATAACAACAGATAATCAACAGATAAAACAACATCTGAAAGCAAATCAACCAAGCACCACACAGCTCAAATAAATTTATACAGACCAAATATTGATAACACATTGTTATCGAGAGATCCCTAAGGCAATTCTCCCCTTACCTCTTGAAGTTTTTCCTCCGAGCAAAAGTCGTCCGATCGGCCCGCGAATTCTCCGGGTTCCTCGTCCGATTACTCAACAACAACTACATAAACACAATCAATCCAAACATCAATACTACACAACACAAATTTCCCTATTACCCTCCACCTAGGGTTCGGCAATAGGGTCCCAAAATTAGCTAGGGATATCTAAAAATTCCTATTTCTTGAATGAATGATCCTTAGGTACTCTTAACACCAAATCAAGTGTCATTACCCAAAAACTGAAACAAAACTCATACTTTCCCCAATATATAGGGTTCGGCCGCTCTTCATTGAAGGTGCTAGGGAAGTTTTTTTTGATCACATGTTCTTGGATTGAATGACTTCTAAGCATGATAGAACTAAATCAAAGCTTATTATACAAAAGAAATGAACAAAACCCTATTGATCCAACATAGTCATATTCGGCCATCCATACCCATTTGAGCAAGATAGCTGTTTTGGTTACAAGCTCTTGGATTAAGAAAGAGGGCAATGAAACTAGCTCATAGAAATTGGTTTGACATTAAAAGGATTTTTCTACAATTTTCATGAAATTTTGAAGTTTAAGGTCATAAACTTGATCATGGAGAAAACTACAAGATTCAATGGAGAAAAAGGGAGATTGAGAGGTCAAGAATGAATTTCATACCTACTTGGTGATAAGGATGAGCAAGTAATAACCTTTGTTTCCCAAAATCTCTTGAGAATTTCTTAAGAAAATGAGAGAAAATGGAAGAAGAAAGGTGTGTTATGAAGAAATGAAGTGGATGATGACTTCATGAGGGTGAGGGGCGCATGACTTATGGAGGTGGGGGCAAGAAAGTCCAAAAATTTTCACTTAAGGGGGCAAAATGGTCTTTTCACCCAAGGACATAAGTGGAATTCCATAAAAGTTCAAGAGCATTTCCATCTTTTCGTGTCCAGATATTTCCAAACGTCATCATGACACTGGCATGCCTTCCTAAGTGATGTGACTTGATGAGACTTCAAGATTATCCGTTAGCGGGTTCCGATAAATCCCTATCTAGCTCCGTTCGTCACCTGGTTTGAGAATACGCAGGAATAACTTATATTATTCCGTTTTTTAGGGCGCGAAACCAATTTTAGTAAAAAGGTAGGAAATTCGATCCTAAGACTAAATGTCTCGTTCACGAGTCAAAATTAGGTCGTTTGAGTAGTAAAACACTACTGTCAGTGAAAAACGCAGACCGGGCTCCGTGTTAGTGTTCGACCAAAAATTTAACTGTAACTACCTACGATAGCGTAGAGCGTGACTGTGGTCTCAGTTTATTTTAATTCACTCTCTAGACCCTCCGATAAAATACAAACACATAAATACAGTTTATTGATTATTAGAAAGCTTGAAAAAAATCAGGGTGTTACATTACTACCCCACTAAAAAAAAAATTTCGTCCTCGAAATTACGTACCTTGAGAAAGATAAGGGTATTGCACCCTAATCTTGTCCTCAGCTTCCTAAGTTGCTTCTCCAATCGTATTGTCCCAAATAACCTTGACTAAGGAAATTTGTTTACCCCTGAGTTGCTTAATCATCTTATCCTCGACTCGTACAGGAAATTTGTTTACCCCTGGGTTGCTTAATCATCTTATCCTCGACTCGTACGGGTGAAGTCTCATAAGACAAGTTCTCTCTCAATTATATTACATCGGGCTCAATCACATGAGATGGATCAGGAACGTATGTCCACAGTTGTGAAACATGGAAAACATCATGGATATTTGAAAGAAAAGGGGGTAAAGTAATTTGATAGGCTACTGGACCTACATGACAAAGAATTTGGTAAGGTCCAATGAATTTAGAAGTGAGTTTTCTGGATTTAATTACCCGACCAACCCCAGTCGTAGGCATGACTCTCAAAAACACATGATCGCCTTCCTCAAACTCGAGAGGTCGTCTCCTCTTGTCCGCAGAACTTTTTTGTCGACTCTGAGTCGTCTGCATCATTTCCTGAATCATCTTCACCTTTTCAGTTGTCTGTTGCACGATATCTGGTCCCAACAGCAGGCTTCCACCATCCTGATACCAACATAAAGGTGTTCTATACCGTCGACCATATAAGGCTTCATAGGGTGCCATTCCTATGCTCGAGTGGAAACTGTTGTTGTAGGTGAATTCTATCAATGGTAGAAATTCATCCCAAGAACCAAGATGTTCTAACACGAAAGCTCTCAATAAGTCTTCGAGTGACTGGATCGTTCCCTCTGATTGTCCATCCGTCTGTGGGTGATACGCTGAACTCAATCTGAGTTTCGTTCCTAGTGACTCTTGTAAACTTTGCCAGAATCTTGAGGTAAACCTCAGATCACGATCCGAAATAATACTTGAAGGTACATCATGTAATCTGACAATTTCCCCGATGTATAACTGAGTCAATCTCTCCATCGAATACTTTATGTTATTGGGCAAAAAGTGAGCTGACTTGGTTAGTCGATCAATTATTACCCATATGGCATCATGTCCCTTCCGAGTCCTCGATAAACTTGTCACAAAATCCATTGCGATACCATCCCATTTCCATTTTGGGATGTCCTAAGAGTGTAGCATTCCTGCTGGTCTTTGATGTTCAATCTTAGCCTTTTGACAGACTAAAGACGAAGTGACATATTCCATTACGTCTCTCTTCATCCCATACCACCAATACAACTATTTAAGGTCTTGATACATCTTCGTGGCTCCTGGATGTAAACTCAGTTTACTCTTGTGAGCTTCCTCTAGAATTAGCTTCCTAAGCTCGGAGTCGTCCAGTACACAAATTCTTATACCGAACCTTAAGATTCCATCTGTTCCCTCTTTGAATTCCTAATACTGCTCCTTGTCACACTAATTCTCTTTCTCCTTGTAGGTATTGATCACTTTATTGTTTCTCTCGTATTTATTCCATTAATCCATTGGAAACAGTAATCATACCTAAGCAACGCTTTCCCTGCGACATCTTAATTGTCAACCGCATATCTCGGAATTGTTCTCTCAACTCTTGCTCCCTGACCATCATTGCAGATGCATGCATTGATTTTCTACTCGGGGCATATGCTACCACATTTGCGCTTCCAGGGTGATACTGTAATTGGAAGTCGTAGTCCTTTAAAAATTCTAACCAGCGTCTCTGCCGCATCTTGAGTTCCTTTTGATCAAATAGGTATTTCAAACTTTTGTGATCACTGAAAACATTGAATGTTGCTCCATACAAATAATGTCTCCTGATCTTCAACGCAAAGACTACTGCCGCTAACTCTAAGTCATGCGTAGGGTAATTCCTCTAATGAATCTTCAACTACCTGGAAGCATAAGCTACTACTTTCCGATTTTGCATTAATACACAACCCAACCCTCGTTGTGAAGTATCACAGTATACCTCAAAAGGCTCTTTGGGATCAGGCAATACTAACACAGGCAATGTAGTCAACCTCCTCTTTAATTCTTGAAAACTTTCCTCGCATGCTTCCGTCCAAATGAACGCTTGGCCCTTCCGAGTTAGTTGGGCAAGAGGTCCTACTACTTTGGAGAGTCCCTCAATGAATCTCCTATAGTATCAGGCTAAAACCACGAAACTACGGATCTCTATTACCGTCTTAGGTCGCTCCAATAGCAAAACAGCTTCAATCTTCGACGGATCCACTGCGGTCCCTTCATTTGAGATGATGTGTCCTAAAAACTAAACTTGGTCTAACCAAAATTCACACATTTCGGGTTTCGCGTATAACTGTTTCTCCTTTAAGATTTGAAGAACCATATTGAGATGTTCAGCATGTTTCTCTTCATTGGGAGAATAGATTAGAATGTCGTTTATACAGACAACGACAAACTTATCTAGATAAGGACGAAAAATCCTATTCATATAATCCATGAATATAGCAGGTGCATTCGTCAATCCGAACGGCATCACAAGATACTCATAATGTCCATCGCGTGTTCGAAACGCTGTTTTTGGGATATCCTCTGCCTTCAAACGAATATGGTGATAACCTGATCGTAGATCTGTTTTCGAGAAAATGGCCGCTTCAAGTAACTGGCCCATTAAGTCATTGATACTTGGTAGCGGATACTTGTTCTTGATAGTCACTTTGTTTAACTGACGAAAATCCACACATAAGCGAGAAGTACCATCTTTCTTCTTCACCAGTAAAACTGGAGCTTCCCACGATGATACACTAGGTCCAATGAATTCCTTTTCCATCAGTTCCTCTAATTGCTTTTTCAAGTCCTCTATCTCTGATGGCGACAAACGATATGGTGCCATTGATATTGGTCCAGTGCCCGGTACCATATCAATCGTGAACTCAATGTCTCGAATAGGCGGTAGCCCCGGTACATCTTCAAGAAACACTTCAAGAAAGTCATTGACGACGGGTATAGACTGAAGATCTAACTTACTCTCTACGTCCAAGGAAAACAATAACATGTATCATTGTGCTAACTCTTTAAAAGAAGCTATTACTTGATTAGCAGATAAAAATCCAGAAATCTAATCTTTAGGAAAGACTAAGGTTTTGTGAGCACAATCTATGAGAATATGGTTGGAAGACAACCAATCCATGCCTAAAATTACATCTAACTGTGTTAAAGGCAAGCATATCAGATTAATGAGAAAATACCTATCCTGAATAACAATAGGACAGTTCAAGCATATAGAATTGATAGTAACTGGTTTAGTAGTTGGGGTTGAAACAATCAGATCATACGATAATGAAGAGACAGGCAATTTCAGAAGTTTCACATAATCCATCGAAATGAAGGAATGAGTCGCACCTGAATCGAAAAGTACAGTCAAGAGATTACCTGCTATGTCGCAACTACCCTTTATGAGATCATCGGAGTTCGAAGCTTCAACATCGCTCATAGTGTAAACTCTTCCGGTTGTCGTTGGTTTATTGTTTCTTGTGTTGTTGACAGCAGATCCACACTTTGGTGCATTGCAATCCTTTGATAAATGTCCTAACTGATTACAGTTGAAGCATTTAACTCCGCTCATTGGACAAGTGTCAACCCTATGGTTTGGGTCTCCACACCTGTAGCACTTCCTAACTTGGCCTTGGCTCTGGTTCTTTTGGCCTCCACTCCCCGATGCAGAAAAATTTTAACGGTAAGGTTGTTGATTCGGATTATTTCCCTGAGGTCGGAAATACAGTTTCCTCTGATTCTGTTTCCCCTTTTGGTTTTAATGTTTGGAATTGGTTCTTGAACTGAGAGGGTCCTCCAGCATTCCCTCGATTATCTCTTCCTTTCCTCATCTGCTCCACCTTGCAACACATCTCGACTAAAGCTTGAAAGTTTCGGATTTGCTAAGGCAGCACAGATTCTTTGATCTCGAACCTCAAGTCTGCTTCAAACCTTTCACACTTCCTGCTTTCATTAGGTTGAGTCTGAAAGAAGTACTTGGCGAGCGATTCAAACTTCGCGGCATACTCCCCAACAGAAAGATCTATTTGTAGTTGGTAGAGAAATTCTCGTTCCTTCTCGACTCTAGCACTTTGAGGAAAATACTTATCCAAAAATGTGTTTCGGAACACATCCTAAGTAATTTCCTGATGATCAGCTTCTAACAGTTGTCTGGTGCCTTTCCACCAATATTCTGCGTCCCCTATCAGTAGGAAAGCAGTATATTGAACCTTAACTCCTTCTGTACTCAGAATAAGCTCAAAGATCTTCTCCAGTTCTTGTATCCACAAGTCAGTTTTCTCAGGTTCAGCATCCCTGTGAAATTGTGGAGGATTCTGACGTCGAAATGCAGTCAGACCTCTACCTTCTGCAGCTTGCTGGTTCTGAGCAGCCATAGCAGCTGTCTGTAGGGAAATAGTAGTTGCAACATTTTCAATTGCTTGTGCCGTATAATCCATTGCTCCCTCATGGTTCTCATCAGCAAAATCATGGTCACCGACGGGACCACCTCGACGACCCCTACCATGACTACGTCCACAGCCACGTCTATCCTCTAGTTCCATAACTGACCTGCAAGACATAATCAGTTAAATGTCAACCAGAAAATGGAACACGTACTCACTTGTTAACATACGTTACTTCTAAGAAGTAATTCAAACAAGTCTTAGTCAGAGAATACACAACATCAACATAACAGATCTATTTCCCAAAGATTCCCGAAAGACTCGACCAGCTCTGATACCACTAATGTGAAATCCTCATCTGGGACATCACATGCTTATCCATTGCGGAAAATAAAACGTTCAGTAAACTTGCTGGTTACTTTGGAAAAATAAAATTTTCTAAGTATTTAACTTATTTCGAAAATCAGTGATAAAATTTTTTCTTAACTTGTTATACGTGCTAAGTCATTATAAGTTCATACAGAAGGCCATTCTCAAAAGTCATAGCTTTCAGTAGCCGAGGCAGACTGACGAAGTCGCTGCAAAAAAAGGAATCATCCTACAGCTGGTCCCACCTCTAACGTGTCTATGACTTCTCATATGCCATCATTCTCCATGCGTTCAGACGTTAGGGAATGGATCCCCGAATGTTCCAATGGCATCTTGGAACTCATCTAAAGATGTAAGGGTGAGAAACCAATATATGGATTCAAGCACGATAACTACATGTGCGGCACACCAACAACATATGTATAAAATCATGTTGTATAAAATTCTACTGAATAAACAAGTAGTTTACCATAGGGTTTCATACCCGACAATCATCTTCATTTATAAAAATGAATGACACTTCAACATTCAACGTTTAGTTCTATACTTAATCTCCGGAGATCCCAACACCGTATAAATGAGCTGATCAAACTCGATTGCCAAAAAGGCTCACCGTTGTTAAAACCATTGCACAATGTCCAACACAAGGCACAGGTGATCACCGTTTATGGTTTTCATTGTCCGTCAAGGCACAACGATATACACCATCTTGAATATCCTGATCACCAAGATATCCAGATTAACACCGTAGGCACGTCTGCCATTTAGTGCATGTAAAAACGTTTCATGTTCTTTCTTTCTTTGTCGTAGCTCAAGGCTCCTGACCATTCATGATTTGCAACGTTTTAAGATTTCACATTGTCAACACAGGACTAAACGTCCGATTGTTCAATCGCATAGCCCTAGATCGATGCACCAGTCCAAGGTCCGTGGTGATAGAAAACAACATTCAACTTTAATCATGTTCCCTCACAACGTGAAGAGGACACACAATCCACAGGATACACAGTCCCCAACACTGTAACACGGATCCCAGATCTACGTGCTATTCTCACTTCTCACAGAACACTAGTATCCCGACGTCTCGTTTACTAGGTTCACATTTTAACGTTTCCATCGTTTTTCGTTCTATGAAACACAAATCCAAAATAAAATCTCTGTAACTCATCCAATTTGTCGGATTTTAAACTGTTGGAAAAAACTTGTTTACAGAAAACCCTTTTCGTTTGAAATTCATTTATAAATGTCTAATTACCAAAGAAAATGATTTTAGCTTGAAAATCTTTTCCGAAACCTCAGTTCTTAGAAGACAGCCATTGAGACTAAATTTCCGTTTCAAATAAATACTACCGTTTTTAAAATACCTTCCATAAATCCTTTCTGAATTAACCGTCGGTTAGCTCTTAAAAACATTCTAAGTTAAAATTTGACTTTTTCCTTTTAAATTAATTTTCTCCACATGATACTAACTTATTTTTGAAAACCCACTTTTCCTACTAACTTTACATTTTAATTTAGCATCTTTTTCTCAAAACCTACGTCATTGAAAATTCTCAAACATTTCTCAAATCAAATATTTGACGTTCCTTACAAAGCTTTTGAAGGCTTTTATCTTGTTTAATTAATTGGGCACTGACCACTGTCAGGCTTCTCAATCAACAATCAACATCAACAATATTGATATATCAACGTTATAGCAGATAATACAATTAAAAACACATATTAAACACTATAACACATAACAACAGATAATCAACAGATAAAGCAAGAGCTGAAAGCAAATCTACCAAGCAATACACAGCTCAAATAAATTTTTGCAGACCAAATATTGATAACACATAGTTATCGAGAGATCCCTGAGGCAATTCTCCTTTTACCTCTTGAAGTTTTTCCTTCGAGCAAAAGTCGTCCAATCGGCCCGCGAATTCTCCCGATTCCTCGTCCAATTACTCAACCACAACTACATACACACAATCA
Source organism: Ammopiptanthus mongolicus (assembly GCA_039655645.1). Lineage (NCBI taxonomy): Eukaryota > Viridiplantae > Streptophyta > Magnoliopsida > Fabales > Fabaceae > Ammopiptanthus > Ammopiptanthus mongolicus. The sequence continues at coordinate 55,439,471 of CM077346.1, read as the reverse complement.
ATCCAAACATCAATACTACACAACAAAAATTTCTTTATTCCCCTCCTCCTGGGGTTCGGCCACAGGGTTCCAAAATTAGCTAGGGATGTCTAAAAATTCCTATTTCTTGGATAAATGATCCTTAGGTACTCTTAACACCAAATCAAGTGTCATTACCCAAAAATTGAAACAAAACTCATACTTTCCCCAATATATAGGGTTCGGCCACTCTTCCTTGAAGGTGCTAGGGAAGTTTTTTTTGATCACATGTTCATGGATTCAATGACTTCTAAGCATGATAGAGCTAAATCAAAGCTTATTATACAAAAGAAATGAACAAAACCCTACTGATCCAACATAGTCATATTCGGCCATCCACACCCATTTGAGCTAGAGAGATCTTTTGGTTACAAGCTCTTGGATTAATAAAGAGAGCAATAAAATTAGCTCATAGAAATTGGTTTGACGTTAAAAGGATTTTTGTACAATTTTTCATTAATTTTTGAAGTTTAAGGTCATAAACTTGATGATGGAGAAAAAGGAAGATTGAGAGGTCAAGAACGAAGTTCATACCTCCTTGGTGATAAGGATGAGCAAGTAATCAACTTTGTTTCCCAAAATCTCTTGAGAATTTCTGAAGAAAATGAGAGAAAGTGAGAGAAAATGGAAGAAGAAAGGTGTGTTATGAAGAAATAATGTGGATGATGACTTCATCAGGGTGAGGGGCGCGTGACTTATGGAGGTGGGGGCAAGGAAGTCCTAATATTTTCACTTAAGGGGGCAAAATGGTCTTTTCACCCAAGGACATAAGTGGAATTCCATAAAAGTTCAAGGGCATTTCCGTCTTTTCGCATCCAGATATTTTCAAACGTCATCATGACACTGGCACGCCTTCCTAAGTGATGTGACTTCAAGATTATACGTTAGCGGGTCCCGGTAAATCCCTATCCAGCTTCCTTCATCACCCGGTTTGAGAATGTTGACAAGTGACTCCAAACACAAGAGGGGGTGAATTGTGTGTAATGTGTATTTTTAAAACTTTTTGCAAATAAAGCTCTTTAATAATAAATCGCATAAATAAAAAGGCAATAATGTAAATTACGATAATTAAATAACTAAAATTAAAGTACGATAAATAATTGCGAGAATAAAAGGATAGGGAAAAGGGAAGGAATACGCAAATTTATCCTGGTTCGGCTACCAACTACCCCAGTAGCCTACGTCCAGTCCCCAAGGTCAACCACCAAGGGTTTTCACTCAATAACTAGGTTTTAAATCAGGTTCAGCAGAAACCTTTACAACCAAGACCAGGGATATCACCTCCCCCAGTGAAAAAGTCTCAACCAAGCTTAACAGGTGCTGGTAACCTTCCGAGCACTCCTCACAGACCAGGGATATAACCTCCCCCAGTTTCAGAGTCTCAACCAAGCTTAACAGGTGCTGATAACCTTCAGAGCACTCCTCACAGACCAGGGATATAACCTCCCTAGTGAAAGAGCTTCAAAACCCAAGAGATATCACCTCTCTTGTCAATTTGGTAACCAAAAGATGGTTTGAGTCGTTTGACTCTTACCACAATATAGCACTCTTAATAGTGCACATTAAAAAAAAATTGAAGCACAATACAATTCAAACTATATGGAGTAAAAGCTCTCTTTCAATATAAGTATAATCAAAGTGCAGTAGTAGTGAGAGTGATAAAAAGATTTGACAGAGTTTTAGCGCAATAGGATTAGTGAGTGTTGTATGGATGGCTGCCTCAACATCCTTATTTATAGAAAAACATTTAAGCCCATAGGAATTAGGTTAAACCCATTGTTACTATATGTGATTCGCGCTTAGTAATCGATTATTTTAATTAGATAATCGATTATTCCCTTTTTGACAAAAACGCGCCAAGAGACAGTAGCATCATAATCAATTATGGATTCTCTCTTTCAGAGTCTAGTACAACGCGTAGGAGCATAATCGATTGAAGAATCGATTATGTGTAACATCGATTAAGGAATCGATTAATCGTAACATAAACATCAATTATGGAATCGATTAAGTGTATAATCGATTATAGTAATCGATTACACCTTCACTGTTTCGAGCTTTTCTTTTCAGATATATTGATAATCGATTATGATATTTATATAATCGATTATTTTCATTTAGAAGCCATCTGAAATTAAACTTAACAGCTGTTAATTGATTTTACCGATTAAAGAGCTTACAGCCAATTAAGTTTTATTTTTACTCTATATTTTATGTGTGTGTGTGATTGATTTTAGATTGGAGAGCTTTACTATAACTTACAACATGATCTAAACAGACAATACAAATAATAAAAATCCCTTAACCCCATCTTGAAAGACTTGATCTTCATCAAATTCTTTTCCGCCTTTTGCAATCTAGTCCTTCTGGGATTTCCTTTTGTCTATCATCATGTCCTTCGAGAAAACCTTTTGTGAATCATCAAAACTAAATAAATCCTGTTAAGGCATATATTCACAACGCCCGAATAACTTATATTATTCCGCTTTTTAGGGCGCGAAACCAATTTTAGCAAAAAGGTAGGAAATTCGATTCTAAGACTAACTGTCTCGTTCCCGAGTCAAAATTAGGTCGTTTGAGTAGTAAAACACTACTATCAGTGAAAAACGTGGACCGGGATCCGTCTGAGTTTTCGACCCAAAATTTAACCGTAACTCCTTAAGATAGCGTAGAGCATGAATATGGTCTCAATTTATTTTAATTCACTCTCTAGACCCTCCGATAAAATACAAACACATAAATACATTTTATTGATTATTAGAAAGCTTGAAAAAAATCGGGGTGTTACATTACTACCCCACTAAAAAAAAATTCATCCTCGAAATTACATACCTTGAAAAAGATAAGTATATTGCACCCTAATCTCGTCCTCAGCTTCCTAAGTTAATTCTCCAGTTGTATTGTCCCAAATAACCTTGACTAAGGAAATTTGTTTACCCCTAAGTCGCTTAATCATCTTATCCTCGATTCATACGGGTGAAGTCTCATCAGACAAGTTCTCTTTCAACTGTACTACATTGGGCTTAATCACATGAGATGGATCAGGAATATACTTCCTCGGTAGTGAAACATGGAAAACATCATGGATATTTGAAAGAAAAGGTGGTAAAGCAATTTGATAGGCTATTGGACCTACACATGATCGCCTTCCTCAAACTTGAGAGGTCGTATCCTCTTGTCCGCATAACTTTTCTATCGACTCTGAGTCATCCGCATCTTTTCCTGAATCACCTTCACCTTTTCCGTTGTCTATTGCACGATATCTGGTCCCAACAACAGGCTTCCATCATCCTGGTACCAACATAAAGGTGTTTCTAGACCGTTGACCATATAAGGCTTCATAGGGTGCCATTCCTATGCTGGAGTGGAAACTGTTGTTGTAGGTGAATTCTATCGATAGTAGAAATTCATCCCAAGAACCAAGATGTTCTAACACGCAAGCTCTCAACAAGTCTTTGATTGACTGGATAGTTCTCTCTGATTGTCCATCCGTCTGTGGGTGATATGCTAAACTCAATCAGAGTTTCGTTCCTAGTGACTCTTGCAAACTTAGCCAGAATCTTGAGGTAAACCTCAGATCACAATCCGAAATAATACTTGAAGGTACACCATGTAATCTAACAATTTCCCCGATGTATAACTGAGTCAATCTCTCCATTGAATACTTTATGTTGATGGGCAAAAAGTGAGCCGACTTGGTCAGTCGACCAATTATTACCCATATGGCATCATCTCCCTTCCAGGTCCTCGATAAACTTTTCACAAAATCCATTGCGATACCATCCCATTTCCATTCCGGGATGTCCTAAGAGTATAGCATTCCTGCTTGTCTTTGATTTTCAATCTTAGCCTTTTGATAGACTAAACACGAAGCGACATATTCCATTATGTCTCTCTTCATCGCATACCACCAATACAACTGTTTAAGGTCTTGATACATCTTTGTGGCTCCTGGATGTAAACTCAGTTTACTCTTGTGAGCTTCCTCTAGAATTAGCTTCCTAAGCTCAGAGTCGTCCAGTACACAAATTCTTTTACCGAACCTTAAGATTCCATCTGTTCCCTCTTTGAATTCTAATACTGCTCCTGGTCGTACTAATTATCTTTCTAATTGTAGGTACTGATCACTTTCTTGTTTCTATCCTATTTATTCCATTAATCCATTGGAAACAATAATCATACCTAAGCAAAGCTTTCCCAGTGACATCTTAATTGTCAACCGCATATCTCAGAATTGTTCTATCAACTTTTGCTCCTTGACCATCATTGCAGATGCATGCATTGATTTTTTACTCAGGCCATCTGCTACCACATTTGCTTTTCCATGGTGATATTGTAATTGGAAGTCGTAGTCCTTTAAAAATTCTAACGAGCGTCCCTGCCGCATGTTGGGTTCCTTTTGATCAAACAGGTATTTCAAACTTTTGTGATCGCTGAAAACATTGAATGTTGCTCCATACAAATAATGTCTCTAGATCTTCAACGCAAAGACTACTGCCGCTAACTCCAACTCATGCATAGGGTAATTCTTCTCATGAATATTCAACTGCCTGGAAGCATAAGCTACTACTTTCCAATTTTGCATTAATACGCAAACCAACCCTTGATGTGAAGCATAACAGTATACCTCAAAAGGCTCTTTGGGATCAGGCAATACTAACACAGGCGAAGTAGTCAACCTCCTCTTTAATTCTTGAAAACTTTCCTCACATGCTTCCGTCCAAATGAACGCTTGGTCCTTCCGAGTTATTTGGGTAAGAGGTCCTACTATTTTGGAGAATCCCTCAATGAATCTCCTATAGTATTCGGCTAAACCCACGAAACTACGGATCTCTATTACCGTCTTAGGTCGCTTCCATAGCAAAACAGCTTCAACTTTCGACCAATCCACTGCGAACCCTTCCTTTGAGATGACGTGTCCTAAAAACTGAACTTGGTTTAACTAAAATTCACGCATTTTGGGTTTTGCATATACCTATTTCTCCTTTAAGATTTGAAAAACCATACTGAGATATTTAGCATGTTTCTCTTCATTGGGAGAATAGATTAGAATGTCGTCTATAAAGACAACAACAAATTTATCTAATTAAGGACGAAAAATCCTATTCATGTAATCCATGAATATAGCAAGAGTTTCGTCACTCCGAACGGCATCACAAGATACTCATAATGCCCATAGCGTGTTCGAAATGCTATTTTCTAGATATCCTCCGCCTTCACATGAATCTGGTGATAACCCGATCGTAGATCTATTTTCGAGAAAACAACCGCTCCACGTAACAGGTCCATTAAGTCATCGATTCTTGGTAGCGGATACTTGTTCTTGCTCGTCACTTTGTTTAACTAATGGAAATCCACACATAAGCGAGAAGTCCCATCTTTCTTCTTCACCAGTAAAACTGGAGCTCCCCACGGTGATACACTAGGTCTAATGAATTCCTTTTCTATTAGTTCCACCAATTGCTTTTTGCAGTCCTCTAGCTCTTATGGCGACATACGATATGGTGCCATTGATATCGATCCAGTGCCCGGTACCAGATCAATCGCGTACTTAATGTCTCGAATAGGCGGTAGCCCCGGTACATCTTCAAAAAACACTTCAAGAAACTCATTGACGACATGTATGGACTGAAGATCTAACTTACTCTGTACATCCAAGGAAAACAATAACATGTAACCTTGTGCTCCCTCTTTAAAAGAAGCTCTTACTTGATTAGCAGATAAAAATCCAGAAATCTCATCTTTAGGAAAGACTAAGGTTTTGTGGGTACAATCTATGAGAATATGGTTGGAAGACAACCAATCTAAGCCTAAAATTACATCTAACTGTGTTAAAGGCAAGCATATCAGATTAACGAGAAATTGTTTATCCTGAATAACAATAGGACAGTTCAAGCATATAGAATTGATAGTAACTGGTTTAGCAGTTGGGGTTGAAACAATCAGACCATATGATAACGAAGAGACAGGCAACTTCAGAAGTTTCACACAATCCATCGAAATAAAGGAATGAGTCATACCCATATCTAAAAGTACAGTCAATAGATTAGCCACTATGTCGCAACTACCCTGTATGAGATCATCGGAGTTCAAAGCTTCAGCATCACTCATAGTGTAAGCTCTTCCCGTTGTCGTTGGTTTATTGTTTCTTCTGTTGTTGACAGCAGATCCACGCTTTGGTGCATTACAGTCCTTTGATAAACGTCCCAACTGATTACAGTTGAAGCATTTAACTCCGCTCATTGGACAAGTGTCAACCCCTATGGTTTGGGTCTCCACACCTGTAGCACTTCCTAACTTGGCCTTGGCTCTGGTTCTTTTGGCCTCCACTCCCCGATGTAGAAACATTTGAACGGTAAGGTTGTTGCTTCGGATTATTTCCTTGAGGTCGAAAATACGGTTTCCTCTGATTCTGTTTCCCCTTTTGGTTCTAAGTTTGTAATTGGTTCTTGAACCGAGAGGGTCCTCCAGCATTCCCTCGATTATCTCTTCCTTTCCTCTTTTGCTCCACCTTGCCACACATCTTGACTAAAGCATGAAAGTTTCGGATTTGCAAAGGTAGCACAGATTCTTTGATCTCGAACCTCAAGCATGCTTCAAACCTTTCACACTTCCAGCTTTAATTAGGTTGAGTTTGAAAGAGACGGAAGTACTTGGTGAGCGATTCACACTTCGCTGTATACTCCCCAATAGAAATATCTCTTTGCAGTAGGCAAAGAAATTATCCTTCCTTCTCGACTCTAGCACTTAGAGGAAAATACTTATCCAAAAATGTGTTTCAAAACACATCCCAAGTAATTTCCTGATGATCAGCTTCTAACAGTTGTCTGGTGCCTTTCCACCAATACTCTGTGTCCCCTATCAGTAGGAAAGTAGCATATTGAACCTTAACTCCTTCTGGACTCAGAATAAGCTCAAAGATCTTCTCTAATTCTTGTATCCACAAGTCAGCTTTCTCAGGTTCAGCATCCCCATGAAATTGTGGAGGATTCTGATGTCGAAATGCAGTCAGACCTCTACCTTCTGCAGCTTGCTGGTTTTGAGCAGCCATAGCAGCTGCCTGTGGGGCAATAGCTGCTGCAACATTTTTCATTGCTTGTTCCGTATAATCCACTGCACCCTCATAGTTCTCATGAGCATAATCATGGTCACCGACGGGAACACCTTGACGACCCCTACCACGTCCACGTCCACCCTCTGGTTCCATAACTGACCTGCAAGACAAAATTAGTTAAACGGCAACCAGAAAATGGAACACGTACGCACTTGTTAACACACATTACTTCTAAGAAGTAATTCAAACAAGTCTGAGTCAGAGAATACACAACATCAACACAACAGACCTATTTCCCAAAGATTCCCGAAAGACTCGACCAGCTTTGATACCACTAATGTGACACCCCCGTCTGGGACATCACATGGTTACCCATTGCGGAAAATAAAACGTTTAGTAAACTTGCTGGTTACTTTCGGAAAATAAAATTTTCTAAGTATTTAACTTATTTCAAAAATCAGTGATAAATTTTTTTCTCAACTTGCCATACATCCAACGTAATCACACACACACCTCAATATATATATATATATATATATATATATATATATATATATATATATATATATATATATATATATATATATATATATATAATCATGATGTATAAAATTCTACTGAATAAACAAGTAGTTTATCATAAGGTTTCATCCCCGACAGTTATCGTCATTTATAAAAATGCATCACACTTCAACGTTCGTCAGCCGATTTGAGAATACGCCCGAATAACTTATATTATTCCTCTTTTTAGGGAGCGAAACCAATTTTAGTAAAAAGGTAGGAAATTCGATTCTAAGACTAACTATCTCGTTCATGAGTCAAAATTAGGTCGTTTGAGTAGTAAAACACTACTGTCAGTAAAAAACGCAAACCGGGTTCCGTCTGAGTTTTCGACCCAAAATTTAATCGTATCTCCATACGATAGCGTAGAGCGTGACTATGGTCTCAGTTTATTTTAATTCACTCTCTAGACCCTCCGATAAAATACAAATACATAAATACAGTTTATTGATTATTAGAAAGCTTGAAAAAAGTCGGGGTGTTACATGTTTCACTTGGCTGGCATGGTGTATGGTAGTGTGTCTGTGAGATGGAAATGAATTTAGAATTCTAATTGAGAAAAATCAAGAGTCAAAATGATTGATGTGATGCAGAATTTTTTTGTCCCTGTTCCCAAATATAAATAAATTATGGTTAAGATAAAGTTTCTCTGGTTGTCCAATGCTCATTATGATGATGTTCTTTATCCTTACATGAATTGTTTTGTTCTGTCTTTATTCTTCCATACCCATCTCATATTGTGTATTTGATTTGACTAGGGATTTTTGCTATTCATCTCCACTTACTTCTTATAATTCTATGTCATCATGTTATTTCTTATTTTTACTTTTGAATTGATTATTTGTTCAATGTCTTATGCTTGTTGTCCCTTAATATTTCAGGAAATGATATCAAGCCTATACTTGACATGGTGAATCAAACTTGGATTTTGGATTCTCTCACGCACTTCTGTCCATCACCTCTATACTATTCAAGCTGCTCGGCTTCACTCCGGTACACATATATGTTATTCCCCTATGTTTTATAGTAGTAGGCATGTTTAGTTTTTTTTATTGTTATGAACATGCATTAAGCTTAGTTTCTTGTTCAAGAACGATTTGTATATTGTGCCATGGCACAATATACAACTTGTTCTTGAATTGTCCAAAGTGGACAGTCTAAGATTGTAAACTTCGCGTTCAATAAATATTATTGTATGTCTTAAATATTACTTCTGATATAAGAAAATTTCATTGGTTTGTATTTTCTAATTTTTCTTTGGGTACACTTACACTTAATTTGGGTCATAATATCACCTGAATTTAGTTGTGTTCTTGGAGAACTAAAGGGAAATGCTGCCGAAATTTTCTTAGAACAAGAAGTAATTAGGACATAAAATAATATAATGCTGAGTTTACAATCTTGGATAGGATATGACCCTCACCCTGTAGTATGAAGTAAGCATGTGTCATGCATTCATGTAGTTCTCATCAAAAGTAGACGGCAACCTCTCTAAACTCAAAATAATTGCCGTAGATCGGGAAAATATGGATCGGAAATGGATGTCTGCCAATCGTTTGTCAAATGAATGTATAGACGGAATGCAAGATTTTATTAGATTTGCGATTCGGCATGCCGAAGACTCTAGTAGAATCATATGTCCCTCTTTAAGTTGTTGTTATACAAGACTAGTCAGTGTAGCTCAGTTGGAAGGACATTTAGTGTCCTATGGAAATGATCAAAGTTATACCTGTTGGACAAAGCATGGTTTGACAAGAGTTGAATCTAGTGATATGGGGAATATTAGTGAGAGATATGTGGCGAATGATACCGGTACAGATACATATGAGGGCGACCGTTTTGAAGAGATGGCACACGCGGTTGAAGAATATCTTCGTGATTGTCCTGAAATGTTTGAGAAGTTGATAAGTGATGCAGAGAAACCGTTGTATGAGGGTTGTACTAAATTCACAAGATTGTCGGCGATGTTAAGGTTGTATAACTTGAAATCGGGCAATAGATGGACAAATAAGAGCTTTACGGAATTACTCGCATTATTGAAAGATATGTTGCCGAAGGATAATGTGCTTCCAAGTCGGACATATGAGGCTAAACAAAAGTTAAGCTCTATTGGCATGAGCTATGAGAGGATACACGCTTGTCCTAATGATTTCATTTTATTTCGGAAGGATTATGCAAATTGACATATGTGTCCTAAATGCGATGCCTCACAATATGAGAAGAAAGAATCGACTCCAGAGAGGGTTCTGTGGCATTTTCCCATAATTTCCAGATTTAGGCGCATGTACCGTAGCTCAAAAAATACAAAGCACTTGACATGGCATGAGGATGAAAGGATTAGAGATGGCAAGTTATGGCACCCGGCAGATTCTCCTCAATGGAAAAGAATTTATCATGATTATCCTCATTTCGGGCAAGAACCAACAAACCTAAGGCTTGCATTGTCTACTGACAGATTTAACCGGCATGGTATTTAGACTAGCTCTCACAGTTCATGGCCTGCGATTTTGGTGATCTACAGCTTACCCCCATGGGTATGCATGAAACGTAAATATATGATGTTGTCTTTGTTAATTTCTGTGCCCAAACAACCAGGAAATGATATTGACATATACTTGGCTCCTTTAATTGAAGACTTGAAGCAAATGTGGGAGAGGGGTGTACGATGGGTATAAAGAAGAAAGTTTCACCTTGAGAGCTATGATATTCGGCACAATTAATGACTTTCTGGCATACGGTAATCTATCAGGATACAGTACCAAAGGTCAGTGTGCATGTCCTATTTGTGAAGATGAAAAATATTGGATACGATTGGAACATGGTAAGAAGAATGTCTTCCTTGGGCACTGTAGAATTTTGCAATCAGATCATCATTATCGATCCTAGCGAAAGGCATTCAATGGGAATAAAGAAAACCGTAGAAGTCCTTCTCCGTTGACGGGTGCGCAAATGTTTGAAAAGGTACAAGATTTGAACATTGAATTCGGGAAACCTTTTGAATGATATCTTGCCACAAGAGGGTGGAAGAAAAGGTCGATCTTCTTTGAGCTGCCATATTGGAAATCTTTATACTAAGACAATTCATTGATGTGATGCACGTTGAAAAAAATGTCTTTGATAGTGTCCTTGGGACCTTACTTAATGTGCCAGGCAAGACTAAAGATGGCATCAAGGTAAGACTGGACTTGGTTAGTATAGGATTGATACAAGAGTTGGGACCAGTAAAGAAGGGGAAACGTACATATCTACCTCCGGCTGCTCATACTCTAGCTAGAAAAGAGAAAATTTCTCTTTGTAAGTTTCTTCATGGAGTTAAGGTTCCAGATGGGTACTCTTCAAACATTAGGAACGTCGTGTATATGAAAGATCTGAAGTTAAAGGGTCTAAAGTCCCATGACTGCCATGTCCTCATGGAGAATTTGCTACCTATCGGCATACGGTCAATTTTGCCTAAGAAAGTGCGGGAGACCTTAACTAAACTTTGTTTCTTCTTCAAGGCAATTTGCAGTAAAGTGGTTGACCCTGGGAAGTTGCGGACATTGCAGAAAGAGATTGTTGTGACTTTGTGTGAACTTGAAATGTACTTCCCGCCTTCATTCTTTGATATAATGGTTCATTTAACCGTTCACCTAGTCAGAGAGACACAATTGTGTGGGCCTACTTATATGAGATGGATGTACCCTTTTGAGCGTTACATGAAGATATTGAAAGGGTATGTGACAAATCGATCACGACCAGAGGGTTGTATTGTTGAACATTACATAGTTGAATAAGTTGTTGAGTTTTGTATTGAGTACCTTGCTGATGTTGATTCCATAGGGTTGACAAAGTCTCATCACACAAGGAGAACGATGGGTCAAGGTATTACTGGAATTGAACTAGTGACTATATAGTAGACATAATGGGAGCAAGCACACTTGTATGTTCTGCACAATGCCGATGAGGTTGAGTCATATGTTGAAAAACACAAGCAATAATTCAGGATTTGTATCCCAATAAGAGTCAGAATTGGTTGACAAGAGAATACAATCGGTGTTTCATACTATGGCTAAAAGAACACATTTCTATAGAGTTTGCTGTAAATCGTACATCGATTTCAGAAAGGTTGAGATGGTTAGCGAGAGGTCCAATAATACATGTCTTCTTTTACACTGGTTATCTAATGAACGAGTTCACATTTTATACAAAAAAACAAGATGATCGGAGTAAAATGCAAAATAGTGGGGTCACTCTTATAGCTCAAACCATGCATATCTCAAGTGCCAAAGATAGAAACATCATATACGCGAATATGTCATATTTCGGTGTAATTGAACGTATATGGGAGTTGAATTACATGATGTTTTGGGTGCTTGTGTTCCAATGTAAGTGGGTTGAGAATAATAACGGTGTACAGATGGATGAGTTTGGGTTCTTGCGTGTGGATTTCAATAAGGTGGGGTACAAAGACAAGCCCTTTATTTTAGCATTGCAAGTTCATGGAGATCAAGCACATTTGAGTATGATCCTTTCTTCAGGACATCTTAATCACTTCAGTCCAATCCAACTATAGATGAGGGTTTGTACATTAGAAATGATGATGACGAGGGTCTTTGGGTCAATCCATTGTTTCGTCCCAATAAGGGACACACAAGTCTAAATCCAACAAGGAAGAGGAAAAGATTTACTTAAACATGTAAGCAGATTTTGTTTTTTTAATTTCTTCATCAATTAAATTTATATTCATCGTTTTTACTTAAACATGTAGCATCGTGATTTTGTTTTTTTTAATTTCTTCATCAATTAAACTTATTTAAACATGTTTTTCTAATTTATATTGTGATCTGATGTTTTTACTTGTGTTTCAGATCATGTCTTCATCTAGTGATCATGATGGTAGTTCGGATTCTAGCCTAGAGGCACCCGAAACTCAAATGAGGCATCGTGGACCGACGTTCAAGAAGAATCTAATCCTTAAGAGGAGTAGAGGCGTGAGATTACAGGTATATAAGATCATTATTAACTAAGTGTTTCGTTTTATTAATTAAGTGTTTCGTTATTTTATTAATCAAGTGTTTCATTTTATCAGGTTTCTTGGAATACAAAAGGCAAACCCATTGGTGATAATGGGAAGGAGCTAAAGAGTTACATCGGGGCCGTAGTCCGGCAAACGGTCCCAATTACATGCAAGACGTGGAAGGATAAAACATTGAACGAGGCCAAATCACACATCTGGCGCGATATACAGGTAAATAAGTGATAATTAATTAACATTAGTTTCTTAATTAACAGGTATACTTTTAAACTTACACCTTTATCGTTTCTGCAGACTATTTTTGACATTGATGAGTCTCTGAGGAAAATAGTACTCCAGATTGCCGGAAAATGTCACCGGACATTCCGAACAAAGTTGACGAACAAGTATGTGAAAGATGAGGGTGAGAATGTCAGACATGAGCCTCTAGTAAAGTACGCAGACATGATAAAGGTGGACAACTGAAAAGCTTTTGTAAGATATGCACAGAAAATGGGACATTTAAGGTATGTACAATATAACCCTGTTTGTTAACTTATATATATATGTATAAATACATAACCCTCCGTACCTTTATTTGGCAGGGCGTACGATTTATAATGGCCTCGAGGAACAAATTGTAAGTACAATATATCCTTATAACTTGTTGATTAACCCACTTATGATTTCTTCCTTAGCATTGATGAATTTTATTTAATTTGTGTGTTCAAATGTAAAGTAGAAGAGTGCAGGAGGGGATCCTACCACTGAGGCAGTTGAGTGGGGTACTTTATAGATGACAGCCCGCATGGGCCATGATGGCTAGATTTTGCACCCCGCCACTAAGGAAGTGGCTGAAAAAATTGTAAGCATACGCCCTCATTAATTAACTTAGTTCATTTGTAATTTTCTTATTATAATTATTAACATCTTAATTTGTTCGTTAATATTTGTGTCACAGATGTCCTTATCGGAGTCCGTATCACAGGGGGAGATAACAGACTATGTTGGTCGTCATCAAGACATTCTTGCACGAGCATTGAATCGTGAAGAATACCCTAGTCGCCCAAGGGGTATGGGGTTTGCCATCTCCCAAAGGATTGTTTTTGGCGCGCAACAACAAGCAAAACATCAAGATATGTTGACTCAATTGGAGACGCAAGGAGGCTAGCCGAGATAACTCGTGAAGTAGAGGAGTTAAAGGCTAGCAAGCAGGATAACCAGGGACGTGCTGATTATGAGCCAACTAATGATCCTCCTACCCTTGCCCCGCACAGTGTCAGAGATAGTTGCACAGTTGTGCCACCGCTTATACCTCCTATAATTTACAAGGAGCATACCAAGGGGTCCATTACATCCCCTAAGAAGCAGCAGCCCTTCCGGCCTCCTATAGCAGCAATCTCATATGATTGTATATCCTACATGAGGATCCTGATAAAAAAAGGCTTGAGCGCTATAATAGAATTGAAGATGGATGAAGAAATTCTGGGTTATCAACATACGCTATCAGTGGGTAAAGACCAAATCGAGGAGGTTATCACTCCTGATGAAATCTGTCAGACTGGTATTAGCGTATATCTCAGGTAATACATCAAACTTTAAAGTATATAACTTCTTTTAATCTTCATAAGTTAAATATTAACGCTTATTATACATGTTTTAATTCAAGGTACTTATACCGAGAGATGTTGATCCCCGCGAATGACACCGGGAGGTTTGTATTCTTATGCATCGATTAAATAGTTTTATATCCACATATATCTGGGCAAAAGCAGTACATAGCTGATCTCCTTGAGCTAGCAAGTCCACATGTCGGTTCCTTATTTCTAGGACCTGTGAACGTAGTGTGAGTCATTTAGTTAATGATACTGTATTTTATTGTGTTTAATTACTTGCTTATGATTTGCTAACTCATTCTTGTTTTGTAGGGGACATTGGGTATTGTTAGCAATCAATCCCAATGAAGACACAATCTACTACATGGATCCATTGCATGTACCCTTTACACAACGGAAAATGCTTATGACTACCTTTAACGAGTAAGAAAAATGATTTATTTTTATCTCATATATGTGATTAGTCAAATTGTACGTGTACCTTAATGAATTTGTTTGTTTTTGCATTTCAGTGCATTGACAATTCATCGTGGATGCAGATGGGGAGCCAAGTCCTGATCTTCAAAATCATCAAAGACTAAATCGATTTTTGTAGAGGCATTTGTTCACATTGTAATTATGCAATTATTTAAATTTAAAACTAATTAACTTATTATTTTTGTTTTATAGTGCGCCCGCCAATAAAACAGCATAGACCGTGGATACTACGTTCTAAGATTCATTAAGGATATCATCGCTCATAAACAAATTCAAATCCCATCGTCGGTACGTAATTTCGGTTTCATTACACTCACATTGGGTCATTTGAATGTACTTTGATTCTAACTTAATTTACTTTTTCTATCGTATGCAATACCTTCCCGATAGTAAATATGACACATACACCGATGATCAAGTATTTGAAATTTTGGATGAGTGGTGTAACTATATTCTTATGAATCAATGTAATTAAGTTTGTCTTTTTAGTGTTATATTTAAGTTGTGAGTTGTGATTAGATTGAATTATATATGTACTTCAAGTTCATCTAATAGCTTGATTTGTCTAAAATTTTACAGGTTGATGGTTTGCTGAAGTTTTGGGTGCATCATGACTTTTTGGTATAGGCTATAGCTAGTTGTTTGAATTTGTATATTTTTACTAGCATAGCTTATGGTAATAAGTATAGTGTTTGATTGTAACATTAATATTGTTATGTGTTGTAATTAACATTTGTAATGATGGAAATGAATTTATGTATATTGTCCCAAATATTGCTTGTATTGTCTTGGTTTTGCTGAGTACAGAGAAGAATAGGAGAAAATTAACGTAAATAATTTTTAAAAAAAAAAATAGTGAATAGATAGCGCTTCCTTGAGGAAACGCTATCTAAAGAAGGCATAGATAGTGCTTTCTCAAGGAAACGCTATCTATTCTTGGGTTTTAGATAGCGCTTCCTTAAGGAAGCGCTATCTGTTTTACTTTCCATAGCGTTTTTTTAAACGTCATTGTTTGTTCAACCTTTAATAGAGCTCGATTTAATAGCGTTTTTAAGGTCTATTAAATGCCAAAAATAAACCCTATTAAAAGCCTTTTCTGTTGTAGTGTAAGCCTTCCTTAACTATGCAGTCCCATACCTGCACAGTCTCAGGATCCCTCTGATTCCGATGTGAATCCAGTTCATTCATGTGTCCCTTTGCCTAGAAGTCTGTTAGGTGTAACACCCTTTCTCGAGTGTCACATTCTCGAAAAATTATAAGGCCGAAAATAATATTAATGCAAAAAATACAGGTTTTCTTGTTTTTTTTTCTTTTTGTAATGATGATGAAATGAGATTTGTTAAATGAGTACTAATAATTAAACTTAGGTTCACCATGCATTTCAAAAAAGTCATACAGAAGTAAAGTGAAAAAATAGAAACAATACTGAATATAGATCTAGGTCCAAGCCTAACTTTAAAATAAGTACATAAGTAGGTACTAGGAGACGCAGCTCCTCAAAAGGTACAACTGACAACTGGACACAGCCTGGCCAAAACAAAATAACATAAGCAGTCCCCTTCCGGACTCAAGGTAGACGTTGAGCTGAGTCATTGTCGCGTATATATTCTCAAGCAAAAACAACAACACAAGCAGAGAAGAGATACAGATATGGGTGAGATTCTCAATCATGAACACAGCAAAATAGCAGAAGTAAAAATGGGACGACACACCAGGTAACAACATACCAATCATGCATGCATACCATACATCTCACTATATCACATTAATCAATTTGCAGCATTAGACATCTCCAAAAACAGGATAATGATGTATAACAAGTAAATGTACTCATCTGCAGCCATGCAATGCAATGCGATGTACATGACTCAATGCCATATGCCACAAGGGTAAAACTCTGACCCCTACTCCATGGAGCTTACAAAACATCAGAGAGAGTGAATGGGAGGACATGTTTCGTGTACGCCAGCCTTGGGCAAGATGCTACAACATTCGTAACTTGCACGTATCTGGCTTTTACGGAAACACTCTACACCAAATATGAAAAGTACGGCATCTAGTCGAGGATATCAGTGTATTGCTCTGATTCGCTACGACACAGAAGAGCTACCAACTGGTCACATGTCAGCCTTTCTAACCGTGATACCTCTAAGACTATTTAAAACGTCATCGTAAGATTCGTACCCGCATCAACGTGTAAGCTCAATGCCTAGGCTCAAGGCCTTACAAACTCATGCAATGAAATGCCAATACTTACACAAAGCAGATACGATAAAGCAATGTCTATCCATCGGATAAACCTCAAGGCTCACTAAGATTCTCTTCCTTAGGAACTATATACGTGTTTGTATTAGAAAACTTTTATCCATCGGATAAATCTCGTGATCCCTCCGCGACTGAGTCATCACAAGACTGAAACAATTGAACGACTTTCTTGAATTCGAATCACCGGTTCGTCATCGAACTACTGCTTCAAACCCAAAACGTTTCATGTTTGTGTTTGTGTCTTATGAATTACATCTCAAGTCCTAAGTGTTATGAAAAAGGATTGAGAATCCTCTTAGATAAGTCTTTGATCCTTTCTAAGGTATTAATTCCTTGAGTTCCAAGTAATGAAATAAGTATTGATTCACTTCAGTCTTATGAACTCATTGATGAACTAAGTCATCAATGGTATAGTATATGGTCTTGTTCCACCATATGCTATACTTAATTATCTCTTTTCTAATGCTCTAATTTTATGACTTAACTTAGGTTTTCATGCGTAAAAATTTACTATTTGAGTTGAAAACTCTCGATTTAAGACTTTGTAAACCAAAACCCTTCCAATTTAAAACCCATTTGTTTTAAGAGAACTTAGTTACTTGCTTGAAGTAAAGTACCGTAACTAATTTGAAAAGGTTTTTCCTTACTAACTTAGTGTAAAACCATGATCTAAGTTAGCGTAAAAGGAATGGAATTTCGTTTCGTTTTCAAATTACGACTCAATTAAATCAAAACTTTAGGACAAAGTCCTCTTTATACTTTGATGGTTGATTGTTAACTAGTTTTAAAAAGAATGTGACATCCGACTAAACCTAAGGCAACTTCATATTAATTTTACTTTCGTGAAATTACTTTCATTATTTTATTTTTAAAACACTTACTTAATTGAATAAACTATGACTAAAGTAAAACACATTTTCACCTTAGTTAAAAACACTTAAGGCCGAAACCCTAATTGATCTTTAGATCAAAATCACTTCTTGTTTGTTTTGAAATACAAGTTACTAAAACACTTATTAGCTTTCAAAACATTGAAGTTCAAGAACAAACTCATGTTCTTCCCTTTTTTTCTAACCATGGCCGAATACCACCACATAGCGGATGTGAAGATTTTGCTTCACTAACTTGTCAAGTAATAGCATAAAATGATCATAATATTATGATAAACAATAATCATACATCATTCAACCATAAACAAGCGTAAAAATCCTTACTTGATCTAGAGATCAAAGTATGGTTTTCAACATACATGAAAACATTTTTCCATCCAAGCATATATCATCATAAACATACACTAAGCGTAGAAACATTATTACAAACATGTTCTCAAAGAGAACTTCACCAATAAAGTAGTGAACCCAAGCTAGGGTTTCACCCAAACAAAACATAAACAACCATTTTTATCCTCCACCAATTTTGGCGTGATGAGGTTCACTCCCACATACCTTTACTGAAGAGGTTTTAGTGAAAGAAGACTCCAAGCCCTCAAAACAAAGAGGAGGTCGAACCTAGAGGAGAGAAAAATGTGAGATAGTGAACTTGTTTTCATGAAAAGAAAAACTAGAAGATGATTACTCAAGGTAATAAGTAAGGAAACGAAAAGGAAAAGGATTTAGAAGCTTACCAACACAAGAACAACTCCTAGGTTTGCTTGATGTTCTTGGTGTTCAAGGACACACTTCACCAAAACAAGAAACTTCCTTCACCAAAGTTGATCCTTAGATCAAGACAAGGTGAAGTATGCTTTTAGAGTTGAAAAAGGAAATTTGGTCGGTAGTTTAGAGTGAAGAACCAAATATATGATGAAGAGAGAGAAGAGAGGATTTTTCAAAAACTTGAGAAATGAAAGCTTTGATCTTTAGAAGATGAAAAATGAAAATGAATAGGTGTTTATGTCATGGAATGGCCGAATGGCCTTGGTGGTTTATCACCAAATTCAAGCTAAAGTTAATAGAAAATTGTGTAAGAAAATGAAGGCCAGGATTTGATGAAAGTACATTGGTATTGACACCATATTCAAAGTTGTAGAGATTAACCAAATGTAGGTAGTTTAGCTTTTTCCATCAAAGGAAAAGTTGATAAAGGTGAAAGCTGTCATGAAAGGATAAAAGATACCTCCTCTTGAAACGTGATAATTAAGCAGTCTCAACTTCTCTCGGCTACTAGCACGCTTCCCAAGGTAAAGCGGTCCCGATTAAAATAATAATATTTTTACCGGCTCCGACCCGAAACAACATAATAGGATCAAAACAATATCTTATGATCATTAAGTTCACAATTGAAATTCAAATATAACTTTCCAATTATTAACTATTTTTACGATTATTATTAATCAGGTTGCGTTCTCAGTCAAATTATTCACATTAACAGTTAAAAGATAGATACATGATTTTGGGATGTTACACCAGGAAACACTCCTTGTCTGTGCCTCATGCATTGGTGATCACTCCCCGCCTTCGTCAACCTCAGGTGTTACATGGGGACAGTCGGCAATTCTGAAACAATTCGGGTCATTACAAATGGTATCAAAGCGGACCTCTCCCGATATGATGTGATTCGGGGACGAACCAGGCAGAAGCTGGTCGGCATGTGACGCCTGAGGCTGATGAGGGCGGGGAGTGACCCCACAACATATGAGGTCATGGAGGTGACCAAGAAGACTAAGAGTGGGGTGTGGGTTAATGAGCAGTCTGCGGGAGTTGCCATAAGTATTATTTTGTTTTATTAAAAACTATTTCGTTTTATTATTCTTAAAAATTGCAAAAGTGCTAATGTTTGTGATATTATATAGGATGTGTTTCATCGCCTTCGAGAAGAGGCTGATAGTCAGGGGCAGAAGCACTCTGCATTCTTTGACAACGCCATATTCTTGAAGGCGGCTAGAAGGAAGAACAAGAAGGGGTATGATTATGGACTGGGGCAAATGGGGGATGACTTCGTGGCCTCATCAATTCCACGTACTCAATCCGAGCCCTGCCCTACCGTGGACTGCTGAGAGGTCATCCAGAACCTCAATTGGGACCTAGCTGCAAAGGACCACGAGATCTTGCCTATTAGGACTAAGTCGACCCATCAGAGTTCTAAGATCGATGAGCTTTACCAGAGAATGTAGGCAAGTGGTTCGGGTTCAGGTCGTGACATGCGCGACGATGCAGCTAATAATGAGAATGTTGATGATGAGGGCGTTGATGATTAGGATGCTGATTATGATATGAGCCCATTACCTTCACCCCCTCGTGACTAGGAGATACCTTTATTTTATATAGTTGTTATATTTTGATGGTTTAATTAAGTTTTTAGTCCCTGAAAAGTCAGTCAGTTTTGGTTTTGGTCCCTGTATTTTTTTTTTGTTGGTTTTGGTCCGTGCAAGTTCCAAAACTTTGGTTTTGGTCCCTGTCATCACTATGCATCTGTTAAGCATTGACGTGACTAAAGGACCATAACGTCAATACTGTTATGTAGGCTAATTTTATAATATTTAATGTCACGTATGATTAAATATTAAATTTTTTACATTCTTTTATAATATTTAATGTCACAGAGGTATTCGGAAACGCTATAAATGTTCCTCAATATTGTCATTTCAGCCTTTCATTCATTTAATAAAAGTATAAAAAAAATTAATAACATTATAATAAAAATAAAGTTATTATAATAGCCTACATAGCAGTGCTAACGTGGCAGTACGCTAGCCACGTCAACACTTAACGGATGAATAGTGACGGCAGGGACCAAAACCAAAGTTTTGGAACTTATAGGGACCAAAACCAACGAAAAAAAGTATAGAGATCAAAACCAAAATTGACTTACTTTTCAGGGACTAAAAACTTCATTAAACCTATTTTGATGGATCAGACGATATATTAAACTTTTGGATATATATATATATATATATATATATATATATATATATATATATATATATATATATATATATATATAATTTTGGACCTCATATATTTTATTATTTGGTTTAGTAATTATTGTGCAATTTGATTTGTTTTAATTGTTTTTAAAATTTGTATATAAAAAAATATAAATTCATTTTATTTCGGAAGGATTATGCAAATTTACATATGTGTCCTAAATGCGATGCCTCACAATATGAGAAGAAAGAATCGACTCCAAAGAAGGTTCTGTGGCATTTTCCCATAATTTCCAGATTTAGGCGCATGTACCGTAGCTCAAAAGATACAAAGCACTTGACATGGCATGAGGATGAAAGGATTAGAGATGGCAAGTTATGGCACCCGGCAGATTCTCCTCAATGGAAAAGAATTTATCATGATTATCCTCATTTCGGGCAAGAACCAACAAACCTAAGGCTTGCATTGTCTACTGACAGATTTAACCGGCATGGTATTTAGACTAGCTCTCACAGTTCATGGCCTGCGATTTTGGTGTTCTACAGCTTACCCCCATGGGTATGCATGAAACGTAAATATATGATGTTGTCTTTGTTAATTTATGTGCCCAAACAACCAGGAAATGATATTGACATATACTTGGCTCCTTTAATTGAAGACTTGAAGCAAATGTGGGAGAGGGGTGTAGGGGTGTACGATGGGTATACAGAAGAAAGTTTCACCTTGAGAGCTATGATATTCGACACAATTAATGACTTTCCGGCATACGGTAATCTATCAGGATACAGTACCAAAGGTCAGTGTGCATGTCCTATTTGTGAAGATGAAAAAGATTGGATACGATTGGAACATGGTAAGAAGAATGTCTTCCTTGGGCACTGTAGAATTTTGCAATCAGATCATCATTATCGATCCTAGCGAAAGGCATTCAATGGGAATAAAGAAAACCATAGAAGTCCTTCTCCGTTGACGGGTGCGCAAATGTTTGAAAAGGTACAAGATTTGAACATTGAATTCGGGAAACCTTTTGCATGATATCTTGCCACAAGAGGGTGGAAGAAAAGGTCGATCTTCTTTGAGCTGCCATATTGGAAATCTTTATACTAAGACAATTCATTGATGTGATGCATGTTGAAAAAAATGTCTTTGATAGTGTCATTGGGACCTTACTTAATGTGCCAGGCAAGACCAAAGATGGCATCAAGGTAAGACTGGACTTGGTTAGTATGGGATTGATACAAGAGTTGGGACCAGTAAAGAAGGGGAAACGTACATATCTACCTCCGGCTGCTCATACTCTAGCTAGAAAAGAGAAAATTTCTCTTTGTAAGTTTCTTCATGGAGTTAAGGTTCCAGATGGGTACTATTCAAACATTAGGAACGTCGTGTATATGAAAGATCTGAAGTTAAAGGGTCTAAAGTCCCATGACTGCCATGTCCTCATGGAGAATTTGCTACCCATCGGTATACGGTCAATTTTGCCTAAGAAAGTGCGGGAGACCTTAACTAAACTTTGTTTCTTCTTCAAGGCAATTTGCAGTAAAGTGATTGACCCTGGGAAGTTGCGGACATTGCAGAAAGAGATTGTTGTGACTTTGTGTGAACTTGAAATGTACTTCCCGCCTTCATTCTTTGATATAATGGTTCATTTAACCGTTCACCTAGTCAGAGAGACACAATTGTGCGGGCCTACTTATATGAGATGGATGTACCCTTTTGAGCGTTACATGAAGATATTGAAAGGGTATGTGACAAATCGATCACGACCAGAGGGTTGTATTGTTGAACATTACATAGTTGAATAAGTTGTTGAGTTTTGTATTGAGTACCTTGCTGATGTTGATTCCATAGGGTTGACAAAGTCTCATCACACAAGGAGAACGATGGGTCAAGGTATTACTGGAATTGAACTAGTGACTATATAGTAGACATAATGGGAGCAAGCACACTTGTATGTTCTGCACAATGCCGATGAGGTTGAGTCATATGTTGAAAAACACAAGCACATAATTCAGGATTTGTATCCCAATAAGAGTCAGAATTGGTTGACAAGAGAATACAATCGGTGTTTCATACTATGGCTAAAAGAACACATTTCTACAGAGTTTGCTGTAAATCGTACATCGGTTTCAAACCATGCATATCTCAAGTGCCAAAGATAGAAACATCATATACGCGAATATGTCATATTTCGGTGTAATTGAACGTATATGGGAGTTGAATTACATGATGTTTTGGGTGCTTGTGTTCCAATGTAAGTGGGTTGAGAATAATAACAGTGTACAGATGGATGAGTTTGGGTTCTTGCGTGTGGATTTCAATAAGGTGGGGTATAAAGACGAGCCCTTTATTTTAGCATCGCAAGTTCATGGAGATCAAGCACATGAAGATGCTAATATTGAGTATGATCCTTTCTTCAGGACATCTCAATCACTTCAGTCCAATCCAACTATAGATGAGGGTTTGTACATTAGAAATGATGATGACGAGGGTCTTTGGGTCAATCCATTGTTTCGTGCCAATAAGGGACACACAAGTCTAAATCCAACAAGGAAGAGGAAAAGATTTACTTAAACATGTAAGCAGATTTTGTTTTTTTAATTTCTTCATCAATTAAATTTATATTCATCGTTTTTACTTAAACATGTAGCATCGTGATTTTGTTTTTTTTTAATTTCTTCATCAATTAAACTTATTTAAACATGTTTTTCTAATTTATATTGTGATCTGATGTTTTTACTTGTGTTTCAGATCATGTCTTCATCTAGTGATCATGATGGTAGTTCGGATTCTAGCCTAGAGGCGCCCGAAACTCAAATGAGGCATCGTGGACCGACGTTCAAGAAGAATCTAATCCTTAAGAGGAGTAGAGGCGTGAGATTATAGGTATATAAGATCATTATTAACTAAGTGTTTCGTTTTATTAATTAAGTGTTTCGTTATTTTATTAATCAAGTGTTTCATTTTATCAGGTTTCTTGGAATACAAAAGGCAAACCCATTGGTGATAATGGGAAGGGGCTAAAGAGTTACATCGGGGCCGTAGTTCGGCAAACGGTCCCAATTACATGCAAGACGTGGAAGGATAAAACATTGAACGAGGCCAAATCACACATCTGGTGCGATATATAGGTAAATAAGTGATAATTAATTAACATTAGTTTCTTAATTAACAGGTATACTTTTAAACTTACACCTTTATCGTTTTTGCAGACTATTTTTGACATTGATGAGTCTCTGAGGAAAATAGTACTCCAGATTGCCAGAAAATGTCACCGGACATTCCGAACAAAGTTGACGAACAAGTATGTAAAAGATGAGGGTGAGAATGTCAGACATGAGCCTCTAGTAAAGTACGCAGACATGATAAAGATGGACAACTGAAAAGCTTTTGTAATACGTGAACAGAAAATGAGACATTTAAGGTATGTACAATATTACCCTGTTTGTTAACTTATATATATATATATACATAACCCTCCGTACCTTTACTTGGCAGGGTGTGCGGTTTATAATGGCCTCGAGGAACAAATTTTAAGTACAATATATCCTTATAACTTGTTGATTAACCCACTTATGATTTCTTCCTTAGCATTGATGAATTTTATTTAATTTGTGTGTTCAAATGTACAGCAGAAGAGTGCAGGAGGGGATCCTACCACTGAGGCAGTTGAGTGGGGTACTTTATAGATGACAGCCCGCATGGGCCATGATGGCTAGATTTTGCACCCCGCCACTAAGGAAGTGGCTGAAAAAATTGTAAGCATACGCCCTCATTAATTAACTTAGTTCATTTGTAATTTTCTTATTATAATTATTAACATCTTAATTTGTTCGTTAATATTTGTGTCACAGATGTCCTTATCGGAGTCTATATCACAGGGGGAGATAACAGACTATGTTGGTCGTCATCAAGACATTCTTGCACGAGCATTGAATCGCGAAGAATACCCTATTCGCCCAAGGGGTATGGGGTTTGCCATCTCCCAAAGGATTGTTTTTGGCGCACAACAACACGCAAAACATCAAGATATGTTGACTCAATTGGAGACGCAAGGAGGCTAGCCGAGCTAACTCGTGAAGTAGAGGAGTTAAAGGCTAGCAAGCAGGATAACCAGGGATGTGCTGATTATGAGCCAACTGATGATCCTCCTACCCTTGCCTCGCACAGTGTCAGAGATAGTTGCACAGTTGTGCCACCGCTTATATGTCCTATAATTTACAAGGAGCGTATAAAGGGGTCCATTACATCCTCTAAGAAGCAACAGCCCTTCCGGCCTCCTATAGCAGCAATCTCATATGATTGTATATCCTACTTGAGGATCCTGATAAAAAAAGGCTTGAGCGCTATAATAGAATTGAAGATGGATGAAGAAATTCTGGGTTATCAACATACGCTATCAGTGGGTAAAGACCAAATCGAGGAGGTTATCACTCGTGATGAAATCTGTCAGACTGGTATTAGCGTATATCTCAGGTAATACATCAAACTTTAAAGTATATAACTTCTTTTAATCTTCATAAGTTAAATATTAACGCTTATTATACATGTTTTAATTCAAGGTACTTATACCGAGAGATGTTGATCCCCGCGAATGACACCGGGAGGTTTGTATTCTTATGCACCGATAAAATAGTTTTATATCCACATATATCTGGGCAAAAGCAGTACATAGCTGATCTCCTTGAGCTAGCAAGTCCACATGTCGGTTCCTTATTTCTAGGACCTGTGAACGTAGTGTGAGTCATTTAGTTAATGATACTGTATTTTATTGTGATTAATTACTTGCTTATGATTTGCTAACTCATTCTTGTTTTGTAGGGGACATTGGGTATTGTTAGCAATCAATCCCAATGAAGACACAATCTACTACATGGATCCATTGCATGTACCCTTTACACAACGGAAAATGCTTATGACTACCTTTAACGAGTAAGAAAAATGATTTATTTTTATCTCATATATGTGATTAGTCAAATTGTACGTGTACCTTAACGAATTTGTTTGTTTTTGCATTTCAGTGCATTACAATTCATCGTGGATGCAGATGGGGAGCCAAGTCCTGATCTTCAAAATCATCAAAGACTAAATCGACTTTTGTAGAGGTATTTGTTCACATTGTAATGATGCAATTATTTAAATTTAAAACTAATTAACTTATTATTTTTGTTTTATAGTGCGCCCGCCAATAAAACAGCATAGACCGTGGATACTACGTTCTAAGATTCATTAAGGATATCATCGCTCATAAACAAATTCAAATCCCATCGTCGGTACGTAATTTCGGTTTAATTACACTTACATTGGGTCATTTGAATGTACTTTGATTCTAACTTAATTTACTTTTTCTATCGTATGCAATACCTTCCCGATAGTAAATATGACACATACACCGATGATCAAGTATTTGAAATTTTGGATGAGTGGTGTAACTATATTCTTATGAATCAATGTAATTAAGTTTGTCTTTTTAGTGTTATATTTAAGTTGTGAGTTGTGATTAGATTGAATTATGTATGTACTTCAAGTTCATCTAATAGCTTGATTTGTCTAAAATTTTGCAGGTTGATGGTTTGCTGAAGTTTTGGGTGCATCATGACTTTTTGGTATAGGTTATAGCTAGTTGTTTGAATTTGTATATTTTTACTAGCATAGTTTATGGTAATTAGTATAGTGTTTGATTGTAACATTAATATTGTTATGTGTTGTAATTAACATTTGTAATGAAGGAAATGAATTTATGTATATTGTCCCAAATATTGCTTGTACTGTCTTGGCTTTGCTGAGTACAGAGAAGAGTAGGAGAAAATTAACGTAAATAATTTAAAAAAAAAAATAGTGAATAGATAGCGCTTCCTTGAGGAAACGCTATCTAAAGAAGGCATAGATAGTGCTTTCTCAAGGAAACGCTATCTATTCTTGGGTTTTAGATAGCGCTTCCTTGAGGAAGCGCTATCTGTTCTACTTTCCATAGCGTTTTTTTAAACGTCATTGTTTGTTCAACCTTTAATAGAGCTCAATTTAATAGCGTTTTTAAGGTCTATTAAATGCCAAAAATAAACCCTATTAAAAGCCTTTTCTGTTGTAGTGTAAGCCTTCCTTAACTATGCAGTCCCATACCTGCACAGTCTCAGGATCCCTCTGATTCCGATGTGAATCCAGTTCATTCATGTGTCCCTTTGCCTAGAAGTCTGTTAGGTGTAACACCCTTTCTCGAGTGTCACATTCTCGAAAAATTATACGGCCGAAAATAATATTAATGCAAAAAATACAGGTTTTCTTGTTTTTTTTCTTTTTGTAATGATGATGAAATGAGATTTGTTAAATGAGTACTAATAATTAAACTTTAGTTCACCGTGCATTTCAAAAAAGTCATACAGAAGTGAAGTGAAAAAACAGAAACAATACTGAATATAGATCTAGGTCCAAGCCTAACTTTAAAATAAGTACATAAGTAGGTACTAGGAGACGCAGCTCCTTAAAAGGTACAACTGACAACTGGACACAGCCTGGCCAAAACAAAATAACATAAGCAGTCCCCTTCCGGACTCAAGGTAGACGTTGAGCTGAGTCATTGTCGCGTATATCTTCTCAAGCAGAAACAACAACACAAGCAGAGAAGAGATACAGATATGGGTGAGATTCTCAATCATGAACACAGCAAAATAGCAGAAGTAAAAATGGGACGACACACCAGGTAACAACATACCAATCATGCATGCATACCATACATCTCAGTATATCACATTAATCAATTTGCAGCATTAGACATCTCCAAAAACAGGAAAATGATGTATAACAAGTAAATGTACTCATCTGCAGCCATGCAATGCAATGCGATGTACATGACTCAATGCCATATGCCACAAGGGTAAAACTCTGACCCCTACTCCATGGAGCTTACAAAACATCAGAGAGAGTGAATGGGAGGACATGTTTCGTGTACGCCAGCCTTGGGCAAGATGCTACAACATTCGTAACTTGCACGTATCTGGCTTTTACGGAAACACTCTACACCAAATATGAAAAGTACGGCATCTAGTCGAGGATATCAGTGTATTGCTCTGATTCGCTACGACACAGAAGAGCTACCAACTGGTCACATGTCAGCCTTTCTAACCGTGATACCTCTAAGACTATTTAAAACGTCATCGTAAGATTCGTACCCGCATCGACGTGTAAGCTCAATGCCTAGGCTCAAGGCCTTACAAACTCATGCAATGAAATGCCAATACTTACACAAAGCAGATACGATAAAGCAATGTCTATCCACCGGATAAACCTCAAGGCTCACTAAGATTCTCTTCCTTAGGAACTATATACGTGTTTGTATTAGAAAACTTTTATCCATCGGATAAATCTCGTGATCCCTCCGCGACTGAGTCATCACAAGACTGAAACAATTGAACGACTTTCTTGAATCCGAATCACCGGTTCGTCATCGAACTACTGCTTCAAACCCAAAACGTTTCATGTTTGTGTTTGTGTCTTATGAATTACATCTCAAGTCCTAAGTGTTATGAAAAAGGATTGAGAATCCTCTTAGATAAGTCTTTGATCCTTTCTAAGGTATTAATTCCTTGAGTTCCAAGTAATGAAATAAGTATTGATTCACTTCAGTCTTATGAAGTCATTGATGAACTAAGTCATCAATGGTATAGTATATGGTCTTGTTCCACCATATGCTATACTTAATTATCTCTTTTCTAATGCTCTAATTTTATGACTTAACTTAGGTTTTCATGCGTAAAAATTTACTATTTGAGTTGAAAACTCTCGATTTAAGACTTTGTAAACCAAAACCCTTCCAATTTAAAACCCATTTGTTTTAAGAGAACTTAGTTACTTGCTTGAAGTAAAGTACCGTAACTAATTTGAAAAGGTTTTTCCTTACTAACTTAGTGTAAAACCATGATCTAAGTTAGCGTAAAAGGAATGGAATTTCGTTTCATTTTCAAATTACGACTCAATTAAATCAAAACTTTAGGACAAAGTCCTCTTTATACTTTGATGGTTGATTGTTAACTAGTTTTAAAAAGAATGTGACATCCGACTAAACCTAAGGCAACTTCATATTAATTTTACTTTCGTGAAATTACTTTCATTATTTTATTTTTAAAACACTTACTTAATTGAATAAACTATGACTAAAGTAAAACACATTTTCACCTTAGTTAAAAACACTTAAGGCCGAAACCCTAATTGATCTTTAGATCAAAATCACTTCTTGTTTGTTTTGAAATACAAGTTACTAAAACACTTATTAGCTTTCAAAACATTGAAGTTCAAGAACAAACTCATGTTCTTCCCTTTTTTCTAACCATGGCCGAATACCACCACATAGGGGATGTGAAGATTTTGCTTCACTAACTTGTCAAGTAATAGCTTAAAATGATCATAATATTATGATAAACAATAATCATACATCATTCAACCATAAACAAGCGTAAAAATCCTTACTTGATCTAGATCAAAGTATGGTTTTCAACATACATGAAAACATTTTTCCATCCAAGCATATATCATCATAAACATACACTAAGCGTAGAAACATTATTACAAACATGTTCTCAAAGAGAACTTCACCAATAAAGTAGTGAACCCAAGCTAGGGTTTCACCCAAACAAAACATAAACAACCATTTTTATCCTCCACCAATTTTGGCGTGATGAGGTTCACTCCCACATACCTTTACTGAAGAGGTTTTAGTGAAAGAAAACTCCAAGCCCTCAAAACAAAGAGGAGGTCGAACCTAGAGGAGAGAAAAATGTGAGATAGTGAACTTGTTTTCATGAAAAGAAAAACTAGAAGATGATTACTCAAGGTAATAAGTAAGGAAACGAAAAGGAAAAGGATTTAGAAGCTTACCAACACAAGAACAACTCCTAGGTTTGCTTGATGTTCTTGGTGTTGAAGGACACACTTCACCAAAACAAGAAACTTCCTTCACCAAAGTTGATCCTTAGATCAAGACAAGGTGAAGTATGCTTTTAGAGTTGAAAAAGGAAATTTGGTCGGTAGTTTAGAGTGAAGAACCAAATATATGAGGAAGAGAGAGAAGAGAGGATTTTTCAAAAACTTGAGAAATGAAAGCTTTGATCTTTAGAAGATGAAAAATGAAAGTGAATAGGTGTTTGTGTCATGGAATGGCCGAATGGCCTTGGTGGTTTATCACCAAATTCAAGCTAAAGTTAATAGAAAATTGTGCAAGAAAATGAAGGCCAGGATTTGATGAAAGTACATAGGTGTTGACACCATATTCAAAGTTGTAGAGATTAACCAAATGTAGGTAGTTTAGCTTTTTCCATCAAAGGAAAAGTTGATAAAGGTGAAAGTTGTCATGAAAGGATAAAAGATACCTCCTCTTGAAACGTGATAATTAAGCAGTCTCAACTTCTCTCGGCTACTAGCACGCTTCCCAAGGTAAAGCGGTCCCGATTAAAATAATAATATTTTTACCGGCTCCGACCCAAAACAACATAATAGGATCAAAACAATATCTTATGATCATTAAGTTCACAATTGAAATTCAAATATAACTTTCCAATTATTAACTATTTTTACGATTATTATTAATCAGGTTGCGTTCTCAGTCAAATTATTCACATTAACAGTTAAAAGATAGATACATGATTTTGGGATGTTACACCAGGAAACACTCCTTGTCTGTGCCTCATGCATTGGTGATCACTCCCCGCCTTTGTCAGCCTCAGGTGTTACATGGGGACAGTCGGCAATTCTGAAACAATTCGGGTCATTACAAATGGTATCAAAGCGGACCTCTCCCGATATGATGTGGTTCGGGGACGAACCAGGCAGAAGCTGGTCGGCATGTGACGCCTGAGGCTGATGAGGGCGGGGAGTGACCCCACAACATATGAGGTCATGGAGGTGACCAAGAAGACTAAGAGTGGGGTGTGGGTTAATGAGCAGTCTGCGGGAGTTGCCGTAAGTATTATTTTGTTTTATTAAAAACTATTTCGTTTTATTATTCTTAAAAATTGCAAAAGTGCTAATGTTTGTGATATTATATAGGATGTGTTTCATCGCCTTCGAGAAGAGGCTGATAGTCAGGGGCATGAGCACTCTGCTTTCTTTGACAACGCCATATTCTTGAAGGCGGCTAGAGGGAAGAACAAGAAGGGGTATGATTATGGACTGGGGCAAATGGGCGATGACTTCGTGGCCTCATTAATTCCACGTACTCAATCCGAGCCCTGCCCTACCGTGGACTGCTGAGAGGTCATCCAGAACCTCAATTGGGACCTAGTTGCAAAGGACCACGAGATCTTGCCTATTTGGACTAAGTCGACCCATCTGAGTGTTAAGATCGATGAGCTTTACCAGAGAATGTAGGCAAGTGGTTCGGGTTCAGGTCGTGACATGCGCGACGATGCAGCTAATCATGAGAATGTTGATGATGAGGGCATTGATGATGAGGATGCTGATTATGATATGAGCCCATTACCTTCACCCCCTCGTGACTAGGAGATACCTTTATTTTATATAGTTGTTATATTTTGATGGTTTAATTAAGTTTTTAGTCCCTGAAAAGTCAGTCAGTTTTGGTTTTGGTCCCTGTATTTTTTTTTGTTGGTTTTGGTTCCTGCAAGTTCCAAAACTTTGGTTTTGGTCCCTGTCATCACTATCCATTTGTTAAGCATTGACGTGACTAACAGACCATAACGTCAATACTGTTATGTAGGCTAATTTTATAATATTTAATGTCACGTATGATTAAATATTTAATTTTTTACATTCTTTTATAATATTTAATGTCACGGAGGTATTCGGAAACCCTATAAATGTTCCTCAATATTGTCATTTCAGCCTTTCATTTATTTAATAAAAGTATAAAAAAAAATAATAACATTATAATAAAAATAAAGAAATTATAATAGCCTACATAGCAGTGCTAACGTGGCAGTACGCTAGCCACGTCAACACTTAACGGATGAATAGTGACGGCAGGGACCAAAACCAAAGTTTTGTAACTTATAGGGGCCAAAACCAACGAAAAAAAAGTATAGAGATCAAAACCAAAATTGACTTACTTTTCAGGGACTAAAAACTTCATTAAACCTATTTTGATGGATCAGACGATATATTAAACTTTTGGATATATATATATATATATATATATATATATATATATATATATATAATTTTGGACCTCATATATTTTATTATTTGGTTTAGTAATTATTCTGCAATTTGATTTGTTTTAATTGTTTTTAAAATTTGTATATAAAAAAATATAAATTCATTTTATTTCGGAAGGATTATGCAAATTTACATATGTGTCCTAAATGCGATACCTCACAATATGAGAAGAAAGAATCGACTCCAAAGAAGGTTCTGTGGCATTTTCCCATAATTTCCAGATTTAGGCGCATGTACCGTAGCTCAAAAGATACAAAGCACTTGACATGGCATGAGGATGAAAGGATTAGAGATGGCAAGTTATGGCACCCGGCAGATTCTCCTCAATGGAAAAGAATTTATCATGATTATCCTCATTTCGGGCAAGAACCAACAAACCTAAGGCTTGCATTGTCTACTGACAGATTTAACCGGCATGGTATTTAGACTAGCTCTCACAGTTCATGGCCTGCGATTTTGGTGATCTACAGCTTACCCCCATGGGTATGCATGAAACGTAAATATATGATGTTGTCTTTGTTAATTTATGTGCCCAAACAACCAGGAAATGATATTGACATATACTTGGCTCCTTTAATTGAAGACTTGAAGCAAATGTGGGAGAGGGGTGTAGGGGTGTACGATGGGTATACAGAAGAAAGTTTCACCTTGAGAGCTATGATATTCGGCACAATTAATGACTTTCCGGCATACGGTAATCTATCAGGATACAGTACCAAAGGTCAGTGTGCATGTCCTATTTGTGAAGATGAAAAAGATTGGATACGATTGGAACATGGTAAGAAGAATGTCTTCCTTGGGCACTGTAGAATTTTGCAATCAGATCATCATTATCGATCCTAGCGAAAGGCATTCAATGGGAATAAAGAAAACCATAGAAGTCCTTCTCCGTTGACGGGTGCGCAAATGTTTGAAAAGGTACAAGATTTGAACATTGAATTCGGGAAACCTTTTGCATGATATCTTGCCACAAGAGGGTGGTAGAAAAGGTCGATCTTCTTTGAGCTGCCATATTGGAAATCTTTATACTAAGACAATTCATTGATGTGATGCATGTTGAAAAAAATGTCTTTGATAGTGTCATTGGGACCTTACTTAATGTGCCAGGCAAGACCAAAGATGGCATCAAGGTAAGACTGGACTTGGTTAGTATGGGATTGATACAAGAGTTGGGACCAGTAAAGAAGGGGAAACGTACATATCTACCTCCGGCTGCTCATACTCTAGCTAGAAAAGAGAAAATTTCTCTTTGTAAGTTTCTTCATGGAGTTAAGGTTCCAGATGGGTACTATTCAAACATTAGGAACGTCGTGTATATGAAAGATCTGAAGTTAAAGGGTCTAAAGTCCCATGACTGCCATGTCCTCATGGAGAATTTGCTACCCATCGGTATACGGTCAATTTTGCCTAAGAAAGTGCGGGAGACCTTAACTAAACTTTGTTTCTTCTTCAAGGCAATTTGCAGTAAAGTGATTGACCCTGGGAAGTTGCGGACATTGCAGAAAGAGATTGTTGTGACTTTGTGTGAACTTGAAATGTACTTCCCGCCTTCATTCTTTGATATAATGGTTCATTTAACCGTTCACCTAGTCAGAGAGACACAATTGTGCGGGCCTACTTATATGAGATGGATGTACCCTTTTGAGCGTTACATGAAGATATTGAAAGGGTATGTGACAAATCGATCACGACCAGAGGGTTGTATTGTTGAACATTACATAGTTGAATAAGTTGTTGAGTTTTGTATTGAGTACCTTGCTGATGTTGATTCCATAGGGTTGACAAAGTCTCATCACACAAGGAGAACGATGGGTCAAGGTATTACTGGAATTGAACTAGTGACTATATAGTAGACATAATGGGAGCAAGCACACTTGTATGTTCTGCACAATGCCGATGAGGTTGAGTCATATGTTGAAAAACACAAGCACATAATTCAGGATTTGTATCCCAATAAGAGTCAGAATTGGTTGACAAGAGAATACAATCGGTGTTTCATACTATGGCTAAAAGAACACATTTCTACAGAGTTTGCTGTAAATCGTACATCGGTTTCAAACCATGCATATCTCAAGTGCCAAAGATAGAAACATCATATACGCGAATATGTCATATTTCGGTGTAATTGAACGTATATGGGAGTTGAATTACATGATGTTTTGGGTGCTTGTGTTCCAATGTAAGTGGGTTGAGAATAATAACAGTGTACAGATGGATGAGTTTGGGTTCTTGCGTGTGGATTTCAATAAGGTGGGGTATAAAGACGAGCCCTTTATTTTAGCATCGCAAGTTCATGGAGATCAAGCACATGAAGATGCTAATATTGAGTATGATCCTTTCTTCAGGACATCTCAATCACTTCAGTCCAATCCAACTATAGATGAGGGTTTGTACATTAGAAATGATGATGACGAGGGTCTTTGGGTCAATCCATTGTTTCGTGCCAATAAGGGACACACAAGTCTAAATCCAACAAGGAAGAGGAAAAGATTTACTTAAACATGTAAGCAGATTTTGTTTTTTTAATTTCTTCATCAATTAAATTTATATTCATCGTTTTTACTTAAACATGTAGCATCGTGATTTTGTTTTTTTTAATTTCTTCATCAATTAAACTTATTTAAACATGTTTTTCTAATTTATATTGTGATCTGATGTTTTTACTTGTGTTTCAGATCATGTCTTCATCTAGTGATCATGATGGTAGTTCGAATTCTAGCCTAGAGGCGCCCGAAACTCAAATGAGGCATCGTGGACCGACGTTCAAGAAGAATCTAATCCTTAAGAGGAGTAGAGGCGTGAGATTATAGGTATATAAGATCATTATTAACTAAATGTTTCGTTTTATTAATTAAGTGTTTCGTTATTTTATTAATCAAGTGTTTCATTTTATCATGTTTCTTGGAATACAAAAGGCAAACCCATTGGTGATAATGGGAAGGAGCTAAAGAGTTACATCGGGGCCGTAGTTCGGCAAACGGTCCCAATTACATGCAAGACGTGGAAGGATAAAACATTGAACGAGGCCAAATCACACATCTGGCGCGATATATAGGTAAATAAGTGATAATTAATTAACATTAGTTTCTTAATTAACAGGTATACTTTTAAACTTATACCTTTATCGTTTCTGCAGACTATTTTTGACATTGATGAGTCTCTGAGGAAAATAGTACTCCAGATTGCCAGAAAATGTCACCGGACATTCCGAACAAAGTTGACGAACAAGTATGTAAAAGATGAGGGTGAGAATGTCAGACATGAGCCTCTAGTAAAGTACGCAGACATGATAAAGGTGGACAACTGAAAAGCTTTTGTAATACATGAATAGAAAATGAGACATTTAAGGTATGTACAATATAACCCTGTTTGTTAACTTATATATATATATATATATATATATACATAACCCTCCGTACCTTTACTTGGCAGGGCGTACGGTTTATAATGGCCTCGAGGAACAACTTTTAAGTACAATATATCCTTATAACTTGTTGATTAACCCACTTATGATTTCTTCCTTAGCATTGATGAATTTTATTTAATTTGTGTGTTCAAATGTACAGCAGAAGAGTGCAGGAGGGGATCCTACCACTGAGGCAGTTGAGTGGGGTACTTTATAGATGACAGCCTGCATGGGCCATGATGGCTAGATTTTGCACCCCGCCACTAAGGAAGTGGCTGAAAAAATTGTAAGCATACGCCCTCATTAATTAACTTAGTTCATTTGTAATTTTCTTATTATAATTATTAACATCTTAATTTGTTCGTTAATATTTGTGTCACAGATGTCCTTATCGGAGTCTGTATCACAGGGGGAGATAACAGACTATGTTGGTCGTCATCAAGACATTCTTGCATGAGCATTGAATCGCGAAGAATACCCTAGTCGCCCAAGGGATATGGGGTTTGCCATCTCCCAAAGCATTGTTTTTGGCGCACAACAACATGCAAAACATCAAGATATGTTGACTCAATTGGAGACGCAAGGAGGCTAGCCGAGCTAACTCGTGAAGTAGAGGAGTTAAAGGCTAGCAAGCAGGATAACCAGGGATGTGCTGATTATGAGCCAACAGATGATCCTCCTACCCTTGCCCCGCACAGTGTCAGAGATAGTTGCACAGTTGTGCCACCGCTTATATGTCCTATAATTTACAAGGAGCGTATAAAGGGGTCCATTACATCCTCTAAGAAGCAACAGCCCTTCCGGCCTCCTATAGCAGCAATCTCATATGATTGTATATCCTACATGAGGATCCTGATAAAAAAAGGCTTGAGCGCTATAATAGAATTGAAGATGAATGAAGAAATTCTGGGTTATCAACATACGCTATCAGTGGGTAAAGACCAAATCGAGGAGGTTATCACTCGTGATGAAATCTGTCAGACTGGTATTAGCGTATATCTCAGGTAATACATCAAACTTTAAAGTATATAACTTCTTTTAATCTTCATAAGTTAAATATTAACGCTTATTATACATGTTTTAATTCAAGGTACTTATACCGAGAGATGTTGATCCCCGCGAATGACACCGGGAGGTTTGTATTCTTATGCACCGATAAAATAGTTTTATATCCACATATATCTGGGCAAAAGCAGTACATAGCTGATCTCCTTGAGCTAGCAAGTCCACATGTCGGTTCCTTATTTCTAGGACCTGTGAACGTAGTGTGAGTCATTTAGTTAATGATACTGTATTTTATTGTGATTAATTACTTGCTTATGATTTGCTAACTCATTCTTGTTTTGTAGGGGACATTGGGTATTGTTAGCAATCAATCCCAATGAAGACACAATCTACTACATGGATCCATTGCATGTACCCTTTACACAACGGAAAATGCTTATGACTACCTTTAACGAGTAAGAAAAATGATTTATTTTTATCTCATATATGTGATTAGTCAAATTGTACGTGTACCTTAATGAATTTGTTTGTTTTTGCATTTCAGTGCATTGACAATTCATCGTGGATGCAGATGGGGAGCCAAGTCCTGATCTTCAAAATCATCAAAGACTAAATCGACTTTTGTAGAGGTATTTGTTCACATTGTAATTATGCAATTATTTAAATTTAAAACTAATTAACTTATTATTTTTGTTTTATAGTGCGCCCGCCAATAAAACAGCATAGACCGTGGATACTACGTTCTAAGATTCATTAAGGATATCATCGCTGATAAACAAATTCAAATCCCATCGTCGGTACGTAATTTCGGTTTAATTACACTTACATTGGGTCATTTGAATGTACTTTGATTCTAACTTAATTTACTTTTTCTATCGTATGCAATACCTTCCCGATAGTAAATATGACACATACACCGATGATCAAGTATTTGAAATTTTGGATGAGTGGTGTAACTATATTCTTATGAATCAATGTAATTAAGTTTGTCTTTTTA
The DNA here is from genome assembly GCA_039655645.1 of Ammopiptanthus mongolicus. Taxonomy (NCBI): domain Eukaryota; kingdom Viridiplantae; phylum Streptophyta; class Magnoliopsida; order Fabales; family Fabaceae; genus Ammopiptanthus; species Ammopiptanthus mongolicus. Next base: position 55,402,050 of record CM077346.1, on the reverse strand, counting down.
GTGTTACACATACACGTGTAAGCTCAATGCCTAGGCTCAAGACCTTACAAACTCATGCAATGAAATGCCAATACTTACACAAAGCAGATACGATAAAGCAATGTCTATCCACCGGATAAACCTCAAGGCTCACTAAGATTCTCTTCCTTAGGAACTATATACGTGTTTGTATTAGAAAACTTTTATCCATCGGATAAATCTCGTGATCCCTCCGCGACTGAGTCATCACAAGACTGAAACAATTGAACGACTTTCTTGAATCCGAATCACCGGTTCGTCATCGAACTACTGCTTCAAACCCAAAACGTTTCATATTTGTGTTTGTGTCTTATGAATTACATCTCAAGTCCTAAGTGTTATGAAAAAGGATTGAGAATCCTCTTAGATAAGTCTTTGATCCTTTCTAAGGTATTAATTCCTTGAGTTCCAAGTAATGAAATAAGTATTGATTCACTTCAGTCTTATGAAGTCATTGATGAACTAAGTCATCAATGGTATAGTATATGGTCTTGTTCCACCATATGCTATACTTAATTATCTCTTTTCTAATGCTCTAATTTTATGACTTAACTTAGGTTTTCATGCGTAAAAATTTACTATTTGAGTTGAAAACTCTCGATTTAAGACTTTGTAAACCAAAACCCTTCCAATTTAAAACCCATTTGTTTTAAGAGAACTTAGTTACTTGCTTGAAGTAAAGTACCGTAACTAATTTGAAAAGGTTTTTCCTTACTAACTTAGTGTAAAACCATGATCTAAGTTAGCGTAAAAGGAATGGAATTTCGTTTCATTTTCAAATTACGACTCAATTAAATCAAAACTTTAGGACAAAGTCCTCTTTATACTTTGATGGTTGATTGTTAACTAGTTTTAAAAAGAATGTGACATCCGACTAAACCTAAGGCAACTTCATATTAATTTTACTTTCGTGAAATTACTTTCATTATTTTATTTTTAAAACACTTACTTAATTGAATAAACTATGACTAAAGTAAAACACATTTTCACCTTAGTTAAAAACACTTAAGGCCGAAACCCTAATTGATCTTTAGATCAAAATCACTTCTTGTTTGTTTTGAAATACAAGTTACTAAAACACTTATTAGCTTTCAAAACATTGAAGTTCAAGAACAAACTCATGTTCTTCCCTTTTTTCTAACCATGGCCGAATACCACCACATAGGGGATGTGAAGATTTTGCTTCACTAACTTGTCAAGTAATAGCTTAAAATGATCATAATATTATGATAAACAATAATCATACATCATTCAACCATAAACAAGCGTAAAAATCCTTACTTGATCTAGAGATCAAAGTATGGTTTTCAACATACATGAAAACATTTTTCCATCCAAGCATATATCATCATAAACATACACTAAGCGTAGAAACATTATTACAAACATGTTCTCAAAGAGAACTTCACCAATAAAGTAGTGAACCCAAGCTAGGGTTTCACCCAAACAAAACATAAACAACCATTTTTATCCTCCACCAATTTTGGCGTGATGAGGTTCACTCCCACATACCTTTACTGAAGAGGTTTTAGTGAAAGAAAACTCCAAGCCCTCAAAACAAAGAGGAGGTCGAACCTAGAGGAGAGAAAAATGTGAGATAGTGAACTTGTTTTCATGAAAAGAAAAACTAGAAGATGATTACTCAAGGTAATAAGTAAGGAAACGAAAAGGAAAAGGATTTAGAAGCTTACCAACACAAGAACAACTCCTAGGTTTGCTTGATGTTCTTGGTGTTCAAGGACACACTTCACCAAAACAAGAAACTTCCTTCACCAAAGTTGATCCTTAGATCAAGACAAGGTGAAGTATGCTTTTAGAGTTGAAAAAGGAAATTTGGTCGGTAGTTTAGAGTGAAGAACCAAATATATGAGGAAGAGAGAGAAGAGAGGATTTTTCAAAAACTTGAGAAATGAAAGCTTTGATCTTTAGAAGATGAAAAATGAAAGTGAATAGGTGTTTGTGTCATGGAATGGCCGAATGGCCTTGGTGGTTTATCACCAAATTCAAGCTAAAGTTAATAGAAAATTGTGCAAGAAAATGAAGGCTAGGATTTGATGAAAGTACATAGGTGTTGACACCATATTCAAAGTTGTAGAGATTAACCAAATGTAGGTAGTTTAGCTTTTTCCATCAAAGGAAAAGTTGATAAAGGTGAAAGTTGTCATGAAAGGATAAAAGATACCTCCTCTTGAAACGTGATAATTAAGCAGTCTCAACTTCTCTCGACTACTAGCACGCTTCCCAAGGTAAAGCGGTCCCGATTAAAATAATAATATTTTTACCGGCTCCGACCCAAAACAACATAATAGGATCAAAACAATATCTTATGATCATTAAGTTCACAATTGAAATTCAAATATAACTTTCCAATTATTAACTATTTTTACGATTATTATTAATCAGGTTGCGTTCTCAGTCAAATTATTCACATTAACAGTTAAAAGATAGATACATGATTTTGGGATGTTACACCAGGAAACACTCCTTGTCTGTGCCTCATGCATTGGTGATCACTCCCCGCCTTCGTCAGCCTCAGGTGTTACATGGGGACAGTCGGCAATTCTGAAACAATTCGGGTCATTACAAATGGTATCAAAGCGGACCTCTCCCGATATGATGTGGTTCGGGGACGAACCAGGCAGAAGCTGGTCGGCATGTGACGCCTGAGGCTGATGAGGGCGGGGAGTGACCCCACAACATATGAGGTCACGGAGGTGACCAAGAAGACTAAGAGTGGGGTGTGGGTTAATGAGCAGTCTGCGGGAGTTGCCGTAAGTATTATTTTGTTTTATTAAAAACTATTTCGTTTTATTATTCTTAAAAATTGCAAAAGTGCTAATGTTTGTGATATTATATAGGATGTGTTTCATCGCCTTCGAGAAGAGGCTGATAGTCAGGGGCATGAGCACTCTGCTTTCTTTGACAACGCCATATTCTTGAAGGCGGCTAGAGGGAAGAAGGGGTATGATTATGGACTGGGGCAAATGGGGGATGACTTCGTGGCCTCATCAATTCCACGTACTCAATCCGAGCCCTGCCCTACCGTGGACTGCTGAGAGGTCATCCAGAACCTCAATTGGGACCTAGCTGCAAAGGACCACGAGATCTTGCCTATTAGGACTAAGTCGACCCATCTGAGTGTTAAGATCGATGAGCTTTACCAGAGAATGTAGGCAAGTGGTCCGGGTTCAGGTCGTGACATGCGCGACGATGCAGCTAATCATGAGAATGTTAATGATGAGGGCATTGATGATGAGGATGCTGATTATGATATGAGCCCATTACCTTCACCCCCTCGTGACTAGGAGATACCTTTATTTTATATAGTTGTTATATTTTGATGGTTTAATTAAGTTTTTAGTCCCTGAAAAGTCAGTCAGTTTTGGTTTTGGTCCCTGTATTTTTTTTTTGTTGGTTTTGGTTCCTGCAAGTTCCAAAACTTTAGTTTTGGTCCCTGTCATCACTATCCATCTGTTAAGCATTGACGTGACTAACGGACCATAACGTCAATACAGTTATGTAGGCTAATTTTATAATATTTAATGTCACGTATGATTAAATATTTAATTTTTTACATTCTTTTATAATATTTAATGTCACGGAGGTATTCGGAAACCCTATAAATGTTCCTCAATATTGTCATTTCAGCCTTTCATTTATTTAATAAAAGTATAAAAAAAAATAATAACATTATAATAAAAATAAAGAAATTATAATAGCCTACATAGCAGTGCTAACGTGGCAGTACGCTAGCCACGTCAACACTTAACGGATGAATAGTGACGGCAGGGACCAAAACCAAAGTTTTGTAACTTATAGGGGCCAAAACCAACGAAAAAAAAGTATAGAGATCAAAACCAAAATTGACTTACTTTTCAGGGACTAAAAACTTCATTAAACCTATTTTGATGGATCAGACGGTATATTAAACTTTTGGATTTTATATATATATATATATATATATATATATATATATATATATATATATATATATATAATTTTGGACCTCATATATTTTATTATTTGGTTTAGTAATTATTCTGCAATTTGATTTGTTTTAATTGTTTTTAAAATTTGTATATAAAAAAATATGAATTATTTTATTTTTTTAAAAAAATAAATTTTATACCGAAGACCGAATTCGTGGTTGCTAAAACTAGCCGTTTGAATGTATAGAGACCAAATAATCAGTCCCTATGTCTAAAAATATCGGTCCCTAAAATGGTCCTCCAAACTGTGTCTGTGACCAATTTTAAGGATTGTTCTTCGCGACCGATTAAGCGATCTCTAAAGCCTGCAACCGAATTAGAATTGGTCCCTAAACAATTTGCGACCACTGTTTTTGAGAAGTCCATTAATCGGTCCCAAAATCGGTCGCGAAGCATTTTAGGGACCAATTTTCTTGATTTAGCCACCGATTTTGCGATGGCTGCTAAAACCCTGTTTTTTTGTAGTGTCCACTAGTGACTAATGAAAAGTTTCTAAAGGATGATGGATCACTAAAGGCAGATTCAACACTCTGTAGAAGTTTGATAGGGAGCCTTCTATATCTCACAGCCACACAGCCAGATATCATGTATGCTACAAGTCTTCTATCAAGGTTTATGCAAAGCCCAAGCAAAATTCACTTTGGAGCGGGAAAAATAATTCTAAGATATTTACAAGGCACAAAGGAATGTCCGATGCACTAGTTATCAAAGTGTGATAACTGTCTTCATTCATAAGGCATATGATATGTTTAACCGTTAAGTGCTATTATATGTCTTATGAATTGGAACTGATAGCTCCTTTTTACAAGAAGCTAGATGGCACGAGGAAGAGGTAGAAGGCTGGCTGTGACTGGAGGCAATGACAATAATAACAATGGTGACCACGCAGGGACAGAGTTTGGTATATGGTATAAAACCATGACCAACTCAAAGTTGGTCGGTTACACCGATAGTGACTGGGCAAGATCTATCGATGATATGAAAAGCACATAAGGCTATGCCTTTACACTTGGATCTGGAGTCTTATCTCGGGCATCGAAGAAGCAAGCAACAATTGCACAATCAACCGCCGAAGAAAAGTATGTAGCATGCAGTAGCTGAATCTACAAGCCAAGCTATATGGCTTAGAAAAATACTTAGTGATATGAGAGGGCAATAAACGGAGCCAACTATAATTTATTGCCACAACAAATTTGCAATTGAAATGGCGAAGAATCCAATTCATCACAACAGAACAAAACATATAGCTATTGAATATCATTTTATTAGAGAAGCAGAAGCTACTAAAGAAATACAGCCCGATTATTGCAAGACTAAAGATCAAATTGCAGATATATTCACAAAGGAGCTACCAAAACCAAAGTTCGAGCAGTTAAAGATCAGTGCTTGGACTTACAAAAAATTGCATCAAGGAGGAGTGTTGAAATGTGATTCAACTTTCTGGAAGATTCAATAATCTTCTATAAAAAACATGTAATATAGGAAAAGGTGAATTCTTTGGTATCCAAAGGATAACTTTATCCTGTCTAGGTGGCCCAATCAAATGGTGAGAACCACTTGACTTGACTCATTAACACGACAAATTTAATTGAGGTGACGCATTTTGATTGAACAGGGTAACTTTTACCCCAAATTTATTAGGGGTACCGGAAAAGACACCTATATAAATATCAAGACTACTCTTGAAACTACAAACTGCCTTCGATTGGCGGTGATTCAAGCCTATAAATAGGCATGTATGTACTCATTGTCATATGTATCATGAATCATCCAATAAACCAACATAAAGAAGACTCCTTCTTTCATCAAGTGCTCCACGTCCACAGCAAGTATACATTTTTCATAAATCTATTCTATCTACTTCCTTTTTTCTAGAAACTATCGACTGTCTCTCTCAAACTATCATCTGAAAACTATCACATTAACCCGAACTAGAAGAATGATAACATAATCTGCAGATAATGGTCACAATGACATCAAAAGATTGTCCACGAGATTCTTCGACAGAAGATCAATTTTCAGTATGAACCCGGTAAGGTAAGCAGTAAAACACTAGGATGTAAAATATACTAATATTTTTTTAGTTGTTTTTTTAAACGGACGCGCTAGGAGGAAATCTAATTATAGAGTAAGCAGATATTGGAGCTTATTCAAACCAAACTAGCACGGTTCAATTACAAATGTCCAAATTCTAAATCAGTAAATCCTAAACGAAAAGGCTAACTCAGATCCTAGCAATATGAGGAAGGTACTCGGGAAATTGAGAATCTACTATGACTTCAGCAATGGAATAGCAACTTTGTCCCATTTGAGCATCTTCCACAGATCCAGCTATAGTGGTCTAAGTACATGAAACTCACCTGTGCTTTGAGCCACATATGCATTACAAACATGCTCAGAGTTTAATCAACACCTAAAAACCAGTAAATAATACAAGTCTAATTTAAGCCAAGAACAGACACGGAGAAAGGTCATAGACTCATATGTTATCCCTAAATGTCACGGGAGAAAATTCAGAGTTTCAAGACCTCTCTCTCTCTCTCTCTCTCTCTCTCTCGTATATATATAATTATACAGACGACAAATTAACCCTCTCCCAGAAAGAGAAAGAAAACCCTAGGTATTGAATCCAAGGATCCAATAGTAAATATATAGATAAGGATATTAGGAGTATCTAGGAAAATTAAGAAAGAAATAGACACCGCAGCCATGAGACAAAAAAAAAAAAAAAAAAGAAAGGAAAAGGAGAGGAGAAGGATAATTAAAGGAAGCCTGATTCGATAAACACACAAAATTTTTGTGTATGGTAATTCCAATGCTAAGGTAAGGAGTAAGGAGGCTGAATCACCAAAGCACGAATTGGATCTTGAAATCATGAATCCACCGAACTGCATAATCCCTGCCAAAGTTCCTTAGGAAATTTCAAAGTAACAGAAAATTAATAATCATAAACATTATTTATCAGCGTTTTACAAAAATGTAATTAAGTGAAAAAAAAATTACAGGGAAATATTATGCAAACAAAAAGAAAAGCATGTAACCCAGATTAGAGAAAAACAAGAAGATAAGAACCTATTACTACTCAATGGCTATACCTTATTTCGGGATTGTACAAACAAGCAAAAAAAAAAATCCAAATGGCCAAAAAATAAACATACAAACAGATAAGCAAACACTAGGGTTCAATAGAGGAATTAGGGTATTTTAATCATGCGACCAACAACTAGGTGAAACTGCCACATGATCTGATCTTTCCCCAAACCAAGGAGGGAAGTTAAGATCATGCTGGCAGCTTCAACTGGTAGTGGTCCATGGTGATGAAAGAATAAGAACTATTGTTGCTCTACTTATGTGACTGAGAATTAAAGGGAGAGGTTTAATTGCCATGAGTTATACGGCTTTTGCTAGGGTTTGGGTTGAGAAGAGACCAGGAAGGGCCACTATTATATATAGCAGAGTTCAGGAGATAGAAACTAGTGTGAATAAGAACTCTTTTAATGTTTGTTATCTCTAACTGATGGAATATTAGGGGTCTGCAAAAAGCCATTGGAGAAATTATTGAAATGAAACCAAATTAAAAGTGGTAAAAAGTGGTCCCACGAGATGCAAATTGAATATTGTCACGCCAACAAATACACCATGCATTTTGCAGGCAGGATAGTGATTGTTTTCTATATATATTGCAAGAGCATTAATAACCGTTGTGTTGGGTGCTAAGAAAGTGGGGGACCCTTTGCATTCTCTCTCTCTCTCTCTCTCTCTCTCTCTCTCTCTGTGACTGTGAGAAGGAAAGCAGTAAGCATGAGCCAAAGGAAAAGGGTCCATATACATGGGGGGACCATTTTGCATGGCTTGGCTACATAGGCATTGCATTACTTAAACATCTCACGCATCCGGAAGGAGCAAAAGCATTTCAACCTTACAAAAGCATTCCAGAATCTCTCTTTCTCTCTCACCCCATTAAAAATCCATTTGTGTGCATTGATACATAGCTATTCTCTCGCGAATTTTCCATTTGTCGGATACATGCTTCTGCTGCATCTGGTTGGTGCCAGTTGCATATATACCATTTACGGGAAACATTTGATACTGGTGATTTTTTCTTACGCCAATCGATAGTTGGGGGATTGGTGACGAGGATAGAACCCCAGACCTCTCCACCTTTGGTAGGGCTGAAAACTATATATCATTTTAAGAAAACTACTTGTTAGTTAGAAAATTAATGCTACCTAGAATCAGTTTTCCTCGCTATAGTTAGAGCTACTGACAAGATAGATCTAAAGTATATATGTCATTATCTAATTTATAGCGTATTTGTTTTATATGTACTTTTATAGGGGCAAGGGTTGTAGAAGGAGGGAAATGTTATTGTACCATATTGAGTCACTTTGCTTTAAGTATATAAATGATTCAGAGAATATATTCTGTTTATTTAATATATTATTTTAGCATCTAGGCCAATTATTATTCTAACATTCGGTTTAATTAGATTAAATCCACCATAATACCCATATATGTTGACGTGGTTCTTATTACTCATAGAGGATATATTCTCCGCATATATAAATATAAATACTCATAAAAGAAGAGCAACTTTATTAACTCACAAATTTGTGGAATAAATAGAGTACCATTTATTTTTTGTTGGATATATTTTGCATTATTTAATATATATATAGGTGAAAGACTTAACACTCTTACACCATCCAATAACTTTTTTATTGATCTAATCATTGAATTTTAACTATCTATGATCTAGAACATTTGACTCGTGCTTGCAGGCTATAGGAAATCCGCACAAGCATTGGCTTCACGAAAAACATGCACCACCGGCCTACACCTCCCAATATATCTTGACCAGTGTAATTTTGGATATCAATGAATTAGTAAATAATTTTGGATTAACTTGATTTTATATATATATATATATATATATATATATATATATATATATAAGAGCTTTCAATCCAATGATTGATTTTGTAAGAGACTTATCCAATAAAATTTATTCACGGGTGTAAGAACACTTTTGACTTACATGAGTGTAAGCATACCCTTCCTAAGTGAGAATACTTTCTATTTTATAAAGGTGAGATCAATGAATATTGACCAATGTAGAAGGGTTACAAGGACAAAAAAGAGAAGAGTACTCGATCAAATCCATATACAAAGACAAAAAGTGTATTAATAGGAGTACAAGGGTTACTCAAATCCATATACAAGGACAATGTACATAAGGAAAAAGAGAAGAAGGACAGGCCATATATGAATCCCATACTATCTCTAATAGCCCATAACTACACAAATCAATATGTTCCTTACAAAAGCCAAGCTCCCAGCAATGCCTAAGCTAAACAAGAAAAAGACCCATATTAGAACTAGCTCTAGGGATTTTAAGAAAAGGTATATCAATTCATGATTATAGAGCAGAAACAGAAGAATTTCAGTCCTTAATTCGTGAGAGATATGGATCTAGTAGATTTCCCTCTTTTGGGTAGACGTTACACATGGTTCAAATCAAATGGGTCTACTATGAGTAGGCTGGATAGGTTTCTGTTGTCGAAAGAATGGTTAAGTGAATGGCAAATTACCCGGTTCAATGGTACACTGAATTGGGGGTCGAAGCCATTCAAATTTAACAACTTTTGGCTTTTACATGAAGGTTTTTTCGATCATGTTAAGCTGTTGTGGGAAACAACTAATATCGACGAATGGAAGGCATACAACATAAAGGAGAAATTAAAGACTCTCAAGAAATTTTTAAAAGAATGGAATAGAGTCTATTTTGGGAACTTAGACTATGAGGTGTCGGCCTTATCGGAAGATATTGGTTTGCTGGATAAAAAGGGGGAATTAATGTCATTGTCCGTGGAAGAGGTCTCTACTAGGAGGTTGTTGTTTGAACAACTATGGAAGAAGCTAAGAATGAAGGAGAGCCTTTGGTACCAAAAATCCAGGATCAAGTGGTTAAAGGAGGCGGATGCTAATAGTAGTTTTTTTTCATGCATGCCTGCATAAAGAGTAGAAGAAGAAGTTGTTGGTGTAAGCCCTAGTGGCCAATATATATTTATTGGATTTATATATTGTATCATGACTTTCTTTTATATTTTATATATATGAGGCATTTATTTATTATGTTATATTTGATGATCATATTTATAGCATAATAAAGTCCTTAGAATAGGTAGTTCATTTAATGGAACATCAAGTATGAATTGACAGTGAGATGCCATTAAATTATAGAACACTATTTTTAAATATCCATAGTCAAGTATTATTATTAATAAGGATAATAATAATACATTGAGACAATTATATGAGTGTATTGATGACCACATCTTACGGGTCATAGATATAAGATATCAAGTCTTCACATAGGTATAAATATTAGTGGAATATTTATACTGGAGTGACGCCTGCTATGAGAACGCTGCATAATAATTATGTAAGTGTCATGAGCGATTGTCATGGTGACCATAGTGAAGTAGTCCTTCGACTTGAAGTCACTACCATTCCTAACATATGTAGTTGTAGGCTTTGATACTATTAAACGTTGTCTGTAACAGGACAACTATAAAGATAGTTATTGGGCCTGCAATGAAACATGTTGAGGAATGTGAGTGATGTAGATAGGATTCGTCCCTCCTACATAACAGGAGTAATGGCTATAGGCCTCTTGATGGTATGCGACGTATAAATGCATGGTCATGCTAAGGTGGGACAATATAAGATATTGAGCCCACATGATCGTACGTCAATTACTAGATCAAGAAATAAATAATTGGACTTAACAAGGATGACACATTTATGTCTTGTGTTCAATTAAGATATTGTGACGAAAGGATGTTGACTTCACATTATATATGGTTACAATATGGTTTTAATTGTATCATCAATATTCTAATTAATTGGGTAGCAATGATGTATTGCTAGATGCCGCTCATTGTTTATAATATTAATTGATTATTAATATGATTAATAATAATTAATATTATTGCCAATTAATTGAGAACCTATAGGTTTAGAGAATTAGTATAATTGATTAATTAAATATAATTTAATTAATAATTAAACAATTGGCCTGTAGCGTACAGTAGCCCAAGTAGGTTAGGTTAAGTGAGTGACAACTGTTAATAAGCTGTGCACGTCACTTAAGCGACTCACAACATAGAGCACTCATAACGGCCGTTGTACACCCTTGACAGGCACGCCCTCTTTTCTCTCTCTGTGTGCCATGCCTCTCCCAATCCTGATAGCTAGCACTACACTATCTCTGACGTTGGTTTGCTTGCGTGGACTGAGTAGAGGTATTGCTACTTTACAATACTGGTGATAGAGAAGAACCTCTCCCTTTGTGGTGATAGCAGCAGTGTTCCTCGGATCTGCTGCTCTATAGCTATGTAGATCAAGTTGCCATTCACATCGTAGCAGTGTTCGTGATTTACCAGTGCTGCTGACGTGCTCATAGTGTTCGTGGTAAAGCTACGCTTCAAGAGGTAAACACAATATCCTTGTGATTCATGTGCAATATGTGATCCTTTAGTAAAGGGGTTTTTCCGCTCAAGAGGTTTTTATAAATTGCTTTTAAAAATTATCCCTCTTTAACCCCAACAGTGGTATCAGAGAGTCTGGTCGTAGTTTGCTATGTATCCTAGGATTGTTTGCCATTTTATGATAACATGTTTATTGCTTTTAAATATGATTTGTTTGTTTAAAATCATGTTTGTATGATTTATATGTCATATAAATCTCTTTGAACATGTTTTGTGTGCTTGGTTATGCTCCTGACATAAACAAGGAATCGCTTTGGAATCCTGCTGCGCCGTTGAACACGTAGCATAGTCATATGCCATTTGGCACGATCGTGCCACTTTTGAACTGCGGCAGCGAGTTTTCAGCACGGTCGTGCGCCGTTTGGCATGGCCATGCACATGTTGTACAGCGTCAGCGAGCTTTCAGCACGGCCATGCGCCGTTTGGCACAGCCGTATAAATTGTTTATTAAATGTGCGGTATATGGTTATGGTCCTAGTTTTGGTGTTTATTTTATTTGGTAAATACGGCCTGCATGTCGTGATTTATTATATTTATTTTATAAATACGGCCTGTGTGTCATGATATTTACTTTATTTATTTTATTTTAGATTTTGTAAATTGCTCGGTTGACATGGAGGCAACACCAAATCATGACGCCAGTGAGAGAAACTTTGAAAGTTTGCTCTAGAGTCAAAGATTATAATAATTAGTTTTATTATTGCACATTAGGAGGACATAATCATAATACCTTTTATATGTCTTGTATGTTTACGTATGTGATGCATGAAATGTATGAGATGTATGATTTAAATTTGGAATTTAAATTGTATGATAGCATGTATGTCATTGTATGCTTAATATGTTTTGAATATATGTAAGCTAGTTTGTCATATATGCTATGAGAGACGTTTATATGATAAACAAGCCGGTGAGATCACTTAATTATTAAATTCCCTCCATAAATTAAGTTATTAATGCCTCCTGGTACGTGGCACTCGTCAAGGCCAGAATCATTTAAGTGTGGGTCATGCTCAGTTGAGCACCTTAATATATTCTGGTGAGGCGTGAAAGGTGAAATAACCTACTGCCAACCATTGAGTTGAACTTAACTAAGCGTATTCAATAGGATTGAAATAGCTTAGAGGCATGAGCTTGGGCATTAATCCATATGATGATGGATTAGAATAAGGAGTTATTCACCCAACTGGTCCAAGAATTATATTGGATGTAATTGGAAAGGAGTTTCCTACCTAAATAGCTGAGTTCTGGGCGATCAGCTCAACTGACTTAGAATGGGGTGAAATATAGATCTTGGTCCCACTAGAAAATCTTTCAATGGGATTTTTCGAGTCAATGATGACGGTCATTGATTTGAGTAAAATATTGGGAGCGTATTTAATAAAGACCTATTAAATATGATTTAAAATCATGATATTTATACTTTGCATATTTCTTTATGTAGATATCCATGGCACCAAACACAACTAATAATATGTCACTGCGATCTGTCCTTGAGAAGGACAAGTTATCTGGAAGTAATTTTCTGGTTTGGTACCGAAACCTGAGGATTGTCCTTAGGCAATGTAACACCCCCCCTTGGGCATTACATCTTAAACACGTGCGGAATTAAATTTAAAAGGAATTTGCTGGTTGCTTTCGGAAAATAATTTACTTTTAGTCAAAAAACTCGGGTGTAAAAATTTTCAGCATAATACTTCAGAAACATGATACACACATCACAATAATAAAATCACATTATAATACACAACACACATAAACCGGGTTTATTCATAAACCATTTCACCATTACATATAAGCTTTTCTGAAAATGTTTTTCATACAGAAGTTCCAAACTATACAGAGGTTTGCAAAACCACATATACCGACTTTTTCAATTTAAACATTGAAAATCCTAAGAGCTAGTTTGATAAAAGAACTCTATGGACAATGGAGCCTGCTACCTAGTATACATCATACCAATGAGACTGGGCCTCATCGTTAACAGTCCGCACATCTTCATCGTCGACATCAAGAAATGCAAGCTACAGGGTCCCGAAGTGACCCAAATGACCGTTGAGAAGCATCTGTACACATATCCAAAAACACAACAGGGTGTCCAACATGTACAGGCAATGGTGAGTAACCAATATATGGATTTAAATACGATAACTACATGCACGACACACAAACAGCATATGAACATATGTAGTATCAATACAGCACAACAGCAGAAGTAACACAAGAGGACACACCAAGTAACAACATGTCCAACATGCATACCATAAATCGCAATATATCATATTAATCAAGTAGCAGCAGAAGACATCTACGAAAGTAGAATAGTGATGTACAATAAGTAAATGTAATCATCAACAACCATGTAATGCAATGCGATGTACATGACTCAATGCCATATGCCACAAGGGTAAAACTCTGACCCCTACTCCATGGAGCTAACAAAAGTTAGAGAGAGTGAATGGGAGGACATGTTCCAGTTAATGCCAGCCATGAGCAAGATGCTACAACAAATGTAACGTGCATGTATCTGGCTTTACGGACACACTCTCGACCAAACATGAAAAGTACGACAGCTAGTCAAGATGTCACAGCAGTGCACGGAATACCACGACACAGAAGAATCACCAACTGGTCACTTGTGGAATTTCCAACTCTGACATCCGCAAGACCATTTAAGATCGTCACCGTAAGATTCACACCAGCATCTAGGTGTAAGCTCAACTCCTAGGCTCAAGGCCTTACAAACTCATGCAATGAAATGCCAATGCTTACACATCCACTGGATAAACTTCAATGTTCGCTAAGGTTCTCTGCCTTAGGAACTATACGCGTCTTTGTATTATAAAAATTTTATCCACCGGATAAATCTTGTGATCCCTTTGTAACGACCCGGACTGCTTTCAGAATTGCCGACTATCCCCACAAACCAACACGGGTCTTTTCAGCGTGTTTTGTCCTCACTCACACGTTTTTTGGGAAACTTCCCATAAGGTCACTCCTCCCACAAGTGCTCCAAGTCAAGCACGCTTAACTATGAAGTTCTTATGTTCTGGGCTCCCGAAAAGAATATACATCTTGTTGGTATAGGTAGTACCAAACAATTCTTATAAGCCTTCCTTCAACTGTACAGTCTCATGCCTACACAGCCTCAGGATCCCTCTCGTTCCGGTCATCAAAAGACTGAAACAATTGAACGAATTTTCTTGGATCCGGACCACTGGCCCGTTATCGAACTATTGTTTCAAAACCCAAAACGTTTCATGTTTGTGTTTGTGTCTTATGAATTACATCTCAAGTCCTAAGTGTTATGAAGAAGGATTGAGAATCCTCTTAGATAAGTCTTTGATCCTTTCTAAGATATTAATTCCTTGAGTTTCAAGAAATGAAATAAGTATTAATTCACTTAAGTCTTATGAAGTCATTGATGAACTAACTCATCAATGGTATAGTGCATGGTCTTGTTCCACCATATACTATACTTAATTATCTCTTATCTTTTACTCTAAGTTAATTACTTAACTTAGGTTTTCCATGCGTAAAACTTTACAACTTGAGTTGAAAACTCTCGATTTAAGACTTTGCAAACCAAAACCTTTCTAATTGAAAACTCATTTGATTTAAAAGAACTTTGTTACTTGCTTGAGGTAAAGTACCTTAACTAATTTGAAAAGGTTTTTCCTTACTAACTTAGTGTAAAACCGTGATCTAAGATAGCGTAAAAGAAAAAGGAATTTCATTAGTTTTTCGAACTATGATTCAATTAATTCAAACTTGAGGACAAGGTCCTCTTTATACTTGGAAGATTGAATGTTAACTTAGTTTCAAAGAGTGTGACATCCCATTAATCCTAAGGTAATTTCATATCACTTTTACTTTCATGAAATCACTTTCATCCTTTTATTTTTAAAACACTTAGTTAATTGGATAAACTATGACTAAAGTAAAACATATTTTCACCTTAGTAAAAACAGTTGAAGGTCAAAACTCTAATTGATCTTTGGATCAAAATCACTTCTTATTTTGTTTTGAAATATAAGTTACTAAAACATTTTCTAACTTTCAAAAACATTGAATGTTCAAGAACAACTCATGTTCTTCCTTTTGTAACCATTATGGCCGAATGCTATACTGTAAGGATGTGAAGATTTTGCTTCACTAACTTGTCAAGTAATAGCTCAAAATGATCACAATATTATGATGAATAACAATCATACATCATTCAACCATAAACAAGTATAAAAATCCTTACTGATCTAGAGATCAAAGCATGGTTTTCAACATACATGAAAACATTTTCCATCCAAGCATACATCATCATAACATATACTAAAGCATGGAACATTATTACAATCACAACGAAGCTCAAACAGAGCTACACAGATCAATCACGGATAACATATAGTTATCGGGAAAATCCCTCAGGCAAACTCCCCTTACCTCTTGAAGGTAAACCTCCGGATGAACGTCATCCGATTAGTCCACGAATCCTCTGGTTACTCGTCCGAAACACTCAACAACAACCACCTTCAATCAATCAATCCAAACTTTAACAATCACAAAAATACAATCCCTTTTCTACTAGGAGCTAGGTTCAGACTCCTTAATTTAAATTAGGCTAGGGATGTTAGAATTTTATCAACTCTTGGATCAATGATCCTCAAGTATACACAACACTAGATTAAGTTACATTACTCAAAAAATTTGAAGCAAAACTCTTAACTCCCAAAGGTAGAGGTTTCAGCCAATCTTAGTAAATATGTAACGCCCTTCGTTACATTAGTAACCCAAATTAATAATTTAAATAAAATCAGGAAAAATAAAAAATTTTTCTTAAATAAACATTGAATAAATACTTAATATAATATTAGTCCAAAATAATTGTTTACATTAATTCAAAAACCGAATAACATAATCAGTTTCAAAACTTCAAAACAGGGCGTCTATAACATCTCGCATAAGAAAATAACTAAAAAATAATAAAGGTCCTCCTGGCATATACCATACAATACTAACCAAGCTCTAAAGCTAAAGAGATAGTCTTCAAAACGTCTGGCTGCTCAACAGGGACATCCTCAGGCTCTGAAAACAATACTACTAATGAGATATAAAATCCCAGTGAACAGAAATACAGTTTAAAGGGTTTTCACAAAAGCATTGTTCTCAGCCGGTGCGGTAACCGGAAAAACTATCCATGGTACCCGCTATTTTCAAAATAATGTATAGTAAAATAATAATAATAATATAAATTATTATTGACAGTAACAATCATCATTAATACATCATAAATCAAATATGACAAAATCTCATATATCAAACAATCTCAAATATTCTCATATGTCATATGACTTTCAAACTGCACATAACAATGGCGTCCCATTGCCTACCTTACTCATGAAGGTATTTCGATGTCACCTTCTCTTCAGTGACATTACTCATTTCGATACCAACCATTGTACACTGGTGGTATTACTCATTTCGACATCCCAACATGTGGCGATGTTACTTTCGATACCCCATCATGGCGATATTTCATATTTCGACACCCCAAATCATTGGCAGTGTTACTTTCGATACCCCTATCATAGGCGGTATTGCAGCAAACAACATCCAACATATTAACAGTTATTGAATCATGCCAATATCATAAATATCGTCAAATAGTGCATATATAACATATCAATTCAACCAAATCACGTATGTATCATATATATCATAGCATCAATTTCAATAATAACCATTTAATTAACAGCAGGAACACCTTAGAAGGAAAACCCCCAAATTTGTAAAATCAGGATTTGACCAAACGCATGATTATTTTCCAAAAACGCATTTTGAAAACATAACCCAAACCCCAAATCAATTTGCACCATGAAAAGGGTGAGAAAGAGTATTTCTACTCACCTCTTGAAGGCCTCCAAGAATCTCCAAGCGTACCCTATGGCGAATCTTAGATGTCGCCTTCTTCAGTCTTGAATCCCCTTCTCCTTCTCCTTCTCCTTCTTCTTCATCTTCATCTTCCTCTTGTTGTTGTTGTTGTTGTTATTGTTCTCCTTCCAAACTCATTGCTTGTTGCAACCCCATCTCCCAAGCATGAAGATGCTCTACAACCGTTACTAAGGTGTTTTAGGATGCAAAAAGGGTTCGTAGCCGCACTATGGTGTTATATGAAGGTATATATATAGTGTTGCACTGATTCCCTATTTTTAAACCTATTTTTAACGCATCCTGACATAGAGACTGATTTTTGAATTAAGTTTTAGATAGAGTCTTTGAATAAGTTTTAGATAGAGTGTAGTTAGAGTTTGTTATTAAATAAGTTTTAGATAAAGTCTAGATAGAGTTCTATTATTGTTGCAGATTTTAATTATCTTTTATCCTTTCTAATTAATTCAAAGGCCCAAAACATGCAGTCTAAGCCTCCCAAAAATTATCTAATTTCTCTAACGTTATTATCTCCAATTATTTTTAATTTTAGGATGTTACATTTTCTCCCCTCCTTTAAGAATTTCGTCCCCGAAATTAACTCCACTCTCACGTACGAAGCAAATAAAGAGTCTGGGCATTGGCGAGCCAAGTCTTCTTCTACGTCTCAAGTAGCCTCTTCTAGAGTTAAATTCTTCCCAACCACCTTCACCAAGGGGATTGTCTTGTTCTGCAGAGTCTTAGTGCTCTTATCGATGATCTGACTTGGCCTGACTTAAATATTAAGTTATCCCTCAATTGTATTAACTCAGGAGCTATTACATGAGACATATCTGACACAATTTTCGAAGTTGAGAAATAAGAAATACATCATGATGGTATGACAACCATGTTGGAAGAGCCAATTGGTAAGCAACAGGCCCGACTCTCTTGAGGATGTGGAAAGGACCCATAAAAACAAGGAATTAGTTTTCTGACTGACATTGACCCTCACATCCCAATCTTAGGAATGACTATCAAGAATATATGTTCCCCTTCCTAAAATTCTAAAGGCTACTTTTCCTTGTCGGCATAACAATCTTTAACTATTCTGTGCAGTGCGCATCTTTCCCCTCTGAATTCTAAATTTGGTCTCCTGGATTAAATCCGATCCTAACAAGATCTCCTCACCTACTGTATACTAACATAAGGAGAACCTACATATCCTAATCTTACCATCAATATACGTATAGTCATTAACTATTTCACCACATATTAAGTGTACAATTCATGATACCTTAAATATAAACATAATTTTAAAGAAAATCAATGATAACATTTACAGACTAAAATCATGCACTTAAGTGTTTGTTTCTGTCCATCATACTAAAATCATAATA
Organism: Ammopiptanthus mongolicus; assembly: GCA_039655645.1. NCBI lineage: Eukaryota > Viridiplantae > Streptophyta > Magnoliopsida > Fabales > Fabaceae > Ammopiptanthus > Ammopiptanthus mongolicus. The sequence goes on along the minus strand of CM077346.1, from coordinate 55,383,189 downwards.
TCTTCACTTGCATTCCATCATTATAAGCATTCTAAGAAAAGATTCATGACAAACAATTCACAAAAGAAATTAAATTAAAGTTTTATACCTTTCATATGTAGATGTTATAGTCCCTTATATTCCACACCAAAACTATTATATTGTTAACAGCACAAAATTTTTTATAAAATAGATAAACAAATAAAATGAAACAAAGAAAGAAAATTAAAACAGTAGAGACATCCCTATCCTAAGTTTTATCCAGTTCAAGTTGATAATTTTATAAGAAAATAAATAATTTCATTTTCTATTAAGAGATGGTCTTACTAAAACAAAATTTGGTAACAAAAACATAATAAGATTTAGTTAACTTGCAATTAAATTGTGTAGTCATTGAGCATATACAACTTTCAAAACAATTTTTATCAATAAATATCATAGTAGAACTAAGAAATCAATTTCATTTTGATTTTTGAGTGATCACATACAAATAAGATTTTTAATTTTTTTTTTTTAGTTTTTGACAAGAAATATATGTTTGTTAAGATTAAACATGTCATTAATCTATACGGATAATAAGTCCAAGGGGTATATTAATTGCAAATAGTGTTTGGTCCCTTGAGAAACAATCTGAAATATTCAAGCAAGATGATTTTCTAAAAAAAATTATATAACAAAATTACAACATAAATTAAAATTTGAGCATATATATACACCTTCTTTAATATAACATCCATTATTTTTATTTTCATCTACTATTACATCTTGCTTATTCCTAGATGTATGGTTAACTTCCCTTCATGTATCTATTTTAACATTTTTTTTTTCTAGGGCTCCCCTCCTTAGGAACAACGATCCCATTCTTAAACAACACTAGACTATTATCAAACAACACATTATTCTCTTGATCTAAAAGAGATTGCAATTCCTGGTCTAAAAACTACACTCGCATAATCTATTTTCTAAGGTCACTTCAAATTTCAACTTATTCAATTTCAAGCTTAAAGCATTTAAGGTTACATTGAAATTCAGGTCCATAAACTCTTCTAAGATATTCATCTCAAGCACTAATATGCAAGGATTTTCTATTTAGATCCTCCACCACTATATTGACTTTTCCTAAACTGTACTTCAACTCAAATTCATGGTCCTTAAGAAATTTCATTCACCTTCCTTGCCTTATTTTTAATTCTATATATTTTTCTAATTTAAGGCTCTTATGATTATTAAAAACTTCAATTTTATTCCATAGAAGATATTTTCCTTTCCTAGTTAACTCGGTCAGAAGTAAGGCTAGCCTAGGGAACCCATTTATAACTTCATATAATACTCTTCCAATTCTAGGAAACTTCTCACGCCGATCATTGTCTTATGTTGCGCTCATCCTATCACTGTATCTACTTTAATAGAATCAACCGTCCCTCTATGCAACTGATCTAAGGTTATCTATCCTAGGCAAAAGATATTTATCATTAATGGCTAATTTGTTCAATTGTCTATTGTCGAGACATAACCTCATATTCTCATCATTTCTTTTCACTCAAAACACTCAAAACTTATCACAAAATCAAACATATTTCTTAACAATAATTAAAGTAGGATTTGATGCAAACTATAATCAAATAATAATGAATTAAATTTCAAATAATAACAAACAGCAACTCTAAATAGATGATGAAACAATGAATCAAGGTAAGGAAGTTTTAATTCACAATCAATTTGGTTTGACTAAAAAAAAAAAACATTGATGCACAAATATATTTCCACATATGAATTGAAAACTCATTGAAACAAAAGAAAGTTAAAATCGTGAATTCAAAATAAGCGAGACTCTCTGGCAATTTTACTATCAAAGGAGAATATCACAAACGATAAATGAAAAGTAAAACTATTTATTTTACTTCATTAAAATACAAAGAATATACATCTATCAAACAAATTCATCAAACGACATAAAAATATATTTTAAGAATATAATGTTAAGAATTAACAATCTTGAATTTCCAACTCTTTTTTTTTTTAATTAATAATAAACAAATCCCCGTATAAAAACTCATTTTCTAGCAATTCCTCTAATTGTTTCTTAGGCTCATTTAACTCTAAGGATGTCAGTCTATAAGGTGCTACTGACTCTGATCCACTTCTAGGCACTAGTCCTATGTTAAACTCAACCTCTATATTTGATGTAAGGTAGAGATCTCTTTATGGAACACATCTAGAAACTAACAGACAACAGGTAGCGCCGCTACATCACTTTCAGTCTCTTTCATAACAGAAACAACAATATGGATCATTAAACTATCTCAACTAAGAACTTATGACCTGGAAACGAATACAACAAGGTTTAACATAAAAGATTCATCAAACATAGGTTGTGAAGTATATACATATTTCTATTTGGACAACATTATTAGACGATAGCGAAACCATACTAAGAGTGACATCCAACACAACATTTGAAAACATATCAAATCATAAGATAAATTTTGGTGTATCGAAGAACTTTTCAAATAGGTAAAAGATGTAAACAATTTATATTTGACAGGGGTAGAAACACACAAGTGGAAAGATAATTTAGAAATAGGCAACTCTGGATTTTTGACACAACTAAGAGTTATGGAAGAATGGATTGCTCCTGAATCAAACAATATGATAACCTCTTGTTATAAGCACAATTTCTCTTCGGCTCCTCTAACTGCTGCAGCATCTAAGCTGTCCCGGAAAGGTGGCAGATCGTTCTCTGAAAAATGGTAACCCCACATACTGAGGTTTTTGGGCTGCTACCACCCCATATCCCCTCATATGACGGAGAGTCTCCGTCTGCTCTTGCACATCTATGGTCACACAGTCCATAGCTGTCACAAGCGCATCATTCGTCCCTCGCCTATTAGTCGTCATAAATCTGCTTACTACCAATGAAACATTGAGTTGGCCAGGCTCAATATCCAAAGCATAGTATGCAGCATCTACAACTCTAACAAGCATCCTATGCGCCCAAGTTTTGATTTTTGAAAAACCCAATAACCACAGTCCAATTTAGGATTGAACTGCTCTGATACCAAAAATGTAACGCCCTTCGTTACATTAGTAACCCAAATTAATAATTTAAATAAAATCAGGAAAAATAAAAAAATTTTCTTAAATAAACATTGAATAAATACTTAATATAATATTAGTCCAAAATAATTGTTTACATTAATTCAAAAACCGAATAACATAATCAGTTTCAAAACTTCAAAACAGGGCGTCTATAACATCTCGCATAAGAAAATAACTAAAAAATAATAAAGGTCCTCCTGGCATATACCATACAATACTAACCAAGCTCTAAAGCTAAAGAGATAGTCTTCAAAACGTCTGGCTGCTCAACAGGGACATCCTCAGGCTCTGAAAACAATACTACTAATGAGATATAAAATCCCAGTGAACAGAAATACAGTTTAAAGGGTTTTCACAAAAGCATTGTTCTCAGCCGGTGCGGTAACCGGAAAAACTATCCATGGTACCCGCTATTTTCAAAATAATGTATAGTAAAATAATAATAATAATATAAATTATTATTGACAGTAACAATCATCATTAATACATCATAAATCAAATATGACAAAATCTCATATATCAAACAATCTCAAATATTCTCATATGTCATATGACTTTCAAACTGCACATAACAATGGCGTCCCATTGCCTACCTTACTCATGAAGGTATTTCGATGTCACCTTCTCTTCAGTGACATTACTCATTTCGATACCAACCATTGTACACTGGTGGTATTACTCATTTCGACATCCCAACATGTGGCGATGTTACTTTCGATACCCCATCATGGCGATATTTCATATTTCGACACCCCAAATCATTGGCAGTGTTACTTTCGATACCCCTATCATAGGCGGTATTGCAGCAAACAACATCCAACATATTAACAGTTATTGAATCATGCCAATATCACAAATATCGTCAAATAGTGCATATATAACATATCAATTCAACCAAATCACGTATGTATCATATATATCATAGCATCAATTTCAATAATAACCATTTAATTAACAGCAGGAACACCTTAGAAGGAAAACCCCCAAATTTGTAAAATCAGGATTTGACCAAACGCATGATTATTTTCCAAAAACGCATTTTGAAAACATAACCCAAACCCCAAATCAATTTGCACCATGAAAAGGGTGAGAAAGAGTATTTCTACTCACCTCTTGAAGGCCTCCAAGAATCTCCAAGCGTACCCTATGGCGAATCTTAGATGTCGCCTTCTTCAGTCTTGAATCCCCTTCTCCTTCTCCTTCTCCTTCTTCTTCATCTTCATCTTCCTCTTGTTGTTGTTGTTGTTGTTATTGTTCTCCTTCCAAACTCATTGCTTGTTGCAACCCCATCTCCCAAGCATGAAGATGCTCTACAACCGTTACTAAGGTGTTTTAGGATGCAAAAAGGGTTCGTAGCCGCACTATGGTGTTATATGAAGGTATATATATAGTGTTGCACTGATTCCCTATTTTTAAACCTATTTTTAACGCATCCTGACATAGAGACTGATTTTTGAATTAAGTTTTAGATAGAGTCTTTGAATAAGTTTTAGATAGAGTGTAGTTAGAGTTTGTTATTAAATAAGTTTTAGATAAAGTCTAGATAGAGTTCTATTATTGTTGCAGATTTTAATTATCTTTTATCCTTTCTAATTAATTCAAAGGCCCAAAACATGCAGTCTAAGCCTCCCAAAAATTATCTAATTTCTCTAACGTTATTATCTCCAATTATTTTTAATTTTAGGATGTTACAAAATATATCTAGGCATCGTATTTGATTACATGCTTTTGGATAGTGATAGAGGATGATGATACTAGACCATAGAAATTGATTTCACATTAAAAGGATTTTTCTACAATTTTCTAGAGATTTATGAACTTCGAATCTAGAAATAGAAACTCATGGAACCATGGATTGAAAACAAGAAAAGAATGAAGAACAAGAAACTCATAGATCAAGGGAAGTAACTATACCTCTTGAGTGATGAAAATGAGCCATGAATCAAGAAGTTTCTTCACAAAATTTGTCAAGTTCTTACTTTGAGAAATGAGAGAAAAAGTGAGAAAGTTAGAGAAAGAATGGAGTAATGAAGGAAAAGAATGGGTGAAGGCCTTCATGAAGGGGTGAGGGGCATGAGGGGGGAGAAAGGGAGGGCAAGGAAGTCACAAAATTTTCCACTTAAGGGCAAAATAGTCTTTTCACACAAGGGCAAAATGGTAATTGTGAAAAAGGTCAGGGGTATTTTGGTCTTTTCCCGTCCAGATATTTTCAAACATCAGCATGACACTGACACGCCTTCCTAGGTGATGTGACCTAATGTGACTTCATGATCATCCGTTAGCGGGTCCCGTAAATCCGAATTCGGCTCCGTTCGTCACCCGATTCAAGATTTCGCCCAAATAACTTATATTATTTCGCTTTTTAGTGCGTGAAATCAATTTTAGCAAAAAGGTATGAAATTCGATTCTAAGCCTAATTGTTTCGTTCAGGAGTCAAAATTAGGTTTCCTGATCAGTAAAATCTTACTGTCAGTGAAAATATAGACCGGGCTCCGTCTGAGTTTTCAATCCAAACTTTAACCGTAGCTCCCTACGATAATGTAGAGTATGAATATCACTTTGGTTTCCAAAATCATTTTCTAAGTCTTGGATAAAATATAAACTTATTTATATAATTTACCGATCTTAGAAGGTACCGAAAATCGGGGTGTTACAGGCAAGAGAAAAAAGTTGTATGTTCTTGAGGAGGCTGCTCCTGAACTTCCCGAGGATGCTTCTAGGGCTGATAGAGATGCTTATAAGAAGTATCAGGATGATGCCTTGGATGCTTGTTTCCTTATGCTTGTCATCATGAACTCTGAGCTTTAGAAGCAACATGAAAACATGGAGGCGTTTGATATGATTAGACGTCTCAAAATGCTCTACCAAGAGCGGCGAGGCATGAGCGCTTGGAAGTTTCCAGATGTTTAATTGTAAGTTGGCAGAAGGAAGCCCAGTTGGACCTCATGTACTCCTTTTGATTGGGTACATTGAGAGCCTTGAAAGATCGGGTTTTCCACTGAGCCAAGAGTTGGCTACAGATGTAGTTTTGCAATCGTTGCTAGAAAGCTACTGTCATTTTCTCATGAATTACAACATGAATGACATTGAAAAAACTGCCAGAACTGCTAGGCATGTTGAGAACTGCTGAGAAGAACATTAATAAGGGAAAAGGTAAAGCCATAATGATAGTTGATTCTAGAAAACAGGCTAAGAAGAAGTCCTGGAGCAAACAGAAGGGCAAGGGCAAGAAAAAGTTTAAGCCTAGCACTTCTGGCTTGAAGCCCATGGGAGGGGTAGCTAAGGAAGGCAATTGCCACCATTTTGGCCAACCTGGCCACTGGAAGAGGAACTGCAAGAAATACCTGGAAGAGAAAAAGAAGGGAAGTGAGTGTTCCGCTTCAGGTATTTATGTTATTGATGCTAATTTATCTACTTCAACATCTTGGGAATTTGATACTGGATGTGGTGCTCACATTTGTATAATGTGCAGGGACTAAGAAGTAGGAGGAAATTGACTAAAGGTGAAGTGGACCTACACGTCGGAAATGGAGCAAAAGTTGCTGCATTAGATGTAGGGACTTATGTTTTAACTTTACCTACTGGGCTTGTTTTGGAACTTGATAATTGTTATTATGTTCCCATTATTAGCAAAAACATTATTTCTGTTTCTTGTTTGGACAAGAAGGGTTTTCATTTAATTGTTAAGGACAAATGTTGTTCTCTTTATTTGGATAATGTTTTGTTTGCTAATGCACCATTGAGTAATGGACTATATATTCTTGATCTCGATGTGCCCATATATAACATAAATGCGAAAAGGATCAACCCCAATGGTTTGAATCCTTCATATCTTTGGCATTGTCGTTTAGGCCATATTAATTAGAAACGCATCTCCAAACTCTATAAAGATGGGTTATTGGATTCTTTTGATTATAAATCATTTGATATGTGCGAATCTTGTTTATAGGGAAAGATGACTAAGGCCCCATTTACTGGTAATAGTGAAAGGGCTAGTGATCTTTTGGGTTTGATACATAGTGATGTATGTGGGCCACTAAACAAACCTGCTAGAGGTGGTTTTTCCTACTTTGTCACATTTACTGATGACTTCAGTAGATATGGATATGTGTATCTAATGAAACACAAATCTGAAACCTTTGAAAAGTTCAAAGAGTTCAAAAATGAATTAGCAAAACAACTTGGCAGGAGTATTAAAGCCATATGATAAGATCGTGGTGGTGAATACCTTAGCCAGGAATCCGATGACTATCTGAAAGAGTGTGGGATAGTATCCCAACTCACTCCTCTCAGAACCCCACAATGGAATAGCGTATCTAAAAGGAGGAATCACACCTTGTTGGATATGGTACGATCGATGATGGAATAGCGTATCTAAAAGGAGGAATCACACCAAGAAGGTGATGTACTGCTCATGGTTCAAAATGAGCATGTTACCTACCAGGAGGCCATAGCTAGCCCTGAATCTAAGAAGTGACTTCTAGCCATGGGATTCGAAATGGAATCCATGTACACAAACCAAGTTTAGACCTTGGTGGAGCCACCCGAAGGGATAAAACCCATAAGGTGCAAGTGGGTCTTCAAAAAGAAGATTGACATGGATGGAAAGGTTAATACCTTCAAATCGCGACTGGTTGCGAAAGGTTTCAAGCAAGTTCATGGTGTAGACTATGATGAAACTTTCTCTCCAGTTGCAATGATTAAATCTGTTCGGATCCTACTTGCTATTGCTGCATACCATGATTATGAAATCTGGCAGATAGACGTCAAAACTGCATTCCTTAACGGGAATCTCCTCGAGGATGTGTACATGACACAGGCTGAAGGTTTTGTCGATTCAAAGGATGCTGAAAAGGTGTGCAAATTACAGAGATCCATCTATAGACTTAAGCAAGCTTCCAGAAGCTGGAATCTTCGTTTTGATGAAGCTGTAAGACAGTTTGGATTCATCAAGAATAAGGATGAACCTTGTGTGTACAAGAAGGTTAGTGGGAGCATGATTACTTTTCTCATATTGTATGTGGATGACATACTGCTCATTGGAAACGACATTCCTACACTACAAAATGTAAAGACATGGTTGGGAATTGTTTCTCTATGAAGGACTTAAGCGAAGATTCCTATGTATTGGGAATCAGGATCTATAAGGATAGATCGCTGAAATTATTAGGCCTTAGTCAAGATACATATATTGACAAAGTGCTTAGGCGCTTCAGTATGCATGATTCCAAGAAGGGTCTCTTGCCTATGTCATATGGCATATACTTGTCCAAGGGACAGTGCCTTGCTACATCTGATGAGAGGGAACGCATAAATAAGATTCCATATGCTTCGGCAATTGGATCTATCATGTATGCTATGATATGTACTAGACCAGATGTCTCGTATGCCTTGAGCATGGCGAGCAGGTACCAATCTGATTTCGGTGAGAGTCACTGGACAGCAGTCAAGAATATCCTCAAGTACTTGAGAAGAACTAAGGATGCATTCTTGGTCTATGGAGGTGAGGAAGAGCTCATTGTAAAAGGTTACACTGACGCTAGCTTCCATACTGATAAGGATGATTCCAGATCGCAGTCAGGATTCGTGTTTTGCCTTAATGGAGGCGCTGTAAGCTGGAAGAGCTCAAAGTAGGAGACAATTGCCGATTCTACAACAAAGGTCGAGTATATTGCTACATCCAATGCAGCAAAGGAGGCTGTTTGGATCAAGAAGTTCATTTCTGAACTTGGAACTGTTCCTAGCATTGCGGACCCGATTGACCTCTATTGAGATAACAATGGAGCAATCGCGCAAGCCAAGGAACCCAGATCTCACCAGCAATCAAAACACATACTCAGGTGTTTCCATCTCATTCGAGAGATCATCGATAGAGGAGATGTAAAGTTATGTAGAGTTGATACACTAGACAATGTTGCTGACCCGCTTACCAAGCCTCTTGCTCAGCAGAAGCATGACACTCATACTAGGTCGATGGGTATTAGATTGAGTAAATACTCAATTTGGTCCTTGAAATTGTAGGGTCGTATCAACTTAGTCCCCCACATTATCGATATTCCAAAATGATACCTGGAATTGTAGAAAGTTAATCAAATTCGTCCCTCCGTTGATATTTGCATGAACTATAATGACATTAAGCTGGTAATGTCAGGGATGCATTTGAAACTAAGTGAATAATGTCAAGGATGCATTTGCTACATTTTTCAATTCCAAGGATCATTTTGGAATATTGATAATGTGGGGGACTAAGTTGATACAACCCGACAATTTTAGGGACTAAATTGAATATTTACTTGTAATAGATTTATGCCTAAATTGGCACTAGTGCTAGTGGGAGATTGTTGGTGTAAGCCCTAGTGGACAATATATATTTATTGGATTTATACATTGTGTCATGACTTTATTTTATATTTTATATAAATGAGGCATTTATTTATGTTGTATTTGATGATCATATTTATAGCACAATAAAGTTTTTAGAATAGGTAGTTCATTTAATGGAACGTTAAGTATGACTAGACCATGAGATGCCATTAAATTATAGAACACTATATTTAAATATCCATAGTCAAGTATTATTATTAGTAAGGACAATAATAATACATTGAGACTATTATGTGAGTGTACTGATGACCACATCTCACGGGTCATGCATATAAGATATCAAGTCTTCACATAGGTATAAATATTAGTGGAATATTTATACTGGAGTGACCTGCTATGAGAACGTTGCATAATAGTTATGTAAATGTCATGAGCGATTCTCATGGTGACCATAATGAAGTAGTCCTTCGACTTGAAGTCACTACGATTCCTAATATATGTAGTTGTAGGCTTTGATACTATTAAATGTTGTCTGTAACAGGACAACTATAAAGGTAGTTATTGGGCCTGCAATGAAAAATGTTGAGGAATGTGAGTGATGTAGATAGGATTCGTCCCTCCTACATTGCAGGAGTAATGTCTATAGGCCTCTTGATGGTATGCGACGAATTGGACTTAACTAGGATGACACATTTATGCCTTGTGTTCAATTAAGACATTCTGACGAAAGGATGTTGACTGCACATTATATATGGTTACAATATGGTTTTAATTATATCACCAATATTCTAATTAATTAGGTAGCAATGATGTAATACTAGATGCCGCTCATTGTTTATAATATTAATTGATTATTAATATGATTAATAATTAATATTATTGCCAATTAATTGAGAACCTATAAATTCACACGCATAGAGCAAATGTTCAGAGAATTAGCTTAATTGATTAATTATATATGATTTAATTAATAATTAAATGAGGATAAGTTTAATTGATTAATTATATATGATTTAATTAGTAATTAAACAATAGGCCTATAGCGTACAGTAGCCCAAGTGGGTTAGATTAAGTGAGTGACAACTATTAATAAGCTGTGCATGTCACTTAAGCGACTCCCAACATAGAGCACTCATAACGGTCACTGTACATCCTTGACAGACGCGCTCTCTTTTCTCTCTCCCTGTGTCGTGCCTCTCTCAATCCTGATAGCTAGCACTACGCTATCTCTGACGTTGGTTTGCTCGCGTGGACTGAGTAGAGGTGTTGCTACTTTGCAACACTGGTGATAGAGAAGAACCTCTCCCTTTGTGGTGATAGCAGAAGTGTTCCTCGGATCTGCTGCTCTGTAGCTGTGTAGATCAAGTTGCCGTTCACATCGTAGCAGTGTTCGTGATTTACCAGTGCTGCTGACGTGCTCATAGTGTTCGTGGTAAAGCTACGCTTCAAGAGGGAAACACAATATCCTTGTGATTCATGTGTGATACGTGGTCCTTTAATAAAGGGGTTTTTCCGCTCAAGGGGTTTTTATAAATTGTTTTTAAAAGTTATCCCTCTTGAAACCCCAATAGAAGTAATCGGATTAATGCTTTGCTTCAAGGTTCTCTTTGGGTGGAGGACGTTGTAGATATTACGGGTGCGGTTAAGGATCACCTTGTAAATATGTGCGGTGAAGATTGGTAGAATAGGCAAGAATTACAAGGACTTACCTTCAACAGATTGTCTGCGGCTGATAACGACTTGTTGAGCTCCTCTTTCTCTATGGAAGAAATCAAGGAGGTGGTGTGAATTTGCGAGGACAAAAAGAGCCCGGGCCCGGATGGATTTAATTTTAACTTTATAAAGGCTTTTTGGGGGTCAATCAATAAAGACATCTTTGATATGCTGGGTGAGTTTCACTCAAACTCTAGTCTACCCGAAGGTTTCTTATCCACCTTTATCGCCTTGATTCCGAAAAAAGCAAGTTGTCAATCAATAGGAGACTATAGACCTATTACTTTAATCGGGTGTCTATATAAAATCATCTCCAAAATTATGGCTAGGAGGTTAAAGATGGTATTAGGTTCGGTCATATCTAAAAATCAATCGGCCTCTCTCTAATAGACAGATTTTGGATGGGGATCTTGTGGTCAACTAGGTGGTGGACTTTGCACGAAAAACAAACTGTGAGTGCTTGATGTTTAAAGTTGACTTTGAGAAGGCTTATGACTCTGTAAACTAGGGTTTTCTCTAGATGATATGCTAGTGAATCTTGGTTTTGGTGAGCATCGGAGATGTTGGATGAAAGCTTGTATTTTCTCTGGTTCTACTTCTGTTCTGATTAATGGTTCGCCCTCCGAAGAAATTAAGGTCTCTAAAGGAATTAGGCTAGGTGATCCTCTCGCTCTGTTCCTTTTCCTAATAGTAGCGGAGGGTCTTTGTGGGATGATGTCTAAAGCTGTGCAGTTGAGGGTTTTTCAAGCTTTTAGTTCTGGGGATAATTGATCAGTAATATCTCACCTATAGTTCGCGGATAATGCTATCATTTTAGGAATAGTAACACTCCATAACTTGTGGACTCTTAAATCCGTTTTTCGTTGTTATAAGCTGATTTCGGGTCTGAAAGTGAACTTCCATAAGAGTAGTCTTTTTGGGGTTAATGTTCAAGAAGGTTTTTTGTCGGCAGCATCAGCCTTTTTGCACTGCAAGTTGAGATACCTCCCTTTTTCATATTTGGGTTTACCGATGAGGGCAAACCCTAGAAGATTCGAGACATGGAAGCCGGTCATTGAGAAATTTAGTAAGAGATTGTCCTCCCGGAAGGCAAAACACATTTCATTGGGAGGGAGGGTGGTTTTAATCGACACAGTTCTTTCAAAATCTACCGGTTTATTACTTGTCCCTTATGAAAGCTCCAAAAAAGGTTATAAAGGCTCTGACCAAAATTCAGCATACCTTTCTATGAGGAGGTTCAGACGATAAGCATAAAATCGCCTGGGTAAGGTAAGAGGTTGTTTGTGTGACACCCTTCTACCCTGCATGTTATAAATGCATTAAATATAAAATAAAATAAAAAATTATAAAAGATAAACAGTATAAAATTTAAGCATGCAACCTTTCATTAAAAGATTCATGGGTAGAAAATGTACCACATGAACTAATTCTCAAGCGCGGAAAAGATTTATTCAATACTTAAAACAATAAATAAAATATCAACATAAATAACTCAACCCCGATGTCACAATTCAGAGCTGGTATAATCGTTTCGGAAATATCCTCGGAATACAACAGAAAACTAAAATAAAATAACAATTAAGCTAAAGGCCCTAGCTATGAGTGGTGGCTCCTCAGAGTCACTCCTCTCTGGACTGCTCGTCATCCTCTGCATAAACCATACATGCCAAACAAGAAAACAAAGAATGGGGAGTAAGGAAACATGTAAACACAACGGCTTGGAGATAGATATAAGATGAACATACATCATAGCATGGCAACAATCATAAGCATACACTTACATGCATAAACATCATCTCAACATAATTAACCCACTAGTATGCCATATGATGCAATGCAACACTACTCCATCAATGCATGTGGATCCAACTAACTCAGGAAGAACAACTTTGGAGTTATATATCCACATTGGCCACTAAAGGCACCAACGTCGGCAGTTCATCAAACCATGGGTGAACCCCTTGGATAGCCAACCCATCAAACCATGGATGCCTCATCACGGGGGGCCACGGTTCATCAAACCTTGGATGAACCAACCGTGGATGGCCAGATCGCCGTACTCTAGGATGACCTCCCCTATGTTGAACTTCCCCAAACTAACATATCCAATGCGATGCATGAACACAACAACAAACAACGGGCAATCGCCACCTCCGCTTGGGCCACTAAAGGCGCCCAAGAATATCATCCTCATCATTGGGCTATTAAAGGCACCCAATTATATCAACGCAACATTGGACCACTAAAGGCATCCAATCGTATCAACATTGGACCACTAAAAGCATTCAATTACATCAACGTGCGGTAACCCCGAGGGTACCGACTTAACCAACTCATCATCTTAATTATTATATAATTAAGTTATCTATCTTCATCATTTGTTTGGTTTATTATTCTCATTATTGGGGACATTGGGGTTAAATCCCCACTAAACCGTAAGCTTTAGATTCTGACCAGAGGGGTGGCGCTAAGGATGGCAATGGGTGCTAGATCCGCTGGGTACCCACAAAATTTACCTGCTATGGGTAGGGTAATTACCCGCTAATTGGGTATGGATACGGGTACGATAATTACCCGCAAATATTAATGGGGATGGGTGTGGGTACGGGTACTCTAGTACCCACCCCGCCCCATACCCGCACTATATATATATTATACTATGATATATTAATTTAAAAAATTAGAAAAACTTAAAATTACCATGTGATGATGTGAGTCTGTGACCTTTGTCCCTTGGCCTGCATAACCGCATCCTCCAAAATAAACCCTGATAACCTATTTCATTTTCAAATTTCACTTTCCTCTAAAAAAAACCCATGAGTCTCACTTTCCTAGTGCCAGCAGCTCAGGAGCGCCAAGTTTATGAATTATTGTTCTTAGAAGTTTATTGTAATATTTACTTGATGTTTTGGAGATTGATTATTGGATATTTCTTATTAAAACCTTTGCATTTCATGTTCACAAATTGATTATTAGATCCACATATTGCATTTTTAGTTTGGAATGCAAGAGTTTAGACATTTTATTGTTTAATTAAAATTTCTCATATTAAAGTGTGGGTAACGGGTCTGGGTACGGATACTTAGGTACCCAAAGGGCAAAGGTACGGGTATTGAAGTTACTACCAACAAGGGTATGGGTCCGGGTACGGGTACTTTTTTAAAACGTGGGTACGGGGACGGGTACTATAGTACCCTATCCATACCCTACCCATTGCCATCCCTAGGTGGCACGGGCATGCTGCACGATGGCATGGGCGTGCTCCCTCCTACGTGTAGCACGGGCGTGCTACATATGTGGCACGGGCGTGCTGCACTATGGCACAGGCGTGCTGTACGATAGCACGGGCGTGCTCTTTATTACGCACGAGCGTGCTCTTATGCTGCACGATCGTGCTCTAAGCGTGACCATTTTCCAGGATTCAACTGGGAGCATGGGTGTGCCCCCTGTTCAGCACGGCCATGCTGATCGCGCGACAGTGCTGTTCTGGGCAGCGAAGAACATGTTGAATAATTTAACCAAAAATCCCTAACACTCTCAAAAATCATCCCTAGGCTCATGACTAAACTATTAACATAAAAACTCACTCTTTATTAATTCATGTCTTATGAATATTTTAGGGGAACAGCAGTCCCTTTATTATTTAACCAATTAAAATCTTAATTAACCAAATTTAGGGACATAGCAGCGGGTTCATATCCACAACAATTTAACAACAATTATGCTATGCACATACCATCAAACATCAACTCAACAACAATGCATATAATAGTAGCAAACAATTATAGCAACTGGCATATTAACAGATAGCATACAATTAACCTCGGGGTCATGGGAACCCCTCATCTTACTCTATCCCACTACCTAGTGATTAAACTATCCTTCTCCCCATACCTGGTTTGAAGGTTGCAGCAATGGTAGCCCCAAACAACAATCCGGTTACGTCCTCCCAAGCGGCTCAGTCCGTACTCAAGCCTTGGTCAACTAAAACAATCAACCAATCAGTTTCTAATCCAAAATATGAAAAGAAACTAAGAAAAGAGGAGAACGTTACCTACACAACTGGCACAAGCATACCAAGGGCTTACCAAAGGTCTCCAAAACTCCAAGAACGCACCAAGGTTGATGGAGATTGGAAACACAGTACTCTGGCCGTACTAGGGTAGCAGCCGCGTCAAATGAGGGTTAAAATTGCTAACCCTCGGTTTCTGTGCAGTTATATAATCTGCGCACATGGCACGACCCGTGCCGAAATCAGCGTCAGCGAGATGCGGTCCGCGTAATCGGCACAGACGTGCTGAATAATGGCACGGGTGTGCCGAACATAGCGTCAGCGAGACGCGTTCGCACAACGGCACGGCCGTGCTACCTAACGGCACGACCGTGCTTGTGACTCAGCTGGTCACAAGACACGCTAAAACAGCACGGGCATGCTGGAAATCAGCATGGGCGGCCAATGTTCCAAAAAGTGACTTTTAAGCCAAAAATCTCACTTAGCCCTTAACTAACAATTATAATTTAATCCAACAAACCTGAATAAAAATATTTAACGAAAAGCAGGGTGTAACAGTTTGTACACCAAAAACTGATGGTGGCCTAGGTGTGAGAAATTTGGAGATCTTTAACATTAGTTTGCTGGCTAAATGGAAGTGGAGAATATTACATGAGAAGGAAGCAATCTGGTATAAGATCTTAGAGGACAGATACGGTGGTATCTCTATCGCTCGGCAATCATCACAAGGAATAGGCTCAAGGGTCCTCTTTTCCAATTAGTGGAAAGACCTATGCAAAATAGAAAATCATTTTCCTTCTGCCAGTGACTGGTTCTCGAACGAGCTGCAAAAACAAGTAGGCAATGGAGCTTCAACTCAGTTTTGGTTGGATCATTGGGTTGGTAGTTTTGCTCTCTATGATAGATTTGAAAGGTTATTTCAAATTTCAATAAACAAAAATGATATCATAGCATATTTGGGTGATTGGTGCAATGGTTCATGGGTTTGGAGGCTAAGTTGGCAAAGACAACTATTTGTGTGGGAGGAGGAAATTTTGAATGAATTAAATTTGGTAATAAGCTCGGTTGAACTTAAAGGAGATAGGGAGGATAAATGGTGGTCCAAAGATCCATCCGGTCTTTACTCCTCTAAATCGGCTTACTTGGAGGTGCAAAACATGTCCTTGAGTCTTAACTTCGATCATTCTTATAAGAATTTCTTCAAAATGTTCTGGTTCAGTTCGGTTCCGATGAAAATCTTAGTTTTCTCATGGAAAATGATTTTAAATAGGTTACCGACAAAGATCAATCTCAATAGAAGGAACTTTATTCAGAATCATCAAAATTTAAATTGTGTTACGGGTCTTCAGGATCAGGAAACAGAGTCGCATTTATTCTTTACATGTACATTAGCTTTCCTCCTTTGGGGAAAATGGTACGCATGGTTTGGATGGTAGCTTGGTTTTCTACGGTTTGGTCCATTTGGCTGACAAGAAACAATAACATCTTCTCTCAAGAAGGGAGTGACCCTCTTAATATTTTTGACCAGATCAAATGCATATCTTGGCATTGGATTAACTCTAAATTTGGGGGATCTTTCTCTTTCTTCAATTGTTGCGTCTGCCCTTTGGAATGTATGAAACTGGCCCAAATAGTAATTGATAAGTATGGAGGGATAAGGTTTGGGCTTCTTAATGGTTCTTAATCCCGGACCTGCTCTTGTTTTTGTTTTAGCCTATGTTATCCTATTTTATCTCTTACTACTAATCGTTTTGGTCTGGTGGTTTTGTTTCTTTCTGTGGTTCTTAGTTTTTTTCAGGTCTTGATGCAGTTCCAGTTTCAAGCGGGTCATAATCACTCAATTAGTAGCGTCAGTTTTTGGATTCTGGATCTTGCTGGAGAGACTTTTTCCCTTTTTTTTCCCAACCTTGTGGTCTGGAAGGTCCGTGCCTGATAAAGGTGCCTTTGTTCAGATGTTTTAGTCACAGGGGATGTTTTGGCTTTTAGCATTGTTTGGTTCTGTGAAGTTTGTTTAGTGGGATATGCCTCATGCTTAGCTCCTATGGCTTTTCTTGATCCTTTGTGTGGCCCTCAAAGTCTACATCTGCTAAGGTCTTTGAAGGTGTTGTGACCAGGTGTCGGTTTGGTTTTTTGTGGTTCTACTATTTTCTTCTGTATGTTCTGGATTTTGGTGACAAAAAGTTACACCTGTGTAATAGGCATACTGCTACCTAGAGTTGTTAGGACAAGTATGTTACTTACATAGGTCTCCCTTTTGCTCTTTCTTTTTCTTCTTGTATAAGGGTCGGAGTACCCTTTGTACTCCTTTATATATATATAAAAGAACTAGCTCTAGTGAATTGCTACAGCAGCAGAAGGGAAACAATGAAATAGCATCCACATTCTTTTCCTCCAAGGTTGCTCCCAAAGTATCAGAGTAACAGATGAATCGTCACAAGTGGATAGGTTCACGCAACACAGTTTGCACCACCATAACCCATTTTACTTCGTATATTAACACATGTAGTCCTTAAATAACAGTGAATAGCAGCAAGAAGACGAGTCTTTGTAAGCTCCCATAACAGCCTTAAGTAGCTCATAGTATTGCTCGTGACATCCATTTTTCACAGTATTTCCAAGTGGTACACCAGCTGAGTAACACTCTTTACAAATTATAATAACACAAAAGAGTTGGTTATATGGTCAAGATTTGCTCCCTTTATTACCTTCTTAGAATAGATACTAGTGAAAGAATACCAAGTCTACACTAGTTGTCCCCGTATCCACATTAACTCAACATAAGGTGTCCTAGGGCCGACCTTGAGATTTTGAGTGCCGTGTGCAAATTAAGAAATAATACCTTCATAATCATTTGGGTGCCCTGCAGTCTTTGTGCTTGAGACCGTTTGATATAAAGAGACAGAGTCAACGAGAGAAAGAGCAGGAAGAGGAAAAGTCTAAATCAAACGTGAGTGTAACTGATTCTAAAAAATGTATTCATTTAAAGAGATATTCTAATATATATTCATTTGTCGTATTATTTTCTATCAGTCTATTGTTAGTTTTTTGGAACAATTATTTTTATTGCTAAAAAATTATTTTAATATTTAATTTATACTAATTAAATTTTTGAATACTATCTGGTGCCTCTCAAAATGGGACCCTGAGCGATTGCCACTCTCAAACTTGCTGGGGCCACCACTGAGATGTCCATGGTCCACAGTATAGATCATTACTTAATTTTGGATTTCTAATATATATTTGCTTAAAAAGAAGATCATATCATTAGCCCATTTTTAACTAAATAAAATCTATCAGTAAGTTGAAGTTCACAAAAGGAAAATTTTCAAAATCAGTACGTTGAAGTTCACAAAAGGAAACTTTTCAACATAGGGGACTATGCAATTTTTAGTAGTTCATTGAAAATCACTTGGGGAGAGGGCTCAATACCCCAAATGATTATTAGTTTCGTGAGGAAACCAGTAAGTGCAAAATTAAATTCATGGACAAATTATTTAGTAAGTAAAAATTACAGTTTATTAAGTACTATATATATATATATATATATATATATATATATATATATATATATATATATATATATATATATATATATATATATATATATAAGATTGGATAATAACTCAGCTAACCTATCCTTCCAGGAAGATGCATTTCCGATGAAATGTCCCGCTATTGAAAAGATTAGGGTGTTAATTGCATCTGGGACTAGTTCACCATCACTTGTGATTGGCGTCCCATCCGATTCCGTCTTCACAGCAGTAAAGATTCTTTCTTTCTGCTCGTCTGAGAAAGAATGATCCCACCATCCTTTCAACTGACCAGTAAATCCTGTCGTTAGGATATTACAGATCGTTTCTTCAAAAGCATCGTTCGCAGCTTGGTAAGCGGTTTCCATCATTGTCATGTGCTGCAATGTGGTCAATATTTGGTACTCCGCTTGGCCATCTATGTTCCATTCATAGATGTTGTTTGCGTTGAAGCTTTTGAAGCTTGGGGCCTTTTCTTCTAAGAGCAAATCTGGGGCAGTTGCTCTAGGATAGTAAAGTTTTGAAGGCTTTTTCCATGGTTGGCTAAAAACCGGATTGAGGTTAAGGGGAGGCTTCGTGATGAAACTCAATTCTGTGCATTTTATAGGGGTATTTGGGTCGAATTTTGATGCTTTTAAAGATAAATGTTATTCTATTTCCTCCGTTTACTTAAGTTTTGACAAAATTGACGTTCGGAGGCAATTTGATGGACTTTTGGAAGAAAAGAGAAGGTTTTAAAGCTAAAATGGACATAATACTGAAGTTCTGATGTTAGCACGGCCGTGCCATGATAGAGCACGCCCGTGCTAACCGCCTAAATACATGCATCCAAACAAAGCCTTACAAAAATAGTTAAAACTGACATCTGAAGACTTAGCACGGCCGTGCAACACGAGAACACGCCCGTACCATATTCAAGGAAGGGCTGACTCAGTGAAGAAAGGCCTGACAGAAGCTAGCATGGCCTCAATCGCAAAGAGCATGGCGGTGCCAGATGAAGAGCACGCCCATGCTGAACTCTGTGAGCTAAAACGTTGTTTTACGAAGTTAGAAAGGCCTGACAGAAGTTAGCACGGCCTCAATGAGCAAGGCCTTGCCAACTGAAGAGCAAGCCTGTGCTACAGCCCGTGCACTAGAACGTTGATTTACGAAGTCAGTAAGCCCTGATATACTGAAGAGCACGCTCGTGCTGAGTGAAGAGCACACCCATGCCAATGGAACAGAAGACCAGAATCAAGGCTCGGTCCGCATTTTGTGTTATAAGTAGAGGCCCTCTGTGCCACTCTAAAATCATCTTTGAATCTTTTGCACTTTCTTTCATCTCTTCATTTCTTTGAGTATTAGACTCTTGTTTTAGTTTTATTCTGTAGTTTTAATTTCTAGAGTAGGATTTGGCACCTGGAGGTTATGTTGGAGACCTCTTCAACTATTCAGGATGCGTTTCCCTTTACTGATTTTAGTTTTCTTTATTACTATGAGTAGCTAATTTCATCACTAGAGTTGTGGTGGATCTTGTGTTAGTAGAAACTCCTTTGCTATGTCTTAGCTTTAATTCAATTCTATTTGGTTTTAAAATTGTTATTTGAATAGTGTTATTCTATCGCTCTTCATCGCATACTAGGATTGCGCACCCTTTGTATGTTTATAATCAATTGATTGACGTTTTGGCTATCTAGATTTGCAAAAACGTGATTTATTCCTTTCAATCATTCAACTTCTTTGTGCTTAATGCTTTTTAATCACTTAAACTCTTTGCCTGACAACCATTGAGTTTATTTGGGGAAAAGAATATTATTTGTCTTACAAATAATTAATAGTTTTTGTAGAGGGATTGGGATTCAAAAAGCAATTGCGAAAATAAATAGAATTAGGATTTGGGGGGTATCGAAAGCACAAGTGAAACCACGGCTCTAGGCTCTTTACTCTTCATCTCTAAACTCTTTTTTACTCTTTTACGATTATCTTTAACATTGCTCTATTCTTATTTATTTTCCAAGTTCTTTATTAGTCTAAATAGCATAAGAATTTCTCTATTCTAGTACTTGCTTTATCATTATTATATCAAATTAATCTCTTGGGTACGATATCTAGACTTCCGTCCTATATTACTTATGCGACAGGGTACACTGCCTTTAAGTGTGTTTTGAACGCAACAAGTTTTTGGCGCCGTTGTCGGGGATTAATTTTTGATATTTTGTGATTTTAGTAATATTGGAAGAAAATAAATTCTAGTTAGTTTAGACATTTATTTTTTCCTTTATTCTCTCTCTTTGCATGCTAACGCGTTCTATAAATCCTGATCTAGCTTTTGACAAGGAAGTTGAAAGGACTTTTCACAGGCTATGGAGGCAAGCAAGAGAGGAGAACACCATGGGGGAAAGAATGACACTGCTGGACTACTTTACCCCCACTGCTGAAGTGACGGATAGCATCACCAATCCTGCGGTGGATGCCAATAACTTTGAAATCCAGCCTACGATGGTGTCTATGGTTCAAAGCTTTGGACAATTTACTGGACTGCCTAATGAAGACCCTAACGCTTACTTGAAGAAATTCTTGAGGGTCATAGATTTGATCAAGTATAGTGGAGTTTCCACAGATGCTATCAGATTGAGGTTGTTCCTATTCTCTCTTTCAGACAAAGCTGACCAATGGCTATCATCTCTACTTGCCGGTTCTATCACTACTTGGAACCAACTGACTCGCCAATTTTTGCCTAGGTATTTCCCTCCTTCTAAATCTGCTAAATTTAGATCTGACATCACTAATTTTGTGCAGTTCGAGAATGAATCCTTATTTGAAGCATGGGAGCGATACTAGGACTTGATTCGAAGATGCCCGTGTCATGGCTTTTCAGTTCCTATTCAGGTGCAGATTTTTTATATTGGACTTTCTCAACGTGATAGATCCAATTTGGATGCTGCTAGCGGAGGCTCTATCCTGAAGAAAACACCTGAACAAGCTCACACCTTAATTGAAGAAATGTCAGCCAACCATTACCAGTGGTCTCAAGGAGATAGTCATATTGTCAAGAAGCCAATTGAAGTTTATCAATTCAATGCCAACACAACACTAGAGTCCAAACTTGAAGCACTTTCAAAACAAATGGAGATCTAAATGCAAGCTCAATCACAAGCCAAATCTAAAGTTGAGCAAATTGAGGAGGTAAATTATATAGGGAGCATCGCCAAGAGGCAGAATGACCCATACAATTCAGGGTGGAAGGATTGTCTTGATTTCTCATGGAGTGATCATCAAAATAGCCAAGGATCAAATCAGAATGCCTATAGGCCCCCTTATTTGCAAAACCATGCTAACCAAGAGGAGAGGCAACCAAAATCCGAGAATCCTTTGATGAAGTACATAGAGAAGATTGATAAAAGGGTGGATGCCATGGAAGCTCAGATGTCTAATATTGCTCAGTTGTTAACTTAGACACTGCAGAGTATATCGTAGAATAGAGTTGAACCTAATCCCAGTGAACGGGTCGATGTCATCACTACTAGGAGTGGCAAGGAATTGAAGCAAAATCATAAGGAAGACTCTGCACCCATGGAAGAATATGCTCCTGCCGAAGAAATTGATGCTGAAGACGAGCACGGCCGTGCAACACCTCTAGCACGGCCGTGCAACTTGCCCAGTGAGCAGAAATGGGTAACGGCCATCAGTGAGCCAAAAAAGGTAAAAATCCTTTACCCTGAGAGATTGAAAGATGGAGATAATAATAGGCAATTTAAAAAGTTTTTAGAAATATTAAAAAAATTGCATATCAATATTCCCTTTACTGAAGCCATTGCTCAAATGCCCAAATATGCAAAATTTTTAAAGAAATAATTTCTAATAAAAAGAAATTAGAGGGCTTTTAAATAGTGAAACTAAATGAGGAATGCTCATCCATTGTTCTTAAGAAATTGCCACCAAAATTAAAAGAACCAGGGAGTTTTACAATTCCTTGCTCCATTGGCAATTCTTATTTTGAAAAAGCATTATGTGATTTAGGTGCCAGTATAAATTTAATGCCTCTGTCTGTTTTGAGAAAACTTGGCATGCAGGAACCTCAGCCAACTGACATATCCTTATAGTTAGCAGATAGAACAATTGCCCCCCCACGTGGGATAGTGGAGGATGTCTTAGTCAAAGTAGACAATTTTATTTTCCCTGTAGATTTTGTTATTTTGTATATAAAGGAAGATGAGGATGTCCCAATTATTTTGGGGCGACTTTTCTTAGGTATTAGGGATGCCAAAATTGAGGTCCGACAAGGGAAGTTGACTTTGCGGATGGGTAATGAAGAGGCTATTTCTAAAGTTCTTAACTCATCCAAAAATCCCTCTTCTTTTGCTCCCTGTCACTTTGTTCAAGATATTACCGATGTAGTTATTTCTAACAAGTTTCATGATTTTAAAGCAAAAGATGACTTCAAGAAAATTCCTATGTTAGAGTACTATGATTCATTACTTTACCAAGCTCATCAAACACAGGGAACTTGGAAAAAGAGCAAAAGGGGAAGGATAAATTGGGGCAAGGCATTAAAAGGAAAAGATGCACTTGGAGAGCCACCTGATTGATTCTCTAAACACAGGTCGTCAGGCTCGTGACGTTAAACAAGTGTTTTGCTGGAGGTAACCCGAGTTATTTTATTTGTTTTATTAATTTTATTTTTAGGATAGTTTATTTTATTTAAGTAAAATTCTCTCTTCTCCTTTCCTTCTCCACCTGTATTTCATGATTAAATGTATGCATTGAGGACACTGCATAAGTTAAGTGTGGGAAGGGAAAATATGTTCATATTTTTTATATTGCTGCATCCAATTATTTTGCTTAATTTTCTTTTAAAATTAAGGAAACCCCTTACAAAAATTGTTTTTGATAAATTGCTTTGATAGTCTCTTAAGTATTTTCAAAAAAATTGGTCTTTTGAAAACTGATAATTGGCAGAAAATTTCTTTGATTGAAAAATTTTGGTTAAATTTAGCTTCTAAATGTGAGATTTGGGCTTTTACGGGGTTGAGTTACATTGACAATATTATATTAACCCTTTTTATTTGATGAGTGCGATTCTCAGGTAAATATATTCTAGAACTTGTCTTGAGACCATCTTGAGACGAATTTGACTTATATGCATGTGGAACTCTGGTTGGGGCACTTAGGTATTTTTGTGGCCCGCATTCTTCGTTAAACACTTCCTTTAATTGCCCAATTTGAGCCTTTATGAAAAATTCTCTTCTTTGGTCCCTTTTCTGGAAATTGAAAATTCTTTTTGGTGACCTCTTAGAAATATAATGGAGCAATAATTGGAATGTGTGATGGTGGATCTTTTTCCAAAAATAAAAATGTTGAAAATAAGCTAGCAGCAAAATGAAAAAAAATATCTTCTCTTTCTTCTAAAAAAAAAAAAAGGGAAAAATATATATGAAAATAAAGTTAGAGAAAAAGAAAGAAAAAGAAAAAGCTTATAGCAAAGGAAAGAGGGAAATGTTGACGAAAAGTAGTAGATCCTTGAATATTTTGTGAAAAAGATGCCAATGCACTTTATGTTCTTTTATGCTTCAAGAGGTTATTACTTTGTTTTCTTAGTTAAGCCCTTTGATTATCCCTTTTCTTTCTGTATCTCACCTAACATTAATGCCTTGGCCCCACTACAACCCATAAAAGACCTCAACCTTCTTTTGCATGCATATGGTTCATATTGTGGAGATTTGGTTGATGAACAAGCCTATGGTAATGTATTTATTTGAGAATATTGAGTGTCTTTATATATTTGCCCAATACACTGAGAGATTTTGAGAAGAGTGACCTTTGGTCTTTTGAAAAAGTTTGATTTCAAGGAATTAAAAAATTCCAATTGGGTAATCTTTTGGCATTCTTTTGAAAATTATACTTGTTTGACTATCCTCACAATTTTGAAAACTCTTTTTGTTTTGGGTTCCCTTGATTTAAGTCTAAAACATATTTTGAAAATTATTTTAAGCCAAATAATTGCTTGAGGCCAAGCAATATTTAAGTGTGGGAAGTTTGATGAACCTCAATTCTGTGAATTTTATAAGGGGTATTTGGGTCGAATTTTGATGCTTTTAAAGATAAATGTTATTGTATTTCCTCCGTTTATTTAAGTTATGACAGAATTGACGTTTGGAGGCAGTTTGATGGACTTTTGGAAGAAAAGAGAAGGTTTTAAAGCTAAGACGGGCATAATACTGAAGTTCTGATGTTAGCACGACCGTGCCATGATAGAGCACGCCCGTGCCAACCGCCTAAATACGTGCATCGGAACAAAGCCTTACAAAAATAGTCAAAACTGACCTCCGAAAACTTAGCACGGCCATGCCAGACGAGAGCACGCTCGTGCCATATTGAAGGAAGGGTTGACTCAGTAAATAAAGGCCTGACAGAAGCTAGCACAGCCTCAATCGCAAAGAGCACGGCCGTTCCAGATGAAGAGCACGCCCGTGCTGAAGCCCTGCGCTAGAACATTGTTTTAAGAAGTTAGAAAGGCCTAACAGAAGTTAGCACGGCCTCAATCGCAAAGAGCACGGCTGTGCCAACTGAATAGCATGCCCGTGCTATAACACGTGCACTAGAACGTTGATTTATGAAGTTAGTAAGCCCTGATATACTGAAGAGCACGCCCATACTGAGTGAAGAGCACGCCCGTGCCAATGGAACAGAAGACCAGAATCAAGGCCCGGTCCGCATTTTGTGTTATAAATAGAGGCCCTCTATGCCACTCTAAAATCATCTTTTCATCTTTGAATCTTTTGCACTTTCTTTCATCTCTTTATTTCTTTGAGTATTAGACTCTTGTTTTAGTTTTATTCTATAGTTTTGATATTTAGAGTAGGATTTGGCACCTGGAGGTTAAGTTGGAGACAATTTCTCCCTCTTCAACTATTCAGGATGCGTTTCCCTTTATTGATTTTAGTTTTCTCTATTATTATGAGTAGCAAATTTCATCACTAGAGTTGTGGTGGATCTTGTGTTAGCAAAAACTCCTTTTGCTATGTCTTAGCTTTAATTCAATTCTATTTGGTTTTAAAGTTGTTATTTGAATAGTGTTATTCTATCGCTCTTCATCCCATACTAGGATTGTACACCCTTTGTATGTTTATAATCAATTGATTGACATTTTGGCTATCAAGCCCAACTAAATTGGTAGACTTATAGGATAACCGAGGTTTAATATTTAGATTTGCGAAAACGTAATTTATTCCTTTCAATCATTCAACTTCTTTGTGCTTAATGCTTTTTCATCACTTAAACTCTTTGCCTGACAACCATTGGGTTTATTTGGGGAAAAGAATATTATTTGTCTGACAAATAATTAATAAGTTTTGTAGAGGGATTGGGATTCAAAAAGCAATTGCGAAACTAAATAGAATTAGGATTTGGGGGGTATCGAAAGCACAAGTGAAACCACGGCTCTAGGCTCTTTACTTTTGATCTCTAAACTCTCTTTTGCTCTTTTGCGATTATCTTTAACACTGCTCTATTCTTATTTATTTTCCAAGTTCTTTATTAGTCTAAATAGTATAAGAATTTTTCTATTCCAGTACTTGCTTTATCATTATTATATCAAATTAATCTCTTAGGTACGATATCTGGACTTCTGTCCTATATTACTTCTGCGACAGGGTACACTGCCCTCAAGTGTGTTTTGAACGCAACACTTCACCACCTCTTTATGTTCGGAGGTAGTAGCCGCTGATCCTGTTTTCGAGCTACTTTCATATATGACATTGATTGTTGGCCCTCTGCCCCTCAAGTTATAAGGAGCTTGAGATTGGCTTGATACTTGCGGTGTGTTTTGGACCACAAGATTTTGTCGTTTCTCATCAGTTTTATCTATGATATCTACTTTTGATTCTGTTTTAACTTCTGGGTTGTGAAGAAGTTTCAGGCTTTCCTTAAACTTCTTGGTTATCTTGAAGGGTTTGAACATAAAGAGGTGGTGAAGCCTCCCCTTAACCTCAATCCTGTTTTTAGCCAACCAGGGAAAAAACCTTCAAAACTTTACTATCCTTGAGCAACTACCCCAGATTTGCTCTTAGAAGAAAAGGCCCCAAGATTCAAAAGCTTCGACGCAAACAACATCTATGAATAGAACATAGATGGCCAAGCGGATTACAAATCTTGACCACATTGCAGCACATGACAATGATGGCAACCGCTTACCAAGCTGCGAATGATGCTTCTGAAGAAACGATCTGTAATATCCTAACAGCAAGTTTTAGTCGTCAATTGAAAGGATGGTGGGATCATTCTTTCTAG
This sequence comes from Ammopiptanthus mongolicus, assembly GCA_039655645.1. Classification (NCBI taxonomy): domain Eukaryota; kingdom Viridiplantae; phylum Streptophyta; class Magnoliopsida; order Fabales; family Fabaceae; genus Ammopiptanthus; species Ammopiptanthus mongolicus. The sequence continues at coordinate 55,356,264 of CM077346.1, read as the reverse complement.
GAAAGAAAGAATCTTTACTTCTGATTAGACGAAAGCGGACAGGATGCCAATCACAAGTGATGGTGAACCAGTCCCCGATAAAGTTAACACCCTAATCTTTTCAATAGCAGGACATTTCATCGGAAATGCATCTACCTGGAAGGATAGGCCAGCTGAGTTATTATCCAATCTTAAATGTAGATCCTTATCAAACTTTAGGTGGTACAGAGATACCTTCCTAACAAGGGTTTACACCAAAGAAGATTATAAAAATTGTTTCTGGAAAGAAAAATTCATAACTGGTCTTCCAACAGCGTTAGGGGATATCGTTAGGGATGAGCTCTGCAACACCCTTTCCCGAGTGTCACATTCCCGAACATTTATAAGGCCGAAAATATTTATTAATGTAGAAAATACAATTTTTTTTTCTTTTCACAAGATGTAATGGGATTAGTAAATGTAAATAATACTAATAAACGAACTTAGGTTCGCCATGCATTTCTAGAACATGCTGTATAATAAACACGGAACAGAAACAGAAATAGAAATAATACTATATACAAACATAGGAAATACAATAAGTACTAGGAGTCGTAGCTCCCAAAAGGTACTACAAAAACTGACATAGTCTGGCCGACAACAAAACTAAAACAGCAAAAGAGTCAGCCTCCGGACTCAAGGAGACTACTGGATTGAACCATCGTCACGTCCATCTGTTCAAGCAGCAATAGCAAGTACCAGCAGAAAACATACAGATATGGGTGAGATTCCCGTTCATTAACACGACAAAACAACAGTAGTAAAAACGGGACGACTCACCGGGTAACCGCATACCCAACATGCTTACAAGAATTCTCAATATCAAACATATTAAGCAGTTGACAGCATAATATCATGTTAAGCAGTTAACAGCATAATATAAGGCATTCTTAAACAATACAGTGATATATAACAATAAATGTAAACATCAATAGCCATGCAATGCAGTGCAATGTATATGACTCAATGCCAATGCCACTGGGTACTACTCTGACCCCTACTCCATGGAGCTAACAAAACATTCGAAGAGAGTGAATGGGAGGACATGTTCCAGTTTCTGCCAGCCATGAGCAAGATTCTACAACATTCGTAACGTGTACGTATCTGGCTTTACGGTAACACTCTTGACCAAACATGAAAAGTACGGCATCTAGTAGAGGATATCAGTGTATTGCACGGATTCACCACGACATAGAAGAGCTACCAACTGGTCACATGTAAGCTCTTCCAACCCTGATACCTCCAAAAAGACCATTGAAGATCGTCACCGTAAGATTCGCACCCGCATCAAGGTGTAAGCTCAACTCCTAGGCTCAAGGCCTTACAACTATGCAAATGAAATGCCAATGCTTACACAAAGCAGATGCGATCAAGTAATGTCTACCCCCCAGGTAAACCTCGATTTCCACTAAGGTTCTCTTCCTTAGGAACTATACGTGTCTTTTGAAAAACAAAACCTTTATCCACCGGATAAATCTCGTGATCCCTCCGGGATCGAGTCATCACAAGACTGAAACAATTGAACGGCTGATCGGGGTCCGAATCACCGGTTCGTCATCAAACTGCTGTTTCAAAACCCAAAACGTTTCATGTTTGTGTTTATGTCTTATGAAGTCATTGATGTACTAAGTCATCAATGGTATAGTATATGGTCTTTTTTCACCACATATTATACTTAATTATCCCTTGTCTTCAACTCTAAGTCAATTACTTAAATTAGGTTTTTAATCCGTAAAACTTTACAGTTTGAGTTGAAAAACACTCTTTATAAACAAAAACATTGCTCGCGAGGCGAAGATATATATCCCGACGTGAGGCTGAGAAGTTATCTTTACTGTTTAGACAGTTTTTCTGCTTCGCGACGCGAGGATTGTATCCCGACGCGAGGCAGAGAAGCTGCATCTTCACTACTTAGGCGGTTCGCGGGGGGAGAACTACTTCGCTGCGCGAGGCCAAGAAGCTGCATCTTTCCTACTCGGGCTAGCCCACTGTCTCGGGAGGCGAGGCAAGGTTAGCCTGGCGAATGCCTTATCTTCCCTCTGTCTCGCAGGGCGAGACAAGGTTCGCTGGGCGAGTGCCCTGTTTTTCATTTTCCCTAACTCCTTCATTAATTCTCCTTTTGAAACACTTAGTTTGATTAAAAGACCTATGGCTAAAGAAAAGACATTTTCCCACTTTGGTGACACACTTTAAAGGTTAAAACTTCATTTGATCTTTGGATCAAAATCACTTTTGTTTCTCTTGAAAACATAGGTTATGAAATCATGTTTTTCTTACTTCAAAACCTTGCTAGAACAACAACAACACATGTTCTTATATTTTCCTCTTACTAAGGCCAGAAGCCTACTCCAATGAAGAATGGAGACTTTGCTTCACCAACAAAGCAAATGTAGCTCAAAGCTCACACAATTATGATAAACCACAATATACATTACTAAATCATAATCAAACATATAAGTCCATCACACATCATGGTCTCATAATCAAGCATAAAAGTCCATACTTGATCTAGTGATCAAAGTAGGTTTTCCAACATACATGAAAATGACTTTCATTCAATCATCTCATCATCGACATATGCTAAAGCACACTACAACATACCAAAGCATAAACTCATCATGACAATCTTGTTCTCCAAGAGAACTTAACAAAACTTAACACATAAAAGTGAACCCAAACTAAAGGGTTTCACCCACACATAAACTTAAACAACCATCTTCACTACCACCATCTTGGTGTGATGAGGTTCATCCCCCCATACCTGTTGATGAGCAGATTCCCGAATCAAAGTCGGTTAATCGGTTTGTGAACCTCCTGGCAATCGCCAACAACTACAACAACACAACAATCAAACATTAAACAACAATCAAATCCAATCTCAACTATTCTAACAATGAGGATTTCAGCCACCCTAGGTTAAAAAGGTTAGGAATTGATCTTGGTTTCCCATTTCATGGATTCAAAGCCATAGGAAGGCTAAGGATGAAATCAAGTGTTAGAAATCAAAAATTGATGAAAACACTATTCATCATCATCAAATAGGGTTCGGCCAAAAAGGGATTTTGGGCTATGATGGGAGTTGAATCATAAGCTCTTGGGTTTAGGTAGAGAATGATGATGTGAGTTCAAAGAACTTGGTCTTACCTCAAAAGGATTTTTCTACAATTTCCTATGGATTTTCAAAGTTTTAAATCTAAGAATTTCTTTTCATGAAAATGAAGACTGATCTTGAAATAAAGAAAGATTCAAGAAGCTAAGAGATCATAGAAGTGACCTTACCTTGAAATGAAGGAAGATTGTTCAAGGAATCAAGTGATTCCAACAAATGATTCAAGCTTTTCAAGGATGAAAATGGAGTTTCTCTCAAGAACAACTATGGAGCTCTATGTTTGGAGGGGCTATGCGTGAAAGTGAGAGGGTGAGGGGCTGAGTTCAGCTCTTAAGAGCTCACTTAAGGGTAAAAAGGTCATTTGCCCAAGGGTAAAATGGTAAAAGTGTAAAAGACTAAGGTTAGGGGCATTTTGGTCATTTTGTGTCCAGATATTTCCGAACGCCATGACGACTCTGGCATACTCTCCCAAGTGTCCTGGGATTATGTGATATCAATATTATCTATTGGCGAGTCCCGGTAAATCCATATGTGGCTCCGTTCGTCACCCGATTGAGGATTTCGCTCGAACGAAGGTCAGGAAGTTATTTTTCTGAAATTTTTGCGAAATTTAACCAAAATGTATATAATCGAATTCTAAGACTTACTATCTCATTCACGGGTCCATCTGAGGTCTTCTGAGCAGTAAAATCATACTGTCAGTGTAAAAACACAGACCGGACTCCGTTTGAGTTTTCGACTAAAAACTTAATCGTAGCTTCCTACGATATCATCGAGCATGACTATGGTCTCGGAATATTTTATTTCTATTCCTAAGACCTCGAATAAAATAAAGACATTAAAATACTAAAGAATTAGAAAACGTGAAAATCAGGGCGTTACAAGTTTAAAGCTCATGCCCCAGATGGAAATATTCCTTATGACCAATTAAGTTATGGACAACTTATTGTAGTCATCCAAAAAATTGGAATGAGACTTTGTCAAGAAGATAGAGTCCATGTTCAATTCAAAAAGGAAAAAGCGGCTAGAAAGGATCTAGGATCTTTTTGTCAACAATTTGGCATGCCTCCTTGTCCAAAAGACAAACCCAAATCTTCACACAAACATGAGGAAAACAAAACCCAAAAGCCGAAGTAAACCAATTATACTACATACAGAAGGAATACTCCTCCCAGAAAGCTCAAATAGGAGTTTAAATCCCAACCAGCGATTGACATAGTAAACCAATTATACTACATATCAGGAACTTGGAAACAATCACGAGACTGGCCACGGCAGAAGAAGCCCAAGCCACCTCGTCCAAACGGGAGCTTCCATAGTCAGAAGATGAAGATGAAGGAAGCCTCTCCCAAAGCTCAGATCCGTTATACCAGAACGAAGATGACTTTTATGGCATAGACACAATAGTCAATTTGAGTGATGAAGATTACCTGAACCTCCATCGGCCCAAACAAGTCGGCCCAACACTATTCTGCCAACACCAACCAGCACTATTGAAGTAGTTCCTGTCAATTTACTGGCACTGTTCATCAATTATTGTAATAGTATAGGTCATGTTACCGATACTGTTGTAATAGTGCATTTGTAACTCCTATAAATAGGTTAGCTGAGCCACAGGCTAAGCATTCAAAAATTAGAAAGATATTTAAGAGAGAGGAGCTCTGAACTATTGTGAGCTCCTTCTCCTTCTTCTTCATCTCCTCCCAACTTTTCGATTCAATCTAGTATTCTGCAATCTTTTCTGCTTTCAATAAAATCTCAATCTTGTTTTCCTTTTGCATGATTTAATTGCATTCTCCCTTCTCCCTTCACCGGGCCTGGTGAGGCTCTGCCTCCATGCCGGTTTCTTTTTTCTTATTTTTACATGTTTTAATTTGTTCATTTTCATATTTTAATTATCATGTATAAATTTGTTTTGTATGTTCCTATCTCCTTCATCCTGCTTTATCCCCTTTTCCTTTCTGTAACTTCGTCATCCCTCCGGTATCAGAGCCAAATAGGGAAGTAGGAGCAGTATAATGGGTCTAAGATCTCATCTATTTGAATGATGATTAAAAAACAGTTTTCATGCTTATTTCACTTTTTCTTAGATATTATTATGCTTAACCGGTCTGTGCACCTCTTAACTGTGTAAGAACCTTATGCTCATGTTTGATTTATCCTGTTAAAGCTGTAGAGGTAAGTCCTCGTTGTGGGTGAAGAGGCAGTAAGTCTAATTCGTCCATGCTTGAACATGATAAATAAAATATTGGCATCGTCCGGTTGCTTTTGGTCAAGAAGGAAAGGTGTAGTTATGGTTAAGAATAATAAGATCTAATGCTTTTGTATAGAAGTTATTTCGAATTTTTATTTTTGTAAAGTATTTTAAGAAAAACGTTCAGAAAGATATGGCTTAGATCTATATTATTGTTGTTATGGAACCAAAGGAAGGCAATGATATTAGAATAATGAAAATTATGTTATCATGCTCCTTTTCTAAACTCTCTTTCTGCTCCTCCCAACCTTCTTCTTCATTTCTTCAAGAATCTGAGATTCCTACCATTCCAAACAACATCTTCCAAGAGGAGATCTTTTTTGAAAATATCAATCAAGATATTAATTGGTAACTAGGTAATCCCAAAGATACCCACAAAAGAGCTTTACAAAGCAGAAGGCAAATTCTTTTTGCAATCTGACTACGTCATAAAGACGGTAGAGAAAAACATTCCGATCAATCCAGGGAGTGAAGAATTTCATCTTCTCTCAATGGACACAATCAAGAATCACAAACAAAAATAGAGATATCTACACATAGGATGTGTTCAGGTAGTTGTATAACCTTTAATCCGTGAAGGGTTAAATGCGTCAATCTTAATGTGCCTACGGATATTAGGCATAACCAATTTCAGAATTCGCTCTTAGGAACGGTAGAAACAAGCCTAAGCCAGGGTCCGATTTATTTTAATTGTTGTCCAAACAGTACTTTGAGTTTGCAAGACAGAAATATCCTAGACTCTTTGTTCTTAAATATCAAGATCTGTGGTTTAGATATGAAACCTGGATCTATCCCAACGGCTTTGCTTTACAGGATTCAGTACAAAGTAATGAATTCATGTAATTCTAAAGTCCTCAAAACAAAAACAACAGGAGAAACAATTTTGTTTCTCATAGACGTAACAAAAGCAAACGTGATCGTTCCAAAAACCATTCTCTGGAAAGATGTAGTCTTACCAGAAAAATGGATATTGGACAAAGCCACACTGGCTTTACCAAGAGAGACATCAGACTTCAATAGGATAGTCCAAACACAATCAGGTCAAGTTGAGCTAGTCTTTGATAGACGAAACTCATTTAGTTCCTATAGATTCAACAATATAAGGTTGGAAGATTTTAGATCTGTCCCATCAAGGCAATCTTTTTCAACCTTATCACAAGCTTCAAACCAAACAATAAATTTACAGGGATTAGATACATCATCTAGTATCCTAAGACCAATTTATCAGGCAGAAGATGATCAAAGATCAATTCAGTCTACAACATACTCTTCCCTTAATGAATCTTATAATGATAAGTTCATTATTGATAAGGAATCCCTTAGAAAGAACTTTTACGTACTCTAAGGAATGGAAACCTCAAAGGGAGTGGTTCTTAACAAATTACCAGGGAATAGACGGACAAAATATTCAGGATGAATATTACAACTTTCTTAACAACGTTAACGAAAACATCCAATTCTTTGACTCGTTTCATGTATACACAGTCAGAAACAAAAGACTGAGGATAAATCCACTAATGTCATTACAGTATGGCATTTGAAAAATGGTGAGTTGGTAAAAGCCAAATTACCACCAAATAGCTCCTTCCAACTCCTAGGAATTATAGATCCAAATGATAATAAAAAACCAATAATGGCCTCTCCATTCAAAACAAAAAATGTAGAAGAGCCAATTTCTGCCCAGGACATCCAGAAGTTGATGGAACAGTCCAATTATACGAACAAGTACCTTCAAGCTTTAGGTACGAAGTTAACAAAAAAAGAAGCCTCTACTTCTGCATCCTCTTCAGGAACAAAGAAGGAAATAGACAAAACCTTGGAAAAACCCTTATTCAAACCTTTCAAGGTAACCAAGAAGTTTAAGGAAAGTTTGAAACTTCTTCACAACCCAGAAGTTAAAACAGAATCAAAAGTAGATATCATCGATAAAACTGATGAGAAACTACAAAATCTTGTGGTCTAAGGAACACCGCATATATATATATATATATATATATATATATATATATATAGTACTTAAAACTTTAAATTTGACAGATGCTTTAGAACAATGGAGAATAGTTTTGGATTGTCAATCTTCTAAAAGATAAAGAGATATGTGGCAAGAAAAATGCAGCAGCTGAATTCCTTTGTTACTGCGCCTGATTTGCTTATGCAGTAGGCAAATCTTTGATGAAGATCAATGATGCAGTTAGTAAAGTCACAATAAGCGAGTGTTATTCTTATCTGTAAGTTTAACAGCATCGTGAGACAAAGGCACATCTAACATCCGTGTCGTTTGATGCTTTTTGTCACAAAATATCAAATGATGTTTAGCAGACCTGCTGTTCAATGGTACAAGTGACTGCGTTTCGATTACAGTTTTTCTTTTGAGATGATGCAATGCAGTTAGTAAAGTCACAAGAAGCGGGTGTTGTTCTTATCTGCAACTTCAACAACATCGTGAGACAAAGGCACATTTAACATTCGTGTCGTTTGATGCTTTTTGTCACAAAATGTCAAATGATGTTTAGCAAACTTGCTGTTCAATGGTACAAGTGACTGCGTTTCGATTTCAGTTTTTCTTCTGAGATGATGTAATGCAGGGGTGGTCTTTATAACTCTTTGTATTAAGAAGTAAGGCTGGCGTTTTTCATGTTTAGGTGGCTTTAGTCTTTTTAATGTAAAATGTCACCCTGTTATAAAGTAATCGGCTGATTTGAGATTCTTTTGTTAGCGTGAACTGCTGAATGGGTTGGTGATTTCAAAGGTTTTAGGAGTGTTGGTGTTCCCGTTCTAGTAGGTTATGGGGTTTTGGACGGGGTAATATGCATACTGATAATTTCTTCTGTTATTAGAATCAGTATGATAAGTACATTGGACCCATCCTTTCTATTTATATGTATATGGGTTGAGTACCACTTATACTCTTAAATATACTTTTGCCTTATGAAAAAAAGTTTTGTTTCGTAGTTATAGTTTTAAGTTCAGTTCAGTAATTTTTTTTTTTTTTCTATAGTTTTAAGTACTCAAAAATTAAGATATGCTAGTCTTATCAAATCCTCATAAAAATATAAAATAATGCATTCATTCTTTCTAAAGGGAATGCTTGACTATATGAAAAAGCATAAAGCCACGTGCATGTGTATGCGGCAAGAATATTGCTTAAAGGCAGGTCTGATCGGTATTACGTGGTACATTGTGCATAGACTAGCTATTTTATATGGATACTTTAAAATGTGTTAGTGGCGGCTATACTTTGTAAAACATGAGTGCAGAGCAGTGTGGATTAAACTATATCTATAAAGTTATTAATAAGAGAATATTTAACAAAAACTATATTTACATTTACACATGTGATCCTAGTATAACTTTACTTGCAATGTTAATTAAGAGTTCGACACTACTACAGAAAACACTTTTAATATCAGTTAAAAAAGATTTTTAAAATCGGTTAAGGAGGCAATATTAATTCAAGGGATGTTAAAAGTCACACTTTTAGCATTGGTTGTCAACCGATGTTAAAAGTGTACTTTTAGCATCGGTTATTGGTACAACGGATGTTAAAAGTAAGGCCGCAAGACTAAGAGGCCCTGGTCATCAAACTTTTAACATCGGTTTTCAGAATAACCGATATTAAATGTAATTTTTTTTAAACTAGTGGGATACATAATTCCTTTCACTCCCCTGTAGATCAATCAGTATATATCATCTAGAATTCAGTACACCACACAAGTTCATAATTCCATAAACTACTCATACATTACTCAAGAATTACATTACAGTTACACAAGTCCAGAATTCATATCACAAGTCCAGAATAACTAAACTAATTACATGCACAATACATACAACGTTATATGCATGCAGAATCTACATTATAAACACAACTATACAAGTGCAGAAATCATATACATAATCCCTAAGAGTCTAATCTATATCTATATTATGGTCCTTAGTATACTCATAAAAGAAGTTTGCAAAATGATCCCTCAGGTCTTTCATCTCCTCTTTAGTGACTGGAGTTTGATCGTCAAAAGCCTGCACAAGTTCAAATAAACTCAACATTAACTCATCAACAAAAACAAAATATAATTTAACTTGTTAAAAATTCTATATTTATTACCTGAGGCCATCCGTCAACAATAGTGGCGGAGATCACGTTCAATATATGTTTCATCACATGGTATCCACACTCTCAGCCGCCAGCTTGTCTACGAGACTACAAATTAATATGAAATTGAATATCAAGTAAACTTATATAATAATAATTACTATTATAATTTTTTTGTAAGAACTCATAAACTACTTACGCTTGGAATAATCCATTCAGGCTTTCTTTTTGACTTTGATGGCCTACTTTTGCCATCTGCACAAGCCAAGCTACTTGCAACAATAGCTCTATGATTAAAAAAATAATCATGTCGATTATGTTCATGTAATAAAGTAAAAGCAATTTGTATTACAAACTAAATTAAAGCTTACATGTCAATCGTGTCCTTCAATTCGGATGCTGGATTATAGTGTAACGAGCATAAGAAGACGACGCGATGCTGGCTAGGATGAAGTATGAGCAATTGCCAATGACCACTTGTAACACCCCGATTTTCATTGTTTTTAAAATCCGTAAATTATATAATTGAGTTTATATTTTTATCTGAGGTTTAGAAAGTGAATTTAAATAAACTAAGACCATATTCATATTCTACGTCATCGTAGAGAGCTACGATTAAATTTTGAGTTGAAAATTTAGACGGAGCCAGGTCTGCGTTTTCACTGACAGTAATATTTTACTGATCAGAAGACCTAATTTTGACTCGTGAACCAAACAGTTAGGCTTAGAATTGAATTTCCAACAACTTTGGTAAAATTGGTTTTTCGCACTAAAAAGTGAATTAATATACGTTATATGGGCGAAATCTTAAATCTGGTAAAAAACGGAGCTAAATACGGACTTACCGGGACCTGCTAACGGATAAACTTGAAGTCACATCAGGTCACATCACCTAGGAAGGCGTGCCAGTGTCACGATGAAAATCGAAAATATCTGAACGCGTTCACACTAAGAAAAGACCAAAATACCCTTGATCTTTTTCCTAAATGACATATTTGTCCCTAAAGGAAAAAACCGTTTTGCCGCTTGGAATTTATGAAAACCCATCCTTGCTCTCACCCTCATCATTACCTATAGAAAATATCTAGATATTTATGAAGTTAGAGGTGAAAAGACCATTTTACCCTTAACCTTTTATTCTAATTCCAATTTTGTCCCTGAGTGAAAAGACTATTTTGCCCTTAAGTGAAAAATTCTTGGACCCTTTAGTCCTCCCATTCCCACGCCTATTTCCTCTTCACCAAGCCATTCTCTCATCTTTTTCTTCAAAACTCCAAGATCACTTAAACTTTCTCTCATTTCTCAAAGTAAGAACTTAGTAAAATTTGTGAAGAAACCACTTGATTCTTCGCTCATTTTCATCACTCAAGAGGTATGATTACTCTCTTTGATCCATGAGTTCATGTTCTTCACTTATTCCTTGTCTTCAAAGCTATGATCATCTATGTTTCTAATTCTTAGTCCAATATTAAAAAATCCCTTGAAAATCATAGAAAAATCCTTTTAATGTGAAATCAATTTCTATGGTCTAGTATCATCATCCTCTATCACTATCCAAGAGCATGTAATCGAAAAACATGCCTAGCCTATTTATCTAGAAGTGGCCAAACCCTAAGCTTTTTGGGGTTAATGAGTTTTGCCTCAATTTTTGTGAAATGATACTTGATTTCACCTCTTTCATTCTATGATCATTGAATCCAAGTGATTAGAAAATCAAATCAAATTCTAACCTATTTTTCTCAATGATGGCCGAACCCTACCCTTGTTGGTTGAAGGGGTTTTGGTTCAAATCTTTGGTAAGTGATTAAGGATTATGTCTTAATCATGCTTAAGGATCATTCTTCCAAGAGTTAGAAATTTTTAGACACCTCTAGCCTATTTTTCTAAAAAGGGCCGAACCATAGTTCATAGGAACTAGATGAGTTTGGTTGGATTGTATTAATTTCTGGTTGTGATTTGTTGTGAAGGATCAGACGGTGTTTGATTATTCAAAAGCGTGTACGGTTGACAGTTGCGGAGCCGCAATCAGAGTTGCACAGGGAAGCTCGCGGGAGAAATGTTCAAGTGGGGGAAAGAACCACAATATCGTTGGGGAGGCAAGAGTAAAATAATTTATATTGATATGCATAGGGCGATTTAAACCCTACTAGTGGTCAAGTGACCGATAGGTTGATTTTATGATATATCGAGGTTGTATGTTGTATGTTAGTATGCTTAATATGATATCTGCAATATGTATGTTGTGCCTAGTAATATGCTTAGGATTACTTGAATATTTACCTATGAGCTGATGAGTTGATATGCTTACATGAGCATTTAATATGTTGAATACGATTATTGAACATGATTATGGTTGCTTATGATATGATGTTGTGATTACTGTTGTATGAGTAGAGATAGGCAGTAATTTCTGATAAGTTGGGAGATGAACATGTGGTGAGGAATTTGAAGATATATATGTTGTAGTGCTCAACCTAGAGATTCTATTGATATAGTTATGTCGAGACATAAAGTCGATACCCGGTTAAGCCGGAGAAAGTTGGTCGTAGTTGTGCACAAGTTGTGATTGAGACACTAAGTTGTTGATCCCGAGATGAGTCGGTGAGATTCATGTTGCATCGTTGTTGTTCATCACTGTGTTGGTGTATGGTCGATCGATCTTGCCTGCAGGGAGATGATCGTACCCACAAGTTGAGTTGTTAACGAGCGAATGTCCCGACCTGGCCTGCGGGCGGGGGGATATGTCGTTACCAACGGGCGAATGTTCCAACTTGGCCTGTGGGCGGGGGAATATGTCGTACCCATGAGTTGAGCCCACTGGCTGTTGGCCAAACCCTGCATTACGGGGGGTGGCATAGTGATGAATGGGACATCTTGATTTGTTGGGGATGTCGCGTCGTGATCGCGTCCATATAGTCATTAGTTTCATGAGTGTGAGAGACAGTAGCTAAGAGAGCAGGACTTAGGAGATGATTGCTTGACACTGTTGTGCTGTTGTATGTTTCTATCTATATAGCTTATTTTATAACTGTTTCCCTATTTATTATGTACTGCTATTCATTATCCCCGTATTATTCTATGTTGTATTTTATTTATTCTCGTTCGCACGAGAAGATCCTGTTGAGGAGTTGCCAGAGGAGATTGACGACATACCTGTTGAACTTGATGCTGGTAGGAGAGCCTCGGATCCCAGCGTTAGGAGACTTTGAGCTGCTCTATTCAGAGGATGGTTGTCTCTGGGAGATTGACTACTCTTAACGAAGAGTAGTGTATAAGGGCCCAACTGTCGTATACGTTAGAGCTTCGGTTGGGAGCTCTCGTTATCCTCGTTAGAGTCGTGGTTGGGTAGACAGTCTTAGTTTTGTTATGGCCAGTACATGGGTTTGAGCGAAATGTATTTTTGGGGCCAGGACAGGAAGTCGTATGTATTTTATTTTGTTGCCATACTTTCAGTTTATATGTGTTGCGTACTTTGAAGATTTGTAGTTGGTATCAGTTGTCGTAGGCTCTACTGATGGAGCCAGTACTTCTATATGTATGTTATATATAGTCGTGGTATCAGTGTTGGTTGTTTCAATATTTTTCGCATTTCTATATCATCGCGCTATGCTGTAACGTTAAGAATATGAGTTCGGGTTACTAAATGGGACCTCCGAGGAAGGGCTGTCTTACCACTCCTAAGTATTGGTGCTAGATAAATCTCTTTCTTTGTTTGACCAAGTAGCATCAGTATGTATGTCTTCATCGCATCCCCATTAGTGTAATAATTTCGCTGAATTACTCTTGGGTCTAAGAATCCATACACACCCCGGTTGTCTCTTTCAATACATAAGCGATGAAGATACTTAAGATATTGAAATAAATTAATGTTAATTACCTAAGATATTGAAATAAATTATAATATTGAAATAGCTAAGATGCTTGACAAAATGTACTTACGTGCACCATATACTTAGAACGGTATTGGCTAGCCAATTACCAAGAAGGCATATGTCACCAATATCCTTCCCAGAGAAAAAAAAGCCTGGCAAGTCACAAGCTCCTTCGTGTTCCAAGGGAATAGCAAACTCTTTATCTAGCGCATCCGTAGCAAATGCGGACAAAAGAGCTACATTCGATCTTGGCTTCGACACGGCTTTCGACGGACATGCCTTGTTATCAATGTTCTAAGCAACAAAGATAAAACATTAGTTAAGTCATGTCATTTGTAAATAAAGAAGACATAAGTAATTGAATGATTAATATGAATACTAGGATAAAGGCGCCTCAAATGCCTTATGTGCATCCTCACAGCTCCCCACTATGCTCACATAATGAGAAGGTTGGCTCATTGGGCTTTGTTGGGGAAAACTAAGCCCCCTAGATGACATCTCCTTTATGAATGATTCCATAAGCTCCGGAAACATCTCTCTTTTAAGCTCCAGCTTAATGAGCTCCTGCTCGTTGCTGCTATTCGGCAATTCCAACATGGACTTGTGGTCCGTGAAATTGCCGAATGCCCACTAGCCCTCCAACACCCTTTACAATGCCAGGGTGGTCGTCTTTATCTAGGGAAGTGTTCAAGATATCCTTACGTTCATGTTGAACGAAGGATGCTTGCGAGCTTTGTTCCACTAGCGATGTGTAAAAGGGAAAATTCACAAAATATGTGTAAGATAGTGTTTACTTAACTTTATTAATTACAAGTAGAATTGAATATTAATTACTTCCAATCTTTTTGGCAACAATCCGTGTGGGCTCAACTCTAAAATCTCCCAATTTTGCCTTTCAGGTTTCCATCCATGATTCATGGTGTTGGGGTGGAGATGGAGGATTAACAACTGTTTCTCCATCGGCTTCGGCTTCTCCATCGGCTCTGACTTCTTGTTGCTTCTTTTTGTCCTCTTCTTGCTTCTTTTTCAGCTTCTCCTCCATAATCTTCTTCCGAACCATACGATAGCCACCACGAGGGGGTAGATATTGTTTTTCTGGATCTCCTTGGCCTTTTCACTTTTCTCCTGTTATAAATAACACGTACTCAGTTCATTTAAATAAATAAATAACTTAGATAGGCCTATTAAAAAAAATATGATGGGAAAGTAGCTAGAAAGGCAGGGTCTTGTCGACTCACAACAAACCTATCCCACGTCTTCTGATCAATGAAAGAGTATGTGTCAAGTGGAGATTTGTCGTCTTTCTTCTCAAAAATGTATTTATTGCCCAAATAGGTCTTGAACCCTGTCCACAGCTTCGCGGCATAAGAAAGCCATTTCTTCTTGCATTTAGGAGTATTCAGGACATCAAACGTCAACTACATTACAAAACAAAATGGAGGAAATGTTAGTGTATGATAAGAATATGAGTAAATACAATTAATAGATATAAATAGAGAGGATAAAAGTAAAATACCAAGATTGAAGACCAAATTTGATCATTCATGATACTCGGTACCTGAGCCCATTCCTCAATCAAAATGCTAACCCTGTTTCGATCTTCCAAGGCCACAAAACCGGTGAATTTTTCAGCATTCAGCCCTATGCCCCCATATGTATCAAACTCAATTGGAAGCCTATGATCACCACAACGACTATCAGGACCAACGATCGCAACTTTGTGGCTGATCTACCCCTTTTTTTGGGACGTGCACCACCTGATCCGCTATGTGAAGGAGAAGGAGGAATGCCTGCTGAATCATCCATGTATAAAAATTAGGTTAGTATATAAGAATGGATAAATAAAAATAAGCCTAGCTTAACATGGATAAATAAAAGCAAGCCTACTTTAACATGGATAAAAAAAGATAAGCCTACTTTAACATGGATAAATAAAAATAAGCTTACTTTAACATGGATAAATAAAAAAACATAACCTACACTATGAACTAAAAGCCTAATATATCTCTCACATAAACTAAAAAATTAAACTAAAGAGCTTTACATTACAAGTGGGTTTACAATAAAAGCCTAAAATTCTTTGCTCAATTTGTAAGCTCAAGAGTGGTTAATTTAAAAAAACTCAAAATGCATAGCTGTACAACTTCCTATGAACAGTCAACCCTACTAATCTCTAGCTATAATTTTTCATCTATAAGTTTTCAGCTAGCTTATTAGCTATTTTTGTCAAACAGAACCTAATATTTATGGGAGAGTAAGCACTTTATTAAATATTTTTTATTTTGTTGGTCAGAAAGATACATTCATCACCTCATTTCATTGTCTCATAAAATATCCAAATCAGAAAGATACATTAAAACAGAGACAATGATAAACACCAACTAAGAGAGACAAGTACTAAGGAGGAAGGGAAGGGAAATGAAGGAGAGGACTTACCAAGTAGAAGGGAGGTTGTTCAGTTTCAGAAGAGAGGGATGCTGTAACGCCCCGATTTTTCGCTGTTTTATAATAACCGTGACTATTTATAGATATAAATGAGTTTGTATTTTTATCTGTATTTTAGAAAATGATTTTGGAAAAACCAAAATATATGCGTGCTTTATGCGATCATAGGAAGCTATGGTTATATTTTGGGTCGAAAACTCAGACGGAGCCTAGTCTGCATTTTCACTGACAATAGTGTTTTACTACTATCATGACCTAATTTTGACTCGTGAACGAGATAGTTAGTCTTAAAATTCAATTCTCTACAATTTTGCTAAAATTAGTTCTTGACGTTAAAAATTGAAAATAATATAAACTATTCGGGCGAAAACTCAAACTGGGAGACAAATGGAGCTGTAGATGGATTTAATGGAACCCGGTAATGGATAAACTCAGTGTCACATCAAATCACATCATCTTGGAAAGCGTGCCAGTGTCATGATGATTTTCAAAATATCTGGACGCGAAATAACCAAAATGCTCTTGGTCTTTTAAGGAAATTACCAAATTGTCCTAGGTAAAATGACTAAACTACCCCTTAAGTGAAAAATATCTTGGTCCCTTGCCCTTCACCCTTGGCCACTCAGCCATCACTTTCTTTTCTCTCTTCTCACTTTGTTCTTCACTTCTCTCCAAGACATCGTTTCTTTCTCTCCTTTGTTCTTCATAATCTTCAAGTTTTTTTTTTTGGTGAAACAAAGTTGATTTCTCACTTAGCTTCATCATCTAGGAGGTATAAAATCCATCCAAGCTCTCTTAATCTCCCTATTCCTCTCTTTAATTTCTTAATTCATGGAGGTTGAGGTTTTGAATCATAAAATTCAAAAATCCATGAAAAAGTTGTAGAAAAATCCTTTTAATGTCAAACTAATTTTCTTGCATTAGATTCATGATCATCTATCATAATCCAAGAGGTGGAAACCAAAGGAGCTCTCTAGCTCCAATGGGTCATTAAGGCCGAACCTACCCCTTTTGGGTGAGTAGAGTTTTGGTTGGATTTTGATACTCTAAGCTTGCATCTAACCTTGTCACACCTAGTTACTGGGTAATTCAACAGAAGAGAATTTTTGGAGCTCCCTAGATATTTTTTTTAGCATAGGGCCGAACCCTAGAGGAGGGGGAATAGGAGAAATTTTTGTGATTCAATGTTGATGTATTGATGAATTGTATGTGGGTAGTTGTCGTCGAGTAATCGGACGAGAAACCGGATGACTTTCGGACTGATCGGGCGACTTTTCGCTTAGTGGAAAACTACAAGAGGTAAGGGGGACTACCTAAGGGAATCTCTCGATAACTATGTGTTGTCTGTGTTTGTCTGTATATATTTATTTAAGCTGTGTGGTGCTTGGTTGATTTACTTTCAGTGATTGTTTTATCGGTTGATAATTATATGCTGTTATGTGTTAGAGTGTTTTAATACATGTTTTAGCTGTATTATCTGCTATAACCATGTGGTATCAATACTGTGGATGTTGATTGTTGATTGCGAAGCCTGACAGTGGTCAGTGCTCAATTAATTAACGGGGATAAAAGCCTTGAAAAGCTTTGTAAGAAACGCCAAATATTTATTTGGGGAAATGTTGAAAATTTTCAATGACGCTAGTTTTTCAAAAAAAAAAAAAAAAAAAAAAAGGGATCCTAAAGTAATTTATAAAGTTAATAGATAGGTTAGATTTTCAAGAATAAATTAATCATTTTGTGGAATAAATTAAAATAAGAGAAAAAAGTCAAGACTATGAATTTAGGACATTTTTAATGCTAAAACGACGTTTTAATTCCGAAAAGATTTACGAAAAACGTTTTCGAAAAATAGTAATACTATTCTGGGACGACTTTCTGGTTTCAGCTGTTTCCTTTCAAAAATGGGTCTTTGGGAAAGAACTTTTAACAAAAGATAAGTTTTATCAGTAATTTGAGGATTTTCAAATAGAAAAGTTTCTCTGTAAACGAGTTTTTCCCAATGGTGTAAAATCCGACAACTTGAATGAGTTATGGAGATTTCGTTTTGGATTTGTGTTTCATAGAACGAAAAACAGTGAAAAACGTTGAAAATGTGAACCTAGTATATGAGACGTCGGGATACTAGTGTTCTGTGAAAATAACACGTAGATCTGAGAATCTATGTTACGGTGTTATGGACTGTGTGTCCTCCTCTTGTTATGAGGAAACATGATTAAAGGTGAATGCTGTTTTCTATTACCACGGACCTTGGGCTGGTGCATCGGTCTAGGGCTCCGAGATTGAGCACTCGGAAGTTTTGTCCTGTGTTGACGATGAAAAGTTTTAAAACGGTGTAAATTACGAATGGTCGGGAGCCTTTGAGCTACGACAAGGAAAGAAAGAACACAAAGAAAAGTGACAAGACATGAAAAGTTTTTACATGCATTAAATCGGCAGATGTGCCACCGTGTTTTAATCTAGATATCTTGGTGGTCAGGATATTCAAGGCGGTGTATATCATTGTGCCTTGATGGACAATGAAAACCATAAACGGTGATCACCTATGCCTTGTGTAGGACAGTGTGCAATGGTTTTAACAATGATGTGCCTTTTTTGGCAATCGAGCTTGGTCAGCTCATTTTTATAAAGGTGTTGGGATCTCCGGAGATTAAATAAAGAACTAGACGTTGAATATTGAAGTGTCATGCATTTTTTTTTTTATAAATGACGATGACTGTCGGATATGAAACCCTGTGATAAACTACTTGTTTATTCAGTAGTGTGTGTGTATATATATATATATATATATATATATATATATATATATATATATATATATATATATATGTTGTTGGTGTGTTGCACATGTAGTTATCGTGCTTGAATCCATATATCGGTATCTCACCCTTGCACCATCAGATGAGTTCCAAGATGCCACTAGAACATTCGGGGATCCGTTCCCTAACGTTTGAACGCATGGAGAATGACGGCATATGGGCAGTCACGGATAGGTTAGATATGGGACCAGTGTAACACCCTCTTCGGGTGCTACGTACTGAACTCAAAATGAGGAAAATATCAAGAAAATAAAACGTTGGTTGCTTTCGGAAAATAACATAATTATTTAGCTACGTTCGAAAATGCGGTTTCTAAAAATTTTCTGCATGCACAGGCAATACAACTCAAGGTAAAGAAATAAACCTCAAGACGCACATCGGTATACATTGTTCATAAAACATAATCATAAAATAAATCCAGGGCTACTATATAACATATTACAGACTTAGGAACATAAGTTCAAGTGTGTGCAGTAACATATGTAAAACTACTTCAAAAATAAAGGACTCCGAAGCTGGTTGGCTAAAAGTAGCCATTGGGATACAACCCAAAGTTGGCTCTTTCAAAATTTCCCGTCAACCGAGTCCTCACGTGTCCGCGGGGACCTACAATCAACATATGTACATGTGTTCCAAAAACAAAACAGGGTGTCCAACATATACAGGCAAAGGTGAGATACTCATATAATAAGTTTATCACGATAGCCACACAGGCGACAAACAGTATAAACATCCATAGATAAATACAATTATAAGAATAGTTATCTATATAACACAATACGATATCTCAAACACCATCATGAGTTATAATAATGCATTAGACTTCAATATCATCTTTCTAGTTCATGAACGCCGGAGATTCTAACTTCCCAACATTGAGCGATAGGCCGTAGTAACACCCGTAACACAATTGTCCTCATGAGTCGGCCTCTCTATTTAGGTCCGAACTCCAATTTTTCCAAGGTACCACGTCTCACCATATCATGAATAGTCCAGTCCCTGATCGAGATCATTCGTGCTGGGTAGCCAACTTACCACGGCACGGGGTCGCGAGGCCACCAGCCACTTGTGGAGTCTCGACACACAGAATTCCCCTATAGACCTAGTGGTCTTAACCGGTTCCATTCTCAACTACAAAAGTTGTAGCTTGGTTTCAAATGGCACGTCTACCGGTTCATGCATGTACATAGAGATTTTTCTATTTTCTTTTTCGTTCATTCTTTCAATTGTCAAGACATAAAGTCCACGAATCGTTTCAAAAGGCATTAAGCCTATTCAAATAAAAAACACAGGACACGAAGTCCGAGTACTCAATCCACAAAAAACTAGCCCGACGTCTCGGTCATTAGGTTTGGATTCGTCTCAAAGGTTCATCATTTTTCCTTTTCGGTCAAACTTTCTCAAAATAACTTTGGAAAACAAAACTCAATTTTGTTTTCTTGAAACAAAACATTTCTTGAACAAGGAGAACATTTTTCCGGGAAAACACTTTCTTGAAAACAAAACCCTTTTTTTAAGGTTTCACGCCTTTTTAAAACGTTTTTCGGAAACAAAACTAGTTTTACACGACTTTCCACAAAACCACTTTTTCTTTTCAAAAGGACATCACTTTTCAAAAAAGAAGATAACTTTTCTTGAAAAGGCAACACGTTTTCCGAAAACCACTTTTTGATTTCAAAACGCGTTTTTCAAAACTTTGATTTCGGATTTCGAGTCTTTTAATAATTATCGAGACATAGCCAGTCCTATGCTCATCCAGGATATAGATATATATATATAGATATTAAACAGTCCATAATCACAATAATATTCATCAAAAGCATCCATGCCACAATTCTAAATCAAATACTCAAGTACACAAGTCAATTATTCACAACTACCAATCATCAATTAACAACACTACGTCTCATATAACAAGTCATATACCATGCAGCTATCAAACTCAAATGACTACCTCCCTTTACCTCACATGGTGCTTAGTCCAAACTCGAATGATTCTCGGCTCCGGCTCCGGCTCCGGCTCCGTCCGCGTCGCCTAAGACAATCAAACACAATTCAATTCAAACAACCAATCAACATCAATACATAAATTTTCTTCCCCTAAAAGGTCTAAGGTTCGGCCATGAAAGGATAAAAAGGCTAGGGATCTCATTTGATTCCAAACTTTTGGATGGTTGGTTCATGAACTTAGTTAACACAAGTCTTAACACTCAAAAATGTGAAACAAAACTCAAGGTTTTGTCACATGAAGGTTTCGGCCATTTAGGGTAAAAGAGGTTAGAAATTGATTTGGCTTTCCATCACTTGGATTCAAGGACAATAGGAAAGCTAAGGATGGAATCAAGAGTTAGAAATAAAAAATTTGATCAAAAACACTAGTCACTCATGAGCATAGGGTTCGGCCATATTGGGGGTTATGAGCTAGGATGAGAATTGAATCATGAGCTCTTGGGTTTAGGTAGAGAATGATGAAGTGAGTTCAAAGAATTGGTTTCCCATGAAAAGGATTTTTCTACAATTTCCTATGGATTCACTAGTGGAAAATAGACTTTTCACGTCAGGCTTTTAACATCTGTTAAAAAAAAACAGATGTTAAAAATAGACGTGGTGGCAAACTTGTAAATAAATAGCGTATGGAGTACACTTTTAACATCGGTTATAAGTAACCTGAGTTAAAATGTACTTTTAACATTGGTTTCTGGTAAAACCGATGTTAAAAGTTTCTTCCCTCCATTCCATATTTACTAGTGCTAACTTTTTAACATCGGTTCTTAGTTAACCGATGTTAAAAGTCAATTTTTAACATTGGTTTTTTATATAACCGATGTTAAAATATTTTAACATCGGTTTTTTCTAACAACCGATGTTAAAGGTTATTAAAATATATAACGTTAACTTTCTCAAACCTTCTGTCTCGCGCCCTACATTTTAACGTTACAGTGTTCTCATTCCCGCGACCTACTTTTCTCTTCTCTTCACTGACCTCCTTCTCCTCCATTCGTGAGCCATCGTAGAACCACCACCATAACTTCCTCTTGGCAAAGGTACGTAACTATCTCTTCCCTATTTTTATTTGCTAAAACCCTCATTTGCTAAATACAATTTTTGCTAATATTTGCTCAGAACCATTTACAACTGAACCATCACAACTGAACCACCCCAACTCCCTCTCTTCTACAACTGACCACCGCATTTGAACCGCCCCCAACTCCCCTTCTACTTGGTAATCCTTCTCTGCTAGTTAGTGTTTAGCATTGTCTCTGTTTTAATGATTTGAATATTTTATGAAATAATGAAATGCATTTTTAGTTTTTTTTAAACTTAAACACTTTGATGTTACATATTGAGCATAAACTTTCAGGCTTTTCTTATAATCTCAATAGTCAAGGGGTTTGGGATCTTTTAAAAAGTTAGGTCATCTGGATTGGTTTGATCAATAGTCCAGGGGTTTAGTTTCTATTATAGGACTTAAGGTTTAGGCCTATAATTTCAAATACTGCTCTTTGAGAGTCTCCCCTCTTGTGCTCATATTGTATAAATATCTATATATCTACAGAACATGGATATGGACCGTAGTTGGATGGTTAGTAAACGCACAAGTGATGAGTATCGGGAGGGAGTGGAAGAGTTTCTAAAATTTGCTCAAAGAAATCTTCTTGATAGTAATGGAAGATTTAATTGTCCTTGTGTTAGATGTTTGAATATGAGGAAATGTGAAGTTAAGCAAATACGTGATCATCTTATTTGTGAAGGGATTTGCAAGAGTTATACAAGATGGATATGGCATGGTGAAGACTTGCTAAACATGCCAAGTGTGTCCCAAAGTGAAGAAGTTGATGTAGCTATGGAGGACGATCGACTAGAGGACATGATCCGTGATATTGGACAAGAGTCATTTCAGAGAGCACTTGTGTATGATACTTTGTGCAGTGATGCGGATACGCCTTTGTATCCGAGGTGCAGTACTTATACAAGGTTCTCGGCGGTCTTAAAATTGTTCAGTGTGAAGGCAAGAAATGGGTGGAGTGATAAAAGCTTCACTGAATTGCTTGAGTTGTTGAACAACATGCTTCCAGAAGGCAACACACTGCCAGATTGTAACTATGAGGCGAAGAAGATACTTTGTCCGATGGGTATGGAGTATAAGAAGATACATGCATGTCCTAATGATTGCATACTATACAGGGGTATGTATGAAGGGATGCACGACTGCCCCAAGTGTGGGGTATCGCGGTACAAAGTGAAGGATGGTGATTCTAGTTGTGATGTGATCAAAAAGGGTCCTCCTGCAAAGGTGTTGTGGTATCTTCCAATAATTCCAAGGTTCAAGCGATTGTTCTCTAATGAAAATGACGCAAAGAACATTAGATGGCATGCAGATGAGAGGAAACGTGATGGAATGCTTCGCCATCCGGCTGATTCTATGCAATGGAAGAGAATTGATAGTTTGTTTCCGAATTTCGGAAATGAGCCAAGAAACCTTAGGCTTGGACTTGCTACGGATGGAAGAATCCGTATGGTACCTTAAGTAGTATCCATAGTTCATGGCCTGTTCTCCTCGTAATTTACAATCTACCTCCTTGGTTGTGCATGAAGCGCAAATACATGATGTCATCTATAATGATTTCGGGCCCAAAACAGCCAGGAAATGACTTAGATGTTTATCTAAGTCCCTTGATTGAAGACTTGAGAAAGTTGTGGGTGGAAGGCGTTGATGTGTTTGATGGCCATTACAAAGAGACTTTCAAGATGCGTGCCATGTTATTTTGCACCATCAATGACTTTCCAGCATACGGGAACTTGTCCGAGTATAGTGTTAAGGAGCATAAACCATGCCCAATATGTGAAGAAGGCACATATTTCACATAGTTGCAACATGGAAGGAAGACAGTTTACCTTGGGCATCAGAGATTTCTCAGACGTGATCACCCATATCGTAGACTGAAAAAAGCTTTCAATGGATTCCAAGAGAATGGAATTGCTCCGACGGCCTTTAATGGAGAGAAAGTTTATCAAAGGGTGAAGGACATTAATGTTATGTTCAGAAAGGCTCAAAAGAAGGCTATTGAGAAAAACCTATGGAAGAAGAGGTCGATCTTCTTTGATCTTCCATACTGGTGCAAACTTGATGTCAGACATTGCATTGATGTCATGCATGTGGAGAAAAATGTATGTGATAGTCTAATTGGAGCGCTTCTCAACATTCAGGGTAAGACAAAGGACGGTGTGAATGCTCGTCTGGATCTGGTTGCGATGGGTATACGAGAGCAGTTAGCTCCACAACCAAAGGATGGTAAGCGGACATATTTGCCTCCAGCATGTCATACCTTGTCAAAAAAAGAGCGAACAAGTTTTTGTGAGTGTCTATGGGGCGTCAATGTGCCACAGGGTTACTTTTCAAATGTCAAGAGACTTGTCTCAAATGATCTAAAATTGGTTGGCTTAAAGTCTCATGATTACCACGTCTTGATGCAACAACTACTACCAGTGGCTATTCATGGTATTGCTCCTAAAAATGTTAGACATGTCATAACTAGGTTGTGCTCATTCTTCAATGCTATATGTAGCAAAGTCATTGACCCCCAGAAGTCGGATGAGTTGGAAGATGAGGCTGCTATAATCTTGTGCCAATTGGAGATGTATTTTCCTCCTTCATTTTTCGACATCATGGTTCACTTAATTGTTCATCTAGTGAGGGAGATTAGATTATGTGGCCCTGTTTATTTAAGGTGGATGTACCCAGTTGAGCGATACATGAAGATCTTGAAAGGGTATGTGAAGAATCCACACCGTCCTGAAGCATCTATTGTTCAAAGGTACGTTGCAGAGGAAGCTATTGAGTTTTGTCAAGACTACCTTTCAGAAGTGGAGGCTATAGGGATTCCTAAGCCTCGTCATGAGGGAAGATGTGCCGGTAATGGTACACGAGGTATAAAGGTTAATAGCAAGGCTCGGGAGGAAGTGTTTCAAGCCCATTTGCACATTTTGAATAACACTGATGAGGTTGCACCTTACTTATGTGCTCACAAACAAGAGGTCAAGGAAGAAAACCCTAGAAGGAACGAAAAATGGTTGTTAAACCATCATAACAAGACTTTCGTTAGCCTGATTTAAAGAAAAAATTACAAAGGATCATACTGCTTCCAATACATTACAATGGCTAGCACAGGGGCCACGTCTTGAAGTCATATGTTGGAGTGGATATGATATCAATATGTTTTCCTTCTATACAAAGTCCCAAGATGACAAGAGTACCATGCAAAACAGTGGGGTTATGATCGTATCTGAGTCGATGCACTTCTCTAGTTCAAAAGATACAAATCCCATTATGGCATCGAAATCTTACTTTGGAGTCATTGAAGAGATTTGGGAGGACGATTACACTAAATTTCAAGTGCCTGTTTTTAAGTGTAAGTGGGCTGACAGTAACAGTGGTGTGCAAACTGAAGAATTAGGCTTTACATTGGTAGACCTTGACAAAGTAGGTCACACGGAAGAGCCTTTCATCATGGCGTCCCAAGCAAAACAAGTGTTTTATATCAGTGATCCTTCTAACAAAAAGTGGTCAGTTGTTCTCCAAGGAAAAAGCATGCATAATGGTATCCATGAAAATCAAGATTCAACTCTTGATATTCCAGAAACTCCTTCTTTCTCAACACAGATGCCTATTTTCGTCGAGGAAAATGTAGTGGACGATGTACTTGCCACTCGTGATGATCATCATGAAGGGATATTAATCTAAACTTGACCATAGTGTAAGTTATGTTTAAATTAAAGTATTCTTTTTTTATTTATCCATGTTAAAGTAGACTTATTTTTATTTCTCCATGTTAAGTTAGACTTATTTTTATTTATCCATGTTATAGTAGAATTATTTTTATTTATCCATTCTTATATACTAACCTAATTTATTACTTTTTGTCTAAATAGGCATACATGACTGATCCAGTAGGCATTCCTCCTTCTCCTTCACATAGCAGGTCAGGTGGTTCACACCCCAAAAAAAGGGGTAGAGCAGCCACAAAGTTACGATCGTTGGCTCTGAGTCGTTGCGGTGATCAGAGGCTTCCGGTTGAGTTTGATACATATGGGGGGCCATAGGGTCGAATACTGACAAATTCACCGGGTTTGTGGCCCTGGAAGCTCGAAACAGGGTTAGCATTCTGATTGAGGAATGGGCTCAGGTACCGAGTATGATGAAGGATCAAATTTGGTCTTCAATCTTGGTATTTTACTTTTATCCTCTCTATTTGTATCTAAATTTTATTTACTTATATTATTATCATACTCTAATATTTCCTCCATTTTGTTTTATACTATAGTTGACCTTTGATGTCCCGAATACTCCTGAATGTAAGAAGAAATGGCTTTCTTTTGCCACGAAGCAGTGGACGGGGTTCAAGACCTATTTGGGCAATAGATATATTTTTGAGAAGAAAGACGACAAATCTCCACTTGACGATAGGTTTGTTTTGAGCCGACAAGACCCTGCCTTTCTGGTTAGTTTCCCGTTATGTTTTTTATAATAGGCTTATCTAATTTATTTATTTAATTGAATTGAGTACGTGTTATTTGTAACAGGAGAAAAGGAAAAAGGCCAAGGAAATCCAGAAAAACAATGTACACCCACACCATATGTCTCGTGGTGGCTATCGTATGGTTCGGCAGAAAATTATGAACGAGAAGATGAACAATAAGCAAGAAGAGGCCAAAAAGAAGCAAGAAGAAGGTGGAGCTGATGGAGAAGCCGAAGTCGATGGAGAAATAGTTGTTAATCCTCCATCTCCACCCGAACGCCATGAAACATGGATGGAAGCCCGAAAGACAAAATTGGGAGATTTTAAAGCCGAGCCCGCACGCATTGTCGTTGAAAAGATTGTAAGTAATTAATAGATTACTTCTACTTGTAATTAATACAGTTAAGTAAACACTATCTTACACATATTTTGTGAATTTTCCCCTTGTAGACATCGCTGGTGGAACAAAGCTCGCAAGGATCATTCGTTCAACATGGACGTAAGGATATCCTGAGCACTACCCTAGGTAAAGATGACCACCCTGGCTTTGTAAAAGGTGTTGGAGGGCTAGTGGGCATTCGGTAATATCACGGACGACGAGTCCATGTTGGAAATCGAATCAGCAGCCACGAGCGGGAAAGCCGGAGCTTAAAAGAGAGATGTTTCCGGAGCTTATGGAATCATTCATAAAGGAGATGTCATCTAGGGGGGTTACAATTTCCCAACAAAGCCCAATGAGCTAACCTTCTCAGCATGTGAGCACCGTGGGGAGCTGCGAGGATGCACATAAGCCAGTTGAGATGCCTTTATCCCAGGTATGCATATTAATTTCATATTAATCATTTAATTACTTATGTCTTATTTATTTACAAATGACATTACTTAACTAATGCCTTATCTTTGTTGCTTAGAACATTGATAAAAAGCTAAGATCGAATGTAGCTCATTTGGCCGCATTTGCTGTGGATGCGTCGGATAAAGAGTATGCTATTCCCTTGGAACACGAAGGCGCTTGCGACTTGCCAGCCTTTTTTTTCTCTGGGAAGGATATAGGTGACATATGTCTTCCTGGTAATTGGTTAGCCAATACCGTTCTGAGTATGTGGTGCACATAAGTACACTGTTGACATGCATCTTAGGTATTTAAATTCTATAATTTATTTCAATGTCTTAGGTATTTAACATTATTTTATTCTAATATCTTAGGTATCTTCATCGCTTATGTATGGAAAGAGGCAACTAGAATACGTATGAATTCTTAGACCCAAGCGTAATTCAGGGAAATTATTGCACTAATGGGGATATGATGAAGACATACATCGTGAAGCTACTTGGTCGAACAAAGAAAGATATTTATCTAGCACCAATATTTAGGAGTGGCCATTGGCAGTTGCTCATACTTCATCCTAGCCATCATCATGTCATCTTCTTATGCTCGTTGCACTATAGTCCGACATTTGAATTGAAGGACGCGATTAACATGTAAGCTTTAATTTAATTTGTAATTCAAATTGCTTTTGCTTTATTACATGAACATAATTGACATTATTATTTTTAATCATAGAGCTATGGTTGCAAGTAGCATGGCTTGTGCAAATGGCAAAAGTAGGCCATCCAAGTCAAAAAGAAAGCCTGAATGGATTATCCCACTCGTAAGTAGTTTATTATTTCTTACAAAAAAATTACAACAGTAATTATCATTATATTAGTACTATACTTGATATTCAATTTCATATTGCATGTAGTCTCGTAGACAAACTGGCGGCTGGGAGTGTGGATACTACGTGATGAAACATATGTTGAACGTGGTCTCCGCCACTATTATTGACGGATGGCAACAGGTAATAAATATAAAGTTTTGCACAAGTTAAATTATATTTTGTTTTGGTTGATGATTTAATGTAGAGTTTATTTAAACTTGTGCAGGCTTTTGACGATCAAACGCCACTTGATAAAGAAGAGATGAAAGACCTGAGGGGTTTTGCTAATTTCTTTTATGAGTATACTAGGCGGCATAATGTAGATTGTATATGATTTTTGCACTTGTATGTATTGCATGTGAAACATTTTGGACTTTAGGTTATTGCACTTATAACACTGTATATATGTAATATCATATAATTTGTTTAATTATTCTGGACTTGTGTAACTAGTACTGTAATATTGTAATTCAGGAATAGCAATATATGAGTTACATGTTTGAATCTGTTTCTGGCATTATGTTGTGTACTGAATTGTGGATGATATACTGATTGATATGCAGGGTGGGAAAGAACTATAAATGTAACACACCATTTAAAAAAAAAATTAATTTTAACATCGGTTGTTCTAATAACTGATGTTAAAAGTACACTTTTAACATCGTGTGTTCCTAAAATCGATGTTAAAAGTGTACTTTTAACATCTGTTTCAGATACAATGGATGTTAAAAGTGTACTGACCAGAGCACATCTCTGACTGAAACCACACTTTTAACATCGGGTGTTACTATAACCGATGTTTAAAGTGTACTTTTAACATCCGGTTTTTTATTAACCGAACATCAGTTTACAACCGATGTTAAAAGTCACAATTTTAACATCCCTTTAATTAACGTCGCCTCCTTAACCGATGTTAAAAGTATTTTTTAACCGATGTAAAAAGTGCTTTCTGTACTAGTGATTTTCAAGGATTTGGATCTCAAAATGGGTTTTCATGAAAATGGATTTTGATCATGAGATGGAGAGAGATTCAAGAAGCTAGGAGATCATAGAAGTGATCTTACCTAAGAATGGATGAAGATTGATCAAAGATTCAAGGTTTTTCTTCAAAGATTCAAGGATTTCTGAAGGTAATAATGGTGGTTTCTCTCAAAGGAAGAAGATGAAGTTCTTGGCTCTTCAAGGGGGGCTGGGCTGCGTGAATGAGGGCCGGAGAAGGCTGTCCAGCCTTCTTAACAATTCATTTAAGGGCAAAAAGGTCATTTGGTTCAAGGGTAAAATGATAAAAGGTGAAAAAGGTTAAGTTAGGGGTATTTTGGTAATTTTATGTCCATATTTTCCCAAACGTCGTGACGACTCTGACATGCTCTCCCAAGTGATATAACTTGATTTGGTATCAAGAATATCCGTTGTCGGGTCCCGATAAGTCCTTACGCGGCTCCGTTCGTCACTCGATTGAGGATTTTGCTCGAACGAAGGTCAGGAAGTGATTTTTTGAAATTTTTGTGAAATTTAACCAAAATGTAGAGAATTAAATTCTACGACTTACTGTCTCGTTCACGGGTCCATCTGAGGTCTCCTGAGCAGTAAAATCATACTAGCAGTGTAAAAACGTAGACCGGGCTCCGTTTGAGTTTTCGACTCAAAACTTAATCGTAGCTTCCTACGATGTCGTTGAGCATGACTATGGTCTCGGAATATTTTATATTCATTCTTAAGACCTTGAATAAAATATAAGTTCATAAATACTGTATAATTAGGAAAAGCTTGAAAATCGGGGTGTTACATTACTACCCATCTAAAAAAAATTTCATCCTCGAAATTACGTACCTTGAAAAAGATGGGGATACTGTAATCTCATCTTGTCCTCGAGCTCTCACGTTGCATCTCCAGTTGCTTCGTTCCAGACGACTTTGACTAAGGGAACTTGTTTTCCCTTGAGTTGCTGGATCCTCTTATCAACGATTCGCATAGGCGATGTCTCATAAGACAAGTTTTCTCGTAAGTGTAGTATATCAAGTTCGATTATATGGGACGAATCAGGAATATACTTTCGAAGTTGTGAGACATGGAAAACATTACGAATATTGGACAGAAAAGCAGGTAAGGCAATCTGGTAAGCTATTGGACCAATATGACGTAGAATCTGGTAAGGTCCAATGAATTTGGGAGTGAGTTTTCTAGACTTTATAGCTCTACCTACCCCAGTCGTAGGTGTGACTCTCAGGAACACGTGTTCACCTTCTTGAAACTCGAGGGGTCGTCTTCGTTTATCTGCCTCTGTACCGTTTTCATCTTTTCACGAATTTGCTTAATCTTTTCCGTTATTTGTTGCACAAGTTCAAGCCCTACAATCATATTCTCTCCATCCTGGTACCAACACAACGGTAGCTGGCACTTTCGTCCATACGAAGCTTCATAGGGTGCCGTCCCTATACTAGAATGATAGCTGTTGTTGTAGGTGAATTCGATAAGAGGCAACAGATCATCCCAACTTCCACCATGGTCTAGAACAGAAGCTCTCAGCAAATCTTCTAAAGATTGTATCGTTCTCTCTGTTTGTCCATCAGTCTGAGGGTGATAAGCTGAAGTCAGTCTCAGCCTTGTTCCTAAAGCTTAATGTAGACTTTGCCAAAAACGTGATGTAAACTTTGGGTCTCTATCAGAGACTATGCTTGACGGCACTCCATGTAGTCTGATTACTTCTCTGATATACAGCTCGATTAAATTTTATACTGAGTAGTTGATCTTAACAAGTAAGAAGTGTGCTGCCTTCGTTAACCTATCAACGATCACCAATATTGAATCAAAACTCTTAGAAGTTCTCGGTAGTCCTACCATAAAATCCATTGAAATGCTCTCCCATTTCCATTCGGGTACATCCAAGGATTGAAGCATTCCTCCAGGTCGTTGATGCTCTACCTTCACTTTCTGACAGGTCAAACATGATGCTACATACTCAGCCACTTGCTTCTTCATTCCTGGCCACCAAAACTTCTGTTTCAGATCTTGGTACATTTTGGTTGATCCAGGGTGAATACTCAGCTTGCTCTTATGCCTTTCTTCCAGAATCATCTTCCTCATTTCCGGGTTGCTTGGAACACAAACTCGTCCATTGCATCTCAAGATGCCATCAGTTCCTAAGCTGAACTCGGCAGCTCTCTCTTGTCCAAGTAACTCCTTTTTCTTTTGGAGGTACTCATCAGTTGCTTGCTGTTCGCGGATCATCTCCATCAGTCCACTAGATACCTTGATCATTCCTAAGCTAAACTTCTCGTGGTTCATTTCCTCAGCTAGGTTAAGATCACGAAATTGTTCTATCAATTCTAGTTCTTTAACCATCATTGCAGAGATGTGTAGAGTCTTCCGGCTCAGAGCGTCTGCAACGACATTTGCTTTCCCAGGGTGGTACATCAAAGTGAAGTCTTAGTCCTTAAGAAACTCCATCCAACGTCTCTGCCTCATGTTAAGTTCCTTCTGGTCGAACAGGTACTTCAAACTTTTATGGTCACTGAAGACATCAAACTTGGATCCATACAAGGAGTGTCTCCAGATCTTCAATGCAAAAACCACGGCAGCTAACTCTAGGTCGTGCGTCGGGTAATTCCTCTCATGAGTCTTCAACTAGCGCGAAGCATATGCTACAACCTTCCGATGCTGCATAAACACACATCCTAATCCTTGATGCGAAGCATCACAATACACTTCGTACAGTTCATCCGGTTTAGGTAATACTAACACTGGTGAGCTTGTCAAACGTTCCTTCATCGTCTGAAAACATTCCTCACATTTGTCAGTCCACGTAAACGGTTGGTCCTTCCCTGTCAGTTGAGTCAACGGCGCAACAATCTTCGAAAATCCTTCGATGAATTTTCTGTAGTAGCCAGCCAGTCCAACGAAACTGCGGATTTCTGTCACAGTCTTGGGTCTCTCACATAGAAGTACTGCTTCTACTTTTGTAGGATCGACGACAATCCCTTCCTTTGTAATCACGTGTCCCAAGAATTTGACTTCATCCAGCCAAAATTCACACTTGGGTAGCTTTGTGTACAACTTCTCCTTGTGAAGGATCTGTAAAACTTGTCGTAGATGTTCCTCATGCTCCTCGGGATTCTTCGAGTAGATAAAAATATCATCGATGAATACGACAACGAACCGATCTAGAAACGGACGGAAAATCCGGTTCATATAATCCATGAAGATAGCAGGTGCATTCGTCACTCCAAAAGGCATCATGAGGTATTCATAATGACCATAACGCATCCTAAATGCAGTCTTACGTACGTCCTCATTCTTTACTCTGATCTGGCGATAACCGGATCTCAGATCAATCTTTGATAAAACAGCGGCTCCCTGAAGTTGATCCATCAAGTCATCTATATGGGGTAGAGGATACTTGTTCTTGATCGTTATTTGTTTGAGTTGACGGTAATCCACGCAGAGTCTTGAACTCCCGTCCTTCCTTTTCACCAATAACACTGGCGCTCCCCACGGGGGCACACTTGGCCTCACAAACCGCTTGGACATCGATCCTCTAGTTGAGTCTTCAACTCGGCTAACACCATAGGTGACATCCTATAAGGAGCTATAGAGATCGGACCGGATCCTGGAACTAATTCGATCGCAAACTCGAGGTCTCTCACAGGTGGCAAACCTGGAACGTCCTCTGGAAAAACTTCCGGAAAATATTTCACAACCAGCACATCGCTCAAGACAACGTCCCTCTCGATTTTTAAACAGGATAGAAGCATGTATCCCTGAGCTCCTTCTTTCAAAGAAGCTCTTACTTGGTTGGCAGTTAAAAATCCAGAAATCTCAAGTTCAGGAAAAACTAAGGTTCTATGTGCATAGTCTAAAAGGATATGGTTGGAAGATAACCAATCCATGCCTAGGATCACATCCAATTGAGTCAAAGGCAAACATATTAAGTCAACAAGAAAGTTCCTATTATGAACAGTAATATGACAGTTCAAACATACTGTATTAACAGTAACAGGCTTAGCAGTTGGAGTTGTGACAATCAAATCAAAAGACAACGAAGAAACAGGAAAGTCTAATTATCTCACACAATTCAAAGAGATGAACGAATGTGTCGCACTCGAATCAAATAGTACAGTTAGGAGATTACCAGCTATGATGCAACTACCTTGTATGAGATCATCAGAGTTGGAAGCATCAACGCCACTCATAGTATAAACCCTTCCCCTCGCCGTTGGCCTAGGGGTTTGAACATTGTTGACAGTCAGCTCGGTTTTTGGTGTAGGGCACTCTCTCGTAAAATGTCCTATCTTCCCGCATTGGAAACATAGAACTCCCTTCAGATCGTAGTTGTCAGCTTGATGTCCGTGTTTTCCACAATTGAAACATCTTCGAATTTGGCCTTGATTCTGGTCGTTTCCACTTCCACCGCCATAAGCAGAAGCGACAGGACGATACGATTGTTGTTTCTGACTATTCCCTTGAGGACGGGAATACGGCTTCTTCTGGGACTACTTCCCTTTCTGATGTTGGTACTAGTTCGGGATTCTGAGCCTAAACGGTCCTCCGGCAGTACTCTTGTTCTCTCTTCCACTTCTCATCTTTTCTACTTTTCGGCACTTCTCCACCAAGGATGGGAAGGTACGGATCTCCAGTGGTAACACTGACTCCTTGATCGTGAAGCGCAGACCGCCTTCGAATCTCTCACACTTCCAGTCTTCATCAGGTTGGGCTTGGAAAAAGCGGAAATACTTGGCGAGTGATTCAAACTTCGCCGCATATTCCCCAACAGTCATATCCCTTTGCTTCAGCTTCAAAAATTCCTGCTCCTTCTCGGTCCTAGCACTTTGGGGAAAGTAATTGTCCAAAAACTTGGTGTGAAATACTCCCCAAGTGATCTCTTCGTTGTTGGCTTCCAGCAGTTGTCTGGTTCCTCCCCACTAATACTCTGCGTCACCCAAAAATAGGAATGTGGCATAGTCCACCTTCACTCCCTCGGGGCAGTGCAGCACAGCATAAATCTTCTCTATTTCTTCAACCATAGGTCAGCCTTTTTCGGGTCACAGTCCCCATGAAACTGCGGAGGATCATGACGCCGAAAATCGACTAACCCTCTAGCATCAGCAGCAAGATTAGCTCTTTGTTGGTTCTATTGATTCTGTTGAGTTCATCGTTGCTATTTGTTGAACAACAGCAACCGCCATATCAGCCATGGCCTGGATAGCTCGATTGATGTTGTTGTCATCAGCATTGTTGTCAGCAGTGTCGCGACCTCCACCACGTCCACCTCGAAGATTCATGTTTCCCTACAAGGCAAACCAATCATACCTTACTAAGGAAACATAAACAACCAAGGAAAAAGGGAAACAAATTACTCACCAGCCGAACCCATGCTCGCCACGCGAGCCAGAAGCTCCGTCTGATTAGCAAAGTACAGCCTCTCAGCCTCGCGACGCGAAACCCAGTCTCGCCTCGCAATCCAGAAGGCCAGCTTGAGCAGCAAAGAATAGCCTCTCGGCCTCGCAACATGAAACCAAAGCTCGCCCCGCGAAAAACAGAGATCACACAACATAAACACAATAGACTCACTTCCCAAGGATTCTCGAAAGACTCAACCAGCTCTGATACCACTAATGTAACACCCTCCTTGGGTGCTACGTACTCGAACTCAAAATGCAAAAATATCAAGAAAATAAAACGCTGGTTGCTTTCATAAAATAACATAATTATTTAGCTACGTTCGAAAATGCGGTTTCTAAAAATTTTCTACATGCACAGGCAATACAACTCAAGGTAAAGAAATAAACCTCAAGACGCACATCAGTATACACTGTTCATAAAACATAATCATAACATAAATCCAGGGCTACTATGTAACATATTACAGACTTAGGAACATAAGTTCAAGTGTGTGCAGTAACATATGTAAAACTGCTTCAAAAAAGGACTCCTAAGATGGTCGGTTAAAAGTAGCCATTGGGATACAACCCAAAGTTGGCTCCTTCAAAAGTTCCCGTCGTCCGAGTCCTCACATGTCCGCGGGGACCTACGATCAACATCTGTACATGTGTTCCAAAAACACAACAGGGTGTCCAACATGTATAGGCAAAGGTGAGATACTCATATAATAAGTTTATCATGATAGCCACACAGGCGACAAACAGTATAAACATCCACAGATAAATACAGTTATAAGAACAGTTATCTATATAACACAATACGATATCTCAAATACCATCATGAGTATAATAATGCATGAGACTTCAATATCATCTTTCTAGTTCATGTACTCCGGAGATTCTAACTTCCCAACATTGAGCGATAAGTCGTAGTAACACCCGTAACATACTTGTCCTCATGAGTCGGCCTCTCTATTTAGGTTCGAACTCCAATTATTCTAAGGTACCACATCTCACCATATCATGAATAGTCCAGTCCCTGATCGAGTTCATTCGTGCTGGGTAGCCGACTTACCACGGCACGGGGTCGCGAGGCCACTGACCACTTGTGGAGTCTCGACATACAGAATGCCCCTATAGACCTAGTGGTCTTAACCAGTTCCATTCTCAACTACGAAAGTTGTAGCTCGGTTTCAAATGGCACGTCTACCGGTTCATGCATGTACACAGAGAGTTTTCTGTTTTTTTTTTCGTTCATTCTTTCAATTGTCGAGACATAAAGTCCACGACTCGTTTCAAAAGGCATTAAGCCCATTGAAATCAAAAACACAGGACACGAAGTCCGAGTGCTCAATCCACAAAACACTGGCCCGATGTCTCGGTCACTAGGTTTGGGTTCGTCTCAAAGGTTCATCATTTTTCCTTTTCGGTCAAACTTTCTCAAAATAACCTTGGAAAACAAAACTCAATTTCGTTTTCTTGATCAAGGAGAACATTTTTCTGGGAAAACACTTTCTTGAAAACAAAACATTTTTTCTAAGGTTTCACGCTTTTTTAAAACGTTTTTCGGAAACAAAACTAGTTTTGCACGACTTTCCACAAAACCACTTTTTCTTTTGAAAAGGACATCACTTTTTCAAAAAAGAAGATAACTTTTCTTGAAAAGGCAACACGTTTTCCGAAAATCACTTTTTGATTTCAAAACGTGTTTTTCAAAACTTTGATTTCGGATTTCGAGTCTTTTAATAATTATCGAGACATAGCTAGTCCTATGCTCATCCAATATTCCATAATCACAATAATATTCATCAAAGGCATCAATGCCACAATTCTAAATCAAATACTCAAGTACATAAGTCAATCATTCACAACTACCAATCATCAATTAACAACACTACATCTCATATAACAAGTCATATACCATGCAGCTATCAAACTCAATTGACTACCTCCCTTTACCTCACAAGGTGGTCAGACCAAACTCGAACGATTCTCGGCTCCGGCTCCGGTTTCATCCGCGTCGCCTAAGACAATCAAACACAATTCAATTCAAACAACCAATCAACATCAATATACAACATCAATACATAAATTTTATTCCCCTAAAAGTTCTAAGGTTCGGCCATGAAGGGATAAAAAGTCTAGGGATCTCATTTGATTCTAAACTTTTGGATGGTTGGTTCATGAACTTAGTTAACACTATTATAAGTCTTAACATTCAAAAATGTGAAACAAAACTCAAGGTTTTATCACATGAAGGTTTCGGCCATTTAGGGCAAAAGAGGTTAGAAATTGAATTGGTTTTCCATCACTTGGATTCAAGGACAATAGGAAAGCTAAGGATGGAATCAAGAGTTAGAAATAAAAAATATGATCAAAAACACTATTCACTCATGAGCATAAGGTTCGGCCATATTGGGGGTTATGAGCTAGGATGAGAATTGAATCATGAGCTCTTGGGTTTAGGTAGAGAATGATGAAGTGAGTTCAAAGAAATTGGTTTCCCATTAAAAGGATTTTTCTACAATTTCCTATGGATTTTCGAAGATTTGGATCTCAAAATGGGTTTTCATGAAAATGGATTTTGATCATGAGATGGAGAGAGATTCAAGAAGCTAGGAGATCATAGAAGTGATCTTACCTAAGAATGGATGAAGATTGATCAAAGATTCAAGGTTTTTCTTCAAAGATTCAAGGATTTCTGAAGGTAATAATGGTGGTTTCTCTCAAAGGAAGAAGATGAAGTTCTTGGCTCTTCAAGGGGGGCTGGGCTGCGTGAATGAGGGCCGGAGAAGGCTGTCCAGCCTTCTTAACAATTCATTTAAGGGCAAAAAGGTCATTTGGTTCAAGGGTAAAATGATAAAAGGTGAAAAAGGTTAAGTTAGGGGTATTTTGGTAATTTTATGTCCATATTTTCCCAAACGTCGTGACGACTCTGACATGCTCTCCCAAGTGATATAACTTGATTTGGTATCAAGAATATCCGTTGTCGGGTCCCGATAAGTCCTTACGCGGCTCCGTTCGTCACTCGATTGAGGATTTTGCTCGAACGAAGGTCAGGAAGTGATTTTTTGAAATTTTTGTGAAATTTAACCAAAATGTAGAGAATTAAATTCTACGACTTACTGTCTCGTTCATGGATCCATCTGAGGTCTCCTGAGCAGTAAAATCATACTGTCAGTGTAAAAACGCAGACCGGGTTCCGTTTGAGTTTTCAACTCAAAACTTAATCGTAGCTTCCTACGATGTCGTTGAGCATGACTATGGTCTCAGAATATTTTATATTCATTCTTAAGACCTCGAATAAAATATAAGTTCATAAGTACTATATATTTATGAAAAGCTTGAAAATCGGGGTGTTACAACCAGCTATAGGATAAGTCCGGTTATTTTGAACAACAACTTCGTTAGTTGCTCTGGCTACTGAAAGCCATGACTTGTGGTGTATGGCCATCTGTATAAAGGCCTTATGTATGAATTTATGATTCCCTAATATGCATGCACTGTTTGATGTTTATATAAAGGGGTGTTTAAGTTACGTTGAATGTATGACAAGTTAAGAAAAAAATTAACCACCGATTTTCGAAATAAGTTTAAATACTTAGAAAATCTTGTTCTCCAAAAGTAACCAGCAAGGTTTAATGAAGTTTTAATTTCCGCAACGGGATACCATGTGATGACCCAAAAAGGGGTGTCACAGACGTAAGAGAGGATTTGGGGTGGTTTCTGAGCATTGTAAACAGGGAAGAGAGAGTTAGTGATTTAGCAAACAATTTGGGGATTTAGCAAATAAAAACAGGGAAGAGAGAGTTACCTCATCGCTGGTGGTGGTGGTGGTTCTACGGTAGCTCACGAACGGAGGAGAAGGAGGTGGTGGTGTGGTGGTGGTGGTGGTTCTAACGTCAGTGAAGAGAAGAAGCTAGGTCGCGAGACTGAGAAATGTTAACCTTGAAATATTAGGGCGCGGGACTGAGAATGACAACAACAGCTGACAACAATTATAGAGAAATTTAAGAAAAATACTACAATTATAGGTTCAGGATTCAATTGAGGGTCTCAGACGACACTGCAACAAGAACTTTAAGTTTGATCGTGATGCACAACAACTACTTAACACAACAACAGCTGACCTACTTACCGTACAACATGAGAATAATGGAAAGACACCGAAGCAATTACAAAATCTTTTCAATCGCACACTTATATTCTGGATAAAGCTGACAGATCATAACTTGAAAGAAGGATCTCAGAACTATACAGTTACAAGAACTTTCATCCCAAACAACAACCTTCATGATCAAGCTCTCCTTAAAGAAATAAAAAAAGGTAGTCAAAATCAATATTTAAAACAACTCATCATTGTTTATATTAACTGCAATACTAACAATAATGCTTTTTTTATAATAAGGAACCAATTTCACCACAACACATATCATTTGATGAAGAAACAACATTGTCAGTCAAAAAGGTATCAAGCTTCAATAAAAAAATGGAATAAAAAGACATCCAAGCAGGTAGTGGAAACATCATCAGATGAAGCACCAAACCTTAAGCGCAAGTTAAGGAAAAAGACACTCAAAGAGACAGAAGACAACATATCCTTGGGTGAAGAACCAATATTCATACAATGCTTAAGGAGAAACGCTTCAAAGAGAACAAAAGTCAAGGGACAAGTTCAAAACAAAGCCTTATGAAGTGCTTAATTAACAGACACCATGGGATACTTGATGGAATGTTAAGGGTTAGAAGTTAAAAATAAATATCACAAGGGACAATTGTATGCCACATTTGAGTCAAAAGTTGATTCTCAATTTAATAAATATGGATTATTGCCATCAGTGATTTTTTCAACATTTGCAATTTTACTCACCAATACAAAAATATTATTACAAATTAAAATATACTTACTTTTATGTCATATGTTTAAATAACATAGTACATGTTAGAGAAAAAATAATATATTTTCATTTTAACAAATTTACAATCATATATCATATCATAATTAAAAATAAATCTAAAATAAGTTCACACCGCGCAACACGCGGGGTAAAAATTTAGTTTATACGTACTAGTTTGTGTACGGATGAAAATCTTCTGTCCCATTTTCCTGTCACATTCTCTGTCCCCCACCAATGACAATTTGCCACTTAATAAAATAAAATCATAATTCATTAACATTTATGCACATTCTCAGCCTTTGATTGGTGGAGGACACCGAGACACCATTTTTTGGGACAACAGAGTTTTGTTCTTTGTGTACATGCTTCTTCCCCTTTCTGAACTCAAATATTAACTACCATTAATTACAATTTAAAATATCTAAAATATATCTTCTCTTTTTTTTGTTGAACAATAATGACCACAGTTTCCAAGCATTGGAAAAAGTCTTAGGTGTAACACCCCACTTTAGGGGTCACATTTATTTAACGCAAGACAAAGTAAACGCGGAAAATATAAAGAGCATACCGAAAATATGGATTTTTCATTCAAGGTCTGGAAATATTTACACACACACACACACACACACACACACACACACACATATATATATATATATATATATATATATATATATATATCCACATGCAGTGACAGAGTAAACAAAATTTTTTCATTATATAAACATAATTTTTTTCCAATCCAACCAACTACAACTAAAAGGTAATACAACAGCCTGATAAACGAACCAATCCTAACTGCAAGAGACGCAGCTCCACAAAAGAAAAGGGGAAAGGGGTATAAACACACACACACACACACACA
Organism: Ammopiptanthus mongolicus; assembly: GCA_039655645.1. Lineage (NCBI taxonomy): Eukaryota > Viridiplantae > Streptophyta > Magnoliopsida > Fabales > Fabaceae > Ammopiptanthus > Ammopiptanthus mongolicus. Next base: position 55,316,300 of record CM077346.1, on the reverse strand, counting down.
CACACACACACACACATATATATATACAAACACTGGGAGACACAAAAGACTGGCCATAGCAAAACACTGCACTACTCGTCGGAGTAGTACTCCTCCCGGTCCTCTTCCATAGCCCCCTCCTCAAACTCTTCAGCAAACTCCGAAGACTGCATGTTGTGCACTCATGATCTTCTTTGCATACTCCTCATCGGTCCTCAACCACCACGCATCTTGACACGTACCAGTGGGAGCTGCCTCGGGTGCAACCTCTGGCATATACTCAAGGACCTTCTCCTACTCCTACTCCTCCTCATTCATCTCATCATCATCCGATGAGAGGCAGACAAGTGAAGTAGGAAAAAACACCCTAGCATAGGCTGGTGTGCTCTTACGAGCAGTCACTAGCATGTTTTCCTGTCGGCGGGGAACATGGGGGTGTAACTTGGAAGGCATAGAGGTAGGTCCCGGGAGTGGGACCGCGGGAACTGGTGGTCAGGCAGAAGATGGTGGTAAAGCAGAAGTAGATAATGCTTTAGATGTTGGTGACAGAGAGGTACGATCCACGTAAACATCTCTAGGCTCCTCTGGCTGCGATGAAGGCCGGAATCCCATCACACGGGGCTGGTCAGTAGGGGGTGGTGGTGGCTGCGTCACTCCTGAGCTGCCCCCTCCACTGATGCGTATCGTACAATCTGTCTCCATCAGGGACATCACTGAGTAGGGTGACTCCCTCTGACTAGTGAAACTCACAGCTCCAGTATACGTGTGACACCCGTCCGAGTGAATCATCCACGTGTCATCCCCGTCGTATAGCACAAGATCCATGATCAGAGGGGAGGATGGGTCGCTCGCCATGACTACTTGCATGAACAAGGCAGAACACGCAAGCAGCGTAACAACAAGATAATGAGGTGAGATCTCGCACATCATAAAACCAGAATAGCAATGATAAAAGGCACACACACAACTTGACAACATGTACTAAATAGTCATCCACCGTATAAAAATTTATATTATTTCATCACATTTAATACAAAATTAACAACAATACGAGTCATTTATCATCTCAAGTATGCAGTGACATAATATGCAATATGACTCAGACCCCTACTCCATAGAGCTAAACATAACTGGAGTGAGTGATAAGGAGAACATTGTTTGTGTTATCTCAGCCCAACAAGTGCTTTCTCAACAAGATCACGAATTCGATTTTACGACTCACGCCAGACATTCTTTATCCAAATCATGATTTGTCAGGTGTCCAATCAGGACGTCGGTGATTTTCGACAGGTAACCACGACACAGAGGAGCTACTCTCTAGCCACATGTGGTCATCCCAACCCCAACATCCTCAAGATCTCCAAGATCGTCACCTCCAACAATCGCATCAGCACAAGGTATAAGCTCAACTCCTTGGTACAACACTCGACTCATGCCTAGATGCGTATGAATGTCAAAGTAATTAACAACAATAATAATAAGATCATTACTATATCACAACGTTTATCCTTTTGATAAACCACAGGGTTCCCCCAAGGGACTCATTTTCATACGACTTGCCATCAGTCGCCCATCATTGGTTCCTTCCTAGCATCATTGCACCACTTCGTGGTTTGGAAGCGATATTCAAGTTTTATGGTATATTATTCCATGTCCTAAGTGTATTATGGAATTTCAGAATCTACAAGGATTCCTTCATCATTTCTTCTCACTTATCTATCAAGGAGTTATTACTTATTTTGTATAAGTAATTCTTTGTAATGAAGCATTATGGATCCTTTGATGACCTAGATCATCAAGGGTGTGAGACATGATTTCTCAAGACCACAAATTATAGGTACATATCTTTTCATTTACTTTACATGAGTCCATTATAGAATTCATTTGGTTTTCTTAGAAGATACATGTGTTTACGCTACTATAGTAAAATCCTTAAAATCCTTCCCTTGGAGGTAAGGTAGTTCATGCGGTCCTTTTTATCGAAGATAGTTTGGAAACTATATACATACGTACATAGGGTATCTAAAACCCCAAGATACATAGTATCTTGACTTTTTATTGATTTAGCGTAAAACTTATTTTAAAATAATTTCTATTTCTTTTACTTAGCATCAAAGGAAAATGTATCTTACTTTAAGTCCCCTTTTATTAGTTCAAATGAAACTATATCTCATTTATTTTATAAGATTCCATATTGGTAAGAGTAGTGTAAGAAGCCTCATTATCTAAAAGAATACTTACATAATTTCTCATTTTCTTTTAAAATATGTTTACTAACCATAATCTTTGTAAAATAATATGAACTATCTAGAAAACTCTTTGCTCTTGAAAAATATTTTTATTAAAAAAAACATGTTAGAATAGGTGAATGGTCACCATTAAGTTTTCTACACTTGGTCGCTCCGGAACGTCCACCTCAATCTCGTGTGACAATTGCTCAAACTGCTATTGAAACTGTACACACGGCTCCCTGTACACAACCACTCAAACAGCTGTTGCAGCTATATACAGGTATCAACTTATATGATAACCACTCAAACTGTTGTTGCAACTATTCATACAATCCCATGTGACAACCACTCAAACAGCTGTTACAGTTGTGCACAAGTCCCGACCTCGCGTGATAACTTCTCAAACGGCTATTGTAGCTACCCACATGGATTTTCACCACAACAATGCCAATGCTATGATTATGCATCCATCACTTGAACAACATTCTAAGAACAACTTAAACAACGTTCTTAAAGGTCAACATCCTCCAACTACGAGAATGCCACTCTCCAACTATGAGAACCACCTTCAACTTAAATTAACTTACTTATTCTATCGGTCGGATATCAGCAATAATTATTCTATCATCCTAATAGCATACCGATCATCGCCAAAGTCTACCAAGATAATGGCAATCATAATCATGTCAACAGATCATAGTGTAACACCCCATTTTTTTTATTAGTGTGTGGGTCATAAGTTAAGCATATTTAAGGACTTAATTATGTTCCTTTTGTGTTGAGGAAGTCATGGTCCAAATTTGAGACAATTTGGCCTTGGAATGAGCTTAGAAAGTGCAAAAACGTGGTAGAATGGGTCCTGAACGCGATGAAACGCTAACCGAGCGATTAATTGATTAATTAATTAATGGAGGGTTAGAATATTAAAAATTAGATGGGGACATGAGTACAATAGGATTTTAGGGATAGCCTAAAAATAATACAGAAAATATTCCAGCAGTGGATTACGCGGGAAAATGCAAAAGAAAACAGCCGGGCGTGACAATGGGACAACACGCGGCAACACACGGGGTTGAAACGTGCCACTTTTGGACATGTGTCAACACATGGTAGGAGGGGGCCATGGTGGTGACACCTAAGTCACCTAACCATTTGACACCTAAATTTCCACTAGACTACCTAAATTAAATAATCCTAATCTAATAAAGAAAAAAATTACCAAAGAAAAGAAAGCCTCCATCTTCTCATATTCACGAATAGAGACGATAAAATTGGAGGTGAAGTTATAAAAGCCTAGGTAGCCATTGTTGGAGACTTTGGGAGCTCGGGTCGAGTGATTCGGTCATCGGAATTTTAAACCGATCGTGTATTCGGGTTCGTGGCTTTGACACCTTCGCACTGCTACCTTTGCATTTGAGTATCATCAAGGTAAGTCGGTGTCGACATTGTCTAAATTTATCTTCTTTTAGTCATTCAATTCCATTTCTTTCTCATTCTTAATCCCGACATCATTTCAGTGCGTTTTAGGCTTTTACAGGTCTTTTTGCTTGCTTGATTGTTCGGGGAATCACACGAAGGGATCATCATGGTTCTTCCCTTGAGGGGTACAACATATGTATTGGTGAGTTATTCGTCCTAATTTTTGTGGCTCATTCCTTTTGATTAACTGATTTGAGCTCTAGGTGCGTTTGTTGTTGAATCTGTCGTTGTTTATGAGTTTTTCCCTGTTTTTGGACCCCGTGCGTGTACTTGGGGTGATTGTTTGCCCAACATGCATGCCAGGGGTATCTTTGTCAATGTGATGAGCCGTGTGGTGTGTTCATTGAAATGCGTGCTAAAGTGCCGGTTGAGGAGCTATGTTCGGAAGCTTGTATGGGAAAGCGTGCGTGTAGCAGTTCGTAGCAGTTTCAGGTGGGGGGAAAGAATCACAATCGTCGGGGAGGCAAGAGTAAATTAGAATACATTGATATGCGTAGGGGATCCTAAACCCTACTAGTGGTCGAGTAACCGACAACACCAAAGTCCACAGTGGCAATTACTATAAAAGTGATACCAATGTACGGTTAGGCATTGCAGGTTTATCACCATAGGTTGATACAATGTTGATTGAGGTTGTATGTTTAACATGCTAATATTTCTTGCTATAATGTGATTGTGGATAAGTGTTTTATCATGATTATGATAAGGTGCTTTATTATCTTAATTGGTGATATTGTGATAATAAGCTTCTTTGCCTCATCCAATGATATGATTATAACATGCGATGTGATTATATGACAATGCATATGTGATTGTTTGTATGCTTAGAGCTAAGTGATGATCATTGTGAATTGGTTGATGCGTGAGATAAGATCATTTGGTGGAAATACGCTACTGTACTCAACCTGATGGAATGTTTTGAGGACCATGGATAGTCGTGAACACTTTGCTTGGTAGGGAGTGTTAGTGTTCAACGTGTCACGTGATGAGGTTGAGTTACTAAGCTGTTGATCGGAATGAGTCATGAGGATTCATGCTAGATTGCATTGTGTGGTGATGTCACAGCCACGTAGATCTGGGATTACTCGAGGTCAAACCAGAACTACAGATAGATGTTTGGTAGGTCTACTGTGAGCTTCTGAGATCTCCGATGCGCATTACGACACTCGGGAAACTATTCCTATCGGGAATGGGGAATAGTATCACCTTGCTTGGTAAGGGGTGAGTATCCTACTTGGTAGGGGATGTAATGTACTCGTGAGTGTAGCGGATTCTGCTGCTCGGATGACATTTGACTTTCATCCTGCTGCTCGGATGACGTTTGACTTTCATCCTCCTTGTTAAGGGATACGCTGTGACGTAGGAATGTGGCCCCGTCTTCATGTAAGGTCTAGGTGCATGCGAGTGTGAGACCGGTAATTAAGTTCAATAAACCTCGAGGATGGTTGTTGGTGAGGATTGTGTGCGGTTGTGCTATCAATGTGTCTGCTTTACCTTTATCCCTATTTGTGATGAGATGTAATTCTTATCCCCTGTTATTCCCATATTGTATGTTCTCTGATGTTGTGAGAAGACCCAGTGGAGGAGCCAACTGACGAAGAGATGGACGGCACCTCGTACGAGCCCGATGCTGGTGGAAGAGCCACAAACCCCAATCTCGAGTGGTTCTGAGTGGCTATTCAACTGGTACGAGCGGAGAGTATCTGTCATCCAGGCTGAAGCAGACTGTGTCGGCGTACTGAGTATGTATGGCCAGTGAGTCTGTCTTTTGATGTATTTTAGGTGAGGAGAGGAAATCGTCTGCATATCTTTATACCATGCTTTCCTGTTTATGGTTTGTGTACTCTGACAAATTGTGTTATATATATATATATATATATATGTATGTATGTATGTTTAAAGTTTTAAATACCTCTTATGTGTAATAAGCACGCTAACGGTTATAACGTAATTAGGATTTGTTAACCAGGTTCTTTAATGAGGAAATGGGATGTCTCATTTTGTTGGTATCAGAGCAGTTCGGTTTTAGAACGGACTGTGGGGTTGTTGATACAGCTTAGTTCGGTTAGAACCGCAAACTATGAGGTTTAGGATGTTGTTACTTGCCATGTCTAGTTGGACCCACAGCGGGTGCCGACTATGTTTAGAAGTTGGGTTGAGCGTCCAATACGCGAGTTATCTTAAGGGATAACTGTTTCGTTCATTCTTAAGACATACTGTATATATATGTGATTTATATAATATTGTATGTCTTATGAGTGTGAGCTAATGATTTCTTTTAGAAGAATTCATGGCTCGTGGACAAGGTAGAGGAAGGGAATGAGCAAGAGAGTATAATCATAATGGAGAAAACTCGAGGATCAGAGGTAGTGAAGAAACTATGGAAGCTATGAGGGTAATGAGGGAATTGGCGATCGCAATGCTACAACAGACTCAACAGAATGCACATTTATGCAACGACAACAACAAGTGCATCCAGTCAGAGAAGATGAGGTGGTGGTCGTTGACCTAAGCACCTTTATGAAAGGAAATCCCCACAGTTTCCTGGGGAATATAACCCAAAGGCGGCTGAGTTATGGTTACAAAAGATTAAGAAGGTGTTTGTTGCAATTCGCTATCGAGAAGATAGGAAGGGTACCCATGCTTCTTTCATGTTGGTGGGCACGGCAGAAGCATGATGGAGGAACAAGTCAAGACTACCAGAAATGGAAAGAAGAGCTATCACGTGGGAGCTATTCAGGGAAAGCTTTCTAGAGAAGTATTTCCCAAGAAGCGGCCGGTAAGAGAGAGAAAAAGATTTTTTAAATCTAAGACAAGGAGGTATGTCCATCGGAGAATATGCTATGAGGTTTGAAGCGTTACTCAAATTCCTACAATTTTACCAGGTCCAACCAGATGAAGATTGGATCTTTAGAAGGTTTGAGGACGGGCTGAGGCCCGAGTTGAAAAGGGCGATGTTGCCTTTGAATGTCAGAGTTGGTGGAGAAATACACTATGTTAGAAGGCCATGATCGCGGTGGAGTGGCTCAATCACAACCAAGCAGCGAAGGGCCAATTCACAACAATATCCAGAGAGGAAGAGCAGGGAGATTTTATCAAGGACAGAGACCCTATAATAGACCAGTGCAACAAGTAGTGAATGTCGGAGGAGGCAGTTCAAGCCAAGGGCAGGAGGGATTGATGAGATGTTTTCAGTGCGAAGGATGAAATTTCGAGGCAATGTGTGGGTTATTGTCAACTGAATAAAGTGATGATAAAGAACAAGTATCCTTTACCAAGGATAGACGACCTAATGGATCAATTAAAGGGAGCGGCCATATTCTCCAAGATTGACTTGAGATCTGGCTATCATCAGATTCGAGTTAAGAAGGAGGATATACCAAAGATAGCGTTCAGGACTCGGTATGGAAATTATGAGTACCTAGTTATGCCCTTCGACGTAACGAATGCTCCAACACTGTTTATAGACTACATGAACAGGATTTTCCGACCATTTCAGGATAAGTTGTTGTTGTATTCATCGACAACATCCTTATCTACTCAACAACTCGAGAGGAACATGAGGAACATATTCGGATTGTGCTTCAAGTGCTAAAGGATAGACAGTTGTATGTGAAATTGTCCAAGTGTGAATTCTGGCTTGAGGAAGTACAGTTTCTAGGACATGTGATCAACAGAGATAGTATATCAGTGGATCCAACGAAGGTAGAAGCGTTGGTACAATGGGAGTGTCTGAAGACGGTAAGTGAAGTAAGAAGTTTCCTTGGACTGACAGGGTACTATAGAAGGTTTCTCGAAGATTGCACTACCCATGACACAATTGACATGGAAAGGAAAGACATTCGAGTGAACCACGAAATGTGAAGCCATTTTTTTAGGAGTTGAAGAAGAGGTTAACTACATCACCAATGTTGGTGTTACCAGACCCTCGGGGGCAGTTCGAGGTGTACTGTGACGCATCATATCAAGGTTTGGGATGTGTGCTCATGCAAGAGGGAAGAATTGTAGCTTAGGCTTCAAGGCAGTTAAGAATTCATGAAAGGAACTATCCGACTCATGACTTTGAGTTAGCAACTATAGTATTCGCTTTGAAGATCTGGAGACACTATCTCTACGGGGCCAAGTTTAGTGTCTATAGTGACCATAAAAGCCTAAGATATGTGTTTGACTAGAAAAAGTTGAGCGTGAGACAAAGGAGATGGATGTAATTCATTAAGGACTACGAGTTCGAGCTACATTACCACCTAGGAAAGGCTAATGTGGTAGCAGAGGCTCTGACTAGGAAATCGCTGCATGTATTTGCCATGATGGTCAAAGAGCTAAAGTTGGTGGAGCAATTCCGAGATTTGAATCTGGGGGGTGAATGGTTCGAAGATAAGATGTGCCTGAGAAGACTCGCTATCTCTAGTGATTTGCTCAAGACAGTTAAGGAGAAACCGGGAACGGACCAATATCTTCAGGAGATGAAAGGCTTAATTCTCAATCAACAGACTTCGCAGTTTAAGGTGGATACAGATGGAATCATCAGGTTCAAAGATAAAATCTGTATACCGAACGATAAGGAAATCCGACGGATGATCTTGGAGGAAGCACATAAGAGTAAGTTAAGTTTTCATCCGGGAGCGACCAAGATGTACCAAGATCTGAAGAAGATGTTTTGGTGGCCTGGAATGAAGAAAGAAGTTGCAAAATATGTGTTGTCATGTTTGACATGTCAGAAGGCGAATATTGAACATCAGAAGCCTAGAGGATTACTACAATCACTGGATATCCCTGAGTGGAAGTGGGATGGGATTGCAATGGATTTTGTGACAGGGTTACCAAGGACCCAGAAGAGGCATGACGCAATATGGGTAATCATTGATAGGCTGGCGAAATGTGTCCATTTCTTGCCTATTGGTGAAAGATACACATTGGAGAAGTTGACACACATCGACATCAGAGAAATAGTGAAGTTGCATGGAGTACCTACAAGCATCATGTCAGAAAGAGACTCGAGGTTCACATCAAGATTCTGGAAGCAATTGCACAGTGCATTGGGAACCAAACTGAGGTTGAGTTCAGCCTACCATCCCCAGACATATGGTCAATATGAACCAACGATCTAATCATTGGAGGATTTGTTAAGAGCCTGTGTACTCGAGCATACAGGGAGTTGGGATGAGTTCTTACCTCTGATCGAGTTCACATACAACAACAGTTTCCACACGAGTATCGGTATGGCACCATTTGAAGCCCTGTATGGAAGGAAGTGTCGAACACCGTTATGCTGGTATGAAACGAGAGAATGTCAAATACTAGGGCCAGACATGATTCAACAGACAGCGCAACAAGTGAAGATGATCCGGAAAAAGATGAAGGAAGCTCAGGATAGGCAAAATAATTACAGAAACAAAAGAAGGAGACCTCTAAAATTCGAAGAGGGAGACCACGTCTTTCTGAGAGTTACACCTAGAACAGGTATTGGCAAAGCTATCAAGTCTAGGAAGCTTACTCAAAGGTTTATTAGGCCATTTCAAATTCTTCGTCGAATTGGTTTAGTAGCCTATCATGTTGCCTTACCTCCAAATCTTTCCAACCTTCACGATGTCTTCCATGTGTCACAACTCTGAAAGTACTATCCCGATCCTTCTCATGTCATAGAACCAGAGTTTATACAGTTAAGAGAAAATCTAGAGTATGAAGCCTTACCAGTGAGGATAGCGATTCGAAGAGTTAAGGAACTCCGTGGTAAACACATTCCCTTAGTGAAGGTGGTTTGGGATGAAGTTACAGGCGATGCAACTTGGGAAAGAGAAGCTGATATGTAGGAACAATACCTTCATCTGTTCTAAGGTATGCTAAATTTCGAAGACAAAATTTCTTTTAAGGGGGTAGTTATGTAACACCCCATTTTCTTGATTAGTGTGTGGGGCATAAGTTAAGCATATTTAAGGGCTTAATTATGTTTCTTATGTGTTGAGGAAGCCATAGTCCAACTTTGAGCAATTTGGCCTTGGAACAAGCTCAGAAAGTGCAAAAATATGGAAGAACAGGTCCCAAACATGATGAAACACTAACCGAGCGATTAATTGATTAATTAATTGAGGTTAAGCATATTAAAAATTAGACGGGGACATGAGTACAATATGCTTTTAGGGATAGCCTAAAAATAATACAGAAAATATTCCAGCAGTGAATTACGCGGGAAAATGTGAAAGAAAACACCCGTGCGTGACAACGAGAACACACGTGGCAACACACGGGGATGACACGTGCCACTTTTGGACACATTTCAAAACATGGAAGGAGGTGGCCATGGTGGTGACACCTAATCACCTAAGTCACCTAACCATTTGACACCTAAATTTCCACTAAACTACCTAAATTAAATAATCCTAATCTAATAAAGAAAAAAATGACAAAAGAAAAGAAAGCCTCCATCTTCTCATATTCACGTACAGAGAAGATAAAATTGGAGGAGAAGTTCTAAAAGCCTAGGTAGCCATTGTTGGAGACTTTGGGAGCTCGGGTCGAGTGATTCGATCATCGGAATTTTAAACCGATCGCATATTCGGGTTCGTGGCTTTGACACCTTCGCACTGCTACCTTTTCATGTGAGTATCATCAAGGTAAGTCGATGTCAACATTGTCAACATTTACCTTCTTTTAGTCATTCAATTCCATTTCTTTCTCATTCCTAATCCCGACATCGTTTCAGTGCGTTTTAGGCTTTTACCGGTCTTTTTGCTTGATTGATTGTTCAAGAATCGCACGAAGGGATCATCACAGTTCTGCCCTTGAGGGGTACAACAGCTGTTACCATCATTATCCCTTGTTACCCCCTTTGAGCTTGAAAATTCTCTTCAACGAACTGTGGACAAGGATCAACCCCTAAATAAAGGGGCAAGTATGAAAGAAATGATAAAGTAACAAAAAAAAAAAAGAAAGAATAAAAATAAAGAATGAGGACGAAGGAATTCATGACAAAAGCAAATTGGAAAGGGAAGAAAACGAAGAAAAATGTGAGCAAAAAGCAAATGTTCTTCAAATACAAAGGAAATTTGGATCAAGTCTGTTTTCACGCGAAAAGGGCATGGATCCTTGTCCCATTCAACTTTAAAACACTTGTTTGAGCCTTATATCATTTCCTTTCATGACCCTCAACCTTGGCCACGTTATAAGTTCAAAAAGTCCATTCTGATTAATGAATGATTGCTGCTTTATATCAATCTTAATTTTAAGACAAAATGTTTGAGTTCTTCTGAGTTCTTAATTAATTGCCCCTAAAAAAGAAAAATGGAAAAAGGAAAAAGGAAAAAGAAGAAGCCCGTTAGGCTGAAAACCCGCAAGGGCGGTTTAGGGCAAGATCGATATGGCATAAACTGGGGCAAAACTTTGTTTTCAAAGGCCCTGTACTTGGACATCTCCATTCTCAAGACACCCTGTACTGGGGTACCTTTTCATTCTCAGATGCCCAACACTAGGGCAGTTCCATTCTTAAATATCATTTGCCCTACGCTGGGGCAACTCCATTCACAAGGGGCCTATTTTGGGGCAATTTGGTTTTCAAGCCACATATATGAGGCTAATCTCATTTCCAAATTTTTGGTGAACAAGTGCCATGATATTGAAGATCAAATCAATCCAAATTGGGGCAACATCCCCTTGATCCTTATGTCACTTCTTGTGAGTCTTACCTTGTTTCTATGCTCTGTAATGTCATTTGAGTCGTCAAACTTCCATTTTCTCTCATACTTTTGAATTCATGCATATTCATTATGTGATGCTTTAAGTGAGGTAAACATGAGTTCAATAGTATAATTTAACCGTATGATGATAATTCCTTGATGAACAACTCTGGTCAAAAGAATTCTGAATTCTAAATACAAGGAAAAAATGGCTTCCTCGATTGGCAATTCAAGCAAGAATATAAATAAAAGACAAGGAAGTCTCCTCAAGCTGACAAACCGGGGCAGTTTATGAGGGCAGGTTATGAAATGCTTCTATATACATGAAGCCTGCGGCAATCAACGTGAAAGCCTAGCAATGATCAGTGTCGTCTGAAGAAGTTTCAGGTCCATCCCATCATCCCATTTTGAGAATATCTCAATCATGAATCTCATAGTGAATTCCTCTCTAAGTTGTGGAAGTGCATTGTTCTCCTAGAAAAGAAAGAGCAAGCGAACAATCTTGTTCATCGGGATAATCATCATGAATGAAGCACGCCTTTAACAAGAATAGCAAGACATCATGTTCCAAGCGGACTACAAACCAAGAGTAATGGGCATCGTTCTGGTTCATCCTAAGATTTGGCTGTGATCGAAACAACAAGAGGTCAAGGATGAGAGAGTGATTTACAAAATAAAAGTATCAAGGTTTTTCAGTGATCACGGAAAGCAAATCCTGCATCATGCATTGTCACATCATTCATCAACTCATGCATAGGAAAATCAACATCCTTGCTTCGCATTTGTCTACCTTTAGTGGGCACAAGGCCCATAAGCTACATCTTTGTAAGCTTTAGCAGGCACAAGGCCTCATACGCTTCATTTTGTTTTCGAGCTTCAACGGGCAATCCAATTCGTAAGCTCTTTGTCCTCTTATCCAGGTCTTAGCAGGCGATCCACCCTACAAACCTTTTTTCTTTCGAGCTTCAACGGACAATCCAATCCGTAAACTCTTTATCCTCCAGGTCTTAGCGGACAATCCACCCCGCAAGCCTTTTGTTCTCGAACTTCAACGGGTAATCTAACCCGTAAGTTCTTTATCCTCTTATCCAGGTCTTAGTGGGCAATCCACTCTGCAAGCCTTTTTGCTTTCAAGCTTCAACAGGCAATCCAACCCGTAAACTCTTTATCCTCTTATCCTGGTCTTAGCTGGCAATCCACCCTATAAGCCATTTGTTTTCGATCTTCAAAGGGCAATCCAACCCATAAGCTCTTTATCCTCTTATCTACATCTTAGCAGACAATCCACCCTGCAAGCTTCCTTTCATCCTTCTTATTCAAGCTTCAGCAGATACCCGACTCCTCAAGCTTTTTTCCTTTTCAAGCTTGGACAGATACCTGACTCCGCAAGCCTTCTTTTTTATCTTTCTTTTTCAAGTTTTGATGGACACATCGACTTCGCAAGCTTATCTTTTTTCTATCACTTTCATCAGGACCCTGACCCGAGTTTAGTTCCTTCCTTTCGTTCTCGGACAAAATTGGAGTTTATGTCTTTACTCGTCACTTACAACGATAATATGCAAGCTACGATCATGTCTATTATCCAGTAAGAAACAAGTAAAGAGGGAAAGCTGTGAACATCCTATTTTGCCCAGACTCTTTTATTTTATTTTGAATTTTCATGTTTTAATTTTTTTTAAATTTCTAACATTTATTTTCTGTAAAAGAAAATTTTGAAAAAAGAAAAAATAAAATTTGTCCAACACAATTTTGGGCTTGCACTAGACCAGCCCATTTTATTCCACCCATAACCCAGATCCATCTCAAGCCACCCTCTTCTCTTCTCACAAACCTTAGCCCTCACTCCACGTTTGCAGTAAAATTTGAATCTAATCTCCTTGGACAAATCCCGTAATTCTTGCAAGGTGAGCATTGTTCTTTCCATTTTCATTTCAAAATCAAAAGATTGATTAGATTTTTTCTGGATTTGCAAGCAAAATAAAAGGGGCATTTTCACCATTACAAATGAGAGCAGAAGAAAAATACAATGGAGGAAAAACCAATACACAACACACAGAGGAGAGAACAACAAAAAGGGCTCTGAGAGAAGAAGAATACACAAAATACAAATTCCAGATTAAAAAAAAAAGGGAACCTTTGTTCCCATTCCCAGCCACCGCGTGGAACCTCCACGCGCTCCACCGCGAATCGACAGAGCCACCGCGACACCGCCTCGGCCAGAACAGTTCGAACACCGCACGGCCGCCACCCAGTGACCCCGTTCCGGCCACCTCGCACAACACTGCCACCCAGACCAGGACCCACGTGCGTCGTCAACCCGGATCCGGTTCTCCCTCCGCTGGCACCTCCTCCGGCAACACAGCTCTGCCTGCTCGCCATTCCGGCTACCTCCGCCCCTTCTCCCGGTGCCAGGCTGCATAGGTGAAGGTCCAAGGTCCTTTTTGTTCTTTTGTTGCTCTGTTTCTGTAACACCCCAACTTTACTCATTCCATTTGTTATTATCTGATCCTACTTCCTTTTTTATTTTGTTTCATTTTATTGTTTTATTTATTTCATTCATTTCAGCAAAAACTAATGGGTTTTTTTATCAAACTAGTGTTATTTTAGAAACTATTTATCAAAATAGGTTTGTTTTGTAACAATCTACCAAAATAGGGTTGTTTTAGACAACGTGAAATTTTTTATTATTTTTTTTTTTTGCTGAAGTGGAAGGCGTTAGTTGGAAAGGCGCCACTTGGACTGGCGCCTTACATAAAAATGCCACATGTCACACACTTATTGGTTCTACAGACATTTTTAAAAAAACAAAAGCTGCAGCATTCCTTGTTGAGACCCGTATGCTGGAGACACTTGTCTGGTGGTGACCCGTCAGATGTTTCACTCGTCTGCTGGTCACTTGTCTGATGTTTCACTAGTCTGTTGTGACCCGTCTGCTGATCAGTTGTCCGTTGAGACTCGTCTGTAATTTCACTTGTCTGCTGTGACTCGTCTGCTAGTCATCTGATGGTCACTCGTCTGCTAGTCATCTGATGGTCACTCGTCTGCTAGTCATCTGATGGTCACTCATCTGCTCTTTCACAAGTCTGCTGGTCACTTGTCTGATGTTTCACTCATCTAAGCAGACAAGTGAACCAGTAGACGAGACGCAGCAGACAAGTGAAATTGCAGACGAGTCTCAGCGGACAAGTGACTAGCAGACTAGTGAAACATCAGATAAGTGACCAGCAGACGAGTGACCAATGAGTGTGTGACATGTGGCATTTTTATAGAAGGCGTCAGTCCAAGTGGCGCCTTCCACGTCAGCAAAAAAATAATAAAAAAATTCACGCTGGCAAAAACAACTCTATTTTGATAAATTGTTACAAAACAACCCCATTTTGATAAATAGTTTCTAAAATAACACTAATTTGATCAAAAACCCAACCTAAAGTTAGTTTGTTGTTAGATTTATGGGTTAGTTAGTTTGTCCAAATCAAGTGGATATGAAATAATCTAAAAGGGGTTGGGCTGATAAAATAAAATTAAAAAAAAAGCATTTGTGAAATAGAATAATTTAAATGGGAGATTAAATAATTTTGGGATTGCTTTGTGAAAAGGTATTACACTCAATTCCGTAGATTCAGGATCGTTCTATGGACATACGTGCCATGCTCTATCTCGCTTAGAAGTTTTTGATATTTAAAAATTAGACGATAGACAAAAAATCAAAGCCCTTTTAAATAAAAAATGTTTTCATAAAAATTAAAATCAATCAACAAATCAAACATTTTGTATTAGAACTACGTGGCTTTGAATTTTTCATCGCAATGAGGAATACGTAGGTGCGAGATTAATCATCCTATCAAGCCAAAACTATATTTTCTTTATTTCCATGTTTCTTCTTTATTTTGGAGTAGCTAATTAAAATAATTGAACTTGTGTTATTTGGGAATACTATGTGAACTTGAGTGTCATGTTTAATTCCTTAGAATTAAGGTTGCCTATGGACTTCTGTGCCATGTTTAACCTTGTTTAGGACTTTTTAACATCTATTATTTAAAAGTAAAATATAGTAAAAATAGAAAAACATAAGACAGAATCTCATTTTTTTTAATTCATGCAATTTATTCCTTTTTTTAAATAATTGTTAAAACTAAACTAATGGTACTTTGGGGTTGCTCTATAAAAAGTGTCATGTTCGATTTCTTATATTTGAGGTTGCCTTGTGAATTTATGTGTCATGTTCAACCTCACTTAGGATTTATTAATAATAAAATTTAAAATTCAAAATCAATAAAGAATTACAAATTACAAAATATCACAAAACCAAAATAATTGTCCTATTTAATCCTCCTTTCTTTTTTGGTGTAAATATTAATTACAAAAATATTAATTATTTTTGTAAATAATTTTTGGGGTAAACTAAATAATTTTAAAAATCTGCGCAATTAATCTAAGGTACCATTCGTAGAATGGGCGATGTAGGGTGCTAACACATTCCCTACTCGTAATCGACTCCCGAGCTTAATCTTATTTTCTTAAAGACCAGTCTTGCAAATAAAATGGTTTTTCCAAAGTTTTCCCATTTAAATAAATTTTGGTGGCGAATCCTCTTTTTTTTTTCGCGGCGCCCGGACGGGACGGTCGCGACAGTATTAGAGCGGTGCAATTCTAACCGGACTGTGAGGTTATGTTGTTGTTACTGATTGTGTCTAGTCCAATGGTTGGAAGTTGTGTTTGCTACATTCTGGTCCATGGTTCTATTCCCGAGTGCTCCCCGCTTGTCATTTTAATTTACAATAATTTTTATAAAATAGTCATAAAAATTTAAAATCTAGAAGACGGAACTCTAGGGTTCGAACTCGTGCCCAGTTGCTGAAAGACCAGTGACACAAACCACTCCATCATTGCGATAAGAGATGCTTTAATCTATCATTTTTAATCTATATACATGTTAAAACCGAAGCGAGATTTAGATCGTCCCCAATCTTTAGTCGGGTCAGAAAAATCCGAAACAAAAAAAAAAAAAAACAAGTTTGCGCAACCCGCGACCATTTTTTGTCGTTTCCTTGAACATTTTGGAACATTTTCTAGCAGATCTTGATTGAAGATGATTATTTGATGATTTAGGATAAAAAATGTGTAAATTTTACTTTCAAAAATCCAATAAAAAAATCTTCGAGTTGTTGTTGGTTAAGGCAATAGGTGGAACTTCAATGGGATTCTTTGGTTTTTGTAGATGTTGGTTCTAAAGGTGATGATGCTTATGACTGGAATGAGCTCTTTGATTTTTTATAGATGGAATGATGTTGGGAGATGAGGATGGAGATGAATAGTCCTCTTTATTCTAAAAGTGTATATTTTGATTCAATGTTCATGTTTTTTATTTTGCAAAACAATATGTCTAAATTTAAAAATAAAAAAGGAAAGTTAAAAGAACTTAAAATTTTTATTGTTGCAATAAAGTCCCTTTGGACCATAGTTAAAATTGAAAGTTGAAAGGGGCCATACAATAAAATGAGAAGTTGGAAAAAGTTGGCAATGAGTTGGCATCATTTAAATGAGCTGGTCAATATTGATTGGGCCACATGAGCTGAGTAAAAGTTATCCAAAATATTGTCTTGGTATTGAAGAATTCACCTTCACGTTTTGCCTTGCATAAAAATTATGAGAAATTAATGTACATTGGCAATTCACATTTTGAAAGGCAATTTCAAATCACAGGCTTTTTCAACAATAACTTATTAAACAATTCACGTTTTCAACAGCAAGGCAAAGGTTCGTACATGTCCAAAAACGTAGAGAGAGTTCTCTTGAAGCAAAAACGCGTATGGTAAATAAAGTTGAGAGGATAACATGCATTTCAATTGAATTATATTCAAAAAGTCGTTATCAAACAAGGCAAACAAGACATAAGACTTATGGTAACAACGACCAATGCTCTGATACCACTGTTGGGTTTTCATGGGACAATCCTCTTTTAAAATCATGTCTCAAAGCGGAAGAAAACCATACCACATGGATTTTGTATTAAAAACATGGATCACATAAGGGTTATTATGTTTACCTCTAGAAGTGTGCTTTCAAAAAGATCCTTGAAGCATGCTCTGAATCACCAATGCTGGGACAGGGGTAGTACCTCTACTAAGTCCATGCAAGCAAACGTTCGTTGGAGGAACGCGTCTTGCACTAGCTGACAGCTACAGGGTTTGACAAGATGTAAAGTATTTCTATTGTAAGTAGTGAGGGAGGCACGTCATCATCTATTTAAAGAGTAGCGCTCCTTCACCCTACACGTCATAACCCTGATGGGCTTATACACTACAAGGCCAAACTGGGATTAATTAATTAAATCATATTCATTTAATTAACTCCTCTCCAACTATTTGCTCTATGCGTGTGGCTCTATAGGTTCCCACTAAATTGACAATAATATTAAATATTATAATAATATCACATATTAATTATAATATCAAATATTATAAACAATGAACGACATCTACTAATGCATCACTGCTACCCAATTTATGAGAAAATCGTTGACTCGATTTTAACCTTACTACAAACAATTTACCGTGTAGTAAATATCCCTTCGTCCAAATTTTGGAAAACTGACTTTATTGATGTTTTGATTAATGACTAAAACTTAGTTACTCCAATATGATTTAGTATTTGATATACTAATTACTTGTACAAAAATGTTAGCATTTAATTTAGTATTACAGCAAGTAAAGAGAGCAAAGAAATTCAAAGAGCAACACATGAAGAATCTCATGGATCTTGAAGAAAGACTCAAAGAGGATGCATCAAGAGCAACACAAAAGGAAGATAGGCTACGTATGCAAATGTAAAGGGTTACTCACTTTTCAATCTTATAAAACTCTTATAAAAACAAGGAAAATGTTTTTCAAAAGTAAAGAATTTTTTTAAAGAACTCTTAGAATTGAAAAGGTTAATTAAAGGAACTGTACATCTGTGTATACATCTGTGTACTTTCCGTTAATTAACTAGCTTTGAGTAAAAAGCTGTTTGTACATCTATTTGTAAGATTTATACACGACTAGTTCATGGGCTACAATGAACTTAGAATGTTTTAAAACATCACTACATCTATTAGTATATCTATGTAGAATAAGAGATGAAAGTCTTAAGCGTCTAACATAAATCGATTGGGTAATCGATGTATTAATGTTATGGACTGAGAATATACAAGTCTGAAAGACATACATCGATATACTGAAGAACACAGTCGATGTACTCATGAACAAACAAAGAAATCAATCGATGTACAAAACAGATCAATCGATATATGCATCTGTGTACTCATCGATTGACCTGTAATAGCATTTCAAGAATTCAATTCTGTTATGATTTTAACTGATTAGTTAAGCATGCCCAACGGATATATTTTGTAATTCAACTATATAAGGACATTGAGAAAAAGTGAAAAATACCTATAGTGCTCCAAGTTGTAAAGTCCGATTTCGTAGAATTTATATTCAAATTCTGTTTTCATAGTTTCTGGAACAAGAGAGGTTATCTCTTGTGGGCTATGCAAGAGTAGAAGAGACTCTTGTGTTGAGAAAGATTGATGAAATGTTGTCACAAGGGTAGAAGAAACCTAGAAGTGAAGCTTTGTAAAGAATCTTGTAAAACGGTTTGTTTTGATAGTGGATAAAACTAACATAGGTGTGAGGACTGGATGTAGGTTACCAGTGGAGGTAGCTGAAGCAGGATAAAATCGGTTTGTGTGTTTTTCTTTCCCTTATCTTCTTAATATTTGTTATTTGATAATTGTTCTTGATTAGGAGTATATTAGGGAAAAGCTTGAATTGATTTGTCAAATTAATATTTCTGAAAAACTTGCAAAAACAAATTTGTTTTGTTGGTTGACAAAATCTTTTGAAAAAGGAAAATATTTCAGTTTTTGTAAGAAGTCACAAAAAGTTTAAAACTCAATTCAGCCCCCCTTCTTGAGTGTGAAGGCACAACCAACAAGTGGTATCAGAGCTAAAACTCTTGTGTCAAGCTTAATCGCTTCAAGAGAATGGCTTCAAACGATATCTTGGGTGATGAGGCTTCCTTAACAAGACCCTCTGCCTTTACTGGCAATGCCTACATGTATTGGAAAGAAAAAATGTTGATTTTCTAGATGTTGCTGGTCTTTATGTGTTAGATGCAATAGAAAATGGTCCTTATGTCCCTTATGCAGTTGATGAGAATGGTACCAAAAGGCAAAGCCAAAAAAACAACAGAATGATGCTGATAAGAAGAATGTTGGCTATAACTCTAAGGCTAAAAATATAATAACTGCTGCTTTGAGTTATGATGAGCTTTTGAGGGTTTCAAATTGCAAAATTTCCAAGCAAAATGGTACAAGTGAAGTCAAGAGAGCAAGGATGAACACTCTTGAACATAAGTATGATCTCTTTCACATGGAGAGTGGTGAAGATGTTGATGAAATGCAGAAACGGTTTACACATATTGTGAATCAACTTGAACAACTTGGACTCACCATTCTGGATGAGAAGCAAATCAACAAAGTCATGAGATGTATGAGTAGAGAATGGCAACTGAAAATCACTGCAATTGATGAATCAAAAGACCTTACAACAATGACTGTTGCTACACTTTTTGGAAAGCTAAAAGAACATGAAATGGAGTTACATTGATTACATAATCAAGAAGAAAATGACAAGAAGAAAAGAGGATAATCTCTCAAAGCTCATGTCTCCAAAGAAAGTAATGATAATGAAGAAGATGAAGAAGTTGAAGACGAACATGAATCTCAGGAAGAAATTGGAATGCTAGTTAGAAAGTTCAAACGATTCCTCAAAAAGAAGAAATCATTCAAAACACCTGATGCTAAATACATCGATTAGCACATAGGTACGTTAATGTTCAAAATATAAAAATTCATATATACATCGATTGATTAATCATTTATAATACTTCGGGGTTTATAACAATCAGTTTCTCCCCCCAATTCTATACATTCATTTCAAAATTCCCAATTTCGAATACTTGACCTAGTAGAGCTTCAACCACAAATCCATGGCTCCCACCAAGCAAACCAGCCCTTCAACTTCAACTCCCTCAAATTCATTCGATTCCTCTTCTACTATACTCTCTTCTCCACCAATCTCTCACATTGCAACTCCTTCGCGCCTAAAGAAAAGAGAAATAGAGCAACCCACATCTTCCAAACACATTGACAAGCTTCCAATCAAAAGTTTGATGAAGAAGAAACATGAAAAATGGAAGAAAGTGGTGGTTTAAGAAACTCCAAAGAAAGCTCAACAGAAACAGAAAAATAAGAAGGCTGCTAAGGAAGAAGTTCCAAAGAAGCAAGAACAGAGGAAGCTAAAAAGGAACACTAAGAATGTTGAAGGAGTTAATGAGGTTGAGTTACTCCAGAGGTATTTCTCAGATGAAGAGTATATTGATCAGTTCATTAATGATTTTAAGCATAGGGAAACCCATCAGGATAGGGTAGTTGATTTCAGTTACTTTGAAGAAAATGAGTTCACCTTTCACAAGGTCTTAGAAGAGTTTGACTAACTCAGTTTCTTCAAATTAAATTTGATATCTATCCTTTACTTGTTAAGGTATTCTATTGCACTTTGGATATAGATAATGAGGGTTTCTCTGCTAAGGTAAAGGATAAGAAGATTGACATGACTTTTGAGGAATTTGCTCAATTTCTTGGATTGAGTTATAAAGGAAATAACTTAGCTGAAATTGGACCTGAAAGTGCTTGGATTAAATCCTATGATAAGGAGGAAGCTAAGAAACTGTTGCTAGTCGAAAATGCACAAGAGGGAAGAATAATTAACATCAGTTTTATGCATATTCAGCATAGGCTTTTACAATATGTGTTGAGCAGGATATTGGTTCCTCGCTTCGAAAATCATGCTATTTTACAGAACAATGGCATTATGTTGCTTTGGGCCATGCTTGAAAAGAAACAGCTTAGCCAGAGCTATATTTTGGCCAGACATATGCATGACTACAAGCTCAGTGGAGGAACACTGCCATATGCTGGATTGGTAGTCAAATTGCTTGAGCACTTTGGTGTTTCATTTGAAGGAGCTTAAGGATTTCAAGCAAGACATGTGACCAAAAAGTTTGGTGAAAGCACCATCGGTAAGATGAAACTTGCAAAAGTGGATGGTGAATGGATAAGAGAGTTGTTGCATCCACTGCTGAAGGACAAGAACAAAGACCAACATCTGTTGTGAACAATACTGAGATAACTGAAAAATTGGATAAGTTTATCCAAATGATTCGCAACCTTGAAGGAAGGCAAACACAGCAATTTTTGGTGCTAAGGCAATCAGTGGATAATGTGCGTATTAGAGTTCATGCCTTAGAAGGCCAAATGGCTACTTTGAACCAACGTATGGGAATATCTATTTCTGCACCTCAAATGGAGGTTCCCACTTCTGAGGATGTAGTCAATATGGCTAAAGAGGCTGCTGTCATTGCTGCTGCAGAGGAAGAAGAACATGAAGGAAATGCTGATACTTCTTTCCCTTTCCCTACCTCTCCTGAACCAGTTCACCATGAGTCTGTCTAGTCTTATGTTAGGTCCTTTAGGGAGTTTGTTTCCTGCTTTAGGGTGTTTGTTGTTATGTTATCCTTTTGCTTTGTGTAATGCTCATGTATTTGATCTTTCTTATATTGAATGAAACAAGTGTATGTTTTGTTGATCTCACACATATTCTTTTTGTTAATGACAAAGGGGGAGAAGGCTACCATACATACTGACTATTAAATTTAAATTTGATCCTATTCTGAATGAATTTCATAACTGCTTGCTTAAGATCTGTCTATGAGACAGTGGGAGTGAAATTAATATGCGCTGCAAACCTAACTCTAATATATTTTTATGTATGGTAAGTTTGTTGTAAGACCCTTTCTGGGGCATCACATTTAAGGACATTTCATAAAACTATAAGGCCAAAAAACGAGTTAATTATTAAAATAATTTAAGAAAGATGGGGTAAATTTTTCCTTTTCACAAGACATAATTATAAAATTTTATAACCGTTTATGCGTGTAAGGTAAACAGAAACATTTCAAAATATAAGGTCATAAGTTCATAAAGGTTTTACATAAAAAAAAAACCAACCCGACTATAGAAAGAAAATGGAAAGATACAGACTCAACATAAAGGATTGGAGACGCAATTCTTAAACATAAGATACTGGGAGACGCAACTCCACCAAAGGAACAAACTTGACAAGAATAAAACACTCTAAGCTGGCCACAGGGAAGAACACCGCTCAGAAGGATGCTTCCCAGACATTTATATGACTCACAAGAGATATCTGCCTAAGAAAAGGCATTGAACGCACAGGTGGAAAGGTCCGCCTAGCGTTCCACCCAAACCACAGCACAGACGACGAACCAAGTGAAAAATCATCATGAGGTAGGTACAGCTTCTCCTTCCATGATCCCTGTAGGTGGCGATCATGACACTTCCAAGGTACGTTGCTAACCGATCTCTGTAGCTGGATATCTCGACACTTGCACAGTCGTGAAGGTCCACATGAAAGCCCGTCCACAAAGTCGATGAAGTCTCAGCATGATAGTCTTTACAGAGATGAACCGAAAAGCACCCCATGATGCAAAGAAAGTAATGAGGTGAGATTCCCGTTATCAACATAACATAACTTACGGTAGTCGAGAATGGCGAGAATCTCAAGTATGACTCGACTTATAGCATGTTATCAACCACATAATTAAATAACAGTTATACCCTTCATAGGTAGAACACAAAATCAAGGTACATACATTTACCCACATATGCATATACACATGTTATCAATGATACATTACATACCACAACAAACAATATATATCAATCAACCATTCAAATCAAAGCCATGCAGTATGATGTCATGATGCAATCCAACATGCAGCTAGTACAACATCGAGTGCAATCCTAACATGCAATTTATACCGCTACAGGGCTATCAACCTGCAACTGGTAAGATTAGACCCCTACTCAGGAGCTAAAGGACGTTCGGAAGCAGTGGTAGGTAGTACATGTTTCACTATGCCAGCCTTGGACGTATAGGTACATACAATATTCGTAGTCACATGTGAACTTAGACAGCTTGTGAAAACACTTCTACAAACCGTGGACTAGTAGCATCTAGTCGCAGATGTTAATGCAGTGCATGGAACGCACGACCACGAAGAATCACCAACTGGCCATAAGTGGACTTTCCAACCCTAACATCGCCAAGACCATTTAAGATTGTCACTAAGCAATTCTCACCCGCACAAGGTGTAAGCTCAACTTCCTAGGCTCAACGGCCTTACTGACAATGTCATGCATAATGACTAAGCCTAACAAAGCGTATGTGTTCATATTTATCCACTGGATAAATTTCGGAATTTCCTTTGGAAATTGTAAAACCCCGATTTTCGGTGCCTTCTAAGATCGATAAATTATATAAATAAGTTTATATTTTATTCGACACTTAGAAAATGGTTTTGAATAAACCAAAGTCACATTCATACTCTACATTATCATAGGGAGCTACGGTTAAATTTTGGGTTGAAAATTCAGACGGAGCCCGGTCTGCGTTTTCACTAACAGTAAGATTTTACTGATCACAAGACATAATTTTGACTCGTGCACGAAACAGGTAGGTTTTAT
This sequence comes from Ammopiptanthus mongolicus, assembly GCA_039655645.1. Lineage (NCBI taxonomy): Eukaryota > Viridiplantae > Streptophyta > Magnoliopsida > Fabales > Fabaceae > Ammopiptanthus > Ammopiptanthus mongolicus. Next base: position 55,292,289 of record CM077346.1, on the reverse strand, counting down.
ATTTTATTTCCAACGATATTGGTTATTTTGAAAATTTTCAAAATAAATAAGTTGTTATACGTTATTCGGGCGTAAAACCAAAATCGGGTGAACAACGAAGCTGAATACGAGATTTCAGGAACCCGCTAACGGATAAGCATGAAGTCACTTCAATGACAACTCACCTAGGTGAGTCACCACGTCATCATTAGGATTCTACAAATATTTAAGATATTTAGGGCGAGAAAAGAGCAAAATGCCCTTGACCTTTTGTTTTAATTCCAATTCTGTCCCTAGGCAAAATGACTCTTTTGCCCCTGGGAATTTATGAAATGACCCTTTTGACCCTGTGACTCACCAATGTCATCATTATCTTTCTAAAAACATCTAGATATTTATAGATGAAATGACATATATGTCCCTAGTCTTTTGTAAAATGACAATTTTACCCCTAGCTGAAATTAATCTTTTGTCCCTAAATGAACAAAGTTTGGAACTCTTTTCCCTTTAGATCTCACGCCCAAAAGGCCCATCATAAGCCGTATTTACTTCATTTTCTCACTAACACAAAACCTTACTTGTGTTATGATCTTTAAAGATCAAAAGCTTGACTTTTGATTTTCTCTCAGTGTTCTTGGTGTTCTTGCGATGTTCTTCACTTTCTCTCAATTTTCCCACCAATCAAGAGGTAAACTCTCTTGACTCAAATTACAAACTTGTTCCTTGCTTCATTGTCTTAACATGTATATGTTTTGTTTCTCAAGTGATACAGAAGCAAATTTGTGAAGCACAACTTGCTTGATTCTTGCAATCTTTCATCATTTAAGAGGTAATCTCTTCTCTTTATGATCAATCATGATCTCTTCTTCATTCATTTTGTAAGATTATGCCATGGACCATCATCATCCACTTTCATGAAACTTTCTTCAAAAACCTCTAGAAAATCATAGAGAAATCCTATGATCATGAAATCAATTTCTATGAACTCATCAAGATCTTTATGTTTATCATTCAAGAGCATGAATCAAACTAAAATTTCCTTCCTATTCTTTCTAATGATGGCCGAAACCTCACCTTGTTGGTTGTGTGAGTTTTGATTCAAATCTTTGACAAATGATTAGTGATTATGTCTTCATCATACTTAAGGATTATAAATCCAAGAGTTAGTAAAATTTCAACATCCTTAGCCTAATTGTTTAATGAAGGCCGAACCTGTAACACCCCAATTTTCACTGCTTTCTAAGATTGGTAAATTGTACGAATTTTATCTAAGTCTTAGAAGTGATTTGGCATCCAACACATATATTTTTACTCTACATTACTGGTAGAGAATTATGGTTAAGGTTTAGGTTGAAAACTTAAACGAAACTCGGTCCACATACGGGATTACTGGAACCGGTAACGGATAAGCATAAGGTCGCTTTCAAAGCCACCTCACCTTATCCTATCCATATGTAATGATTACATAAGTGACTCACTTAGGTGAGTCACCATGATAATGATGGTCAAGGGTGAGTCACATGGGTGACTCACCATAGTAATGATTATGGTATAGAAATGACAATTTTGGCCCTAAAGGAAATGACCTTTTTGCCCTTAAGTAAATTTTATACAATCCTTACCCTTCCTTGTATATATATATATATATATATATATATATATATATATATATATATATATATATATATATTCCATCTCATATTTCTTTCTCCTTTACTTTCTTCTTCAATTTCAAGTGTTTAAGTTTTAGTAAAACTTTTGATAAAATCCCAATTGTGTTCCTAAGGTGAATTACCCATTCTAACCTTAAGTAGTCCATCCAATCCTTATCTTTTCTATCCTTATCCTTTACTTCACACACATAAATATATGTGTATATATATATATATATATATATATATATATATATATATATATATATATATATATATATATATATATATATATATATATTTATCTCCCTTACACCATCTCTCTTTCTCTTTAGTCTCTCATTTTCTTTCTTATCCATCTTCTTCACTTCAAAGCATCTTCAAGCTTCTAAATCCATTTTCTCTCCATTCTTCAAGAAATCTTCAAGAACTTTGAGAAGCAAACTTGCTTAGATTGATCTTCTTCATCATCTAAGCGGTAGAAATATCTTCTTTGAGCTCTAAATCTCCATTTCTATCCATTGAAATTTTATGTGTTCATGTTTGTTCTTGATCTTCTAAAATTCAGGAAAAATTGTAGAAAAATCATTTTGATATCAAACAAATTTTCTTGATCTAGATTCATGATCTTCTTTCATAATCCAAGAGTTTGTAATCATAAAACCTCTCTAACCCATTTGGGGTAGAGAGGGCCGAATGCCCTATGTGAAGGAATCATGTAATTTTGTTTCAATTTTTGCTAAAAGAATGTTGATTTGAGTTCTATCACACTTAGATGTCTTTGAACCCCAAAAGAATTGAATCAAAAACCTTTCCTAACTTCATTTACCAAAAGAGGGCCGATACCCTACTTGGCCACATCAAGGGATTTGTTTCAAATTCTTGAATCCAATGACTTACACTAGCTTTATCTATGCTCAAGGATCATAGATCCAAGAGTTTGTGAAATTTTAACACTTCTAGCATTTTCCTATTTATGGGGCCGAACCCTAGTTCCTAAGGACTAGGTGTGTTTTGTTTGACTTTACTAATTGTGATTATGATTTGTGATGAAGGATAAGATCATTTTCAAGTGCTCTAAAGTGTGTACAGTTATCCGTTGGAAGAACGAGGTTGTGACCATGGGAAGTTGCTAGTGAGCTTTTGGGCATTACTTGGCATTACTGCATTGCTCTAAGGTGGGGAGAAAGAATCTCACATCCATCGGGAAGGCAATAGTAGAATAATATATATTGAAATGTGTAGGGGAGCCCTAAACCCTGCTAGAGGTTGAGCCCTGATAAAATACCTAGACCCTATGTGTAGGTATCTTTGGGCTATCACCACTAAGAGTACACCTTAGGCTAGATGACTATGATTGGATGGATGATTGATATATTTGATGTGATTGTGACTATATGTCCTATGTGATTTATGTGTTTATAAGCTTAGAATGATTTGCTCGAAAATATGACTATATGCTTTATGTGTTTTAAGTGTACAATGATATGCTCACTAGTATGAATGTATGATGTTATATGTTTGAGTTGGTATGTTGACCTATTTAATATCATGTATGCATATTTTATGATTGATGATGATATGGATAGTGAATCAAAGTGCCAAAATGCATATGTGAGGAAATAAGATGGATATTGATAAAGTGATGGATACAATGGTATCATGAATAAAGTGATTTGAGAATTGAGATGAATATTGAGATATTGGTGGCACAAGTGATAGTTGACATGCATAGCATAATCGTGTGCCAAGTGGCGAGCCGTGTGGTATGGGATACACAAGGTTAGTGTACATGAGTGCGGGTACGGAATAGGGAAGGGACGATCTTGGTGATCTTGGGGATGTAATCGGGTTCGGGACTTATCACAATTGACGGATAGGGTTGCTCCTATCGTGTCGTGTTGCCTACTGGAACCTGGTTATCCCGACTAGACCCTCAATATTCCACGTCGCAGGTGGACTTTCCGAGGCGGCCAAGATACCTCTCCGGAGAGTTGGAGCGAGATGCACTCTTATTGGTCACGGTGAGCGGAAAGGTTCCCTGGACAACTAACTATAATTCTCTGAGACTGAGAACGAGATTTGAGATATCTACCGACATGCATGTAGGAATGAGATACATATAGTATAGGTGTTGATCATGAGTGACGTAATTGGGAGATGTTTGTGTATATATTTATGTGATGTGTATGATGTTTATATATGTTATTCTATGAGTTTCTTTCCCATATATGATGTTTGTGTTAGATCCTTATCTCCCTATATTTTTCTATGTATGTTTTCTCTTATGACTCGTGGAGAAGACACTTCAGTTGAGGATCCTATTCCTGGAGAGGATGGCATCTCTTATCAACCAGATACTGGTGGAAGATCCGTCGATGCCAGTGGTGAAGAATTCAGAAATAGAGGATAGTTTATATTAGCGTCTGGCCAGTACAGTATGTACGCGAGTTTTGAGTATTTAAATCTTGATGTATTTTGGTGAGAGGACTGGAATAATATATTAGTGGTTTTTAGTGTGACTGGTTATGTATCTTCAGTGTTGAAAGTTGGTGTAATAATTATATGGTCTTAGTAGCGCACTCTGATTAATGTACTTAAGGATAATGATATTTATACATATGTATATATGCTAATTATTATGCATCTTAAGTTTTTAAATTTTCATATGTTTTAGGTTTAGATAATTAGGTTATAATGGGATTATCCTACGTAAGTGGGGTCGTTTCATTTTGGTGGTATCAGAGTAGTTCGATTCTAAATCGGACTGTAGGATTATGTGGACCTCACGGTGTGAGTTCGGGAGTATACAGGCCTTGTTAGTTGGATCTACCTCGGATACTAACTATGATTACAAATGGATTGAATGCATGTTGAGTGAATGTTCGTTTGATTGCTTTTGTTAAGTATGTGATATCCAAAGATAGTAACGCTTTGTTATGTTATACCTGTAGAACGGTGAGCTAACGGTTGCTTTTATAGGAATCGATGGCTAGTGGTGCGGGACGTAGAAGAATGGGAAGAGGTAGGATTGCGGAAGCCGAGAATAACAATAATCACGGAGAAAACTCGAGAGTCGGAGGTAGTGAGGAAATAGTTGAAGCTATGAGAACTATGAGAGATTTGGCAGCAGCCATGTTGCAACAAACTCAGCAAAACGCTCAGTACATGCAACAAGATAGGGAAGCGCGATAATAACCTCAACAAGCGAATCCGGTGAGAGAGGAGGAAATAGTGGAGGTCGGTCTGAATGCCTTCATGAAGGGAAACCCTCCCCAATTCTATGGAGAATACAACTCAGAAGCTGCTGAATTATGGATTCAAGAAATAGAGAAAATCTTTATGGCAATACATTGTCGGGAAAATAGGAAGGTTACTTATGCTTCGTTTATGTTGGTTGGTGGAGCGGAGCATTGGTGGAAGAACAAACAAAGGTTACTGGAAGTTAAAGGAAGAGTCGTCACATGGGAGATATTTTCGGAAAGCTTTATGGATAAGTATTTTCCAAAGAGTGTCAGGCAAGAAAAGGAAAGAGAGTTCTTGAACCTTAAGCAAGGAGGAATGTCGATTGGCGAGTATGCCAGGCGTTTCGAGGCCCTATTAAAGTTTTCTCAGTTTTATCAGGTGCATCCTGATGAAGAATGGGTGTGTAGAAAGTTTGAGGAAGGATTGAGGCCTGAACTGAAGCGGATGATGTTGCCTTTCGAGATTTGTAACTTTTCGGCATTGGTAGAAAAGTGTGCAGTGTTGGAAAGACATGACCATAGCAGGATGGTTCAACAAAGGAACGGTGAACCAATTCGCAGCAACAATCAAAAGGGAAGAAGAGGAAAGTTCCAACAAAGACAAGGACCATACAATCGACTAGTGCAACAAGTTGTAAATGTTGGGGGAAGTCGGGGACAAGGACCACAAGGACCGCTACGATGCTACAAGTGTGGAGGAGGGCATTTTGCTAGAGATTGCCCAAATGCGGGACAAGGCGGGAGCTCGATTTGTTACCGATGTGTCAAGTCTGGCCATATTGCTCGGTTTTGCAGGCAAGAAATGACAGCGAGGCCCGGTGCAGTAGGGCAAGGAAGCAAACTTCAGAAAGCTGGAACAAAACCACCAGTGGCAAATCAACAGATAAGGCCACAAGCTATGGGAAGAGTGTTTACTATGAGAGGAACTGAATCCTCTCAATCTCCTGATCTGATACAAGGTATGTGTCTAGTTTTGGGGAAGCTCTTATCTGTCTTGTTTGACTCAGGGCGACTCATTCCCTTATTTCTTTAGAATGTGTGGATCATTTGAAATTACCTATTTCCTTGTTACCATATAACTTGACTGTTTCCACTCCTACTAGTAGTCCTTCGACTACTATGTCTGTTTGTTTGAAATGCTCTATTGTAGTAGAAAATAGGAAATTCTTGGTCGATTTGATTTGTCTACCCATGCAACAACTAGATGTTATCTTAGGTATGGATTGGCTCTCGGCCAACCATATACTGTTAGATTGTGCGAGAAAAACCTTAGTATTCCTCGAGCAACCTACTTTGTTGCCTGCCAATAATGAATCTCGAAAATATGTAATGTTGTTCCCTATGGAAGTAAAAGAGGCTCCAGATACTAGTTCTTTGCCTGTAGTAAGCGAGTTTCCGGAGGTATTTTCAGATGATGTTCTAGGATTACCACCTGAAAGGGAAATCGAATTTGCAATAGATCTAGTACCTGGAACAGGACCAATCTCAATAGCACCATACAGAATATCGCCAGCAGAGTTAGTGGAATTGAAAAAGCAGTAAGATGATATGCTGTTCTCTATGGAAGTAAAAGAGGCTCCAGATACTAGTTCTTTGCCTGTAGTAAGCAAGTTTCCGGAGGTATTTTCAGTTGATGTTCCAGGGTTACCACCTGAAAGGGAAATCGAATTTGCATTAGATCTAGTACCTGGAACCAGACCAATCTCAATAGCACCATACAGAATATTGCCAGCAGAGTTAGTGGAATTGAAAAAGCAGTAAGATGATATGCTGGGAAAAGAATTCATCAGACCAAGCGTTTCACCATGGGGAGCACCTGTCTTGTTGGTTAAGAAGAAGGATGGTGGTTCGAGATTGTGCGTCGACTACCGACAGCTGAATAAAGTAACCGTCAAGAATAAATATCCCTTGCCAATAATAGATGACCTGATGGATCAATTGAAGGGAGCAGCAGTATTTTCCAAGATTGACTTGAGATCTGGCTATCATCAAATCAGAGTTAAGAAGGAGGATATACAAAAGACGGCATTTAGGACTCGGTACGGACATTACGAGTACCTAGTTATGCCCTTCGGTGTAACGAATGCTCTAGCAGTGTTTATGGACTACATGAACAGGATTTTCCGACCATTCCTGGATAAGTTCGTGGTTGTATTCATTGACGATATCCTTATCTACTCAACAACTCGAGAGGAACTTGAGGAACATCTTCGGATCATACTTCAAGTGTTAAAGGATAGACAACTATATGCGAAGTTGTCCAAATGTGAATTCTGGTTAGAAGAGGTACAATTTCTGGGGCAAGTGATCAACAAAGAAGGTATAACCGTGGACCCGACAAAAGTAGAGGTAGTAATCCAGTGGGAAAGTTCGAAAACGATTCATGAAGTAAGAAGTTTTCTTGGATTAGCTGGATACTACAGAAGATTCATAGAAGGTTTATTGAAGATTACGCTACCTATGATTCAATTGACAAGGAAAGGCGTGACATTTGAGTGGACAGCTGAGTGTGAAGCCAGTTTTCAAGATTTGAAGAAGCGGTTAACTACGTCACCAGTGTTGGTGTTACTAGTCCTTTTGGGACAGTTTGAGGTGTACTGTGATGCATATCAAGGCCTAGGATGTGTGCTCATGCAAGAGGGGAGAGTCGTGGTTTATGCTTCAAGACAATTAAGAATTCATGAAAGGAACTATCCGACTCATGACTTGGAATTAGCAGCAATAGTATTTGCTCTGAAGATCTGGAGGAACTATCTTTCTGGAGCAAAATTTAATGTCTACAGTGACCACAAGAGCCTTAGATATCTGTTTAATCAGAAGTAACTCAACATGAGACAAAGGAGGTGGATGGAGTTCGTCAAAGACTATGAGTTCGAGCTGCATTACCATCCAGGAAAGGCTAATGTGGTAGCAGATGCTCTGAGTAGAAAATCACTGCATATATCTACTATGATGATCAAAGAGCTAGAATTGGTAGAGCAGTTCAGAGATTTGAATCTAGGGGGAGAATATTTCGAAAGTAAGATGTGTCTGGGAAAACTCACTGTCTCCGGTGATTTTCTCAAAACAGTGAAGGAAAAACAAGAAACGGATCAGTTTCTTCAGAAAATGAAGAACTTAGTTCCCAATCAACAAACCTCAGAGTTTAAGGTAGATGTAACTGGAGTCCTCAGGTTCAGAGATAGAATTTGTATACCGGACGATAAGGAAGTTCGGAGAATGATCTTGGAAGCACATAAGAGTAAGTTAAGTTTCCATCTAGGCGCCACAAAGATGCAACAAGATTTGAAAAAGATGTTCTGGTGGCCTGGAATGAAGAAAGAAGTTGCAGCATATGTGTTGTTGTGTTTGACGTGTCAGAAGGCGAAGATCGAACATCAGAAGCCTGGTGGATTACTACAATCATTGGATATCCCGGAATGGAAGTGGGATGGAATTGCAATGGATTTTATAACCGGGTTACCAAGAACTCAAAAGAGGCATGACGCCATATGGGTGATCATTGATAGGCTGACAAAATGTGCCCATTTCTTGCCTATTGGGGAAAGTTACTCGTTGGAGAAGTTAACGCAGATCTACATCAGAGAAATAGTAAGGTTACATGGAGTACCTGCAAGTATCATATCTGACAGAGATCCGAGGTTCACATCAAGGTTCTGGAAGTAATTGCACAGTGCATTGGGGAGCAAACTAAGGTTGAGTTCAACTTACCATCCCCAGACAGATGGACAGTCAGAGAGGACAATCCAATCATTGGAGGATTTGTTAAGAGCCTGTGTACTCGAACATATGGGGAGTTGGGATGAGGTCTTACAACTGATCGAGTTTACATACAACAACAGTTTCCACACAAGTATCGGTATGGCACCGTTTGAAGCTCTGTATGGAAGGAAATGTC